>OZ018321.1:105428065-106063065 GCA_963969495.1 Ceratothoa steindachneri | reverse complement strand
ATATAGCAATGCCCTCTGGGGCATTCCTATAAATAGTAATAATCCTGGGAAAATTATATTCATAAGTATATAATATGTAAAATTATCATCCCAAAATATAATTTATCAATTAATTTGTAACGCGAGAACATTCAATGTAACTTCACCCTAATAGATCAAAAATACCTTTTCTTTAAAATTTCTCCTACACGAGCACGCACATACAAACACACGCTTTTGCAATCTGCTTTGGGCACTGCATTCAGTCCATTTGTGCAGGACGTCGCTTCGAATAAGGTTACTTATTTTTTCTCTCCCAATTATTCTAGACAATCATTCCATACGAGAGTAGATCCTAACTCCTGTTTTTTTCTCATTGCAGACCCCAATTCACACTCCATCATAGTTTTATCCTACTAATTATACTTACTATACCTACACCACATAATTATATTTATACACTCATAAATATTCTCGTGTGTCCACGTATATCCCTCGTGTATGTATATAATTATATTCACTTATATTCCTAGTCGCATGTACCCACTTGTACTCGAATAATTATATTACTTGCATTATATTTCAATCTCATCCCCTTACTTATCTTTCATATTCTATGTATACCATAAAATTGAATTCCTCAGTTATCAATTGTGTATTAAAATTAATTTACGAAAATTAACCTCAAATCCATACTATCTTGTGAAATTATAATATATCCTATTTTTGTTCATATTGAATCATTCCATCCCTTGGGTAGCTTGTGGTCCAATCCACTTTAGGGTTGCCGTACGATCAGCCAACTCAAATAATAAATTTATGCAAGTATTGACTATTGCATCGCTATCTACTGCAACTAAATCACTCATGCACTAGTCAGAACCTCTGCACGCGCTCCGTAACAAGAGATCAGCGTTTAGTAAGGAATGGAATTTCGGATATCGAGAAATACGACGTTTTTTTATAGAATAAAAGAAGAAATAAATTGTATCCAATGAAATGATTGGAATTTCCTCCTGTTTTTAGTGGTCGGGTTGTCCACCCTAAAAGGGACCTATCATTAATTTTGCTTAGTTGCCCACTAATTTTCCATACCTTTTCAAACACCTAAAAACATCACAACACTCGGAAGAACCTTAGAGTAGGGCATATTGAACATCGAAAGGAATACTCTCCTCTGATTGATCGCTTTTGATTTGCACATAACTTTTTTTTTGTAATCGATGCCCTTGTCTCTTTGGTCAAAACATATTTTAATCTTACCTCAGAAGCATATTAATATTTTTAATTATGCTTCAACTGTTACAAGATGAACAAGACTCAGAACAACCTTAGAGTAGGGCGTAGTGAACACTGAAAGGAAATCCTAATTGGGGGTGTGAAGAAGGAAGGTCATTAAGACCACGAGCCCAAACTTTAGTGGAGACGCCTAAAAGTTGTAGACTTAAATAGGTAGGGTGGTCGAGGGGTGCTTCTCAAATAGGAAGATATATAGGGACCCATAAACTAAGTAACAGAATAGCACCCGTTTACTTCTCTTATCATTTTCAGATTATATCTTGAGAGTGAACGAACCAAAATATACAAGAGGACATCAATAAAAGAGAACGCCTTAGGCACTCGATTGCCTTCGAGTACCATTTAGAACCAAGCAGAGGACAAGAACTGATAAAGGATAACTATTTGAGGCCATATATGGACAACCCCAAATAGACTTAATCAAAATTATTGATGTTTCCACTACTTAGTTAAACTGCAGCAAAAAAAACGACGTTGGGAAACTAGTCGCAATTGAGGGTATCAATACTCTCCATAAAAATGACTAGCATCAATGATTCTAACCTGAGATAGAGATGCTGCTCCTTCAAGATAAAATTATCATTTATCCTAGAGATTGCGTCAACCTCAAATTTAACAGCGTCGATGCACTTCATTGCGGAAACTTTGGGAGTGGACAAGACATCTCCAAGCGACACACCGACCAAATGAACAAGAACGCATGAAATCCTCATCAAGTGAAGATTGGAAATGGAATGAGAAGGGAGCTCAACATTCTGCAAACTAATATAGATGGCTGAGTCGAAATAAGACAATATCTAGGCAACATCATCAGGAAACATGATACACACATCATATTAATATCCGGCATGAAGTATACACAGAGAGAAGATCAATACATATAAATATTTAACTAAACCGTAATAAATGCCGATAGAACACGTGAGGCATTCACCGGAGCGGCCCTAGCAATTAACAGAAGATTCGTCTACAAAAAGATCAATAGCTTGGATGAGACTTATTAGCCGTTAAAGTAAAAACCGAATTTTTCTGTACTGATCATAGAAATTCCTTGGATCCTTTTCTATGTCATTTTTTTTTATAATAGTATTCCAGACCAGATTTAAATTTTCTTTTATAAGTGTTCCTATTTTTTATCAGTCTACGATATCTCTCCATTGTGTTTCCCAATTCCATTATCTACTTCGTTAGATTATGGAATTCCTTCATCTTTTCTTTGATCTCTTCGTCCCATCGCGTTGCAGCTAGGGTCACGTGGAGTCTGCACAGCTCAAGCAAATCAATATCCTTCCTATAATATGGTGACCAAAATTGTACTGCATAGTCTAGATGAGGCCTAACTAGCGCCAGATACAGTGTTAGAATGACTTCAGCACTCTTATTGCTTACACTCCTCCTAATGAATCCCAATATCCTATTAGCTTTATTCTTAGCATTTAGGCATTACTTTCTAGGACGAAGGTCTGAACTTACCAAAATACCCAAGTCCCTCTCACAATCGGTCCTCCCTAAAATTCTCCCATTTAATTTATAACTATTCAATGGATTATTTCTACCTATACTAAGTACACTAAATTTGTCTATGTTAAACTTCATTTGCCATTTCTCGGCCCAATTGGACAGAATGGTCAATTCCTCCTGCATTACAACAGCATCAGAATCAGCCCTAATGGCCCTACCTAGCTTAGTATCATCAGCAAATTTACTCAGGTCACTACTTATACCTATGTCAAGATCATTAATATAAATTAAGAATAGCAAGGGACCCAAAACAGATCCTTGCGGAACTCCACTGCTACCCCCCCCCCCTCACTCAGATTTAACTCCATCTATACTAACTCTTTGCTGTCTGTCACCAAGCCATGACTGAATCCACCTAAATATACTGCCATCAATCCCGTGTGCTTTAACTTTGCTCAGAAGCCGTAAGTGTGGCACTCGATCAAAAGCCTTACTAAATCCAAGTATAAAATATCATAGTTTTCATCATTATCTGCTGCTTCATACACCTTACTATAAAAAGACAGCAAATTAGTGAGACAGGATTTACCCTTACTAAAGCCATGCTGTGATTCTTTCATCAACTTATGCTTATCCAAGTGATCTCTAATATTCCTTGCTATAATAGATTCCATCATTTTCCCTACCACTGATGTCAAACTTACTGGTCTGTAATTAGACATATTTGTTTTATTGCCTTTCTTAAATATAGGTATCACATTGGCTTTATTTCATGCCACTGGCACAATGCCACTCTTAAAGGATTTTCTAAAGATGCATGCTAGGGTCTCACTTAACACACCCTTACATTCTTTCAAAATTCTAGGAAAGAGCTCACCAGGACCGGGTGCTTTACTACTTTTGATTTTATAAATTTCCTTTGTCACTATCTCCTTTGTGATCAAGATATCCTTTAATTTCTCTTCATCATTACCCCGAAAGATCATTGACACCTCAGGTATATTTAGAGTATCCTCCTGTGTAAATACAAGGGGTAGGTCTTGTAGTATTATTGTAATTGATAGCAACTCATGCCTAAACCCAAATCTTTTTGTTTGAATCTCTCGTGAATTGATATAATGTAGTACTATATATTCATTTTTTATATCTGGACACATAATTCTGTGATGCCCCAGGGAGCACCAGTGCGCCCGGACGCATAGTTTAAGAACTACTGCTCTAGAGTCTGCCTTTTCATCCCCACTACGTGTTAAAACAGACAGTGCGCAACGTAACTGGAATGCTATATTAGAATACACTTTTGACATTACATATCCCCCTGGCGAAAATAATGAAGTTGCAGATTAGTTATCTCGGAATGTCAAATCAGTTCAGATAGACTCGTTCGACCTCCGTGTGTTGACCACTTCGCAAGGACAGGACGATGAAACAAAATCATTCCAGGCACTGTCTTCGATGAGGCATTGAAGTTGAGGCTCGAGTTTCCTAATCCGAAGTCATAAGTTGCCAAAAATAGAGTCTTGAAGAATGTTAGACCAGATGATAGGGATATTGGAGGTAAAAATGAGACGGCGGGCATTGACTTCCTTGGCCGTGCACTGTATCTATTGCTAAGAGTTTTATCAATTTAGGAGATTTTGGCAATATTCCTAGTGATTATATTTCTATTGCTATAGATTTAAAGTACCATTTTATGACTACCTTCTCATATTCTAATTATTCCTTATGTTTTCGAGGTGCTATAAATAATCTGAAGTATAAGCTTACTATTCATATAACCAGAGCCGACGAATCTGGTGCAATAGTCATTTTAGATAAACATTTATATTGTGATAAAATGAACGAATTAACTAACGATGACTCTACCCATGTGCATTTGAATAAAGATTCTCTAAAAAGTGCGTTCTATTCTTAAACATTATCTCGACTTAATTTCTAAATCTACATCCACGAATGCTTCTCTACCTAATCTTTATGGCTTTGTTAAGACCCACAAAATCAATAATCCTTTATGTTCCATTGTTAGTTCTTAGGGCCCTGTTTCATGTTTTATCTAAATGTAAATGACTTACCTTATCCCTCTTGTAGGGTGTATCTCAGATTCTCATATAGTCAATAGTTCGAACCTAATAGAAAAATTCAATGCCATTCCTTACTCTTTAAACTTTACTCTTGTTCGCTTTGATGTTTGTTCCCCTTTACCAAAGTTCTGGTCGATGACCAATTTCAATTTCTTAAAGATAAGTTGTGTAATGTTGAATTGCCTGTGCCTCCTAATGTATTTTTAGAACTTGTCTCACGCTGTACTAAAGAGTGTACTTTTCCTTTGAATGGTAAATTCTTTCGCCACAAATTTGCTCTTGCTATGAGTTTCGGCTTATCTCCCGTTTTATCTAACTTATATATGATTTTTTTTAAAAAACTGTTTACCTCCCCTCTATTGTTGATTTCCCTATTATTTATTTCGTTATATTAATGATATATTATGCTTATGAGCCAATTTTTAAAATATACATCTTTGTTTGAACAAACTAAACTCGTTTGTCACTTCTATCAAATTTACTTTTGAACTAGAATAAAACACAGCACTTCCTTTCCTAGATTTACTAATACGCTGCACTCCTGGTTTCAAATTCTCTGTCTACTGTAAGCCGACGAATTCTTCCTCCTATATTCACTTTTACTCCTCCCATCATATTAAAATTAAAAGGTCTGTTTTTATCTCTCTGTTTCTTCGTGGTTAGGCCTGAATTCTTTGACACTGAAATTTATAAAAATTTAGACATAGGACACAATCTTTGCTATCCTCTCCATTTCCTTGATAAATGTCTTGAGTTAGCTAAAGAGTCTTTTTTACCGTTTCGTACCTCACCGTTCTTTTAATAACAAGAATACTCTGGTACTTCATTTCTATTGTAATTTATTGCATTTCTATTGTATTTAATTATAAAAATACTATTCATCAACTTTTAGTGCAGAATGCTCCTTCCACCATGGGCAATGTATATTGCGTAAAATGTAGAGATTGTTCTAAATATTACTTGGAGCAATCTGGTAAATGTTTGTCAAAACGTATATCACAACACAAATATAATGTCCGACGAGGAGAAGAGAGCAGTTCATTTTGTATACATATGTTAAAGTAAACCAGATCATCGATTGGAACCTAGCTAACATTCTTTGTTCTGCTAAAGATACTATTGCGTGCAGTTATTAAATCGACATTCATCAGTATATTCCTTAATTTTAATTTAAGTCCCGGCTTTTATAAACTCGATGCCTATATTATAAATAGCATTAACACAACGTTGTTTAAACTTTTACCATGTAATTAATTATACAAACAGAAAAATGATGGATATCAACATCAAAATTATAGACTTCACGCCAGATCGCCGACAATTAATTTTCCTAGAAGCCATCCATATACACGAAAAACAACCTAAACTAAACATTCCATTTAATTCGAATGGAATACTGACGAGTGGTAGAATTAGTAGCCGAACTACGAAGGATATTTAATCTCATCCTATGAAGGTTCCCTTTCCCTCTTTTGACGTGACCGCGCATTTGACCTCCTCTAAGCTTACCCCTTTCGACCTTGTCTTAACTTGCTCACAAATTATCAGTACGTTTGCACTAGCTGATCTCTTTGTTTATTTGTATGTAAGTGTGTCCATTCATTGCTAAATATGTGTATAAACCATTGTTCGTTATTTTGTCTCTGAGGATTATACAAGTGAATCGAAACACGTCAGTTAAATAAAGTACATATTTTGCTATAGGGTTATTCTCCTATTCTCCTTTAACTTTAAAATTGGGGTTTTAATGAATTTCGGAGGACTCATCCACGACTTGAATCCAGACGTAAAAGCGAATATACGACAAATGGAGAGATTTGAAAAGAAAATCCCAAATACGAAATTAGCCGTCGCTTTTAATAAAACTTTCTACTATATATATATATATATATATATATATATAATATATATATATATATATATATATATATATATATATATATATATATATATATATATATATATATATATATATATATATATATATGATTGGGGCTGGAGAGGCTTTCGGCAGTGGTGCCTATGAGTGAGCAGCCCTATTTAGGAGCCTGTCTTGTCACCTTGAATGGGGAAGGGGCTAGAAAAAGTGCCCTAAACATAGTCTGTCCCATAGTCAGTCCGCTCCGATAACCGGGTTCGGGAGGCCTCACCACTTTGCGTTCTAAAAACGAAGAAATTTCTACGTATCGGAACGTGGGACATTCGCATCATATTAAACAAAGATCTGAACAGACCTGAACGAAGAACTGCTTTTGTAGCAAGGAAGTTAAAGAAGTATCATGGATATTGTAGCGCTTGCTGAGACCAATCTGTCTGACGAAGGTCAGGTGCGCGAAGAGGGTGGAGGATAAACCTTTTCCTGAAAAGGCTACAGAGCGGACCAGTGCCACCACCATGGTGTTGGCTTCGCGATCAAAAATAGCATCGTAAGCAGGATGACGGAATTACCGGTCGCAATGAATGAAAGGCTGATGTCGATGCGACCTCCAGTCAGCTCTAACTGCTTTGCGACTTTTATTAGCGCATATGTCCCGACACTGTATGAGGATGAAGTGACCAGAGAGACCTTCTACGCTGAACTCGACGCGCTTCTTTATAACGTCCCATTTAGTGATAGGCTTTTCCTATTGAGCGACTTTAACACGAGAGTTGACAAGGAAGCGAATCTCTGGTACCGAGTCATCGGACGTCAAGGCTAGGGAAATATGAACGTAAACGGGCTCTTACTTCTGTCTAAATGCTCGGAGCACAATTTTGGAATTACCAACATGATCTTCATCTGAAAGGACAGATTCAAAAACACCTGGATGCATCCTCGTTCCAAACACTGGCATCTTCTGAACTATGTCATCATCAAATCCTGAGATCGAAAGGAAGTGCTGATAATCAGAGAGGCTGTTGGCTCTGACGAATGCTGGAATGATCATCGCTTGGTGTTTTCAAAAGTTCGTTTGCGAATAAACTTTAGAAGACGTGACACAAGAGGTGTCAAACGCACAAAATACAAGACAGAACTTATAACACTTGCGAAGAAATGCTTGGCGTTAGAACAATCAAACATCAGGAGTAGTTTGATGAAAATGTGCTGAGGTTCTGAGATTGACCAAAGATTGTAGAGGAACTCTTAGAACTTACCTACATGATCCTAGGAATGAAATGAAGAAAAGGCGACACCAGGAACTGAAGGTGCGTATTTAACAGAAAACACGTGTGATGAAAGATCGCTGGTGGGTAGACAAAGCTAGAGAAATCCAATCCCTAGCTAACAGAAATGATATGAGAGGTTTCTTTCGAAAAACAAAAGCTTTGTACGGGCCGAGTTGTCGGGGTCTAACTCTTCTTTGCACCAAAGACGAAAAATGCACTTTCAAGCTATTAACAGAGACTGTAATTATGATGCAGGTACCAGTGATGAAATTCCTGCTCGTACACTGCTTCCAGAGCTAGATGAAGTTCCGACACTTGAAGAAGTACGCTCCGCTATTCATCGATTTAAGAATAACAAGGCTAGTGGCCCTGACAACATACCTGCAGAAGTTTACAAGTGTTTCGGGCCTCATCTTGAAACCCAAGTACATGAGCTTGTCGTCAAGATCTGGCTGAAAGAAGTACTCCCTGACGAATTGAATGATAGGATCATTGTCACAATTTTCAAGAAAAATGGCGAACAATCAGACTGCGGAAGCTACCGTGAAATAATGTTACTTTCAATCGCTGGCAAAATTGTGATTTAAATACTTAATTCAAGACTAATGCCTGTTGCCGAAAACGTCCTGTCTGAATCGTAAAACGGATTCAGACCGGCAGGAGAAACCGTAGACATGATGATTTTTCTCTGCCCGTCAACTGCAGAAGTGTAGGAAACATAACCAACCCATGTATATGGCCTTCATTAATTTGACGAAAGCGTATGACTCGGTCAACCGTGAGCTTCTAATGGAAGATCTTAGCTAAGAGTGGATGTCCAGAAAAATTCTTCCGAATTATTGGACTCTTCCACGATGACATGAATGCCATTGTCATGGCGAATGGATGCACAACCGAACCTTTCTCAATAAGATCTGGTGTAGAGCAAGGATGTATGATCACGCCAACCCTTTTTTACCTCCTTCTGGCTGCGGCTCTACACTTAGTCAAAGACGTATTACCGCCAGGCATCCAAATGAGATATCTGAATAACGGCAGCCTATTCAATATACCGGGTGTCCCAGAAAAAAGTTAACCGTAATTTGAATTAATATAACGCAAAAAGTATTGAAGATTTTTGGGTCCTGCAAAAAGTATTATATTTAACAACTATTTATCTATCGATTCTAAAAATATCATTAAATTCCCTTTATGATATTGATACACTAATGGGTCTAGTGAAGGCTATCAAAAATATGTTTGCGCAAGGAAGTAAAATAATGAAACGAAGCCTAGGAAGGCTAGGCCACTGTGCACTTTCAAGAGAAGCGTAGAGAGCTTAGGTAGCCTAGGTCACTGTGCGATTCTTCAAGCAAAGCCTAGGCCATTTTACAGTGGTTTTTCAGCCACGCTGTGATATGGTCTCGTCATTATTGCTTACTAAGCAATTGGAAGCGTTTCTGTGTAAAGGTTTACTTCAATAGAACCTTTTTAATCATGCAGTTAACAAAAGATCAACGCGTATTTGTAGTCACAAACTTTATTAAGACTGGCAGTATTAAACAAGTACAAGATTTATTTGAACAACGTTTTCCAGGTGCGCACCCACCAAGCAAGCCCACAATTCGGAGAAATGTTCGCAAATACCAACATGAAGCAACATGCTTAAATCTAAATAAAGGTCGTTCGGGTTGTATGAGAACCATAAGAACGATAGAAAATATCAAAAATGTTCAGATGACACTTCTTCAAAATCTACATGTATCAGAAAGAATGGGTTACAATTTTCAAAGTCATCATTTAACCGGATTATTATACATAACTTAAAATGGCATCTCTATAAGATGCATGCAAGACACCAGCTTCTATAAACTGATTTTCCTCGTCGTAGACAATTTTTCGAATGGCTTCTCCATAAACCTGCTCGTTTCTTAGAAAACATTGTGATTGGTGACGAGGCAGCCTTTTTCATGAATGGAAAGGTAAATAGCCATAACATTCGGCAATATGCGCCGCTGATCCCCCCCATCCCCTTCCCCTTCCCCAGCATTCAACTTTGACACACGTATCTGTCAGCATAAAGCGTATCTGTGTATCGGAATATGCGGGAATGGCTTTCTTGTCAGCCCATTGTTTTACGAGAATAACTTGAATGGTGTGGCCTACCTGAGCATGATCAACGAAAGGATCTTCCCGGAACTCCACCAGATTTACGGCAATCAATTCAATAGACTTTGGTGGATTCAGGAGGGCACAGCAGCTCATAGACAGCTTGCTGTAAGAACAAAACTAAGAGAAACGTTTGACAACCGCATTGTCGCGCTAAATCATGCAATTGAATGGCCCCCAAGATCCCTCGAATTAACACGGTGCGATTATTTCTTATAAGGATAGCTAAAGAATAAAGTGTATTCTACTCCACCACTAAGCATTAACCAGTATCACACGTGAAGTCAATAGACTTAAGGAAAATCACAAGTTAATCAAAAAAGTTGTTCAATCAATGCGATCAAAGGCGCAACTGTGCTTGGAAAGAAATAGAGGACATGTGGAAGGAAACGATGTTTAGAAAATTAAAAAATGAATTTGTATTACCCATATGAAGAGGTGTTTTTGTTAAAAATGGATTTAAATATATTTGTTGAATTTAAACTTCGAAGTTTGATTATTTTACTTCCTTGTGCAAACATAATGTTGATAGCCTCTACTAAACCCATTAGTGTATCAATATCGTAAAAGAGAATTTAATGAAATTTCTAGAATCGACAGATAACTAGTTGGTAAATTTATTTTGTTTTGCAGGACTAAAAAATCTCTAATATGTTTTGAGTTATACTAATTCAAAGTACGGTTAACTTTTTTCTGGGACACCTTGTAAATCGCTTAAAAGCTAAAACTAAAATTAGCTTGACAGCAATCTTAGAGCTTCAATATGCACACGACAACGCTATCGTCGCCCAAAGCGAAGAAGAACTACAAACTTTGGTCACAACCTTCGCAAAAGCCTTCAGAAAACTAGGTTTAACCGTCAATGTCCGTAAAACAAAAGTACTTTGCCAACCTTCACCGAACCATCATCCCCCAAACCTGCTGGTGATTGAAATCCAAGGTGAAGCCTTTAAATGCGTAGACCAATTTGCATATCTCGCTAGTCAAAGTTCTAAAAACGTTAACATCGATAGCGATATCAAATTTCACATCAGAGTGGAGAAGATTGCCTTCGGTAAACTTCGCAAAATGGTGTTCGAGAATCACAACATTCGAATTGAAACCAGGATTGTGGTGTACAGAGCAATTGTATACCATTTGAAAATCAAATGGTAAGATCTTCGAACAAACTTGGGCTTTTTGCAGGAGGCTGGCTGTCCTAGCATAAAATTTATGATCGTGAAAAGGTAACTCCACTGGGCTAGCCACGTAGTTAGAATGGATAACAACCGTCTAGCGAAAAAGATCTACTCTGAGCTATGCCACCGCTACCGATACGTCGGTGCACAGATAAAGCGTTACAAAGACGGCCTTTAGTCGAACCTTAAGAACTGTCAAATGATCCTCGACACTTGGGAGACGGAAGCCCAAGATCAGAATAACTAGCGCTTCCTAGTGAAAGAAGGAGTGGCAGCTTTCGAACATCAGCGAACTATAGATATCAAGGAGCTTATATATATATATATATATATATATATATATATATATATATATATATATATATATATATATATATATATATATATATATATATATAACATATAAACGGAGACTGCAACGATTTCATTCCCCCGGTCCTCCTTCCCATGTATAATAAATGGAACATGAAATTCAATTTAGACAAGTGTAGAGTTTTGCACGTAGGTCGAAAGAACCCAAGTTTTAACTAGGAAACGAGCGGTAATAGTCTTATCTCCGTGGTGAAGAAAAAGATTTAGGGATGCGGGTTTCAAAGGATCCTAAGTTTAATAAAGAGTGTGATTAAGCGTGTAAGAAGGCGAACAGAATGCTTGGACTTATTGCCAGAAGTTTTCACTACGAACACCAAGATATAATAAAAACTCTATATAAAAGTTTAATAAGGCTACACCTGGAATGCACAATACAATTGTAGTCACCTTATACATATGTAAAAAAAAAAAATAGAAAGAATTCAACGAAGGGACACTAAACTAATTCTCTCGATAGAGAAATAAGTCGTACATCGAACAGGGTCGCCGAGAGGGGGGTACAGCCCCCCCCCCCCCCGAGAGGGGCCCTTGTTTCCGTATGCATACAGATCACATCAAATGTTATATTGATAAGTCTTTTTCCTATATTTATTGTAGGCAGTAACTTCTAGTGGAAATAATATTCTTTAGTTTACCTCGGATCAAGAGTGCAATTAAACCTCGGCCTTAATCTCGCGATGTTGATAAAAATATTTCGTCAATATGTAAAAGAAGAAGAGGCCGAATAAGAAGATTGATTGACGCTGCAAAAGTTGGCATTGCGGTGATTGTTCGGTTGAAATGACTTAATTTTAGTGATGGGGAGGGCGGGGGGGGGGGAACCATTAGTTTTCTACAAATCAAAATGTTTTATAATGATTTTTCTTCTCTTTTTTTAGGCAGTAAAATAAACTACACTGTAATAAATAAATTATGTATTAGATATAATATCATTGCTCTTTATTCTGAGAAGTGGAGCAAAAATACCCGAAATTACGGAACAAAATAAGATTCAGTGTATACTGGTTGTTATTAAGTTGTTAATTGTCATTTTGTTAGTTGTGGCAAGTGACAACTTATTAATACCGTCTCATTTTCTAAGGAACAGATTGCTGAAATGCTTTTAAGTTTAGATAAACCTAAAGGAGCAGGACCGGAGGAAAATTACCCATGGCCCTTAATTGAAAAAATAAACAGTGTAGCCTTTGTTTGAATAAAATTTTCATTCGTTTACTTGAATTTGTGGAGGTGCAAAAGGTGATTGGAAGAATGTTCATATAATACTTACATATATTTAAAAATGGAGTGCGAGAGGATGTTAGTAAATATATGCCTATCAGCTTAACATCGTTAGTATGCAAATTAATTAAAAAGATTGCCAAAACAGGTTTACTGACTTATCTATCAGCTTTTTAATAGAATACACAGAGTAGATATAAGTAGATTCTTTGAAATATACAGAGATCACTGCTTATTGGGGATATATATGAAAATTTTAAAAAATCAAAGGTGTAGGTTAGACTGTAAAAAAATCTTTTTCAGGAAGAGAGTGGTGAACTTGTAGAACAGTTTGCCTGCAGATGCGGTGAATTGTAGGTACTTAAGAAAAGAACTGTTTGGACAAAAAGAATTCAAAAGTAGCATTAATTAACATTTCAATATTATTTAGAATTATTATTATTATTTATAATAATAATATTATTGTTATTAGTGGATGCCAGAAAAACGTACCTCAAAATTGAGAACGAGGGATCGACGAAAATCATGACGTGCATACTTCATGCGCACGTCATGAATCTGGCTCGCCCGGACACATTCGCCACTGTGTTGAACCAGATGCTAGCCAAAAACGGGATGGAACAAATGTGGTTCCCGGATAACCCCCCTTCTGGGGATGTACTGCATTTGCAGATGACCCCAAAGGCCCAGCAGACTGCGGAGCAAGCTAACGCTTGCAAACAGCAATCCAAAAAATTGAGTAATGAAGCAGTCGAGGCGAAAACTCCTGCTCCCACCCAAACCAAGACAAGCACGGCGAAACATTTGAACTCGGAGACGAGCAGCTCATCGGAGTCTTCGGACTCCTCGGACGCGGAAGCAACCAAACCCCTGGAAAAGAAGGGAAAAAAGAAGAGAGTGAAGAGATTGCGGGCAAATTACATCAACCTGAGAGTATACGCCTGCGATCAATTCCCCTTCCCAGAGGAAATGGAACCCAGTCGTATCTTCCAAGGCATTAAAGCGAAGATATATAAATGGGAGTATGACTCTGAGGTAGATCCTGGAACAGTGGAAGAGGCCCTGCTCGCACAGAATGTTATCCTTCATCATAACACATGCGAGCAACTCTCTAACGCTGAATTCAGAAAGAAGAAGAATGGGAGGAAGAAGAACGTCACCCCAAAACACTAGGTGACTGAAAATGGAGAGAGTAAGCAACAGAATGAGGATTCTGACACTCAATGTGAATGGATGGGAGGAGAAGGCCACGGCATATGGTAACATATTCCGTGTGCTTGATCCCGACATCATTCTCATCACAGAGCACGGTATCGACACTACAGCTGGTCGCATTAAAATACCGGGCTACAGAGTAGTCTGAAGAACCATTCCCAGGAAAGGTTTGATGGTGCTGCAATAGCTGTCAAGAGGAACATCTCCTTTAAACAACTACCAGAACTCGATGAGTCCTTTGTGGCAATCGAAGTACACACCCTAGTAGGAGACCTCGTGATAGCGGCAGCATATCAACCCCCTCGACGAGCATATCTCCCGTTATGTAACTTTTACACACTGTTCGGGCACCGCAGAATGGCATTCTTAGGGGGAGACCTCAATGCCAGGCCCAGCAGTCCCTAGTGATCACATTGCGATTCTCACAACAGTATCTCTTGCACCAATCCAGCTCCCAGCCCCTCTCCGGAAAAACTACGCCATGGCCAACTGGGATAGCTACAAGCAGCGACTCAGTGACTATGCGCCAGCTGACCTCAGCACGGCGTCGTTAGAGGAGATTGACAGGGAGTTGGAGAGGATAACAACGTCCATACTAAACGCGGACCGCGAGAGCATACCCGTGACAGGGTATAAAACACCTCCTCAGCCCAGATGGACAGAGGAGATGAGAGATATCGCTCGCGTTCACAGGGAAGTGTATGAAGAAGTACGACGGGAGGGTCCCAGCAGGGAAAGGAGCTTGCTGCTTCGACGCCTAAGCTCAGAGCTTAGAGAGGCCATCACTCTCCAGCAGGAGGAGATATGGAACAACTTGATAGCCAAAGTCGACAGTGAGCTTAGCCCGGCTAAGTTCTGGCGCCAAGTCAGGAACTTAAAGGGACTTACTCCAAGACCCAAGGCTCGGATAAAGGAGAACGGAGACTACTTAGAGAACCCAGTGGTTCTCGAGGATATGTTCAGGAACTTCTGGAAAAGCGTTTTCAGGATAACCCCCGAGGAAAACGTTCGACCAGGAATTCGAAGGCCAACTGATTGAACAACTTAATCAGGAAATACATCGCACGCACCCACTACAGCAAGTCAACGAAGGCAGGGAGATGGCGGGCCATGGACGCCCCATAACATCAGAGGACGTCATGGCCACTGTAAAATCCTTTCGACAAAAGGCACCAGGCTGGACGGGTATTACCAGAAACAACTTGGTTAACGCCCCACAGCAGATCATTCAGGGTATCGTTAATATTTTCAACGCTTCCCTGAACACGGGCTACTTCCCGGAAGGTCTCAAGATCGCGAAGATGATCTTCATACCCATGGGAGGTAAACCCCCTGATCAACTGGTAAACTACAGGCCAATCGCCCTGCTGGAGTTCATTGCAAAAGTCTACGAGAGACTCCTAGCTGACAGGCTTCAAGAACAACTTGCCGAGCTGGGAGCCCACAACCCTCAGCAGCCCGGGTTCCGCAAGGGACGAGGAACGGAAACAGCCCTCGCCCTTCTAGCGGAGAAACTCGCTTGCAGTAAAGCTAAGAGGCGGTACGTAGACGTGGTGCTGCGTGATGTAAAGAAGGCCTTCGACAAGGTTTGGCTGAGAGGATTACAGTACAAGATCCTCAACCTCCAGCTTAACC
This sequence comes from Ceratothoa steindachneri, assembly GCA_963969495.1. Classification (NCBI taxonomy): domain Eukaryota; kingdom Metazoa; phylum Arthropoda; class Malacostraca; order Isopoda; family Cymothoidae; genus Ceratothoa; species Ceratothoa steindachneri. The sequence continues at coordinate 106,047,332 of OZ018321.1, read as the reverse complement.
CATTCCTGGAAAGGATCCTTCGCAACTATATCTCCGATAGGAGAGCCCGTATTTCAATCGAGGGCTGCAAAGGACCCGAATTCGAACTCGAGGCGGGAGTTCCACAGGGCAGCTGTCTCAGCCCTCTGCTGTACCTCGTGTACACAATAGACCTGCCTGCTCCAGTGAGGTACGATTCGATGTATCTGCAATATGCAGTCGACATCACCCAAATCGTCCTGAGTCCATTCAGGAACTCTGGAAGCCTGGCGAGGGCGACAGCTGTCGAAATTGAAAATATCAATAGATATGAAAGAAAGTGGAAAATTAAGACCAACCGCCAGAAGTTCACGATCATTCCAATGAACCGCCGGAAAGTTGATGACGTCGTCGTCAATAACGAGAACTATCCGTACTCCAATGAGGGTAACGTCCTGGGCTTACGACTCTTCAAATCAGGATATAAGACGCACATGAATACCAGAGTCTCCCTAGCCAAACGAGAGCTAAAGAAACTTTACCGTTTCCGAGGCCTCAGCGTGCCTAACATCAAAAAACTGTACATGGCCTTGGTACGCCCAGTCCTGGTGTACCCGGCCGTGATCACGCAGATGGCAAGCTGTACCTCTCTCAGAACGATGCAGAGAGTGCAGAATAAAGCCACGCTGCTGATTACAGGCACGCGAAGGATCGACCGTACTCGGCAATCGATTCTTCACCAAAGAATCGGTCTAAAGCCGATCAATACGGAGATCCAAAGGCTAGGGAGAAAGACATGGGACAAGATAGACCAAAATATACTCCCGAACATGGACCTAAATTTCAATATTCGAGCAAACCGAAGACGCGCTATAGGTAGAACTGCTCTATTTCCAAGTAGTAGAACCTGCGCGAGAGAAGTGGTACTACCTATGTTTACGTAGGGTTAGTCCACTACTCTAAAGAATTATGTTTTTTAAACTCAAAAGTTTGACAAACTAACCCAACCAATCAACAACTTAAATAACGTTTGTAAAAAGAGGCGAAGTGCCCACATTAAAGTCCCCTCCCCTCCCCCCCTATATATAAACATAGTAAGAATTAAAGAATTAAAACTAAATTTAAATATAAAAGAGGCGAAGTGCCCAATCTTATTAATCAAAATTTAAGAATAAAAAGAGGCGAAGTGCCCAACTCCCAATACCCATTTGATAAAAATATAAACAAAGTCAACAAAACTCAAAATTCAAACGATGAAAAGAGGCGAAATGCCCAAATTAAATAGATTACTGGGAACTCAAAACTGAGATTCATTCAGCCTGAAAAACAACCTTGAAAGGCTTGAATGCTTCGAAGGAGGAAATACATATTACAGAAATAAATATATATATATATATATATATTATAACGGAGGAAACTGGCTGTCATAGACAGTCAGCTACTTTTTGACGGTGGAATTTTTAATGTTTAAACAAAACAAGATGAATGCTAGTGATGCCCTAAGACCAGGGCAAACTAGGAAACATATTCACACCTTTATATACCTACTACACAATTTCAACACTTTAACCTAATTTGTAATTTTTTATGTTTAAACTTGGTTTACATTGAAATTTTGCTATCTTTATATGTATAAATTCTACAATTAAATTGTATTACAAATTTATTTTATTTATGCCACTATAATTGGATAATTGGAGTCAATAACTATAAATTGAAGATCACATAATTGTTCTAGGTCAATTATTTTTTATATTCAGTTAAATTCTTATTCTTCTATATAAATAAAATGATACCTCGAGTCTATAATAGTTATTGCATTAATAAAGAGTTATTACCAATTAATCCTAAAAATTATCTAATTGATACTTACAATTATTTATGATTGGAATAATTTTATTTTTATTATTATATAATTATTATTATTTAATCTACATTGTAGGTTTTAATTCCACAATTAAAGATTCAAGTGGTGGGAAGCTTTTCGAGAAGATCCTCAACCGAAGACTGGTGTCACACCTGGAGGAGAACTTCCTCTACAATCCATACCAATATGGGTTTAGAAAAAAAACGAAGTACGGAGATGGCGATAAATGTCATCACGGAAAAGCTTGCCCAAGCTAAACGGGAAAGGAGTTACGTGGACATTGTTTGTCGGGATGTTTCAAAGGCGTTTGATAAAGTGTGGCAACGGGGTATGCAGTTTAAGATCCTACGGATGGGCCCAAGTGAAAACTTAGAAAGAACTCTCTGTGACTGTCATGGAGAGAGCGGCGTATACCAGTTTAGGGTGCACGGAACGACCGAAGTTTCTGCTCAATGCGCGCTCCCCGCAGGGGGTGTATGTCCCCCACTCTTTACTCGATATACACCGCAGATGTCTCAGCCCCTGTGTATCCCTATTTCCTCAAGATTCAATACACCGATGATTTCAGACAGATAATCACTTGTCCAGGAGGAATGCGCCTTGGCAAGCTCTTATGACAGCGGCAGAAATCGAAAGATTGAACAATTGCGAGGCACATGGAAGATCTAGACGAACCAAGAGAAATTCATAGTAGTTTCCTTTGGCAGGAGACTAGTCGCAGGTGTCAGGGTGGGGGATATACACTATCCTTACACCACGGAGTGCAATGTACTCGGAATAAAAATTACTTCATCCGGTTACAGGAAGCACGTCGGAGATAGAATTTCTAAAGCCTCGGTCGCAGCAGGACTCTGTATATGTTTATAAATCTACGTGAAAATAACAAGAAAAATATACAACGCTCTTGTTAGATCTACGTTACTATACCCCGTTTCCGCCCTCTCTTTTGTCTCAACATCGCAATGAGGAGATTATAAACAGTGCAAAATAAATGCGTGTACCTAATTACGAGTACACGTAGGCGAGAAAGAAGACCCCGAGAAGACCTTCACAGGGAGGCTAGGATAACACCCATTAACAAAGTCATAGAAGAACGGACTCGGAAAATGCAAGGACTGGTTAATCAGGAGCTGGATGAGGATATCATTCATATGATTAGCCAGAACAGAAGCGCTATATTTCGCGCCAAATTTCCAAGCTCCGCTAACCTAGTGGCTTGCGGGAGAATGTAAAAACCATCGAAAAATGTGACAACAAACCGATTAAGAAAACAAACTCGATTCAAGAAAAAATCACCGATTTTGACCAACGCACAACAAACAAGACCCTAGCAAACCAAACGTGACGCGAATAAAGAAGATAAGAAGAAACATAAAACACTGAAATACACACAGAACAAATTAAATAAAGTACAATAAAGACTAAGCACCGATTTAAAGTAATATATTACAAAGCAACACCAAATGCACATTACATACCCCCCAAACATTAAATAATTATTAAGACAAATGGCTTGAACGCCATAAAACAAAAACCTTAAAGAATACAGCAAAGGAAACACATGACAATAACATTTATGAAAGTGATAGGCCTGACCACCAAGCGCCTAGCATCTCTTTGCCTCGTACCACACTTCTTTCTCTTTTCACCACTTGTCTATTTTCAACTATCTATCCCCACACCCTTTCTTTGTTTCCTACACACACCTACCCACTTAGATCAATTCGACTCAAGTTAATATACTATTCATTCTTTAACTTTAATGTAACCGAGTCAGACAATAATTTTGTGTGATATAGTACATTAACAGATAATAAAATAGTAAATTGTAATTCCTTACTTGAATATTATCCCAAGGTGAGAGGGCCCTCAAGCCAAAATATAGCCAGGAGCCTTAGTTTCCCTTAATGAGCTACTGCATTGGACAATTCCATTAATCCGCGCTCCGTGGATAACACACATTCATTGTACAAATAATATATATCAGTCATTTGCTTTAGTAAAGTACATATCTTTTTCAGATTTTGGGTGCGAACCATGTCAAGTCAGAAGTTTGGGGCCCAAAAACGAAAAGAAAGAAAACTAGATTAAGAGAATGAAAAAAGAGGACTGCAAACTCTCTTTCAAGTAAGTGTAGGTAAGCTTTTGACATCAATAAAGATCTCGAACAAAGTGCTGAGCAACAACGTGCTGAAATTGCTGCAGTAATGCAGATAACTGAAGATGATCAAAGAAGAGACGTGACACGTGCTAGTACAGAATTCAGAAAAGCGAAAAATAATACTGCGCGTCCTGCTTCAAGTGCAATGAAGACTGTATGCCTGGTGTGGGTATTGATATTCGTGTTAATGAAATTAACCGCGGAGAGTGTTGAAAAATGTGTCAGAAAGGGCATCTCAATTTCCCAACTTCGCTTTCACGTGACAGTAATCAATAAGCATTCTCTGAGAGTATACTTTCAGTACGAAATCAAAATGGTGAAATTTCAAGACGAGATTGGCTGGTATAGAGTTCATCACAACAGGCCATTTATTGTTTCCGTGCCGTCTCTTTCAAAAAGTAACCGAAACTTCATAATCGCATTCGCGGCTAGCAACATCACAGGGCTACGCTACAAGCAGAAAATGGAGAAAACTTGCAAACAGAATTTCTGAACGCGAACGATGCCCATAGGAGTGTTATTTGGCCTAGCGGGATTTTGAAATACGATTACAATCAGACAACTGCATTGAAAATCTTTTGGAAACTTCCATTGAATCTGAAGCCGCAACCCATTGTTCCTTTTCTGGAGGAGAGAGGCATAGCATTTAGAGGATCTTCACAAAGAATTGCAGATGATAGAAATGGAAACGTTTTTGACTTGGTAGAACTAGTGTCTCAGTGGGATCCTGTTCTGAAAGAACATGCGATAAAGGTGAAGGAATTACAGCTGAAAGGAAGGAGACTACAGCTACACTATCTCTTAGCAGAGACTCAAAACGAATTCGTTTCTCTTTGTTCAGAACTTGTTGCAAAACAAATATTCTTTATAAGAAGCTGCTCGAAATACTTTTCAATTATAGTGGATGCAACACCAGTCACGTCTCATGCAGCGCAGCCCGCCTTCTTACTACGATATCTTCCGAAAGACGGTTTTGCATATGTTTATCGAGGAACGATTTTTGAAGTTTGTTGATTGCAGTAACAAAACTGAAAAAGAAATTGCGAAAATGACACTGGAAACGTTAAAAGAGAACAACATCCCTTTCTCAGATTGCAGGGGACAAAGCTAAGAGGATGGATCCAATATAGCGGGAAAATACACAGGGGTACAGACACGTATTCTGTTTGAAAATGCTTTGACATTCCTTTCACCCTGTGGATGCCATACTTTAAATTTATGCTGACCAGACTCTGCTGAGTGTTGCCCTAAAGCCATCACCTTTTTTTCGGAACAATTCAGATAACATACACTCTCTTCAGCTCCAGTCCATGACGTTGGGACGTTCTTCTGAACAAGATGGGAAATCATTCGCTTCACAACAAGTCCGATACATGATGATCTTCTAGAATAGATTGTGTAAAACCATTTGCAGCAAACCTTAAAAGCATTCGAGTTGCACTTGAAGAACTAAATATTAACATTGAATTTGATACCTAAAACAAGGACTGAAATGCACAGCGCTATTAAGTATGTCTCATCGTTTACTTGTGGTTAAGATTTTGTCAGAAATGGATATCTGCAACAAGATTATGCAAGCAGGACATGCTGCAGTTGATGTTGAAGTCACAAATGTCAACAAGTTGGTAGCAAGTTTGAAATATCTTCGTGGGAACTGGAAGAAAATCTGAAATGAAGCAAAACATGTTTTATCAAGCATGTGGATTGAAGTGAACTGAATGTGAAGAGACAGGGAAAGAGAATGCGACTCCATTATGAACAAAGCCCGGATGCTGATTTCACAAATCTGAATGATGATGATTATACAAAAAAGGCAATATTCAGGAAATGTGTGTTTTACAAAATCCTCGACAACGTCGGTGCTGGTTTGACTCTTCGATTTGACGCTTAAAGAAACTTGTCAGAAATCTTTTCGTTTATGTGGAACTACATGATATCTTCTGAACCGGAATATTTAGAAAGCTGGCTACAAAGAACCTACGATTTCGTCGAGAAATACAAGGATGACATCAACAGTGAGCTCATTCATGAACTGAAGTACATCAAAATGTTGCACCAGTGCAACTTTGGACACATTGCATTGAAACCTTTAGATTGTCTGAACAAAATTACGGAATTACAGCTTGATAACATATTCCCGAATATTTGCATTGCGTTTCGTATCTTTCTGACCATCTTGCAACTGTCGCTTCAGCTGAGCGATCTTTCAGTAAACTGAAAATTGTCAAAACTATCTGCCTAGTACTATGGCACAAGACCTCCTTGTGGATTTAGCATTGAATGTAAACTTGCACGTAATATCCAATTTGCTGATGCCATCAAAATTTTATTTTATTATTCATTGTACAGGATGTCCCAGAAGTCGAGCTACTATTAATAAAATACTGCTATAGATATTTTTAGTTCTGCATTTGATATGATTTTTTAAAGTAAAGAAATTGTTTATTAATATCTAAATTATGAACACCTGCAAAAAGAAATAAATATTTTCAACCCTGTAAAATATGTAAAATATATATGTGCCTCTTGTTTATGAAACTTGGGAAGGGGGCCCAAATTTTGTCTTGTATCGATTAGTAATTATCCTCTCAGCGGTCCTGACATCGAAAGATTAAATATATTAAAACTACCGACTATTGAAACTAGGCGATTGCGAGGTGAGCTTATCGAAGTAATCATGATTTTAAATCAATTTGAAAACGTAAATTATGAACAAAAATTTAAGTACATCTGGTATTACACGTAACAAAGGTTTTAAATTGAAAGGACGAAGGAGGTTTCAAACGAACATAGGTAAAAAAAAAATCATCTTTAAAATAATCATAAATGGAACGCACTCTCCGCGGAGGTAGTTAATGTTAATGGGTTGAACTATAAGTTCTTGCGGTTTATCAAATTTATTCATTATCATTAACAATTTTAGAAAAATTTCATTTTTAATTGATAACAATATACAATTTAATCAATAATGTATTCTCCGTTATTATTTACGACTGCTTCCTAACGTTCAACTAGTTTTTCGATGCCTCTGCAATAAAAATCTTTGGATTTTGACTCGAAGAATTTGTCTAACCAGGTTCCTAATTCCACATCAGTATTGAATGAAAGGCCATGCAAATTGTTGGAGAGCGAATGGAACAGATGGAAATCCGATGGAGCAAAGTCTAGCGAATATGGAGGATGCGGCAGGATTTCCCAGTTAGGCATTTGGGTGGCGTCTTTTGTCATATTGGCAATGTGAGGAGGACGAGCATTGTCGTGTTGCACAAGGACTCCATAACGTCGATAGAGTCGCTTTTCACGAATAGCTTCGGCGAGTCGATACATTTGTTGAACGTAGAGTTCTGCATTGACAATCTCGTTGTTCGCAAGGAGCTCATAAAGAATGATGCCTTCACAATCCCTCCACACACACACAGCACCGTCTTTCGTGGATGAAGTCCTTGCTTTAATCGCGGAAGTGTTTTTTTTATTGGGGCTAAGCCATTGTTTTCGATGGTTCATGTTGACATAAACACACCACTTTTCGTCGCCAGTGATGATGCGGTGAAGAAATCTGTCCTTATATCCACGAGTAGCCTTGTGGCGAGCAAGCAAACCTGCAGCAATCGTGGAGCGTTGAAGTTTGTTGCTTTCGCTCAAAGCGTGCGGAACCCATGCACCGAGTTTTTTAACTTTTCCTATCGAATGAAGGTGATTCACTACAGTTTTCTGATCACACGCCAATTGTACAGCCAATTATCTAGTCGATTGACGAGGATTTTCATGAAGAAGGTCGTTCAATCGATCTTCATCCAACTTAATAGGGTGACCAGAACGTTCTTCGTCATTAAAATTGAAATGTCCTTTCTGATAAAGCATTTTTTTCCGTACGCAACACAAATATCGCAACGAGCTTTGGCGGCGTTAGCATTGTTCCCGTCTCGATTGAAAATGAATAACAACAAGTGTCGAAAATGCACCTTTCTTTCAACTTGACATTCCATTCTGAGGGTACAGAACAAAAATTAAATTAACACAACTTTTAAATAAACCGCAATGACTTACTACTCAACTTCAAGACGTAGCCTAAGCAAAAGCCTAATAGTCTACGCTGTTAAGAGACTTAGCCTAACCTTTGCAAATTTTGCTCTCATTATTTATTATTGTTTCTTAATATGTGCACAAATCACGTCAACAAAACTTAAATCAACTCAACATAAAAAAACCCCGCAAGAACTTATTCCTCAACCTAATAGTAGTGTGAACAGTTTTAAAAACAAAATTGACAGTTATTTTAAGAAAAATGATATTGTTTAAATACGGAGCCCTGCTGTGGATTGAATGTCGCGTGAGTAAGCTTCGTGGCGAGAATGTCTAAAGGAGGACTACTAGCAAATTAGTATAGAATAGACTGACCGTTGAGTGGACTAAGTAGCCCTTGCTGTCTCCCTGTAACTATATAACTTCAGATGCCCGGTTTACGATCGAGCATGCGGCTCTCGCATTGGGTTAGTAAGTCACGGACGCGTTCACCGAGTTGTTTGTATATGGAATTTTTTGAGTCTAAGTTACTAGCCCCCATCCTCCCCCCAAATTCTATTTGATACAGTTATTTAGATGATGTATTTTGGATTTGGCCTATTGAGTTAACGTAACTAATTTTCTTGGTGCCCTAAATAACCTCGTTCCCTCAATTAATTTCACTCATGAATTAGAAGAAGCCGGAAAATTATATTTTTAAGACACCATGGTGCACCGTTCGCCATAAGGTTTTAAGTTCTCGGTTTTCCGGAAGCCAACTCGCGTTTCGTTTTACATCCATTTTTATTCGAATCATCCGCAAAAAACTAAAAAATCGGCTTTTATTTCTTTGTATTTGTATGTGACCCAGAATTTATCGATGAAGAGTTAGAATCAATCAAATCATTAGTAAAAATTTAAATTATCCATCTTATTTTCTAAATGATTCCCTGCGCGGAGGTAAGCAGTCCTTTAATGGAAATAAAATTAAATACTCATTTACGCAATATAATATTTTAACGCTCCTTTTTAATAAACACTTGTCCCATGTTCCGAAATTATTAAAATATTTTAATTTTAATGTTGTATTCTCTAATAATTCCACGTTAAAAAAACTTTGTAATTAAAAATTCTCCCCCTAATAAAATATCCTGCATTTATAAAATTCCGTGCAAATCTTACCTGGGTTTTTACATAGGCCAGTCAACAAAAAGCCAAATGGGAGAATTAAACAACATAAGTACTGTTGTCGAACGGGGCAAACTTCAAATGCACTGTATATCCATCAATCTACTTTGAACCATCAAATTGATTGGTTTAATGCGAAATCCATTATTTTGTGCCCAATTATATTGAAGGAAATTTAATGGAATCAGCCATGATCAAATTCTCCCATAACATTAATTTCAATCTTAGTGAGGGTCTATTTAAATTAGATAATTGGATCATGAATAATATTTGCTTGCAATTTAAATTTAATTTGCTGAATTGATTTGTATATTGTAGTTATGTGGATGGGTATTCATTTTTTCTTCAGTTGTTCCCTTTCCCCTAAACGATTGTCTTTGTTCGTCGGTACGTTTGAATGACGTCACATTTCCCTGTTTATTAACTGTTTCTCTATTTCATTGTTCTTCTGCCCCTGATGGTGTAAACACGAAAGCACTTGCGCTTAATCTGTGTATTATTTTCCTTTGGGATATTTCAACCATATATATATATATATATGTCTGCGTATGTATTTGTTTATGTCTATGTATGTATGTAGTGATCGGATTATGTAATAGGTAGCCTACTGGCACCAAGTTACAGGATTCAATAGGCCCAACGAAAACCTACACAAAATGGACGCACAATGGTCTTATTAATTCACAGCATACTCCACTCTCATATAAAATAAATGTCTAAAGATTGCGATAAGGAATTGAGAATGTATAGATTAATTTGAATACAAAAATAAGGAATGTAATATATTTGTTAATATATATATATATATATATATATATATATATATATATATATATATATATATATATATATATATATATATATATATATATAGGAGAGAGAGAGAGAGAGAGAGAGAGAGAGAGAGAGAGAGAGAGTAACAACAAGGAAAAAAGGTACCCTAGGAGACCTTACGGTCCATTCAAAGAGGGTACCATTGGACTTGCAATCGAGCGGGCACAAGGCTGCTCAATTGTTTTGCGTCCCTAAATGGCCACTTTTCAAGACCTTGTCTAGTCTTGACTTGAACTGGTCAACAGATTCACTGTTGACAACTTCCACTGGAAGTGCGTTCCACTTACCGCAGATACTGTAGGTGAAAAAATTTCCACACAGATTGCGGTTGTAACGCTTCAGTTCAAGTTTGAAGCCGTGATTGCGCGTTCTGTTCTCACTCAGTGGGAAAATATCCCGGTAGTCAACATTGTCGAACCCTCGAAGTATTTTGAAAACTTCGATGAGCTGACCACGCAGTCTACGGGTTTCCAGCGAGAACAGATCTAATTCCCTTAGTCTATCCTCATAACTTTTATGTCGGATAGAGGGAATCAGCTTGGTTGCCCTGGCTTGTACGCGTTCCAATCTCGCGATGTTCTTTCGAGAGAGAGAGAGAGAGAGAGAGAGAGAGAGAGAGAGAGAGAGAGAGAGAGAGAGAGAGAAGGCAAGCAACTGTTAGAAGTGAGCGCCTGACAAACAATATACGAACGCACGATAGGTTAAAATGACCTGTTTCAATAAGAGAAATGCATAAACAAACACTTCGCGTCTCAGAATAGATTTATCGAAATACGGAAGTTTACGAAACACCTGAATAAACATAACCGCCCGCCAAAAGGAAATGTACCACAAAGCTATGACAAGCGCATCCTGTTATATTGATAAAACTTGGGATATGTAAGTAATTCGACTTACATAGCTTTCATTAACTCCACCTTTGTCGTGGAGAATGATGATTCTAGGCCACGCACTCTAGGATATATATGTATATATATATATATATATATATATATATATATATATATATATATATATATATATATATATATATATATAGTCGGAACAGCTTAGTTAGCATGATTATTGTATTCTTACAATTACTAGATTACAGAAGATTATCTCGTTTACGTCTCCTGTTAAGTTCACCAAGTCTTGTCGATCCGGAATTTACTACTTCGCGTTGAATATATATATATAGACTGATAGTCCCCTGCAAAGTTACTTGGTGACGTGATGCTTGCCCCATTGTGGGCCAATATTAGAATAAAGTATATCTTTGCAACGTCCTTCTTTACCTCGTTTACCCTGAAACCTTCGGTAACTTCAGCCAAAATAAGAACACAGTGAAGAATTTATATTTGGAGTCAGATACTTAATTCACCTTCATATAAGTTGGTTCCTCCCAAATTGTTAATTCTCCTCCGGTTCACCACTATAAATTGGTGACTATCATAATTTGTAACCCCATAACTAAGTGACATTTTTAGATCATTATCTCCAATACGTGATAATTCACTCTATATGTACATTGCATTATATATGTAGATACTAGCCTCTCCATTACTTTTACTCCTGATCTCCCATATTAATCTTTTTTTTAATTGTTTTCGTATTCTTTTCCATCCTTTGTATAGTGTTTAAATATTTGGACCTACCTGATATTAATGAGTTTCTTTTGTATTTACTCGTACCTCTCCCTTTTTAATACTAGAGCTTCTATTTTTAATCTATATGCCGCTAATTCATTTCATGATTGGTTTAATTTCTTGTTTTAGGCGTTCTTTCTCTTCACCCTCTTGCTTATATATTACAGTTTTCTGTCGTTTTCCGTCATTCCTTGATAATAAACTTGAAATAGAGTTCTAAAGTAGTTGGAATGCTCGTTTCAAGTTCTGGTAGCCTTTTGAAGGTGATGTTCCTTCTTATGACGATTGCAGCACCGTCGAATCTATCTTGTGTGGAGTTCTTTGCCAGGACGTGGTAGTTCGGGATTTTCATCCGTGTGTTATTCGTGTTGACACCGTGTTCAGATATTATGATAATGTCGGGGTCCGCCCTTCTGAATATGTTGCCATATTCATTCGCTTTTCCCAACCATCCATTTGTGTTTAGTGTTAAAGTTTTCAAGGTGTTGTTTATGTTCTACATGTTTTGTGTCTACTTCTTGAGTGTGCTGCTTATTCCTTGTGCTTTTGGACCTTTCCGTTCTTCGTCTTCTTATATTTCATGGCTGGGATCGTAAATAGGGAGGCGTTGTCGAGTTTCACTTTACCTGAGTAGAGTGCTACCAAAACTTCAGTTTCGTCTTCCGATTCTGTTATTGTCCATTTTAGTTTTTGGTTCTTGATGCCTTTGGTAATGTCCGCGAGGGATATTTGTTCAAAGAAGAGGGTCTTGTCAGAAGTGTAAGCCTTCAGACCTAGTTCCCTACCGTCGTACCTGTGTTTTGTTTTTCTGACTTTTTGTTCTTCTAGTGTTATCCTCTCTTGTGGGTCCGCTCAGGTACTGTCGCTGTCCGAGTCTGCGGAAGTCGTAGTTTGACGCTCTCTTCTTTGTGGTTCGTTTGTGGTAGCTTTCCTAGCTTTTCTCGCAACAATTCTGGGGTCGGGTCTCCTGGTGGGTTCCTGTGTTTCCTGTCCTAGATCCCTGTGGTGTGAGTTCGTTATTTAGATAGGGTTAGCAGACGCGGCTTCAACTACCTCTTCATTCACCTTTGGGGAGAATTGTAATTGTAGGACATCTCCTGAGGAACGGTTCTCTGAGAACCACATCTCACTCAGATTGTTCTTTTTGAGCATAAGGTTGAGCTCACTTCAGAACATGCTTGGATTCGTGAGATTTCTTACATGCACATAAAGTATGCAGGTAAGAATTTTCGTTGACTCCTCGTTCTCAAGTTTGATGTAGGTATTTTTCAGGGCTTGTGTCGGTTTGGACATTTTTGCTGGCTACCAACTCTTCCACAAAGGTAGGCCAGACAGAGAGGGTGGCGGTGTAATGTTGTATGTCAAGGATACAATCAAATCTACGAACTCCAACGTTATATCCGACCACGAGCTCCTAGGCGTTGACCTAGAGATCGGTCCTGTCAGATACAGGGCCCTGCTGCTTTACAGACCCCCTTCCCAACCCGTTGAGAAGGACAGGGAACTGTACCAGCTGCTATGTGAGCTGGTTCAAGGCAGAGTGTGCATCGTTATGAAAGATTTCAACAGCCAAGTTGACTGGGAAACCAGAGCAGCCTATGACGAGAGTGCGGTACTCTTGGAGTTCGCCAACAACGAGTTCCTCACTCAATGGGTCAGAGAACCGACGAGAGGAGACAATATCCTCGACTTGGTCTTCACCTCTGAGGATGATATCGTTGAGGATGTCTCTGTAGGCGAAGAGCTCAGTGGCAGTGATCACCAGCTAGTTAGATTTACCATCAAGATCCCGAAGGTAAGGTCTGTTGCCAGTCAATCAAAGAAACTTGACTTGAGAAGAGCAGACTTTGCAAGCCTTCGTGCTGGACTGACTGACCTGAGGTTAGAAGTGTGCGATGCTGTTGAAGACTCGTGGAATAGTTTCAAAACCACATTCATGAGTCTTCAATCGCGTTTCATCCCTCTGAATTTCCCCGTCTGTCTTCTGTTCAACCTAAGTGGTTTAATCGAGAAATCGGCCAACTGCCCAGGGAGAAGAGAACTGTGTACCGGCAATCGAAGATCTCGGGTGACTTTGACGAATATCGGAGGCTAGCCAGGAGAGTGAAGTCCAGCATAAGGGCGGCTAAGCGGTCTGAAGAACTCCGAGTGGCGAGACTCTGCAAAGAGAATCCCAAGGAGTTCTTTGGATATGTAAACAGCCGTAAGCCAATCGAACGATGGGCCCTTTGAGGAACGAGGAAGGGAGATTAGAGCATTCAGATGCAGAAACTGCTAACCTCCTCAAGGACTACTTCTCTTCAGTGTTTACTGAAGAATGTGGTCTCATCCCCCAGCCGACGGATTCCTACTCGGGGGAAAAGCTGGAGGATATGGACTTCACCGAAGTTGAAATCAAAAGAAGATCAGTGACCTAATGACGAATAAGTCACCTGGCCCGGATGGGTTTCTACCTAAAGTGTTGAAAGAAGTGCGCGATCAAGTGTCACGACACCTGAGCGCAATCTTCAACATGTCAATCCGGACCAAATGCGTTCCTAGAGACTGGCGTGAGGTGGAAGTGACTCCAATCTTCAAGAAAGGAGATCGTAGCCAACCGTCGAACTACCGACCTATCAGTCTGACTTCGATAGTCGGTAAACTCATGGAAAGCATCATGGTGGACAAAGTGACGTCGTATTTAGAGTCAAACCTGCTACTGAGGAGTTCCCAGCACGGCTTCCGAAGGCAACGGTCATGCCTGACGAACCTTGTAGAATTCTTCCACTTCGTTTTCAGTGAGCACGATCGGGACAAGGCGGTGGATGTGGTCTACCTAGACTTTCAGAAAGCCTTTGATAAGGTACCACACCGCCGCCTTCTCCGGAAAAGTGCGAGCGCTTGGCATAGACGGAAAGGTAGCCGGCTGGATCGAGAACTGGCTAAGTGGCAGACGGCAACGGGTGGTGGTGAATGGACAGTCTTCTGAGTGGGTGCCCGTTACTAGCGGTGTGCCTCAAGGTTCTGTCCTGGGACCACTACTATTCATCATCTACGTCAACGACATGGACGGTGACATGGTTGCCAAGATTTCCAAATTTGCCGACGATACCAAGCTTGGTAGGAACGTTGCAAAGGATGGAAATACTGCCCGCCTGCAGGAAGATCTTGGGAAGATTGGGAGGTTGTCTGACACGTGGCAAATGCCTTTTAACGTGGGGAAATGCAAAGTGATGCATATCGGCCACAAAAACACCCAATCTCAGTATATCCTTAAGGGCACTTCTATTGAATCCACCGACACTGAGAAGGACTTGGGTGTAACAATCACTAGTGACCTCAAGTTCTCGAAACAGTGCATTGGGGCGGAGAAAAAGGCCCAAAGGATGCTAGGCTATATTAAGCGCCAGTTTGGTTATCGGAATCAGGAGATTGTACTGTGCCTGTACAAATCACTTGTCCGACCGCACCTGGAGTATGCCGTACAATTTTGGAGTCCTTCATTGCGAAAGGACATCACGAGATTGGAACGCGTACAAGCCAGGGCAACCAAGCTGATTCCCTCTATCCGACATAAATGTTATGAGGATAGACTAAGGGAATTAGATCTGTTCTCGCTGGAAACCCATAGACTGCGTGGTCAGCTCATCGAAGTTTTCAAAATACTTCGAGGGTTCGACAATGTTGACTACCGGGATATTTTCCCACTGAGTGAGAACAGAACGCGCAATCACGGCTTCAAACTTGAACTGAAGCGTTACAACCGCAATCTGTGTGGAAATTTTTTCCCTGACAGTATCTGCGGTATGTGGAACGCACTTACAGTGGAAGTTGTCAACAGTGAATCTGTTGACCAGTTCAAGTCAAGACTAGACAAAGTCTTGAAAAGTGGCCGTTTAGGGACGCAAAACAATTGAGCAGCCATGTGCCCGCTCGATTGCTAGTCCAAAGGTACCCTCCTTGAATGGACCGTAAGGTCTCCTAGGTTACCTTCTTTCCTTGTTGTTACTCCCTGTTGTTACTCCTCTGTTCTTCCTCTTTCTTTGCAGCTTGTTTACTTTTGGTCTTATTTAGCCATGGCTAATGCTCTGTGGCCCTGCTCGCAGTTGACACACTTCTCTGTCTCTATGTAGTTTTTCCATCCGTGACCCCTTTCACTGCACCTGGAGCATGTCTCATCTGCTTTTTGGCAATCTTTTGTGGAGTGTTGCTCCATTTTGTAGCAGCGGAAACACATCTTCACCGGCATGAATTCTTCACGCTCGATTTTGTCCCTACTGATCTTTGCATGGAAGAGTAACAGACCCTTCTCTTTGGCCTCCTGGACCATCTCCGTCTCCTTGAACTTAATTATTTCAGAGACTTTCGCTCAGCTCTGATTGGCTTTTATCTCTTCTGCCAATTCCTCCTTCGTGCGATCACCTATCCAGGGATCGAGTCGACGGCAAATCACGCAGCGGTGGTCCTGGATTTGGGATGGTACTGCGGGCTGGAGGTTTATCTTCTAGAGTGCGAGAAGGCCATCTTCCTTGCCCCTCTCACAGATCGCCAAGTAACCGGTTGGGGTGTCTATAAGGCGAATGACTGCGACGCTGAGTTTTCCGAAGATAATTTCGAAAACTTTGCTTCTTTCCGGTTTGGCCCGACCGTTGATTTCCCTGAGGGGTATTCGTGTGACCAGATCCATTGCCATGTTGTTGAGGGTAACCCCCTCCTGGTCCTTGTGAGGCCAGCACGTAGGGTAAGCAGACTTCTGTTATGGGGTGTGTAATTCAGTGAATAGTATGTGTGTATTGAAATTATTGTTTTCATGGGGTGACTCCCCCTCGCCCTTACGCTTTTTTGAGAATCCTTGGACCCCGAAGGTATCCGACTTGGTGAATGTTGGGATGAGTGTGGTAATGGCGCATTATGATGAGATGATGGATGACTGAGTATGTGTGAGACCGGGTGGAATCCTCCAGGGAGATGACTACTGACAGACTCATTGATAACGCCGCTCCACAGGGATGTTTTAATCGCGACTGCTCCCACCATACACATAGACGGTTATGTGTCTCTCTGTGGTCCTAGGATGGGCCCCCGCAGTGATTAACGACGGAGGTTTCAGTCCGTTCCTTGTTCAGTCGAGCTTCTAGACATTGTCATCCACTGTGGGCTAATCCTCAAACCAGCTTCCTCCAATGCCCCCCAATTATGTCTTCTCTAGTGAGCGACATAGTTGTTTATCAGATATTCTTCATTTTGGACGTTGATGTAGATGTCGTACATCAACATCCAAAATGAAGAACATCTGATAAACATCAAGCAACAATTTGAGGAGAATTCCGTGTTAAAATTCACTTATGAATTGAGCACGGGCAATAAACTCCCTTTCTTGGACGTTTAGGTTCAAAACATTAATGGTAGCTACATCACTAAAGTACGTAGAAAAAGTACGGACATGGGAAGACGCCTCAATGCGGAGAGTGAATGCCCAGAAAGTTATAAAATAAGCGTAATTGGCTCATACATCGACCGAGCATATACCTAAATTCTGCTCTACGTGGGAATTTTTCCACCAAGAGATAAAACAACCACTCGTGAATAATGGTTTCTCAAACAGCATGTTTGACAAACAACTCCAATCATGTTTAAATAATCATTGCAAAGCTACGGATATAACTGAAAGTAATCAGGGAGAAGTCAACAACATCAAAGTGTATTACAGAAATCAGATGGCCACGGCCTATAAAGTAGATGAAAAAAACATCAAGGAGATTATTAACCGTAACATCAAGGTTAAAAATCAAATGGATAAAATTGGACTCATCATTTATTATAAAACAACAGAAGCCAGCAATCTCCTGATGAAAAACAATAGCTGCCTAAACTCCTTGAACCTCAAGTCAACCAACATAGTTTACGAGTTCATCTGCCCCGATAAAGACTATAAGCTTTATAACAACTCAAAATATATTGGCATGACAACTACTACACTTTCGAGACGTTTAACTATGCATCTGCAAAGCGGAGGGCCTAAAAATCATATGGTGAGTGCTCATAACATTAACCTAACGAGAGATATGCTAGTTGACAACACCGTTATTAAAAGAAAAGAGGTTAATAAAGCTAGGCTGAACATCTCAGAAGCCACATTAATAAACAAATATAAGTCGGCTATCAACAGTCAATCGACAAGCTGAAATCGAACATAAAAATTATTTTAAAATTCCACTCACCGGACTGACCCGTTTCCTCTAACGTTATGCTCAACATAGGCGGAATAAATACCCCTTAAAAATCGTTTCCTTTCACTTTGTCAGATCCTCACTCTACTCATTACATTGGTAAAGGAGGCAAGAACATATCAAAACACTCCGAAGATGATCGAATAAGATCGAAAGCTCAGCATTTATTTTTGTTTTTATCAAACACATTCATTTAAAAGAGAGATGAATACAGGATAAGTCATCCACCATCTACAAGATGGAATAAAAAAGATAGTTAGAAGAAAAGAAAGTTGCCAAAGGAAATTAATTAAGACGAAATACACAATGGTCTTCAAAAAAATTTGCATTCAAGAAAAACTGCTATCCAATTACACTAATATATATATATATATATATATATATATATATATATATATATATATATATATATATATATATATATATATATATATATATATATATATTTATATATATATATATATATATATATATATATATATATATATATATATATATATATATATATTTATATATATATATATATATATATATATGCCATGTCTTCGCTCACTACCAGCCCTTCGGGCTGTTGGCCTTCGGTCTATTTGATATTTCCAATCTATTGTGACCGAAAAGGGGGAGGGGGACTGGGGGAGAGATTTGGACGGAGATGGGGGAGAGGGATGGGGAATAGAGAGTTGGAGGAGAGGGATGGGGGAGAGTGAGATAGGGGGTAGGGGGATAGGGAGTTGGAGAAGAGGGATGGGGGAGAGGGATGAGAGGAAATGTAGAGTGGGGGAGAGGGAGGAAGGATAGAGAGGGGGGGGGATAGAGGAGGGGTAGAGAGTTGAGGGAGAGAGGGGGTGAAATGGAGGGTGGGAGAGGGACAGAGGGGGAAGATAAAAGAGGGGTAGAGAGTTGAGGGAGAGAGGAAGTGAAATGGAGGGTGGGAGAGGTAAGGATGGGGAGAAGAAGGATGGGGAGAGAGGGTGGGAGGTAAAGAATGCATGGCAAATTCATACCAGTTTACTTGTCCACTTTAAAATTTTTTTCTTAAAAAAATCATGTTCTAAAAATATAGTGTTATGGAGGACATATTATTCGGTATTCAAAGGGGTTGCTTATGGCAAACTTTAATTTGATATATAACAAAAAGCCGACTACTAGGAGAATAGCAAATTTCATTCATCGAATGCTTTATTTTCAACGTTTCGAGCTAACACGCTCATCATCGGGAAATATTTCATAATGTGAAATACAAACAATGTTGTTATAAAATTTTAAAGTAACTTACTTAATGAATGCATAATAAACCCTCATATTAATTTTCAACATTTAAATCAAGATAGACGAAGGGATATAGACTAAAGCAAACTATTCAAAAGCCAGACACAGATTCATTAAGGATTTGAACAAACACAGTAATCGAGACACTAACTAACCTGTACAGAATTTCACCTGAGCGTATACTGAGGGAATTTAAGCAAGCGGATTATGTAATAAGATTATATGAATTATTTAGTCAGTAGTGACATGGTAAATAGATGCTTAATAACCCATAAGAGAAGTAAAGTGGCGTCCAATATTATTCCTAGAATAGTCTGAAATATTTATTCAAATTTTATAACTTCAGGAATTAAAATAGATGTTTTTCATAGCTCTTACCCTAATTTTATTATTGGGCAGATCTAAGCAAATTACATGCTATATCGAAACCCATCAGAAATATAGAATATAGAAGAGCGATGAATCTAAAATATCTATGAAAATACTCCTTCTGAACGGCTGAATAGGTTCTTCATCAGCTGAAATAGAAAATACAAATTGTTATTAGGAATTTAATCTATAGGAAACTTTGCTGTCAGATTTATTAACATAACTATTTTAGTCGCGGTCACCCTATATCTCACTATGTCGGGCCCGTCGAACCCCGTTTTGCTTTTTTTTGTTTTGGTAATAACAGTGTAATTATTCGGACGATTCTAACAAACTTTGAAACCCTTATATTGTTTTACATTCTCTTTCGAATGATATAATTGCCATGGTCCTCCCAAAGTTAGTCCGGGAATTATTTGACAATAACTTCATAACTATTCGTCCAATTCTAACAAAATTTGAAACCATTATGTTGTTTTACATTCTCTTTCGAGTGATATAATTTTCAAGGCCCTCCAAAAATTAGTCCGGGAATTATTGAAAGTTTTGAAGGTCGTAAGGTCATAAATCAGAATAAGTGAGAGCACACGACTTTGGTCAGCAGACGTTGTTTTTCAACACACAACCCAATTTAAGAAAGCGAAAATGTGGGTAGTGCTGGAGCCCGCTCCAAGCACTTTGTGAACGTATTTTATGAAGGTTATGTGTAAGTACGTGCATCGATTTTATGTGCATCCCATTCACAGCGCATACAGATAGTTATTGAGTTACTTGAAGACCTTGAGGTACTAAAGGCTTACCACTAATCAATTTATGACCGATATTTGACCGTTGACCATGCATGCATGCCTGAAATAGCCACGAAAATGATCTCTATACTCGTATATGTACAAGTATAATAAAGTTTTTGGTAGACTGTAATTTATTTTAGTTATGCCTCCCTCCCTCCTTTAGCTACTCCTAAGCCCCCTTATTTCTACTTCACATACCTCTCTACCCGAGGAGCATTCTTCTATTACTCCTTCTCGAGTGTCCCACCATATTCCCATCTCTCAGACTCTCTCTTCTTTTTGTCTTTAGTGCATTTCGCTTTTCCTCTCCTCTTTCTCTTCATTCCTCTCTCTTACGAATAACAAAAATCGCATTGAACTTGGTTTCGAACCAGTATTCGAGACACAAACTAACTTTTATAGAATTACATCGGAGCGTATACTGAATAACTTTAAGCAAGCGGATTATGTAATAAGATGTTATGAATGATTTAGTCAGTAGCGTTTATGAGATTAATAGCGGAGTAAAACTATGGTCAGGGACGAGACTTTGATTTACCGAATTTATGTAAAGAGATCCAGATAAATAGAGCATATTGTGGCATTTATTGGTATATAATATTTTATTATGAGAATCACGTGCTAAACGACTGCGTTACGGCTGCTCATACTAATTAATTTTACAGTTATACTTTGCATACATACGCACGCACATACACTGAAGCGTCCATATACAGGGTGTCTGAAAAGTTACTATGTACTGGAAATAAATAGTCCCGCAGGATCAGAGTGAAGAAAATGAAACTCTTAGGGGTCTACAAGAAATCCAGTTTGAAAATTGTATATGAAAAGCGGAACGGTTTTTACAATTATTTCGCATAGAAAAGGTTCGAGAGTGGAATAGGTAGAATGTAATTGGAACCATTAAAATAGGTACGGTCTTGACATTTATTGTATTGGGGATAATAGCGCATTTGGCACTGGAAATTGTTGCATTGCAGGTTTATATGCTTATGTGCAAACATTTTCTAACACGAGGTGCATTTACGATCATACTGTTTTATACATATGCCCACTCAGAGAAAGCCAAATAGAATACTTACTAATGTGGATAATTTCTTAATTACGGGAACATATAAGACCATTACCTCCTTTAAACTGATCCATGTAAAAAAATAAATGTGTTCTTATAGGAGGCTTGCACATGTGGTCTTAGGCGTTGTTGGAGGTCAAAGAAAGTGCTATTTCGGGCAGCCAAAAATTTTAAGAATGGTGGCAGTTTGTTTTTCCCTTTTCCATATTGGTTGCAAGAAGGATTATGGGCAACTGTGCCTATATTTTTCAGACGAACGATAAAAAAGTCGGTTTTCGTCAAAGAGAAATTGCTTGTTTCTCCATATGCTTGCAGTATTTCGTTTATTGTATTGTCGTTTGTGTGGGCTGATTTTTTTTAACGCCCGCCTGTCTTGTATAGCTGTTTGTTAAAAGCGTGAGTTCCATATCTTAATGACATTTACGGTTGATTTCCATGTGTGTCTATATGTGTATGTGTCGACTATATAATTTTGTTCACAAATAAAAAAGAATTCTAACATACACACACATAGAGAAGAAGGATATGGGGAAGTTTGTTGAAAGACAAACTTAGAAATTTATTACATTTTGCTATTGTAACGTTAGATCCTGGAAGTCTTTTTATCAATGAAATGCTTGCGTGAATTCACTTGGGAACGTAGATTATAATCCTTAGGGCAGGCGTCAAAATGAAGGAGAACAGGACTTAATTTGGATTTTAAAATTATTCTAATACTGCTTCCACCATTCCAAGAGGCCTCTTGTTAGCGTCATAAAGTAGTTTATAATGGAATGATATAAAGTAATTGCAGTGATTATACAGGATTCGCAGTTGTAGACCGAGTAAGAGCGGACTTGCGAAATTTGTTTGTACGTCTATTGAAATTTAATAGCCCTCTAATTCCCAGGATTTCAAAAATAGAGAAATTTGAAAGTTTTTAATGGCTGCCGCTCTTGATGTCGTTGAGCATCCTTGATCTCCTGGAGCGAGAGGTGATGATCGGTTCTGAAATTAACTTTCTAGCGCGGAGCGGCTGTGCTTTTGTTGGGAATATTTGTCTGGTGAAATACTATACTAGGAGGGAGAAAGAATAGTTTCTCCAAGAGTACACGAAATGACTCTATGGTAGGTCGAGCGGTTACCAGTTATGGCAGGTTGGATTTGGTCCCTGGTTATAGGCGTGCTATTGGCTTATAAGTTGTTGATTACGGGTTTACCGGTGGTGGTGGACACGGATGTTTCCCATCCAAGTACTAACCTTTCCCAATGTTGCTTAACTTCGATGTAGCGTTATTGAGGTATTCGGTTAACGGGTGTTGACCTTAGGCTGACTCCAATTGTGGGAGAGATTATCCTCTTGCTTGGTTTTAATGAAGTAGGCTGTGTAAGAGGACCGGTTGGATTATTCTCAGGAAAAGTAATCTCGGAAGGCGAATTCAAAAGACTCTTTATTGAGCAGACGACTCGGGAGGCTTAGTCAGAAAGGTATTTGAGGCAGGCCTACTAATCTTTATGCCTATTTTGACTATCTTTCTGACTACCTGACCGCCTGGCCGACCGACTATCTTTTACTCCTTGACTCTTGACTCATTTGACTCTGCTGTCCTGACTGACCCTAGACTCTACCCAGAGCTGTATATTCTGTATCGAAAACCCGTGGGCGTGGCCCACTTTTGACCAATGTCACGGTTTGGGCGGAGTTTACTATGCATGATGTTTATTTGTGTGTGCACGCAGATAGAGAAAATCTTTATCTCAAATTTCGAGCATACAATCTTGCGTTTCCTACCCCCCTGACAGTAAATAAAGTCCGTATCTTTCCTGTCTTCAGCTCGGTGTCAATGACTGCACCTGTTTTGACGTTTGTTGATAGAGCTGTGGTTTTCGGTAAATTTTTATTTTTATGTACATCTTCACAATGAGTTTGGGTTCCTTCGACTTCCGGAGTCCTACAATACTTTATTTTTATATCTATAATCACGCACAGTAGTTAGCGGTTCTCTAAGCGTTCGGAGGTGTGAGCTACAGCTCTTTAATACAAACAAAAATTTGTTTGTATGTGTGTGCGCTCGCCACAACTTTATTACTTTATCCCTTTTATGCGTACCGCTTTGTGCGCGCGCAGCACAAAGGTATATTAATTTTCTTATTTCATTTTTTATTTAGTTAGTTTCAAAACATACTACATTTCAAAAGGGTCAGCAATCTTGAGATTCTTTGTTTTAATATACGTTATGCTAAGTGTTTAACATTTGAGCGTTCGGATGGCCGAGCTGCATTGATTTGTGTGTATGCATCACATTACCTTTCTTTAAATTAGACGGAACCTAAGAAGACGGAGAAAAAAGCAAAACTAACACATCTCTTTCTGAAATAATACGTGATTTGACGCCAATTTACCTAAAGTTTCGATGCTCACAGTCATCGGTCTGAAATAATTGTTGGTAAAAAGACGTAGATTTCCAGTACTTATTTTTATTCATAGATAATGTGAGCTTCATACATAATTTCCTCTTGAAATATTTTGACTGCATATATGATTGAAAAACGACAGGAAAATACATCAAAATTAATACTTCTCTTTCAGAAATAAGACTTGATGTTACGCCTATGTACTTAAAGTTACGATGCTCACAGTCACCGTTTTGACATGAGTTCGTCTTGAATTTTCTCATTTGTTCCAAATTTACATTTAAAATCTGAGCATCGTTCTTTCCCAGTTAACTGCTGATTGTCATCGGCCTGGCTGGAATGAGTATATTTTATAAAGAGGCCATGTTGGATATAGCAATTGTTATATTTGACAGCAGAAGGGGCATTTTTTAGTTTTTTGATAACTTCCATAAATGATTATCCCTTAAAAGAGGGGTGACCATAAATATCATTTTAAATCATTATTTATTATTTTCCGAGGAGCCTTTCAACCACATTGGTCATCTTCTGGGGCTTTACTGATAAATTTAAATAATTTCTGCTCTATAAATAAGATGAACTCATGTCTAAGGTTGAACTTCTCTATGAAGAAAAGAGTTACAAGAGGTCTATGTCTATGTACCAATATTCATTTCAAAACGGTGTCTGTGAGCATCGTAACTTTAAGTACATAGGCGTAACATCAAGTCTTACTTCTGAAAGAGGAGTATTAAATAATGATTTAAAATGATATTTATGGTCCCTCCCTCTTTTAAGGGATAATCATTTATGAAAGTTATCATGAAACTAGAAAATGCCTCTTCTGCTGTCAAAAATAACAATTACTATAGAAATATATATATATATATATATATATATATATATATATATATATATATATATATATATATATATATATATATATATATATATATATATATATATATATATATATATATGGCTTTCGCCATATTTATTTTCTGCCTTTCAAAACAATTTTGAAGACAGAAATAAAGGTGCAGAAACCTTGCATTGCAGACTATATAACAATATAGTACAAGAAAGAGAAATTGGACGCGAATGAGCAATGAGACAAGAAACAGGAGTTTTTTAGAGGTAAGAGAAAGGGACATTAGAAGAAGACTAGAATCAAAAAGAGCAGAGGGCGGCACAATGAAGGCAATCCTGTACCGAGAAGACAGAGATAACGCCAGGGGAAAAAAGTTTGAAATTCCTGGCCGGGACTCGAACCCAGGTCTGCTGATTGCCGGTCAGATGCTCTACCGCTGAGCTCCTTCTTCTTTGTATGTGACTTGGGGATGAGCCTTTAAATTGTGAGCGGGTAAGAAGATGTGGTATAAAAATTCCTTGGAGGTTCCTAGCTTAGAGAGATACTGGGTTTGATGGGGGTAACGCTTTAAGCGAAGTAGAGTCACTATGCCTGGTAGCTCAGCGGTAGAGCATCTGACCGGCAATCAGCAGACCCGGGTTCGAGTACAGGCCAGGAATTTCAAACTTTTTTCCCCTGGCGTTATCTCTGTCTTCTCGGTACAGGATTGCCTTCATTGTGCCGCCCTCTGCTCTCTTTGATTCTAGTCTTCTTCTAATGTCCCTTTCTCTTTCCTCTAAAAAATTCCTGTTTCTTGTCTCATTGCTCATTCGCGTCCAATTTCTCTTTCTTGTACTATATATATAGATATAGATATAGATATAGATATAGATATAGATATATATATATATATATATATATATATATATATATATATATATATATATATATATATATATATATATATGAATCCTTAAACCACGGCATACTTTTAACTGTGATCAAAGCGGTGCTCGCTGCCTCAGTGTGCCTGGTTCGAATCGCTTTCCTGCACGGATTTTTCGAAAAAGGTAAAAATATTACTGCAAGGAAAAATTATTCCGTTTTCTCTTTCAATGTGGTTTAATAGATTCATTTTCATTATTCTCTCGTGCTACTTTAAGAGATATATATACATATATATATATATATATATATATATATATATATATATATATATATATATATATATATATATATATATATATATATATATATATATATATATATATATATAGTAAGGTAACACATAAAATAAGCTTATTCTAGACTGGCTGGCTGAGAATTAGCTTACATTATGAGGTACCTTCTCGTGTATGTGAGAAGAGCACCTTCCGGAGGGCTTTGAGGAAGACTGTGTTTGCCAAATATAGCCTTTTAACCGCATAATTATGATTGCGTTACTGCAAATTTTTTTCTCATATATATATATATATATATATATATATATATATATATATATATATATATATATATATATATATATATATATATAGAGAGAGAGAGAGAGAGAGAGAGAGAGAGAGAAAGAGAGAGAGAGAGATACTAGAGATAAGAGAGTAGGATAAATAGAAAGTGAGATGATAGGGAAAGTGAGTGAGTACAGGAGATAAGGTGGGTAAGAATGAGAGAACTAGTAGAAGAACGAGGGAAGGCGAGTGACATATAGGTAGCTCAGGTTGAATAACTGGGGGAAGGGGGGTAGATAGAGAGATAGAGAAAGAGTAATAAGGAGAAACAAGTAAAGAGGTACCCTAGTAGACCTTACGATCCATTCAAAGAGGGTACCTTTAAGTGAACACTTGAGCAGGCGCAATCCTCTAAAGGGTCAGATTGACGCTCTAGAAGAGCACTCACGCCACGCTTCAAGTCTCCAAACGGCTATTTTTCAAGACTTTGTCTAGTCTCGAATTGAACTGTTCAACATAATTGCTGTTGACAACTTCCACTGGAAGGGCGTTCCAATGGCCGCAGATGCTAGATGTGAAAAATTTCCCTCACAGATCCCGCTGGTAACGCTTCAGTTCAAGTTTGTAGCCGTGATTTCTTGTTCTGCTCTGGCTAAGCTGGAAAATATCCCTGTAGTCTACAATGTCAAAGCCTCTAAGTATTTTGAACACTTCTATAAGCTGATCTCTCTGGGTCTCCAGCAAGAACAAGTCTAATTCCTGTAATCTATCTTCATAACTCTTGTGTCTGATAGAGGAAATCAGTTTGGTTGCTCTGGCTTGCACACGTTCTAAACTTGCGATATCCTTTCGAAGCGAAGGACTCCAAAATTGTACGGCATACTCCAGGTGCGGTCGGACAAGGGAGTATACAAACACAATACTACCTCCTTCTTCCGATATCCAAACTGTCACTTTATATAACCTAGCATCCTTTGGGCTTTCTTCTCCGCCTCAATACACTGCCTCGAGAATTTGAGATAACTAGTTATAGTTACACCCAAGTCCTTCTCAGCGTCGGTGGATTCAAAAGCAGTGCCCTTAAGGATATACTGAGATTGAAGGTTTCGGTGGCCAATATGCATCACTTTGGATTTGTTCACGTTAAAAGGCATTTGCCACGTGTCCAACCACTCCCCAATCTTCCGAAGATCATCTTGAAGGCGGGCAGTATTTCCTTCATTTGCGACGTTCATACCAAGCTTGGTATCATCGGCAAATTTAGAAATCTTTCCAATCATGTCACCGTCCATGTCGTTGACGTAGATGATGAACGGTAGTGGTCCCAGGACAGAACCTTGAGGAACACTATGTGCGATAATTTGTACGATGCCGATAATCCCAAATGAATACTCGATCCAAATCGTACACAAAAGCCGACAGAAGTAATGCAGCAGACAAGTTAATTCCCCGCCAATTTAGGGACCATAAGCATTTATGACGAACGTTTTACCCTAACCATCCACTTCTTATAAAGCTGTCTATTTATTTCCCTACCTCTTCTTAATTCTTTGTTTCCTTATCTATTTTTTTAGCTCTTTCCTTATTCCTCATCCTCTCTATTTGTTTGCTTCTATTATTCTTTCTTCTTTTCCATTATTCTATCTTTCTTTTTCATAATGGCACTTTTTCTCTTACTTTCTATCACTTTTTCTCTCTCCCCTTCTTTTCTCGCTCCTTCTCTTTTACTCTCTCTCACTCTCTCTCTCTCTCTCTTAGGCTGAAGGGACGGAAATTAGTAGGCTAACTTCTGTATTCGGTTGGCACTGGCTGCATTGAGGTTCTCCACTGTCCCAAAGTTCTCGAAGTGGTCCACCCAGTCCTGAATTCTGCTCTTGGAGGAACTTTTTCACATTCTCACTGATGCACGGAAGGGTCCTGCACTTTCTTGAATGAGCGTGTCTTGTAGTAATGTTTGACGAAGTATATTCTTTGCTGGAGCTCCCATTGAGATCTAATTGTGTTCACAGGCGTTGTTTCTGTCATGTCCTGCAAAGTAAGAGTAGGCCTTTACACCCATAACTAGCACTCTCCTGCAAGTCTCACGGGATATACCGAGGGACTGACTTGGCTTGTGCACAAAGCGTTTTGGACTCTGCTGAACTAACTCTCTCACGCTTTCGACCAGCTCAACTGTACGCTTCCTGGCGCGTCCTGAATGGCTTGGACGGTTGTCAGTGGCTGTATTAAGGTTCTCCTCTCTCCCATAGTTCTTAAAGTGGTTCACCCAGTCCTGAATTCTGCTTTTGGAGGGGGATTTTTCACATTCGAACTGCTTGAACTCTTTTGAAACTAGGCCTTCCTCTATTGATCGATTAAAAATCGTGCAGAGCGGTCTTGCTAATTCCTTTTTTAGTTCTTTAAGATGGGTTGGGTACACCCCATCGGGCCCGGGTGACTGCTATTTTTTCATTTTATTAATATATGTAAGAATCTTTCCTTCATTTATACCTATGTTGGATAAGATATTTTGTCTTTCAAAATTTATGTCCTCGCCTAGTGTTTCTAATTGTCACGTCCTTAATAGTAAAAACGCCCGAGAAGTGCTCATTTAATATTTTAGCAAATTGTTCTGAGACGTCCGTCATAACACCATCTCTACCTCTGATCGGCCTTATTGAACCCTTTATGGGCTTTCTACTGTTAACGTAACTATAAAACCGTTTCAGTTCGTGCTTCGAAATTATAGCTAGTTCTTTTTCATATTTCAGCTTAGCTTCTCTAATAGCCCGCTTTACCAGCCTTCGAGAGTCTACATATTTTTCCTGATTTTTTATCGTTTCGTTTTTTCTAAAACTTTGTTAGTCTTTATTATGCTCCCGAATTAGGTTAATTACACTGGCCTGGGTTTCAAAACTTTTTTCAAAGGTCAAGGGTTTCCAACTGATTTAGGATCCTTTTTGCGTGCTGAATTCTAAAATATCGTTCATTTTCTTTGGTCAAGTCTGGTTTCTAAGATACACTCGATTTTTATTACAGCATATTTTTCCAAAATGGCGCTATGATCCAAGCGTATATGGGTTTCGTTTTTGCCACAGTTGGTCTGGGTTACTTTAAATAACTAGTTATTCTTTTTCTTTTCAGGTCTAGTTGTGCAATACGATGGATCGGAAGTGTAAGAACCATCTTAACAAATTTTGTTTCATCTGCGGACACGTGGTTCTTCCAGACCGTCACGTTACCGACTGCTACTTCTGCATGACAAATTTTAAAGGCATCAATCGCAAGAACAAGCACTATGTTCAATACCCTGATGTTCCTTCTGCCATAAAGCTAATCCCCCATGGACCACATGTTCCTGTTCCTCAGCCGGATGTCATAATGGAATCTAGTTCTGATTCCAAATATACTGACATGACTGATACAGGTGAGTGTGGTGAATACGAGCCAGAAGAGGACGACCGATCGGTGCCATTGACCCAAGCCGAACTCAACGACTTGACACGAGACCTGAACCTATCTAAGGAGTCTGTCCAACTGCTGGGTTCTCGTCTTCGAGAGGAACATCTACTTGCCCCAGGCACAACGTTCTATTGGTATCGGGAACACGAGAGCGAATTAAGAAAATTCTTTATGTTCGATGAAGCGTCTTCACTGATCTACTGTAACAATATTGCTGAACTGATGAAATTCATGGGTATGAAGTATGTTGCCATGGAATGGAGACTTTTTATTGACTCATCTAACAGAAGTCTCAAGGCAGTTCTTCTGAATAACGGAAATAAGGTTTCATCAATCCTTGTTGGACACTCGGCTGAAATGAAAGAATCCCACAACAGCATGGAACGTCTGTTGTTTGCCATCAATTACCAGTAACATAAATGGTTGATTTGTGGAGATCTTAAAGTTGTTGGACTCATCCTAGGACTTCAAGGTGGGTACACAAAGTATCCATGCTTTTTGTGCTTGTGGGATAGTCGGGCTGACGACCAGCATTATGTCAGACAAGAATGACCATCAAGACAAGGATTAGAACCAGGGTCACACAATGTTCTTTCCCACCTTCTGGTTGAACCGAGCAAGGTGTTATTTCTACGCCTACACATCAAACTCGGCCTAATGAAGAACTTTGTAAAAGCACTGGACAGGGAAGGTGGAGGATTTGCATTCCTCCCCCACAAGTTCAAACGAATCAGCATGGATAAGCTTAAGACAGGTATATTTGATGGCCCTCAAATAAGAGAACTCATAAAAGACTAGTTTTGATGATTCATTAAATCCTACTGAATTCTCTGTCTGGCTGTCCCTTAAGTTAGTCATTGCAAACTTCCTTGGTAACCACAAGAAGATGGTTGATGACTTAATGGAGAATTTCCGCAAACTTAGTGCGCGTATATCAGTTAAAATGCATTTCTTCGGTCCCATCTGGACTATTTTCCAGAAAATTGCGGAGACTTCAGTAAATAACAGGGTAAGCGCTTTCACCAAGATAACCGTGTCATGGAGGAACGCTATCAAGGCCAATGGGATGTGAACTTTCTGGCTGACTACTGTTGGTGCCTTAAGAGGGATGTGGTGTCTGTTCGGCACAACTGGGGGTCACTGAAGAGCCCATTCATCCATGAGTAGCTTATTTTGTGCATTGTACTATTCATGCTATCTATTAAAAATATTCTGTAAACCTTCTATGAGTAAATCGGTCCAATATTTGCTATTATGTGTTTCATTCGCAACAAATATTTGGAAATATAGGAGTTTTTAGTATGTGCTCATATTTCAAAAACCTGACCTGATTGGGTAAAATGAGCATGATTTTCAAATTCAGTGCAAAAAACTGAACGAAAATCAGGTATTATATATTTGACCTTGAAAACAACGCAGACCAGTGTTATTAAAGGGCTAACCCACGGTGCTCTCTTTGACTTTCGATTTCTTTCGACGTACGTACTTAACTAACTCGGAATCCACCCTGAGCACATTTTGCTGTAGCTCCGAGTACATTCCCTTCACTGTCTTATTATCAAAACATCTTCCCCAGAGAGAGAGAGAGAGAGAGAGAGAGAGAGAGAGAGAGAGAGAGAGAGAGAGAGAGAGAGAGAGAGAGAGAGAGAGAAATGAATGAACATATCATTGTCACAACTAGAGTCACGAAGTAAAATAAAAAAAACAACCAAGGTATAGCATGAGAAAAATGATAACCAACTGAGGTATGTTTTATGTACCATACAAAAAATTGATTTACTTGTACAAAAATGATTCTGAAGATATGAAAAAAATATGAAACAAGAGCATATAATATAACGATAATAAATAATGTAATAAAATTAACTACATGATACATTGATTTTTTCAAACTATATCCGAGTCTTTACGCATTTCAAATATATTTCTGAGTGACAGCAAGCAATATAAGAAAAATATATAAAAAGGCGTTTGAATGAAACTGGAAACAGCAATTGTAAGACCAATTTTAATGCGTTTTCTTATTTGCTCGCAAATTCTTTCGGAGTCTTTTTTTGTAGTGATATATGAAGAATTTATATGTTGGATTGCATGTGAGTTTCGTTTTTATGAGACTGTTCATGTAGGTCGATGAACGCAGGTTTTAAATTGCAAAGGTGTGCACACATTTCTCCTTTGTTGTCTTTTAGTATATAGGCATGTCTGCGTCTTTTTAAAACAGGTATGGAGCTTTGCATAATGTAGAGAAAGTGTGATGTAGTTGAGTGTCCTTTAGAAATACATGTGTACAGTGTACATGTTTCTAATTCTTGGGATATATAGGTTTGCCGTGGTCCCAAAAGTTTCGAATACAGTGGTAAGAGGGGGTTCATAGCTTCATGGTGTTTTTTAATGAACCTGTGTTGTAAAATATACCTGTTTCCCATGCTAAATAGGTTAGCTAAAATGCGTAATGAGTGCCATAAACTAATTAGGCAAGAGAATATCCCTTCTCTTAGTTTGCAGTGTTACGAATTGCAGGGAAGGTGAATGGAATGTTTTGCAACAAAATAGTAATAGACAGGAGAAACAGTCTTGCATACATATTCGAGTTGCCGCGTGGAAGACGATCGACAGTTTAAACGTAAACAGACCTTTTCCAAAACAATAACTCTACTGATCGGCGTCGGTAAACCTCAATCCTCACTGCTTCCTAACACCTTAATAAACCTTGGAGCAAATCAGGACTTCCTAGCCAACTTCAGGATCTGCCACAACAATACAACTTCACAATCAATGCGCTTTTCGCTAACTGCCGGCAAACCAGCGTGTTTTCTTCTGTTTCAGCTAGGCCAGACAGCTCATTCCAGCATTGCCAAACCACAACATTCTTTGCCTTGCTTTCCTATAACTGCCCACCCCCCCTGATCTTAAGATCATTAGTCATGCCCCTAAACTAAATCTATTAATTAATTACTACCTTAAGAATAACTTTTTTGAACTCTAATTCAAAACCTTAAGCCTAAGAAAACAAAATTAAAGGACTCTTAAGCAACATATTCTTCCATCTAGCTTGTGGTAGCTCTTCTTCACTTTTCTTTGCATCTTTGGGGAGGACGTACGATCCTTCGCGCTGCAAACTCCCCTTGTTCTTGCCCTTGACGTGCTCTACGCACATCAAGAACATGTCTTCGCATACCATCTATCGACACATTATTCTCATAGTTAATTCCCATAACAACTCCTTTTTGCTAATGAGACGAACAACAAGCATGCGCTGGTTTTGCACATACCTCCTCGCCCAGTCTTATATACCAAACCTCTACTTCCCCTACCTTAGGTGGCACTGTTGAAGGATGTATCCAATTGTACCGGAATGCCGATTTCTGGGGCACTG
This sequence comes from Ceratothoa steindachneri, assembly GCA_963969495.1. NCBI lineage: Eukaryota > Metazoa > Arthropoda > Malacostraca > Isopoda > Cymothoidae > Ceratothoa > Ceratothoa steindachneri. Next base: position 106,014,496 of record OZ018321.1, on the reverse strand, counting down.
ATTGTTCATATTGTCCAGACCTAGGGGACACGTTATACTAAAAGACGGCCTCCAACGGGCTAATATCACCTCGTTCTACCATCTCTTTAATCGTTCTATGATGCCTGCCTCTCTACTATTCAAAGGCGTCTAGTCGATATGCTGCTCTGAAAAACCGGTGAACATTCCGCTTGCTGAGAAGCCTTTCCAATGACTGACCGGAAAACCGTAGCAATGCCACCAAAAGCTCGTCTACTGGACCCCTCTCTAAATACAAGTTTTCTTTACTGATGTTATACACTCAGCAGATTACCTCTTAAGCTCCTTCCAGATGGAAAATCTTTCTGGTCCACAATCCACGATGGACAGATATGCCACCTGTCTATAGCGGGTGACATCTACGGCTAGCCTCCTCCAATTCTCCGGTACCCCAAGCTCTCCCCTGTGATATACCACAGGAGCAGGGTCAATCGTTTGGCATCTCTCACAGTTTCTTACTACCTGCTGCACCGCACTTTTGGTTACGGTGAGATCTATCTTCCTGGCTAAAAACAATGAACAGTCAACTCCTACATGGTTCATATCATGAATCTCTTTCAGGTCAACTGCCGCTGCACATATGGTTTAATCTCTCCTCATAGGATCTTCCTCTTTGATTAGCAGCCACCCTTTCTTAACTCTAGTTAATGCATCTGATTTATTTTTCAATGTTGGGACAATGGTGACTACTACTATCCTTAGGTTAAACTGCTCACTCATTTTTCAGAAAGCCCAGGCGTCTCTTGATTATCATTTTTGCAGCCCCTTTCGTTCGGATTCTCTTCTCCCCTGTCAGATCAACTTTCGCCCATCCATGCACTGTTGCGGAATCCGTCATCAGGTTAATCTCTCTCAAGCCCCATCTCAATGCTAAATTAACCCCTTTTACAATTGCCTCCAACTCTGCTAAATTTATATGATTATAATCAATTTCCTTTCTCAGCCAGGCAGCATCCTCTACTCCACATCCATCGATCTCAAGTAACACCCCAAGGACGATGCTACTAGCATCGCACCACACAACACCACTATATTTCTTCAGATCAGAACATACCAGCTCCACTTTACTCAGTCTGTCCTTCTGACTTCTTCCAATACTTCTTCTATCATACGCATTGTGTCCTCTCCCTCAAAGTCATCCTGCCTTGTTCCCTCCACTCTTCTCTTAATATTGCTACAAGTAACTCGCAGCCATCCAGCCAACGGGTAGTTCCGGACCAACTTGCCACATACAGAGAACAACTTTCTCCTTGTAAGATTTTCCACTATGCATGGCACCTCATTCCTCTAAAAAATTGAGATCACCTTTCTCATTCTTATAAAGCTTAAGTCCAAATGCTGTCCCTCCGTCCATAGGCTGTGGCGTCTTTATAACCAGGCCAAACCTATTTAGATGACTACCTAATTCTTGAACAGATACCCGTGACTCATCCACGAAGAAGTCATCAATGTATGAGCTTGTGGCCAGCTGTATCCTCTCTGACTTAGCGAGCACCGCTTTCAGGATTTTTGCTATGGCGCATGGTACACAGTTTAACCCAAAACACAACCGTGTCAAGCAAAACGTTTGGCCTTTACTAATTGATATTTCCATAATTCATGTGCAACCTTTATTTGCAGATAAGCGTATTTAACATAAACAAGAGTCGGATCTCCCTCCACCTGACTCCACTAATGCATAACCTCACTGCACACATCAACCACCTCATCTCCGGTGTGACTATTACATATACATTAAAACCTCGATAATCCAAAGGAGAAAGTACTTTTCTCTTAGTCGGCTGCTCAACTGCCATTAGAGGCAGAAGCCCACTTTCAACCTTCTCCTTCCAAGGTATAAGGATACATTCATCTATCCAGCGCTTTAACTCTTTTTTACATTCTTTTATTTTCCTATGAGTCAACTGTTTGTCGTACCAAGATATTGAGTTTTTAACACAGGGTGCTCATCTGCTTTCCAGTACCATTTCACAGTCCAATACCTGCCACCAAATCTCGCTGTAAAAATCCTTATCTTCAATTAAACACACTGCCTTTCTCTTCATAGCTTCTTTGTTCTTTTACAGCATCTACCAAACAATGACCACCTCCGAATCTCACACTCTCTTTACTGATGATGAGGCATCTAGCCGCTCAACAACGTCCATTTCCATCACCACATCAACACCATTGACAATTTCATCAATCACTATTGCTTCCACTTCTAGGTGCATCCCACCCACCACCAGCTCAATCCCTTTAACCGCAAACATAAGACTCTACCTCACAGCAGTTCACCACCCGAAACTTCACCACTGTAGTTGAACACCCCGTGTGAACCAACGTACGCACCACTGCTCCCATTAATAATACATCAACAACTGGTACTACATTTGGCATCTTTATCCTGTTGAAGGGGTAGATGCGGGGACAACATCCCCTGCTCCTCGTTTGCCTTGTCACACTGTATGGCCATGTGCCCTTCTTTCTCACACTTAAAGCACAGGATTGGTCTTCGCTCCTTGCAGAATCTTGCCATGCGTGGTCCTCCACATCGAAAACATTGTCTTTAAAAGTTAGTGACTCACTTGCTCCAATAGCTTCTTTAGCCGTACTCTGATGCTTGCTTACTTGATTAACAGCTACTGCTGCAACTTGACTAGCCCTATGATTAGACAAGACTCTGGCCCTGGAGAAAATATCACTCACAGACATTTTTGCAATGTTTTCTGCCTGCTGAAGTTCCATACCTCCATATGTGGTCAGGAAACCTATTCCCAAATGTTGGCCTTACAATGTGCTCAAAATTATCCCCGGTAAACTCTGCCAGGCTAGCCAATATCCTTATCTCATTGGCATAAACATATACCTGTTCACCAGTCCATATCATATTCAATAACTTTCCATAAGCCACAAACTGCCCATCAGTAAATGTTTCCTTCAGCCTGGTCTCAATCTTATCGACGTCTGCTTGCTCACTTTCTTTCATGCCTAGATATATTGGTAAGGCAGAACCTTTCAAATATAATGGCATGAAACTTGCTAGGGCCGTCATATATTGCATCTTGGCCACCAACTTTACTTTCTTCAACCACGCCATCACGTCACCCTCTCCAGTGAATTGCTTTATCACATCCGACAACACTTTGAACTTTTCTTCCATGGTTGGGGCCTTAATAGCTTGTTGCCAGATCATACAAAATAGTAATACACAGGAGCAACTCTCTTACTTACTCGAGTTACAGCGTGGAAGACGATCGACGGTATCAACGTAAACAAATCTCTTCCGAAACAATAACTACTGACCAGCGCCGGTAAACCTCAATCATCACTGCCTCCCAACACCTTAATCAACCTTGGAGTAAATCAGGACCTTCTAGCCAACTTCAGGATCTGACACAACGATGCAACCTCACGACCAACGCGTTTTTTGCTAACTGCCGGCGAACCGGCGTAGTCTCTTCCTTCTCAGCTAGGCAAAACAGCTCATTCCAGCATTGCCAAACCACAATATTCTTTGCTGTGCTTCCCTATAACTACATTTATGATAGTAAATAGAAACATGGTTGAATGGATAGAATGACATGAATGAATTAGTGCCATTTTTTTAATGTTGAGGCATTGTATTATATAGATTGCGGGTTTCAATTGTTGAATGCTTTTGTATTGCAATTGCTGATGGATTGCCTGTATAAATTTTTTATGTATCGAGTGTTCATGTGTTGATGGGGATCATGGAGAGAATGTTTTTAGAGTTATCTCTGCAGGCTGTGTTGTATGCCATTAGTAAATTGACTAATGGGCTCAAGTGCATAGACCTCCCCTGGAAAGTGTTTGGTTCTTATAGAGTTGGCAGCTCCAATGATCACTTTACAATGTGTGGGGGCGAAAAAAGTAGTGCCTTCTAGCAAGTATTTGAAATACTTAAATGCTCGAGCTATAACAGTTAATTCTCTGTTCAGTGTGAAATGTTTCAATCCCACTCTTTAAGAAGCTATACTAAGAAATTCTAAAGGTTCTCATTCCTCATCAGAGAACTGTTGTAAAACGGCTGCGACACTGTCGTAGAATAGGCTCCCGACGATATACTATATATAACTATTCTTGAGGGGATTATTCTATATTTCGAGTGCGTAGTAATCAGATTCCGAGAATGGCTTATCAGGAGGGGGGGGGCTGGAGAGGGCTTATTTATCTTCAAAATACTTAAGAAGTGGAACGGAGCCCAAGGATAAATAGTATGGCAAACATTAATAAAATAGAGTTTTTATTAATTAATCTATCAATACAACATACGGAAAATGTTTACATAACCGGGGATTAAAATGGGAGAAACACAGGAAATGAAAAAGGTCATGGGAAAATTTGACTAAGCTGAGGATTAAGATTTGGAGGGATTTAAAATGACAAAACAAACAAAAAGAGGGAATGGTTGGCTGTAATCGTTTGAAGCACAGAGTTGCATTGACAAAATGCTAAATGGTTAAATGTAATGCGTAGCTTACGTAATTACAAGGTTGTCGTGCAGAGGAAGGCGATGGGAAGGAATCTTCGGTCCAACTGGCGATTCTTTTCCATTAGAAGGGGCTCTTCTAGGGGTTTTTCCTAATGAGGGGGAAGGACTGTCTTCGAGGAGTGAGAGCGAAGTGGGGCTCGGATATCCGAGATGTTCTAGATGAGCAATGGAGGTTATTATTGTAACCCAGCGTTCTCTTGAAGAACGTTAAAAAAGAGGGGAATTAAATTACCCCGACGTGATGCCTTGGGAACGAGAACCGTTTCTTGACGAACGGGCTTGAAGAACAATGGCTGTTCTAATGTTGTTCTCTTTCTGAAAAACAGGGGAGGGGGGGGGGTGAGAACCGTTTCTTGTCGAACGGGCTCGAGGAACAATGGCTGTTCCAAAGTTGTTCTCTTTCTGAACAACAGGGGGGCCCTGTTGACTTGGTGTCTCGAGGGGCACGAACCTTGGCACTCAAGGGATATTGTCCTTTTCTGGACAATAAGGGGTTTCTCGGTGTAGAGTTTCTAGGTGCACAAGGGAGACCGGATCGGCGTGATGCCTCGCAGAGATAATCGGGATCTGGTTCAAATGCGTAATGCTATCGCATAAATAGCCGGAGCAAGCCCCTTGGCGTATGGGACAATGGGGGGGGGGAGAGGGACTTCGATAGAATGTCCCGGTGGCGCTTTGTAAAATATCTTAACTGCCCATAAGCCTAATTCAATCTGGCGAGATCGACGCATGTAGGCAAACGGGGGATTGAACCTCCTCGATTAAACTTAGGGATGAGGGGGAAGGGGGGGGGGCGATAAAGCGCCTTTCTAGTTCCTCTCGCAGCATACACGTGGGGAAGCATGTGTTTCGACATGTGATAGGGGCTGCTTTTGTATAACAATTACTGATGGATTGCCTGTAGCAATTTTTTATGTATCGAGTGTTCATGTGTTGATGGGGATCATGGAGAGAATGTCTTTAGAATTATCTCTGCAGGCTGTGTTGTATGCCATTAGTGAATTGACTAATGGGCTCAAGTGCATAGACCTCCTCTGGAAAGTGTTTGGTTGTAATAGAGTTGGCAGCTCCAATGATCACTTTACAATGTGTGGGGGCGAAAAAAGTAGTGCCTTCTAGCAAGTATTTGAAATACTTAAATGCTCGAGCTATAACAGTTAATTCCCTGTCAAGTGTGAAATGTTTTAATCCCACTCCTTCAAAAGCTATACTAAGAAATTCTAAAGGTTCTCATTCCTCATCAGAGAACTGTTGTAAAACGGCTACGACACAAAAGTCAGAAGAATCGCTAATGAGACAGTAATGTGGCTTTTACTATTTCGTCCTTTATATCATTAAAGGCAAATCCGGCCGGCTCATCCCATTGTAGTTTAGAATTTTGATGACACTTGCATTTTTAACAAACTCGTAATAGACATGAGAGCTGAGACAACATTTCTAATAAACCTTCTAAGGAAATTGACTAGACCAAGGAAACTCTCTAGTTATTGCAATATTTTGGGGAGTAGGCTAATCACTGATAGGATATATAGTTTCTATTTTGGCCAAGTACATTGGAAATTGACGTTATATCCTTAGAAATCAAGAGATCTACTAAAAAAATGCACTTTGCAAAGTAAGACCATGAGAATATGGAAGATGAAACAATATTTCCCAACCGAGATCCTCCATAAGATCTTTTGTCATTCGAGCTTTGCGAGAAGGGCATTATTGTGATGGAGGATGGCAAACCCTTCTGTAAATTAAGGAGAATCGCCTTTGGCTCAAAGTGGCTTTCAAACGACTAAGTTGATTGCACTAGAGGAAGCCTAAATTGTCTAACAGTTCGTAATGGACAATTCCTTCAATACACAACCATACACTCAACATAATCTTTTTTGGATGAAATTCTCCTCTCGGTTGTGAGAAATTCTGCTTCCTCGACTGATCCACAAACGGCCGCATTCAACGTTATAATAAAGGATCCACTTCTCAACACAGGTAACAAGCTTGCCCGAAAATTGTGCCTCAAGGTGTGAAAACAATGACTCACAGCAAGAAACACGCTGTTTCAGATTCGTGGGACTCATTTTCCAATCACTGGAACCTTTACAATCCTTTTTAGGGCAGTCGTATGGGTTACGTTCAATTGTTCTACGAGTTTCCTAGAAATTGTAGCAAGATTTCCTGTGACAACAGCTTCCAACTCTTCGGAATCAAGCTGTTTCGGATGCCCTTCTTTTGTTTCGTTTTTTAGACTGAAATTCAGACTTCAGAAACAGGAAAACCACATCCTGCAACTTCTTTCATTTACTGTATCATTCCTCTAAGTGCTCTGAATGAATTTTGCCGCTGTACTTGCATCGATGCAGTTATGAAACCCATAGAGTAAAACATGTCTAATGTGATCTTTAGATGGGAGGAAATAGAGTTGAACATCGAAGAAGATTATGAAATTATTTTTTTGAAATAATTTGAAAGAAAAGGGCATAAATTATTCATTTTTGCATTCCTAAACGATAGCAAGATTTATTACTTAAATAAATACTATCTAAAAGTTTATTCCTGAAAATCGGACATTACTTTCGTTCCAACCTGATACTTCTAATAAACACAATTTTTACGCGGTCTTCCAAACTTTCGCACACGCTTATTTTTACTCTCGTATATTCTCTTCATAAGTTATTTCTATCCATTCTTCGTACATATCCATAGTCTAATTAATGGAATCTCAGTCTTAATCTCGTTTAAACCTTTCTCCATAGCACAAATAACTCTTATCTAATCCTTTCCCACTACATCTGCCGTCGTACACAAAACATTCGCCTCAAATTGCCCTTTTGCACTGCTCTCACTCTTGAAGATCTTTCATTCTCCTTCACTACAATACACACATACACATAGTCTTCCTCCCATACTTACGTTGATAACGACATACTTTCATGGAACTCCCTGACACATTCGCTGTTTTGATCTTTTTTTTTGTAATAACATTATAACTATTAGGCCGATTCTAACGGAATTTGAAAGTCTTATGTTGTTTTACATTCTCTTTCGAATAATATAATTGTCAAAGTCCTCATAAGGTTAGCTGGCGAATCATTTGGTAATAACATCATAGCTATTCGACTAATTATGACGAAAATTGAAACCCATATGTTTTTTATATTACACAGGCCTGCGTTTGAAATTTTTTTTTATGTTCCCCAGGATTTCTTTGTGGTTTCTTAATGAATCCAACCTCCTGAGCTCAAAAATGAATGTATATTTGTTCAATCAGGTCAGATTTTCTTAGTACAGCATACACCATTTTCATTGAGATTACCTCATTTTTTCTGAATTTAAAAAAAAACCTTTCTTTATCTAATAATGCATTATTACTGTTATATCATATAAACAGGAATACACGTATGTAAACTATAATTCTTTTGATAAAAAAATAAATAAAAGAGTGCAACATAATAAAGAAAATAATTATAATTTCAAAGAACAGACCTTGATGATTTTCGTTTGTGCCTGTCATCTGGTGCATCACGCTTCAAACACCAACAGTAGTCAGCAAGCATGTTTCCGTTCCATTTACACTGGTACCTGGATTCCATTGTTTTTATGTCCTGGTGGAATCTTTGCCCCTGTTCTTTACTGTAATCCCCGTAGTTGTCGGGAAAATAATCCAGATGGGACTGTAAAAAGTGTATCTTTATAGAGATTCGAGCTCCCAAATGTTTGAGACTTGTTAAGAGCTGATTGACCAGGGCAACATATTCTTCTAGACTTCTTTTATTGCCTAGAAAATTGTTAACTAGAGCTTTGAAAGCTTTCCAGGCATCTTTGTCTATGTCATTCATTGATGCATCAAATTGCTGATCAAGTTCCTGATTTGAAGTCCATCAAAAATTTCCCCATGGAGCTTAGCGTCACTGATTTGTGGAAATTTTTGAAGAAGAAATTTAAAAGCTTGGCCTACTTTATTAAGGGTTTTGACATAATTTTTCATTATGCCAAGCTTTATATGCAGTGGAGGGAGGAGTATTTTTTGAGGAGGCACTAAAGGTTCAGCTATCACATTGTTTGATCTAATTCTAAATGCTTCTCGTGGAGGCCAAACCTTCTTCTCATAGTGCATACTATCTGCACGACTGTCACATAAACATAGGAAACAGGGATGCTTCGTGTAGCCTGTTTGCGTCCCAAGCGTAAGAGACACTGCATGAAAAAAATTTAGCACGGTATGTAAATTCAGTGTAATATTTCTAAAAATAAATTCAAAGTAATATTTCTTAAAACAATAAGAATATGAATATGTACTGAAAAATCCTGTATGCCGATGCATTAAATCATCGTATTGGAACTAATTGGATATATGTACATCTTATTTTGAGTTTATTGAGTTGTGTTGTATACCTTCTCAATTAGGATAAGTTCCCCATTAACCCAATAGGATGCATTAACCTATAGGGACACACTTCAACAAAAAATATAACTAAAAAATGACTCATGATTTACAGATTTGCATTCTTGTAAAATGTAAGTTGACCAAAAGGTGTATACAAGTATTAACAATAAAAATGAAAATGTCAATATCAAAAAGCTTAGGAATGCAAAGTGTAAAATGATCTTACCTTTAAGTCACCACATATCCTCCACTTATAGCTAGAGTAATTTATTGCATCCAGCAATTTTTTCATATTTTCATAACTTTCAGTAAGTTGGATTGAATGGCCTATAGGAACGGAAGCTATCTTTTTACCAATATTCAGTAACACAGCTTTTAAACTTCTACTGGAGGAATCTATGAACAGTCTCCATTCTAATGGGTTGTAGGGAATTCCAAGGGCCTCCACAAGTCCTTTAATATTTGCGCAGTATACTAAAGAGCTGGAAGAATGCTGTAAAAAATAGCTTCGAAACTCTTGTTCTCTATTTCTGTACCCCCCTAAATGTTGTTTCTTAAGCGAGAAGATTATTTTCACGAAATCGAGAGCCAAGAAGTTGTGTATTCGCCTTTGAAGCCCCCAGATCCCTGGTCAGGTCATTTAACTGAACTTGAGTGAATGGTCTTGCGACCATATCATGTGTGGAAACCTGATAAGACTCAGATGTGTCATAATCTTGGTCAACTTCCATATTAATCTCTTCATGTACCTCTATATGTTTTAGGAGGAGAAGGTATAGGAATTCCTGGGCCATGGGGCAGGGGTTTGATGGCAGAAGGAACATCCGGATATGCCACACTATGTTTATTCTTCTTATTTATACCTGTGGAAAATATAATTGCATATTACATAAAGGAATTGATTTGGAGTTGCAGATAGTACATAAATGTTTAGTAAAGGATATGTTCATGCTGAAGTGAACTATGTTAGTTTTTAATTTTATGCTAAGTCTTTGCATAATAATGACATTTTCAGGAGCCAGTGTAATACAGAAAGCTTAAATACTTGATACAATGCTCACCTTTAAGATTTGTCATGCCAAAATAGCAGTCCGTAGTGTGGTCCTTGCCATCTCTCCACACCATGGGAACACCAAAAGAGAGGGACTTCTGTACGCCCTGACTCCAGCGTCTTAAACTTATGTAGCATCCATTGCAGTAGATATGTGGTGCAAAACTTTTATCTTGATCTCTTAGCCTTACTCCAAAATATGCATGATACAAAGATTTAATTACAGGAGGGATTGTACTGTACTTTGCTGCTCGGGAAAAGTCACTTTGCCGCAAACATAGCAAAATCTGTCGGAGCTATTCTTACATTTTCTGTTCATTTTTAATCCAACCACTATTATTATTATTCTTATTATTATAATGCTAAGAAATTTTTAACCTGCAAAATATAAACCTCTTTGCATAATTACTTAAAATGTACACAAAATTTACGGCGAATAGAGCAGTGCAAAAACTATTGAAATTTGATGTAATATAGGAGATGTATAAACTATAAAATTATTATCACCCCCTGTATCGCAAAAACTGGAGGTGATAGAAAAAAACGGATAACAGATTCGGATTTAGGAGGTCAATTTTATTAAGAAACACTATAGAAAACCTAAGGTACATTTTTGACGCAGACCAGTGTTATCTTTCGAATGATATAATTGCCAAAGTCCTCTCAAGTCAGCCGTGGAATTATTTAGCAATAACATCGTAACTTTTCGACCGATTCTAACGAAATCTGCAACTCTTATGTTGTTTTACATTCTCTTTAGAATGATATAATTGCTAAAGTTTTCCCAAGGTTAACCGGTGAATTATTTGGCAAAAACATCATACCTTTTTGGCCGATTCTCACGAAATTTGAAACCCTTATGTTGTTTTCCATTCTCTTTCGAATAATATTTTAATTGCAGGTGCTGCCAAGGTTAACCGGGAAATTATTTGGTAATAACATAATAGCAATTGGGCCGATTCTACACACTCACTTAGTACAGCTCATCAAAAGTACTCTCGCCATCTATTTTTAACAGTTTTATTGCTCAAAAGTACCCTGCCAGTTTTATCTTTGATTTTTTACACACTTCTTTTCCTCCTCTGCTTTCCTGAAATTTTCACTTCCTTCCAGAATAAATTCCCGTTCACATCCGGGTAGTCATTCATCTTTCGTCTAAATGCATCATTTGCTGTTTTTTTTTTCTCTAGTTAATCATCCGTTTCGATTTTCTTTTCACCTTCTTGTACGCATTCATCCGCATTTCTGACATTTTCATCCGCACAATTAAACATTCCCAAATTAGTTTAATTTCTCACTTCTTCTCATCCTCACACCCATCAATTTAAAGTTACACAGAGACTCATATAGCCGTATAGTTCAATACTCATAACTCATACAGCTTTCACATCAAATCCATCCAGCAGCATAGCCCTACATACTTAGAATCGATCATTCACACCCGTAGATCCTTTCTCTTTCCTTTGCCCAACCCATATATATATATATCTATAACTCTTCTTGTGTTGAAAGAGCGTGTTTGTCACAAAAAGTTTACTTGAGTACAAAAACTAACACCACTCTTTATTTTCATTCTCTCCGGTGCACCAAAGTTACATTTATCTCTTATCTCATTATGCCAGCTATTCATATCTCCTACAACTGTCAAGAGATAACATTCCCAGTTCCATCCAACACTCATGCCAAATATTTTCAGAACCTCTCTTTCTCAGCCTAACTTCTATCATTAAAGGATCCATAGACTAAAATCACGTACATGTTCACCCTAGCAAATCTCAACTTCACCAAAATTATTGTCGAGCTTACACATCCATACTACTCAACTGCAACTCAGCCCAAAGCACTATCAGACGCTCTTTAACACTTCCCTCATGATTCTCATCAGGCCGCACTCATTTCACTCTGTGGCATGCAGCCTCCTCATTCAATTTCATGTTTGTCTCACGTAATGCAAGTATCTTCCATCTCCGTCTCCTATCTCTCGAGAAGCCTCTTTTATTGAAAACAAGATCCTCCCAAAACTGAACATCGCTAACATGACTATCGACTACAATAAACCATGCATCTTTCATGGCCTCCTCAATTTATATACATATAATCGTAGATGAATAATTTTGAACTACTCATTTTAGGAAATGGTCTTAATGATGGATTATGATGCTCAAAAACGCTAAACGGATTTATGCCTGAATTTACCTTATCATCATAATGGCGGACAATCGATGCGCAAAATGTATGGGTGACGATCAGAGTAACATTATAGAGAAGTGTGTAGCCTATTTCATCCACTTTGTATGTCGTGGCTAAAAAGATGCATAAAACAGCATGGATAGACAAGGTCATCTTAATCCACATCATATAAGGAACCATCAGCCACGCCATCTCCTATGTTCAAGGGATAAATAAAAGAATTATTGATGTAAAAGTGGATTTATAACGATGAGTTTCATTTAGATGAGGCTTTTCCTACATTTTAGTGAGAGGGGAAATGGAAGAGAAGTTAGGTATGAAAAGTTTCAACCAGACATTCTTTCTTAGGGGAGTAGAAGGATCAAACATTGCCCTCGGTCATGCTTGCTGGATATGCTTATTTTGTTAATAGGTACCTGAAGGAAAAGGTCTTGTCGTGCAATTTTGTGTTGACTTGGTAGTGGACATCCAAAATCTTTACGTTCGATTATAATAGTTCATTCTACTTATATTATTGATTATGTTTTGGATTCAATGTTATCAAACTATGCTTTGCACATACAAATACTGATCAAATCCTTCCAACACCTAAAACAAATAATTCTGGTTGAATTATTTAACATAAATCATTTCTTTCGTGGTAATTGCCAGCTTTTCTGGCATGAAGCCACAAACTTGGCGCTTGATTTATAAGTAGATAAATGGAAATAGCTTATAGGTATAATAGAAGCAAATTTTTCCCTAATCTGAAAGTGCTTGGTCTTAAGAGTTAATGAACTCCCTCCTTGTCTGCATAATATTCCCTGAAATTATTTGGCTATGTAGTTACTTTACCTTGATGACACCACAAAAGAGAAGACCACTTGACAAGAGCACCATAGTGCTGTCGATTAAGATCATCAAACAAATCACCCAAGCTGAAAAGAGTACAAAAAATGGTTCAGAGTGATGCAACCGTTAAACATTCCAGAGGGGATAAATAAAAAGGATGATCACTAGTTAAAGTCTAAATTTATTATTAAGAAGGCAAGGGAAATTGTCATAATTCAATAAAAAAATGAGAAAAAAACAGAGGGAGAAATGAACGAAAGAAAAGACGGAACGAAAAAGATGGGCTGGAGTTAAAAGGAATATGTTATCAAGCTTCATTAATCATAAAATACTGGGGGCGGATATTGAAATCAGATCGTCTTGGAACAGAATGACACGAACAAATCTTTCATTCAGTAGTACGAATTTAGATACCCCTCTCCTTGCAGAATCTCTTTTAGGAGAGTTGTATATCACTCATATTATCTATTTGTCTTTAACTGAAGAACTTAATTTAGTCTCAAACATGTTTAAATCTAGCTTAAATCAGTGCATATCGCAAAATCCATCTGGCAATAATTTAAATTCCTCAAGAGTGTTCAAAGTCATACTCTACTCTGTACATGAATTTATTCCTGGATATTTTTGAGTATACCCTTTTGAAAGCTTTTAGTACGCCTACTCAACACTTAATATGAAATTATTTTGCCGCTTTACTAATGACCCTTACATTGCCCCCTTTTAACCCAATCGTTTTGACTTTTTCCCTTTTCTTCACTGCGGGCTGTGCCGTCGTAGAAGGGATCCAGATTTCCTTCTACAAATTGAACCATTGAACCAGGCCCTCTTTCATCACCAAGGTGACCTGCCTAAGTAACTTCTCGATCCACTGAACTTTAGCTTCCACCTTGTTTTCACAGAATTTCACTACTATAACCAAAAATATTTTTTCCAAACTTTTGTGTTGTAAATGATACTGTATTTGTCTTCACCTTTCCTAAAAAAGTAAATGGACTGCCAGGAAAATAAGAATATCACTAAATGAAATTGTTCAGACTCTGTAAATTTTGACAAACATGACTCAGTAGCAGGAATTATAAGAAGCCATTTGATTTAAAAAATAACCACTGTCGGGAGCCTGGCATTTGCGAATCTAAAGCTACAAATAGACATAGCTGTTATAAGATGTAAGGGTATGATGCTATAATTAATGTTTCGAGGCGAGTTGCTCTTAATGGGATTTTTACTTCACGCATTAGTTTCCTGCTATTCGCGCGCAGCAGCTGTATTCATCAGTCTTAAAAATTGGCCTATCCATCCATCAATTTTGGACTATATTGCTGTCTCTGCCGTTTTAGTTCGCTTATATTATGTTAACGTTCTTTTTATTTTTTTATATATATTTTTTTATTTTCAGGGTAGCACCGTTTCCGCCTAGAGGTTAGGAAGAAAAAATACCAACACCGTCTTCTACTTCATGTTTCAAAGAGTGACTAAGCACGGATAGATGCAGCTGGCCTTAAGAGTACATTGCGAAATAGCGGTAATGGGCGACACCGCTCGTCCAAGTACTGGATCAGGTAACGTGCGAGAAGATCTCTCAGACTACGAAAATCAAAAAGAATGTGCCGTGAAGTCTGAAGGACCACGCAGTCGTCGCAGTAAGGTACAGGAAAGTGCTCCTTCAACTTACGGTGCATCTCGCGAGAGTGTCCGATTGGGAGACAACAGAAAGTGCCCTCAATTCGTCGAGGCATTAGGTGGCAGGTCCACGTCAACAGTTGCGGAAAAATGGTACGTAACTTTAGCTTAACTTCGAATGACTCTCATCTTCTTGCCAGACAGCCCGGAGGGCTGACTTGATTCCTGTCGTGCTGTCAGCGTTTGAAAGAGCGAAGCGCTGGTTCAATCGTCCAGTCCTCGCAGACTCTTTATCGCTTTCATTTCTCGCAATCCACATGTTTAAGAACCAAGGAACCCATCAAGAGACAATCTGGATATTTGCCAGTTGGCAGCAGTGGTGGCGTCACGAATACCACGAACGAAGGATGCGGAAATTTTAATGCCCCAAAAGCACTCAGGGCGCTTTGTGAGTCTCTTCTATAGATCATAATCCGGTCTCCAAACCATGCACAATGCGTTATTTCCCCAACAAAGCGGTATATTGCAACCATTTTGTTCTTGTAAGGCACATGGCTGGCGTTATCTCCCCAGCATCGACAAGTAGGCTCTCAATGGGGGATTTGAAGAAGTCACTGGTCACTAAACAGAGACCAGTGCGATGGATCGAATCCACCTTCCTCAATTTACGTTCGGCTCCGCTGCATGAAACCTGTATATTTACCATCAAGCTTTGAGCGAACAAAGGAATAATGAAGCAATAATACATATACACCTATCGGCACCCAAATCGCTGAACGTCATGGGACGAAGGTTGTCCATGCTGCGGGTATAAGAGACCCTAAAACTGATGCGAATATAGGCCCCCTAGGTGAGGCGCTGGTCGAAATCAAGACCAAGGAAACGGTGAAATCTACCACATTCACTGTGTATCGCCATTCGGTGTTAAAGGCCTTCTCTAGACTAACAAAATATCGAGGTGAAAAGCTGTCTACGAAGGAGCAGAGCATCCGACGTGGAGTGGAACTTACTGAAGCCGCACTGCACTAAAGAAAGGTGGCTACCGCTGTCCAAAGAAAATGCTGATCTACAGGCGTAGGATTTATAAAATAAGGTGGAAACCGGCTGGCGTCGAGTGATCTCTACCAGGTTTTGTGAAAAGCGAGCACATGAGCCATTCCTCAAGAGTCTCAGACTATACTTTCAGACCAGAATCTGTTGAACAAATCTACCATAAAGGTAATTCCTTGCTCACTTAGATGTTGAAGCATAACATGTGGGGTATCATCCGGAGCATGGGAGATATCTGTGCATGAAGGGAGAACGGAAAGCAGCTAAGCGTAAAAACATGTCGTCGAAGGGCTCTGCGCCCTCTAGGTAAATTCTTGGTTGCTTTAGGTGACTTTACAACTTGTGATGAATGCTGGTGGAGTAGCATCGCTGCTAAAGAATGTGGAGAAAGTGGTCACGGAAGCCCTTTCATGAAGGTGCGGTCGGTCCGAGGTGGAGTCGGTCCCTCTGACTCGCTTCCCCATCTAAGCAAGAAGAGATTCCTGTTAAGTAAATACAAGTATGTCCGGCAAGAGGAGCGGCCTGCGTGTTTCAAAACAAACCAGAATCTAGCCCTATCTCCTAGAGACATATATAATGAAGTAGACTGGAGTCTAAGAAAATGCCATCCAGGCATAGCTAGAAGAAAAGACCATTTTCGGGAATAGCTGTAGACTTCCTGGATACTGAACTCCGGGAGTGCTCCACTATAGAAGGCCGGAGTCTAAGAAAATGCCATCCAGGCATAGCTAGAAGTAAAGACCATTTTCGGGAATAGCCGTAGACTTCCTGGATACTGAACTCCGAGAGTGCTTTACTATAGAAGGCGCTTTCTCAATGGAGGACTTATTTGTGGAATTTGGGGTCGCCAAATGAGTCATTTCCTCCCCCAACCTCGAAACTTTTGGCAAACAGGACGGCCTGGAAGCTGAAATTCATCGTATTTCGGAGGGCTCTGCGTCGCGCATCGTCCAGCCTTGGATAGGGAAGTGGGAGCTGAGGCTCCATTCTTGCTGTCCTTCTTTCGAAGAACGGAAATTTAGAATACCACAGACAATCTCACGATCACCTTCGGGGGCTTTGCTGCGTTTAGTCTAACTACTCGATTGATGCACGCGGCCGTTTCACTTTACGGGAAGTGGTCACGTGGGAGGGGGGAGCACTGATATAGTCAGGGCCGAAGCGTAAGCCCATGGAGCTACTAACTCTTCCAGGGAAGTTTGCAAGAAGGGTAGAATCCCAGAACGTTACTGAATATCTGTTGTAGCAGACCCAGAGACGACATCTTTAGTTGGCTTGACAGCCAACAAGGCAGTAGAAACCTCTCGCCATAAGCATTACAGCCTTTGCACCTAATAACACCAGCAGGGAGGTTGTCTGCCCATTATAAGATAGAAGGGGTTACTGAGGCGTAAGCTGATATTCCCGTTAATCGCACCCAACGTCCAGGGCTTCTCTAGTCTGGGTCTCTTGTAACGAACCAGCGTTAAAGGTCTTGTTTAAAGAGGTTTCAAAGCTTCTCTTCTGTCACGGTATGAGGTAAAGGGGCAGGTCCTTAGACATAGGGAAAATAAAGGAATAATTTCAGAAAAAAGTTGGTGCTTAGAGACGAAAAGAGAACGGGTGTAACAGCTTATACACGCTACCTCGCTGTAGTCACTCAGACCGGGATGCCGTGTTTGTCCTCCGAGTTTCACTTGAAGCAGGGGTGTTTACCTCAGCTACCCCATTCACCCTCATGTGGGTAGATAAAATAAGGAGGAGATAGTTGTAAAAAAGTGTGGGTATATGGGGGAAAATGAAAGCACCAGCTTCCTAATCCCCTATCGAACGAGTATGACTAACCTAACTTAATGTAGTTGAATGAGTAAAGCTAACCTAACCCAATGTTGTTTCTCCCTCAAAATGTGTTCTCTTTCCGCTTCCTAAGTGAGTCAGAACCTTCTGGCCAACCAGATATAAGCATTTTGAATTGATCCTACACAGAAAAAGAATGAATATTGAAAATGAGAGCTAGGGTTTTATTTGGGAGGAAACTTGTGAATCGAAAACGCATTCTTTTAGAGCAAGGGTGTCTTTGAATACAAACATATTAATTAGGAAATTGAAAAAGAAAAAAATGTGACAGTATGATTTATTTGCTGTTGGTGAGATGTTATGCTGAGATTAGTTTGATGTAAAGCTGTTGCAATTATAAGTGTGGGACTATCTAACCACATGATTTTGCTTTGCTAGATTAATTTGGTTGATAAGTGAGGGAGAAAAGCCGAATAAAATGTGCGTTGGTTCAGAAAGAGAGGAAAGAATATGTGAGAATCTTAGAGAGGCGAGAGAGAGTAGGTATAAACATGGAGGTAAAGAAATTTTTTGGAATTAATTATGGAGAAAACAGAATGGTGTGAACATGAAGTGGATAAGAAACAGGAGGCGTACTAGCAAATGTTCTAGAGTGTAGATAAACGTGTGTGGGAGAGTAGTTAAAAGAGTAGTCATAGTAAGAAAGCAGCACATAAAGCTACCCTAAACCTGCAAGTTTTATCAGCTGATCTTTCTTTCATCTCAAGCTTCTCTCTTTTTTATAAAACATTTGAATGACAGATGAATGAAGTTCAGTAGATGAATGGAGGGCGAAATGTGAGAATCCAAGAGAAAAATATCAAATTATGATCACCAGATTTTGGCTTGTAAGGAAGTGTCAAGGTGGATTAGAGCCCTAACGAATGCTAAGGGTTTGAGTCTGAATGTGCAAGGAGTGTACGAGTGTAAGTTGGCTCCAACGTTAGTGCATAGTAGCGAGTTTATATAGTATGAAAGGACGAGAAAAGATCTTGAGTGAGAGTGGAGCAAATGGGTATGAGGTTTAATTGATGTGGATAGATAAATGAAGAGAAAAGCCCGCCCCCCTAAAAAAAACCCCGGGCCTACACACACTTTTTGTGATATATCCTTTAATCATTCACTAATCACCCTTACTTTGTAGGACATGACAGAAGCAACGCCTATGAACACAACTACATCTCAATGGGAGCTCCAGCAAAGAATATACTGCGTCAAACATTACTACAAGACAGGCTATTTCAAGAAAGTACAGGACACTTTCGTGCATCAGTTCGATGGTGAAAAAGCCCCCTCCAAGAGCAAAATTCAGGACTGGGTGGACAACTTCGAGAACTATGGGACAGTGGAGAACCTCAATGCAGCCAGTGACAACCGTCCAAGCCATTCAAGACGCCCCAGGAAGCGTACAGCTGAGCTAGTCGAGAGCGTGAGGGAGTCATTTCAGCAGAGTCCAAAACGCTCTGAGCGCACGCGAAGTCAGTCCCTCGGTATATCCCGTGAGACTTGCAGGTCAGTGCTAGTAATGGATGTAAAGGCCTATCCATACAGAATACAGACGAAGCAGACCCTTACAGCCTCAGGCAAGGAGCAGAGAAAGGCTATAGCAGTCAAGATACTGGAGAAGATTCAGGAGACCCCAACTTTCCTTAACCTCCTTTGGACCTCAGATGAAGCTCACTTCCATCTTGAAGGAAAGGTAAACTCGAATACAAATGTCTTCTGGGGGACCTCCAGACCAAATGAGGTAGCCACCAAGCCCCTACACTTCCCTAAGTGCTCGGTATGGACTGCAATCTCAGCCAAAGGCATCATCGGACCATTCTTGTTCGAGGAATCTGGCGCGACAGTGACAGTCACCAATGAGCGGTATGTTGAGGTCATCAAAACCTTCAAGAGGGAGCTGTATACCCTGTTTCCGTTGCTTATGGGGTAGTTCTGGTTCCAGCAAGATGGAGCAAGCTCTCAAACCTGTACCGAGATTGGCTGAAAGAGAACTTTGGTAGCCATGTGATCAGTCTCAAGGCTGATTTTGAGTGGGCACCTCATAGCCCAGATTCTTTCTCTGGGGCTACCTTAAAGACAGAGTCTACGCAGGGTGACCCCGGATCATCAGGGAACTCAAGGAAGCCATCAAGGAGGAGATCAGAGCCATTAGTTGGTCGGTTTGTAAGGACGTCATAGACAACTTTGTGCTGCGCCTCAAGAAATGCACACAGCTAAATGGAGGTCATCTCCAATACATGCTTTAGAATAAAGAAAAAATGTCCAAAGACTGTCATGTTTTGATATGATGTTTTTAAACTCAATAAACTATTTATCACCAAAGTTTCATTCAATCCTATCAGAAAATTAAGAAATGAGGCTTATCGAAAGTTGTGGCCCGTTCTTTGTGGTCACCCTGTATCAGAGGTGGGCAAACTGCGGCCTGCGCAGGCTTTTCATGTGGCCCGCGTTTCATTTCAGAATTCGAAAAAATATAGAAAATTAATTATTGAAAATTTTGCCAAAATCTCAGTCAAATTTTGGAACGGCTTTGAAATTTTAATGGATTTGCGGCGTTCTCCAACACTCATTTCATATAGGCCTAGTTTTATATTTTCGGTCATTATTAAAGTTTGGGAATATTGCAGATATGCGTTAATAATTAAATGTAATTTGTGGTTTGGATTCCACGTTTAGCTTTAAGTTCCTACTCTGATATGTCAGGAAACATAATTACCGTTGGTATTTAATGTGTAGCTATATCTGTTGCTAGGCTTTTCATAAGCTTCAATGTGGCTCGCTGCTTAAAATTATTGCCCACCCCTGATGTATATGGTGCGCTGATGTGGTACTGGCATGTAAGAAAAAAAAAATAATATGGACTTGTAAGAGAGAGGAATGTGAATGTCAGAGTGTAAAAAGGGTCGGGGAACCGCTTGAAAGTTGACTTGATCTTGAGAATGAGTGTTTGAGTGTGACCAAGTGAGTGTATGATAGATCTGCATGGAAGAAGATGAGGCTGGGGGTACTTGGAGCCTTCTGCATAGGGAGGAACCCTGACTAGACGAGATCCAGCAAGGTGGTGTCAGGTAGATCATAGGCAATGATGCTGCAGCTGGCATCTAGAAGATTGTATACTCTCCTGGCTCAAATGCCCGCAAGAGCATGTGCGACTATATATATACATATATCTTTCATCCATTTTAGGTTCCTCTATGTGTACCACTTTCTTTTCAGATCTTTGGTTGCAAACTTTCTGCGTGTAATGCTCTCGTTGGTTTTTGTTTTGAATTTAATTAAAAAATAATACCTGGAGGAGAGGCTGTAGCACATTGCGCCACATTGCAGTGAAGGGGCAATTAGGTGTGGGCAAACTGGTGGCTGGTTTTGTGCTCTATTATATATATATATATATATATATATATATATATATATATATATATATATATATAATGGAAGATATCAGTGAAAGATAATGGTAAACCACAATATTTATATCAAGATTTTATTTATAACTATCAAACTAGTTTCGGCAAGATGCCATTTTCAACTAATATCATTATTAGTTTAAAATGGCATCTTGCCGAAATTAGTTCGATAGCTATAAATAAAATCTTGATTCAAATATTGTGGTTTACCATTATCTTTCATATATATATATATATATATATATATATATATATATATATATATATATATATATATATATATATATATATATATATATATATATATATATATATATATATTAATTGTTGTATTTGACAGCAGAAGAGGCATTTTTTAGTTTCTTGATAACTTTCATAAATGATTATCCCTTAAAAGAGGGGAAACCAGAAATATAATTTTAAATCAATATTTATTATTCGCCCGAGGCGCCTTTCAACCACACTGGTCATCTTCTGGCGCTTTACAGATAAATTTAAAGAATTTCTGCTCTATAAATACAAAATATAGGTAACATAGAAACGATAAACTTGAGATCAAAATTACAAATTTTGAATTTAAAATGAAACAATTTAGAACGAACATATGTTAGAAAAAATCCCAGGAGAAAACAGCAAAACTAACACATCTCTTTCTGAAATAATACTCGATTTCATGCCAATTTACCTAAAGTTTCGATGCTCACAGTCATCGGTCTGAAATAATTCTTGGTAAAAAGACATAGATTTCCAGTACTTATTTTTTCTAACATAAGTTCGTTCTAAATAGTTTTATTTTAAATTAAAAATTTTCATTTTGATCTCAAGTTTATTTTTTCTATGTGATTCCTCAAAATCTTGTAAAATATCTACATAGGTGGGACTAACACATGAGTGTAGGTCTCATCCAAAAATGAGTATGTAAAATAAATAGATGTACTACAATACCCAAAACATACACATCCATTTTCCCTTAAAAATGATGAATTTCTTATTGAATGTGTGAGCTTTACCTATTTTCAGTGTATCATGATGCATCTTAAGTGATTTTGCAATGTTTTACTATGTCTTGTACAAAGACGTGGATTTAGAGTTTTTTTCGAAAAAAACCCTGTTTGATTTAGTTGGTTTTGACGCTAAGAAAATCCAATTTGTTAAAAAAACAGTAAATAGACTAAATTGACATTTTTGAAAAGAAAATATTTTATTCACTAACTACTAACCTTAACATTGCCTTTAAAATGAACTTACTGAACTTGAACATAGAAGCCTGATAAAAAATGTTAATTTAACAGAAAAGTGGTCAGACGGATTTAGTGGGCTTTACATCTGAACTCTTATATATATATATATATATATATATATATATATATATATATATATATATATATATATATATATATATATATATATATATATATATATATATATATATATATATATTAATACGAAATTAGCCGTCGTTTTCAATAAAACATGCTATAATATATATTTTATTTCAATCCTCTGATTTGTTGTATATTCGCCTTCTCTTTTTGGTTAAACTCGTGAATAAGCTCCCCGAAGTTCATTGTAAACTAAATATTTGTATCTTAATTAACGAATGTAGCAGTAAATTAATGGACTTTTTCGCAATATCATCTTCAGAGACAAAATCGACAAATCTCACAAGATATTGGTTTGTAAATTGCTATATGTCATTACAAACTTACTAACAGACAAAAACATGGAAGCTTGTAAGCGAATTATGCCCAGGAGGAACAAGTCGAAGGTGCGGAACATCCGGGCCAAGGGTAGGAGACAGAGGTTAAGTTCCTTTTCCATGGTAATTAGCGACTTGGAGCAAATAGGTTAAGCCCTGGTGCTCGGTTCTGTCCTCTTACACTTGGAAAGATCACGTGGGAATTGAATTGTATATTTAACTTTGGTTGATTATCTTGAATTAATATACTTTAAGTAAGAGTAATTGGCATCTATTTGGGAGAGTCTAAATTTTTAGTATTTTCTACATCATTTTTCTGTTAAGGCAAACTTCGTGTATTTCTCGCGTGTGTGCTTTCGGCGTTCCATTACTTTGGTGGTGTCATTCTCTTTGAGAGTGTTGTTTCAATCATCCTAATATATGAGTGAGGTAAGAGCTCACAGTTTCCTCATTTACACGTGTATTCATATATTAAATGGTTCCTTTGCTTGGGTTCAGGTTCAGGTCTTGGGTTATTCTTCATAATAAGGTTAGAGGTCCGTCTAGTTTGGTAATAAATAGTCAAAGTAACCTTCTGCTCAGCGATTGTTGGCTGTACTCCTCAGTTAATTATTTCCTTCATTATTTTCGTATTAGTTCGGTACTCTGTACTCCTAATGTTCTTCTAGAAGAGTTTTAATGTATTTTCTTTGTCAATATTTCGGTTGTTTTGAGGCTCTGTAAGGTACCATCGGTCCATTTTACTCTTAATGTCTGTCTGTGCTTTGTGGATACTAAATTCGTTATTAACGGCTACCTGTATGGCTCTTCAAGCACATTATGTTTCCTTCCATGTAGTGCGGTGAGTGAATGCACGGTTGCTGTATGATATAATTACGCTATTCTTGTAGCGTTTAAAGCATTCAGTTTCTGCATTTATGCAAAGGCCTGGATTGGTTGATACAATGAAAATATCGAGAATTATGCCCTTCTACTTCACTGAGTTGGATGAAATTTGCATATAACTTGATAAGATTGGATATTAAAAAATATTAACAAAAACAATTAAACACACAAAACAAAATTATTGGATATATAATAGCATGTAGTGTGAGATTGTTATTTTTATATGGTTGCAACTTCCACGTCAGCCTAAAACCTCATTCGATCAAATAGAATGCTACACACTACTTACGGTGCCTTACTACGGTGATACCACCGTCCTTTACAGCGCTTATCACATGCGTAAGGGGGCAGTTGCTCTACGCCATTGTACCTGAAGGTTTATGTAATGGCTAGAACAAAAGAACTTTAGAGGATCTTCGTAAGGGGATTATTAGCAATCATAAAAGTGATCTGGGTTACAGAAAACTCTTTAGTAAACTAAATATACCAGTTAGCAGCACAGTCACAGCCATCATTCGAAAATGGAAATAACACTATAGTGCCGTTAACAAACCGTAAGTTGGACGTCTTCAGAAAATATCAGAACCATATGCGAAGCTTGTACCCTCAAAAAGTGAGGGGAATCTCATTCACCATCGAGCTGAGCTACAAAAGGATCTGCAGGAAGTATGGGTGGTGATGAGTGAAGCAAATTCGCTTCGGTCCAAAGTTAAAAATAAATTAAAATAAGTGTTGCCATTTGTACAAATGTAAAAGAGTTTAGCAAGTCTTCAGCTGCAAGAGAGCATACTTGCTCAGCTGCCTTGTGTCGAGCGCACAAAAAACATTCCTTTCCAGAAATCGCATTGTGTGGTTGCTGACTTTCTATCTCTTTGTGCCTTAATAATAAATAAAACTATACGTTATAGAAGAAACAATCTTCAAAAATATAATACATCTACTTTTGTAAAATGTCATTTTTTCCTGGGAGAAGTAGAGACACAATCCGTGCGGTTAGCTCTCGTATGGGACATGGGGTACTGTTGATTAGCTATACAACTGTGCTCAAACTCATCACTTTTTATTTTTTATAGCGAAGCAAATATTCTAGCTATCTAGAGCAGACTCTCTATACTAAGCAATGATACCAAAAGCAGGACGCGCCGCCGAGTACGCCTTCATTCTAGCACCCTAAGAAACACCTTAATGGAAAATAAACACGTCGAGCTCCGCCTAGCTTTCGCTGACCAATTCCTAGAAAAGCCCGATCAGTTCTAGAATAGCATCCTTTCGTTCAATTAAACTAGAATAAAACTTTCTGGACGGAAATTTTGAGTCATGTTTGGGGACAATAGGCCAAGGAATTCAATCGTTGCATTGCCAACCCAACAATGAAATTCAGTGGTGGCAATATAATGTTTTTTTTCTGCAGGCACGGGAAAAATATTGGAGGAACATTTAGTATTATCGGCATGATCGTTAAGGCTACTAATGGTTGGTGCTCCACTATGACTAAGACCCAAAGCATACCGCGTAAGCAACTAAATACGGGTTTTGTATAAGGAAGATCAAAGTTTTAGAATGGCTGAGTCAATCTCCTTATCTCAAATCGTTTGAGAATAAGTGGAATGAGTTGAAGAGAAAATAACAAAAAACGAAGACCTAAACAGTATTGTAAGGAAGAATGGGCTACCATTAGTCCTTAAATCTGACAACTTTGCAGCAACGTACGAGTCATCTGCAAGCTGCAATTGCCAACAATGAATAAATAGATAGCTTTGTAACTTTATTCAATACCTTTGTGTCAGGTGTGTCATACTTGGCGTTATTTGAAGTAATTGGGCTTTCAGAAGACTTCTTAACAGCATGTAGTTAATGATCTCAAAGATGATACTCCTTGGTGCAATACATTTAGCAACTATAGGTCAAAGTCGGAGTACCATGTTCCTCTAGCAGAAAATATGAAGTAATCGCTCGGAACTGGTGGGTTGGGTGTTAAGTTTGGGGCTCATCTCTTTAATGAGAAGAGCCTACGGAATCTTTATGGAGCGAAGGTCAAGGTTTCTTCTCAGTATGGTAGTGTTTTCGACCAGAGTTGCTCCTGTAATTTGTGCGTTAGGCTTTTCTTTGTAATGTGTTTTATTCCTCCTTCTTGCAAATGCATCGTTAGGCGCCGGCAGATGGTAGTAGTAGTCATACCTATATATTGATTATTTGGATAAAGTTTGCAGTCCTCATGGGGGCATTGGAATTTGTATACCACATTTGTAGTCTTTAAGATCGATTGCTTTTCGCGGAGGTTGTTTTTAATTAATAAGTTGCTTGCTTTTGTGTTTTTATAATAAATTCGTAAGGATAACTAGTTATTTTCTTTGATAGTGTTACTTTTTATGTGGTATACAAATTGCTTTGAAACTTCGAGTACTCACCTGCTCTACGGAAAAGGAGGAAAAGATTCAGCTATTTTCGGATTCTCTCCTTGCGTCTTGCTATACACATGAAATTAAGAGAAAAAGGTCGCGCGCGCGTGAACCTGACTCCAGCTCTATCCTACAGTAGCACACTTGGGGCCTAATAACCTCACTGTGGGTAAGGCCTTTAGATACCACCAGTGACTGTATGTGTTCGAACCCCTGAAGGAAGCCCTGCAGGGGGCGCGAAGAGGGGGGTCCCGTTCAGGAGTGGAGTGATCAGAACTGGTTGGTGGGCCCTGTTAGACAATATAATAGGTAGAGCAGTCGAGGGCGGACCTGAGATAAACTTTAGGCACACGCCCCCGCGATAAGGGCCCATAGGAGAAACTCGACCGATCTTCGGCCTTGGGCTCGTCATGGACGAACCTGGGTTGAGTAGACGTGTCCCACTTGTGATCAAAGAGGATCAAAGGAAACAACCAAGCGAAAAGATATTCGAAACATCCTACGCCAAACTTGGAATTGCGCTATGCAGAGTGAAGGAACAACCTAACAGATACCTGACTATTTGTGACACAAACAAGGACGTGGATAACATGCTAAGCATAAAAGGAAGACAGGAATTTGAGAAAATTGGGTTGATCCCCCAAACACCTCCTCAAATAACAGCCCAAAGCTCTATTATCTGCCGCCGGATCGACCCCTATG
The DNA here is from genome assembly GCA_963969495.1 of Ceratothoa steindachneri. Taxonomy (NCBI): domain Eukaryota; kingdom Metazoa; phylum Arthropoda; class Malacostraca; order Isopoda; family Cymothoidae; genus Ceratothoa; species Ceratothoa steindachneri. The sequence continues at coordinate 105,987,953 of OZ018321.1, read as the reverse complement.
TAGGCTTCCATACCGCCAAAGAAATTAAACAAGAAATTCAGGACATGCAAAGCTGGGCGAAAATAGACGAAGGCTACAAATTTAAAAATCGAGAGGGTGAAGAACATACCCATGTCTTTAAGGTTACATTCCAAACTACAGAAATGGCACAAATGGCAACGGAACAAGGAATCTTACTATTTAATTAAAATATCTCGTCATCATGCCTTGAACATGAGTCCTTCATACCCGTACAGGTGTGTTCTACCTGCTACGCATTAGAATCGCACGTATCGAAAGATTGCACATTCAAAAGAAAGAAATGTTCGGAATGCGCTATCGAAGAACACACTTGGAAGGAAAGCAGTAGCACCCAAAAGAAATGCCTTAACTGCGGTAACCCCCATCGTACTCTCTTTATGACCTGCCCAATAAAAAAGTCCTACATCGTGGAAAAAAAGGAAATAATTGATGGAAGAGTAAAACAAAAAGGCCAACACCACTTACGCCCAAGCGACAAAAGCATCGAGCCAAGAGAAGACCTTGCTACAATTAGAACCCGGAATGAGAACGGAGTTGATTATGGTCATCCTCCATGCGCATTTCGCGAACATGATAATCCTAGGGACCTATGCAACAGAAGCGAACCGCATGCTAGTGAACAACGGGATGAAACCCTTGTGGTTCCCGGATAACCCCCCCATCTGCCGAACTCTTTCAGGCACAGATCAAAAGTATGACCACAATGGAGAACAGATCTAGTGCAACCTCAAGGAACCCCAGGTTAAACAAAAAAGCAGTTATTGAACCTGATAATAGCTCTTCTGTAGCATCTCCCCCAGTCTCAGATGAATCGTTTCAGGCACCTACCAGGATGGACGACGACCACGCTCAGGACGAAATGGAACCAACTACAATAATGCACAACTCAAGCCAGGCTCTGAACTTGAGACTTTTTGGCACCTTAACCAACCCACTTCCCAAACCTATAGATTAAAAAAAAAGCATGCCAGGAATAATGGATGGAAGGTATAAATGGGATTATGATGCAGACTACAGAGAAGAAGAGATCTACGAAGCACTGACTACCAGACAAATAGAAATCAGACCAGAATCGTGCCTCAACATCACCCAAGACTCGTACAAAAGAAAGAGAACCGGCAAAGTCAGATCTCCACCCCGCGAACAGAAAAGCAGCCACAAACAACCCAGTAAGAAATAGATAATGGAATACAGAATACGCTACATAAAAAAGCCCAAAATATTTACAATGAATGTTAACGGCTGGCACAACAAACGACATATGTATTGGGTTGAGGAATAAGTTCTTGCAGTTTTATCAAATTTATTCATTACCATTAACAATTTTAGAAAAACTTCATTTTTAATTGATAACAATATGCAATTTAATCAATAATGTATTCTCCGTTGTTATTTACGACCTCTTCCCAACGTTCAACTTGTTTTTCGATGCCTCTGCAATAAAAATCTCTGTATTTTGACTCGAAGAATTCGTCTAACCAAGTTATTAATTCCACATCAGTATTGAACGAAACGCCGCGCAAATTATTGGAGAGCGATCGGAACAGATGAAGTCAAGTCTGATGAATATGGAGGATGCGGCAGGGTTTCCCAATTAAGCGTTTGGATGGCGTCATGAGTCATATTGGCAATGTGAGGACGAGCATTGTCGTGTTGCAGAAGGACTCCATAACGTCGATGAGGTCGCTTTTCACGAATAGCTTCGGCGAGTCGATACATTTGTTGAACGTAGAGTTCTGCATTGACAATCTCGTTGTTCGCAAGGAGCTCATAAAGAATGATACCTTCACAATCCCACCACACACACACAGCATCGTCTTTCGTGGATGAAGTGTTTTTTTTATTGGGGCTAAGCCATTGTTTTCGATTGTTCATGTTGCTATAAACACACCACTTTTCGTCGCCAGTGATGATGCGGTGAAGAAATCTGTCCTTATATCCCCGAGTAGCCTTGTGACGAGCAAGCAAACCTGCGGCAATCGTGGAGCGTTGAAGTTTGTTGTTTTGCTCATAGCGTGTGAAACCTATGCACCGAGTTTTTGAACTTTCCCCATCGAATGAAGGTAATTCACTACAGTTTTCTGATCACACGCCAATTGTATAGCCAATTCTCTAGTCAATTGACGAGGATTTTCATGAAGAAGGTCGTTCAATCGATCTTCATCCAACTTAATGGGGCAACCAGAACGTTCTTCGTCATTAAGATTGAAATGATCGTTTTTGAAGCGTGAAAACCACCATTGAGCTGTCCTTTCTGATAAAGCATTTTTTCCGTACGCAGCACAAATATCGTGACGAGCTTTGGCTGCGTTTGCATTGTTCCCGTCTCGATTGAAAATGAATAACAACAAGTGTCGAAAATGTGCCTTTCTTCCAACTTGACATTCCATTTTGAGGGTACAGAACAAAAATTAAATTAACACAACTTTTAAATAAACCGCAATGACTTACTTCTCAACTTCAAGACGTAACCTAAGCAAAAAGCTAATAGTCTACGCTGTTTAGAGACGTAGCCTAACCTTTACAAATTTTGATCTCATTATTTATTATTGTTTCTTAATATGTGCACAAATCATGTCAACAAAACTTAAATCAACACAACATTAAAAAAACGCAAGAACTGAGTCCTCAACCTAATATAATGGAATCATAAGAAAAGTCGATCCTGATATAGTCCTAATTACCGAACATGGAATTAACCCTAATACCGACTATATTAAGATCTACAATTACGAAATAATAACGACCAATTAGTCAAATGGTAGATATGACGGGGGGAGGGGGAGGGCTTAGCAATGAGGACAGGAATACCTTTCCAAGAAGTGAACGACCTAGAAGAGTCATATCTCGCTGTGAAGATCAAAATTACTTACGACGGCCTAATAGTTACTGTCGGATACCAACCCCTAAGGCGCCTATATCTCTCTGTCCCATCATTCTTGCACCTATTCCACAGGAATTCATCAGTCATCATGATCGGCGATCTCAATTCAAGATGCAGAGAAGCCGGGTACAGCACAGCACTCAACGGGGCTGGCAGAACGCTAAGTCTACTAATGGATAGGAATATATTGCAAAAATCTTGCTCAGACTTCCCCACGTTCTTAACAGAGATATGCAACAACGCCCGATATAATCCTAACAAATCCCACATTCGTGCTTAACCACGTCACAATGCCGGGACCATACATTCCATCAGATTATCCGAGCATGATCATAACTGTCTCAACTTCTCTAACACAAGTGGCGATCCCTCGACGCAAATGTCTCAGAAAGGCTGACTGGGAACAATACAGAAAACAACTGGAGGACATACAGTCCCAGACAACTAACAGTTATACAACCTGTGAGATTGAAGAGAGAATCAGATATATAACGGAGAGCATAATAGAAGCAGTTCACCATACGATACCGTGGACCCAACACAGAACTCTTCCCGCTCCGAGATGGGATGCAAATATCCAAGAGGGGTTGACTAACCTAGAAAATCTAATCGTGGAGATTAATCAACTTGGGAACTCGCACCATCGTAACATCGAACGGAATAGACTACATAACTTCATAAAACAACTAATCACTGAAAAGAACAACGAATCATGGAATAATATTATAACCAGGATAGACACTAAGGGAAACCCCAGCGAATTTTGGAGTCAGATAAGGAGACTTAGAGGAACTCCTCGTAAGGAAAGAATCAAGATAAAAATGGAAGGTAAGGAGCTCACAAATACGAAGGAGATAGAAAGGCATTTTAGGTCGCGCTGGCAGAAGAAATTTGACCTAGGTCAAGATGAAAATAGAGATTTCGACGCTTACTACGAAACAGAGGTTGTCGAAAATCTTAGACAAGACGAGAAACGATGGTGCCATACCCTCAAGCTGACGGATTAAGGCAGAATCTTGCATAAGGTGCACCGTTCAGGCAAGAAGAATACGAGCAAGCCTTGAAGTCATTCAAACAAAAAACACCAGGCATCTCAGGTATCACCAAAATGCACCTACAAAAGGCTTCACCAAACATCAACAAGGAAATACTTGATATTTTCAACGCCTGTCTCAATACAGGATATTTCCAAAAGCATTTAAGACCGCAAAAATGATATTCCTTCCGAAAACCGGGAAGCCAAAAACCGATCTAAACAGCTATCGACCGATATCATTGCTCAAATTCATAGGCAAGATTCTCGAAATAATGTTAAATAACAGATTAAGAAACCATCTCGAGACAAAGAACTTATATAACATGCAACAACATGGTTTCCGAAGAAAATTAGGCACGGAAACGTCCCTGGCTCTTATCGCAGAGAGGATTGCCATTGCTAAAGCAAGGAACCATACAATCGACGTGGTTCCGAGAGACATCTGCCTTCGACAAAGTCTGGATCCCAGGCCTCAAGGAAAGTCGCTGGCGTCGGCCTGCAGGACAATTTTAACAGAATTATATATAACTATCTAGACGAACGGAAAGCTAAAATAACTATTAATGGCTACGAAGTAGAACTCTTCAGGCTGGACGCCGGAGCACCTCAAGGAAGCTGCCTTAGTCCTACCCTTTACGTGATCTATACCAATGACCTTCCTCCTCCCGATTATGAATTTGCACAGAATATCCAACTGGCCGATGACATCACACAGATCATGACAAGCGACTATCCGAACCCTAGGGACGTTGCCAACAGGTCGGGAGCAGAGATAAACACACTTATCCGTCAAACGGCAAAAACTACCCCTAAACGCATGACGGCAGAGTCCTTGGACTAAAGTTCACGTCAAATGGATATGTTTCACACTGCAAGGAAAGAGCGGAGGCAGGCCGTAGAGCACTCAGTTCGCTTTATAGGTTCAAATAACTCTCGCCCGCAAATAAACGCAAATTATATACCACACTGGTAAGACCAGTCTTTCTTTACCTGACCAAACCCCTCCATACCTTCAGTAGATGTGCCCTGAGGAAACTTCAGGCGATTCACAATAGAGCACTAAGATTTATTGCTGGTGTCACACTGAACGACCGCATACCCACACGCCTACTATATTAAGTTACCGATTTGGACCTGATTAATATAAAACTCCATAACCGAGCGAAAAAATATGGCAAAGGATTCAAAATAATATGGACCCCGAGATGATAAACCAAATAAGACTACCTGATGTTAACCACGAGCTGACCTTCAATTACGCATTTCAAAGAAGTCAGATCCTGGCCCAAGGAGATACTACAGCAATATACTAATGACCTTTACCGAAACCAGCTCTAAAAGTACATTGAAAATATGAACAAATGATTTTAACTTAAAAAAATAAAAAAGATCCGTAGTGGACAAAAAATAAATAAAGAAAGAAAATAAAAAAGATCCGTAGTGGACAAAAAACAAAATAAAGAAAGATCCGTAGTGGACAAACAGAGGAAAAAGCAGTGAGTCCTCCGTCAAATTGGAACCAACGAAAAATAAAACAAAGGCTTGAAAGCTTTTACCACACAAGACAGCCAAGATAACTGTTATTCGACCGCTAGAAAGACAGAGTTAGCCAGTTAACCTAGTACACACTTCTTACACTTATATACACACCTTTAGACTTTCTTCTCCTATCTATCCATACACATTTCTAACTTACACCATCATTGATCATTGATTGACATCTCTCTCTCTCTCTGCGTTTCCCTGCTATCTTTTAGATAGCAAGGCCCGGCGAAATTTTCCTCGATGCTTCTCACTGAGAACAGTGATTTCGGCAAGTCATACTGTAGACGGTATTATCTCGAGAGGAATACATGAGATTCAGAAAAGCCCCCCCGCTCCCCCGACCCACTGAATAAAAATTCCTTTATTTCCCTGGCTCGTCATAGTGATATGACGTGCTAAACCCTCCCCATCCCTGCCCTTCCGTGACTTGGCTCTGTGAATATGACTCTACACATAGAGCTCCGTTTCAACTATGCCGTTCTACTTAGAAAGGGCATAATTGCAAACTTTAGGGAAAGGAGGCCTGAGGCTTATCCCGCTGCGGAACCCAAAGGAAGGAGCAAACATGGATTGGGACTCGGTTACCAACGCGGAGAGGATTAATACCCTACCCTGCGGCACCGCCCAAGACCACAGAGGGAAATACCACCGTCTCTGTGAGATGTCGGACGTAACTGAGAAATACCCAAAACCCAATAGAGGGGGTGGCACCCCGACTGGAGTCAGTTAATTCGGGTTTCAGTCATCCTTAATTCCGCCATGTTTTCACACCCTCTGAGGAGCCCAACCAGGTTCATACTCACTCACTAATCATCACCACATTCGAGTACTTTTCACGGGGTCGTTATTGGCGGGGTGGCGGACCCCCTGTAAAAAAAGGAAAGCAAGTTTCAAGAAACGATCCATAATGGTACGCAACAACACATCCACACTCACACTCCTGCACAGAACAGAAAAAACACCCACTACCAACAATGAACCCACACTTCTCAACCTAGCCGGTACACATGACACCCCATCACAAACATAATAAAGACACACACAGGCCACAAACTCGTCTTCCGCTCACAGGAGGACGAAGTCAAGTTCCACGAACTTGCGGCAGACACACTCGCAGCACAAGACCTTCACACAAAACTAGTCGACGGTATACACAAGAAACACCAAATACGAGTCCTCAAGAACAATCCCCTATGGTTAGCTTTCTCCACCGATGACCTCCGCACACACCTCAGACAGAGGTATGGGGAGAAGGTCATCAGAGACTTCTATTACAACCGTACAAAACAATGGTCAGTAATTACACTGTTCGATGAACAAAATAAAACACTGATGCTAGACCAAGGCATCAAGGTCTGCGGTACACTAACACATCCGCATAACATCGAGCCACAGTTTAACATAAAACTCACACAGTGCCATCGGTGTTACAAAACCGGACACGAAACTGTGAAGTTAACATAGTCGGCTCAAGGGGTAGTGTAGTGGGAAACCACTACACAACTTGCACAGCCACCTCACCTCTCTGCACAAACTGCGGCGGCGACCATGTCGCTGTCAACCTTGAATGCCTTTACTTAAGTAAGGCCCGCTCTGACGCCGTAGCGGCAATACGGCGTCCACAACCCACCAACACAATCACACACTCCGCCCCGTCCCCCCTCTCCTCACAAGAACATTTGCTGCTGCTGCGGGCGCAACGCTGCCCACACCACCCCCTGTTCTACCCCAGACACAACCTATTCCAGCAGCAACCCAAACTCATCTACATGTTCCGACATCCGCCCCTGCTCAAACACCCTACACCAAGAGACCCCAATACTTCCTCCACCCACCCCTACCCCACACCACCCACTCAACGAGACCACACACCCAAAGCTACACCTGGCCGCCTTGCTTTCAACGGTGACAAACATGTCGAGGGGTGACGCCCGAATATACGCTAACATACTAAATACGCTATTTGCCTCGCACGGTCTAGAACAGATCACCTTCCCCGAGAAGGTGTTCGCTCTAATAGACGAGCATACACACAGGAGACCAGCATTCCTCCACACCCCGGTGGGCACAAACACCTTCCTTTCTGGACCTAATGCTCCCACATTTACCACGCTCCTGCCTCCTCCCGCCATTCTGTCCCTGCCCCTCTCGCCACTGTACCCTCTTTACCTGCCTCTTTGCACACTGATCCCACCTCTCTTTCAGCCGCCTCCTCTCCTCTCTCCACAGCTACCACTCCTTCCTCCTCTTTACCTAAACTCCCCCCTACCACCAGCACTCCTCCTTCAGCAGCCTCAACTCCCTCCTATTGCCACCAACTCCACTCCCACTGATGCCACAATCGCCACCTCCTCCACCTCCCCCAAGGCCACCAGACCCTCCACAACACTCCGCATTAAACATAAAAATTCCACCACGAAACCACCCCGCCACACACAACCACGCATAAAGCCGACCAACCCCATCCCTGCTGTTCCTTCCTCTCCTCCTTCCACCCCTCCTTCTTTGCCGTCCCAACCTCTTCTCTCTCCCCCTCGCTCATAATCTGCACCTCTCCTACTATTTCTAACCGCTAATCTAATAGCTCTACTCCCTTCTCCTATTCTCCTAACTCCCCCTCCTAGACTCTACTCTCTCCAACCCTCCTTCCACGACCACCACCCACTCTCCCACTATCTCTAACCCTCCTTCCACAGAATACACTTTCCTCTCTACCACGGCCTGCCCACCCAATAACACCACTGACAACCTCTCCACTCCAATAAAACCACAGCCGACACGCGTGAAGGTACTCGCTCCCCACGCCTCCTGGGCAATAACCAAGGAGAGGGGAACGGTCCCGGCTAAAGCAGTCTCACGCGCACTCTGCCCACGTCATTAGGTCGCCTCAACATAATTCAATTAAACGTACGCAGTTGGCACGGTATTCGCCATACTGTTGCCAACTGCGTCCTAAACACACAAAGACCTGAGATAATACTCATGTACTCGATCAGTCTACACCACTTCCAACAAAAGACACCACATGGCAGGCTATCACACATATCTAACTCGACAAGCGCTGCACCTAAGATCAGCGATCCTAATAAAGCGCACTATGCACCACTCCCTCATTCAAACACGCGATGACTCTTTTCTAGCCTGCAAGGTACAGACAAGCTTCGGCCCCATCCTAATGGCCACGCATTACAGACCACCACGCCTACAATTAAACATAGAAGTCCCACTCTGGGCTTTATCAAACCGCAACCTACCTATCTTCTTTGCGTGGGACCTCAGCGCTTTCCACCCAACACTCCATTCTAACACCACGAATGGTGCAGGAAGGTACCTGGCAGGTGCGAACACATCAGCCCGGCCTTTCCCACATTCTTCGGTACACACAAACCACGTCTCCGGACGTGGTCTTCCGCAACGACTACGCTTCTACGCTCACATCTCACCGCGTCCTCACGTACTCTTTGACCACATACCGATATGCCTTATTATATTCATATCTCCCATACTCATACCCACACCACCTCTCATTGACTTCAAAAACACGAACTGGCCAGAGTTCAAGAAACATAACAGAAAACATTCCACAAAACCTCGACCTGGACCACACCGATCCAGATCTGTTAAACGACCACTGGTGCTCAATCCTGAACACTATAACCGCAGCACGCGACTTACACACACTACACAAATCCTACACATGCATAAAACACTTCACATATTCCATACACACTCAGAGACTCATCACACAGTACAACAATGACTATACTAAGGGCCCACGACAACACAACATCACTCAACTACGTGTCCGAATCCTACAGTACGTGCACTAGATAGGAACCGACAGTGGCGAGAGGTAGCCTGCATCGCGGACGACACTCGTTGCGCTGACCCCTCTTTCTTCTGGCGTCGCGTAAAAAGGATGCTAGGCACCGATCTACCCAAATCCATTACCCTCCAAGTAAATAACCAAACAGTCACAGACACCAACGTCATCCTCGACGCATTTAGGTCCTACTGGGATACAGTAAACACACACACACTTCCCACCCAAACCACACACGCAAGAGCACTTCAAGGAAGTCCATGAATGCTGTCGGACCCACGCTCACGAGCTAAGGCCAGGCCCCCTAATACGACTGAAGCTGCTTGATTACACATCCACACTGCCCATTCCCATCACAGAACACTACATTACAACAACACTAAAACGCGAACCCGACCCCTCTGAAGTACCAGCCGCATTAATACACAACCTCTCCGCAAATATATACCCAACACTTACACACAAATTCAACGCCTCACTAGCCTCTGGCCACTTCCCCAAAATATTCAAAGTCTCTTACAACATACTACTACACAAAATGAACAAAGTCCCCAAACAATTACAGGCCTATTGCTCTATTAGAGCACCTAGAAAAAATACTCGAACGTATGATCAACTGCCGCCTACGGGACTACCTGAATGAGAGGGACTGGTTCTTCCCCCATCCATATGGGTTCAGGATGGGCCACTCCACTCAGGCGGCTGTGACCATCGTTCACGACAGAATACAAAAAACCCGCCATGTATGACGAAAGACACTCTACGTTAGTAAGGACGTGGAGAAGGCCTTTGATAAGGTGCGGCACGAGGGACTCCGTTGGAAACTCGCCAACAATACGGAAGTACCTCTCTGCACCAGAAGGCTCTTCCCGCACTACCTTACTGAACGGAGATTCTACATAAAATATAACAATACCCTCTCACAACCTTTTACACCACGCTCAAGCATTCCCCAAGGAAGCGTACTGGCACCCACACTTTACATCATGTACACTAACGACACCCCACGCTAACCCGAAAACTGCTGTCACGCATTCTCGTCAGCGGCCCAGGACCAGACGAGATCGTGCACCACGAACAAATAATACTAGACAAAAAGACAAAATATGAGAATAAATGGCTAATTGCCAGGAATCCTCAGAAGACACAGATGACACTGTTCAGCGCAAGAGATCACTACATGCATAACCTACAAATTTTCTCACACACACCAGACATGAACCACCTAAACCCAACAACGCCCGACTCCACACAAGAGACGAAAATCCTTGGGGTAACTTTTGACAAGTCCCTTAGGTTCAATATACATCAGCATATAATACAAGCAAGAGCCGCACGCACAAACAAAATGCTGCGCAGTTTCTACCCTACGGGAAGAAACTTCAGTTACATCTATATAAAACACTCGTGCGACCTCTTCTCAAGTACGCCGAACTGTCACTCGTAGTTGCGAGTGTCACGTGGCAGAAGAAGGGTCAATGCATTCAGAACTCTGCTCTGAAGCGCGCTTTCCTCTCTCCCTTGTACGCGAGAATGTCCACACTACACGACAACAACAAATTAGAACTCCTCAACACATACGCTCACACTAGACTTACAAAACAACTCTGGAAATTCGCCAGAGATCCCATATACACCTCACTACACGCAAGACCGTATGTTGCGATGGCACTGCGATACCCCGCAGCCCATGACCACCCGCAACCCATACCGTTCTACGCCTAAGTTAAGAGCATCATGAATAACGCGTTTTCGATTATGCAGACACGATCTCCTTCCTGACCACCTCCTAACCGTCGTTCAGTCACGAAAACCCCGAGACACACCCAACTGCACCACGCATCAGTGTCTAGCCACCGACCTATCAACTCTTCCTATCCCCTCTAAGTTATTTCCGTACCCTTTTCCTCTACGACTACCTGATCGCCTGTGTCACACAGTGCCCCCTCTCTGTTCTTTCCATATACATCATTCATTCATTGTTTGATTATTTGAGACTACTACGTAGAACTCCTGGCATAGACACTCCTGGCAACTACGTCTGTATTCGATAAAGGAGGAAAAGTTTGGGGAAATTCCAAAGACTCCTCTGGGAATGTGAAGCGCGTGGACGTACGGATATTGAGCATTCGCACTCGAAAGACAGCTTGTGCTACTTTCGCTTTTCAATGCCTGACCTTTTGGAGAAGAAAGAAGATCAGAGAATTACAAGGGTATCTTCCTCTCCATAGTCACTTTTTTCCCTACGGGGGACTTAAAAAGAGATTTATTTCAGGTGGTCATAATTAATTCTATGGCTACCTAAACTCATCACCCCCCTCCACTCTCGCCTTCTAAGGCGTAGTCGTGTGTACTGCCATTCATAACCTAGTTTGAACTATGCCCGTCGCTTGGCAAGGCATAATTGGAGGCGGTTGAGAAAGCAGGTTTGTGGACTAGCCCACAGTGGAGCCTTACGTCATAGGCACCCAGGACAAGAAGCGATGCTGCAACCGTTGGGGAAGAGTTTTCTCTATCCCTGATAGACCAGCAGTGATCATAGAGGGACATAAAACCGTCTATATGTGAGCTGGAAGCAGCCTCGATACCCAAACCCCAGAAGAGACGGCACCCTGGGTGGTGGTAGTTGATTCAATTACCACCCATCATCAAGTCCTCCATGAGTCATCCTTCTGTAGGGCCTCCCCGGGTCCATCATCTAATTCATCCATCATCTTCATCCAGGCAGATATACCGACTACGCTAAGGATTGTGGGCGCGAGGGGATCATTTTCATTTTTCATTTCAAAATTTTAATATACATTTATCCCAGGCAAATCAATAGGTACAAAGAAAAAAAAACACAAAGAAGGAGGCTTTAACGAGCCAAAATAGACGACCGTGAAGGAGCGAAGAGGGCCTCCCTTCGCATTCTTTCTGGCCGGTAGAAACCGACTCTCAAATTAGCAATAAGGATTATCTACGCTGATATTGGGGTCATACTTCTTAGACTTAAAGACCAGCACAACGGTTAAATGGCGCTATGCGCCACAGAAAAGGACCTAGATCTCCCCCTGAGCGAAAACGTAACAAAAAAATTGAAAAAGATCGGACTCACACCTCGTCCCCTCCGGACGTACAGACGAAAAGATCCGACCCCTGGCTCGGTGAGCCACTCCAAAACAAATCAAGTAAGAACTCGAAAAAGAACAGGATTGGGAAAAGATCGAAGAAATAATCAAATTTAAAAACCAAAATGGAGAAGAGCATAATCACGTCTTCAAAGTGGTATTTAGATCTACAGAAATGTCCAAAGAAGCCTCCGAACATGGATTGCTTTCCTTCTACACTAAACCTCACCCAATCAAATCGAGAGGGAGATATTTCTCTCCGTGCAAGTATGCTTCAAATGCTACGCCCTCGACAAATATTCAACTAAAGACTGCGATTACAAAGGGAATGCATGCTTCGAATGAGCAAGGCAAGACCACAGGTGTAACCAATTTAGGAGCACGGTAAAGAAATGCTTAAACTGTGGAAATGCCCAAAGAACACTGTCTATGTCTTGCCCAATACAGAAACAGCTCATACGAAAGAAAAAACTGGAAATAAGCACAGAAAAAGAAAGAAGGAAAACTAACTCCTACGCTACAGCAACTGCAGGTGGAAATACCGCGACACCACCAACACAGACCATACGGTGAACATAGAGGAAAACATGAGGCCAGATTTAATTCTCTGCATAATTCACGCCCACTTCGTAAACATGGCGCAACCAGGCTCATACGCAAACGAATTGAACACCATGCTGGAAAATAACGGACTTAAAAAAATGTAGTTCCCGGAGAACGCTCTTTTGAGCGAACTGTACACAATAAACATGACCCAAGAAGAGACTCCGAAAAATACGAACCCGGAAGAAGACGAAGCTGGAATGGATACCGATTCTGAAGAGGAATACACCGACGAAGAAGCCTCGAAGACGACCCAAGAAATATCAAAACAAAAGCTAAAACCAAAATTGAATACCCAAGATTTCAACATAAAAATTTATGGTTCTCACGCCAACCCGTTACATAAACAACTTAAATAAAAAGACCAGTTAAGGGAAAATACAGGTGGAAATATGAGGCAGACGCCGATGAGAGAGAGGTTCACAATGCTTTAAAACAAGGCATGATACATATCACCCCTGAATCGTGTCAAAACATTTCAAACGGCGAATTCAAGAATAAACGAAATGGACGCACTCGTTCCCCAGGCCGCCCGAAAAAAAAGAAGACAGGAAGAGACCACAACAAATAAATAAACATGGATACGTACTAACGAAAAATTAAAATATTTACACTAAATGTAAACGGCTGGCAAGTAAAAAGCTTATCATCTTCAAACATAATAAGAAAAGAAGGGGCACATATAATTATTCTAACCGAACATGGAATAAACACAGAGATTGAGACTATAAAAATTCCAAACTATATATAAATTTATTACCACCAACTACACACAAACTAGATATGATGGTGTAGCGATTGGCGTCAAACCCGGAATCCATTTTACAGAAGTAAAGGACTTAGAAGAATCGTATCTGGCTATAAAAATAAAAATGACCACAGGAGATCTGGTCATAGCTGGGTCATATCAACCCCTAGGACGCTCGTATTTGCCAACTCCAAATTTCCTCAAACTCTTTCGTTGACAGGCATCAACCATATTAAGAGGAGACCTCTATGCAAGATGCAAAGAAGCGGGTGACCCAAGCCAAACAAACAGAGGAGAAAAAAACCCTTAAAATATTGATACATAGGAACCTGTTAAGCAGAGAAGGACCAGACTTCCCAATTTACCTAACAGCCAAAGCCTCGACAACTCTAGACATCGTACTTATGAACCAAAATTTCAACCTAAATCACCACACAGAACCAGGCTTCGCAACCGCATCCGACCATTTAAGTATGGTAACGACTATTTCAACTTTTCCCATCCAAATTAAAATTCTACAAAGAAAAGCTATCAGCAGAACAAAATGGAATGGTTACAAAGAATACTTAAATACATTATAAAATGGATCCCTAAACAACCAAGGAACAGAAGAAATAGAAAACCAATTAAAACTAATAACCGAAAATATCGTTGAGGCGGACAAAATTTATACACCAATAATACAATACAGAACCCTACCTGCTCCCAGATGAAATCACGAATACAGGAAAAGATGGAAGAATTTCAGAACTTAACAAAAGAAATTACAGAAATGGGTACTAATATGGAGAGGTATAGAAGGTTAATCATATTCAGAAGGCAGATAGATACTTATGTTAAAGAAAAGTGAAATCAAGTTTGGAATAACAAAATAAGTAAAATGGATGTTGAAGCACATCCGAGGAAATTCTGGGGAGATTACAGAAAACTACGAGAATCACAACCAAAAGAAAATATAAAACTGAAAATACAGGACCGGGAAGTGCAAAATAAACGAAGAACTCCAAGAGCACTTCCAAAATCACTAGAAACAAATATTTTCAATATCACCAGAGGAGAACCAAGAGTATGACATGGAGCATGAAGAGGAAATCCTACAAACCCTAGAGGTGCAACAAGAGCGCACTGCACCATACAGATATGTCGACGAAGAGAGACACCACCCTTTGAGGGAGGGAATACCATTCTCAATGGCTGAATACCAAACAGTCATAAAATCATTTAAACAAAAAGCACCAGGTCAAAGCGGCATAAAAAAAGGCACACCTAATAAATGCTCCCGAAAGTGTGCATGAAACGATAGTGAAGATTTTCAATGCCTGCTTTAATATTGGATACTCTCCCCGAACCTTTAAAATGGCAAAGATGATCTTCCTACCGAAGCCGGGCAAACCAAAACACCAAGTCGGAAGCTACCACCCGATCTCGCTCTTGGAATTTCTGGGTAAAGTTCTAGAAAACTCCTAAATGACAGGTTAATTAAACACCTTACGGAAAATAACCTGTACAACCCACAATAACACGGGTTAAGGAGCAAGCGAGGAACGGATACGCGCTGGCGATTATAACAGAGAAAATTGCAGCAGAAACAGCGTGAGGCAACAGAGTAGACATAGTACTCCGCGACGTTGCTAAATCCCTCGACAAGGTGTGATTGCCCGTCCTAAAAGCCAAGATCTGTAGCCTTAACCTGCAAATAAATGTTTGCAAAACATTATGCAATTACCTGGATGAAAGAAAAACCGTACTAGAAATAAACGGCCAAACAGGCGACCATATCGACCTGCAAATGGATGTCCCCCAGGGAGGATGCCTCTCTCTAACGCTATACACTTTTTACACCAGAGACCTTCCACAACCAACCCACGAATGTGCGATGTACATCCAACTAGCGGATGACATCACACAAATAATCACCAGCGACAGAAAGAACCCTGAGACGTAGCTCAAAGAACAGCGAGGGAAATAAAAAAACCTGAATAACTACGATAAAACAAACAAAGATAAATACAATAAATACGGAAGAACGCGTCCTCGGTCTAAAACTAACAACAACAGGGTACAACGGCCACATAACGCAGACAATCAATGAAACGAAAATTACCATATCGGCGCTGTACAGATTCAAAAACCTAAGCAATAAAAATAAGATAAAATTATACATGGCCTTAGTTCGTCCCAAGCTCCTTTACCCAATAGTACCGATGAATACGTTAAGTAATTCACAATTTAAAAAGGTCCAACATATTCAAAATCAAGCCACAAGATTCATCACAAACTCAAAAAGACAGGATCACATACCATCAGAGGAACTCCATCGAAGAACTGCAATAGAACCCGTAAATATAACCCTACAAAAACGAACAACGAAACTGTGGGAAAATATAAAATACAATTTCCCCAAGTGAAATTAAACGAATAATAGTACCGGAAAACGAAAATCAATATGAGAAACCAAAGACTACCGATTATAAAAACAAAAGAATTATCGATATTAACAAAGAAGAAGACCACTTAAAATTTAATAAATAAATATATATTAATAATAATATTAATAAAAAAAAACTACTGTAAAAGAGCGAAAGAAGCAAAAAAAACAACAAAAACTAATAATTAAAAAAAAAATAAAGATACTCGATAGAGCAAAAAGAAAACAGGCTCGAATGCTAAATTTTTATACCTATTTCACTTAAAATCACGTCAAAAAGCAAAAAAACAAAAAAAATGGAAAGCGTTAGCCAGGCAACCTGGTACAAATCATTATCATCCTCACCTTATCACTCTCATCGTTCATTCTACACTCATTATCATCCCATCAACGCATACAACTTTTACACAATGTTTTCTATCTATCCTATCATTCTCTCTACATTCTAACTTTATGCTATCTTGTATCTTTGACTATTTGTCGCTCCGATCTTGTTCTCTTCAAACTCCATTTTCCTTTCCCTCCTTTGCCAGAGAACTAGATCGGAGAGACAAATAGTCAGAAATGAAAATGACAAATAGTCAGACAATTATTACAATTTTATGCAAGAGTGTAGGTTTGTGTAGGGGATAAATAAAGGGTGTGGAGACAGATAGCGGCAAATAGACAATTGGTGAAAAGAGAAAGAAGTGTGGTAGGGCGCAAAAAGATGCTAGTGCCTGGTGATCAGGCTTATCGCTTTTAAATATTTTTTGTTTTGTGGGTTCTTTGTTGTTTTGGAATTAGTTTATATAATATGGCGTTCAAGCCATTTGTCTTCAAAAAAAAAATAATGTTCTTGGGTATGATATGCGCATTTGCTGTTGTGGTAATAAATGATTTTAATCACTTCAGTGTTGTGCTTAGCGTCTTTGTTTTTTGTATATTATGTAGTGAGTGTAAATCGTGTCTTTTGTTTTTTCTTGGATGTCTTCTTCGGTATTTTGGGGGTCTTCATCGGTAAATTCTTGTAGAAATCGGTGATTCTTTTTGGCCGTAGTCATTCTATTCAATTTTTTAAGTCCCATCTCATTTTATTAATTTAGTCATTTTTATAATCAATATTATAGAATTAATATTGTTTTAGTTTCATAGATCACTAATATAACCGTAATTCAATGTTTGTATTGAATTGCATGTGCGTTAATTTGATATTTTTTATGTGAAAGAATAAAGAGAGCAAATGTCTTTTGTGATCTGCTAGCAGTGGCAATTCTGGCAGGTGTGGCACCCTTGGCAGCCCACCCTTTTCGCCCCCCTCCCCTAAAAAAACAGTCGAGAGCAACTATAATTTTTATTATTAGTTTTATTCATCTATTTGGAACAATGGCATAAATTATCATTGCTTATACGTGTAAAAACAAAAATATATTTAGAAATACTAAACAAACTATATAGCTACAATAACAACCATAAATAACAAAAATAAAGAAAAAGATAAAAAAGTATGTAAATATAAATAAAAGTGATTCATTTGTTAAATTATACAACTTCATTTTAGGATTAGAATTAAACATACAAAATCTGATCACGCTCGGTATTGGGTACTCGCATTTTTTCCCCTGGGAAGATGGCGCCCTGGGGGCCCGCCCATACCTAAATCCGCCCCTGCCTGCTGAACCAAAACGAATCCCCTTACATGTTCTATACTCTTCAGGGACTGTTTTATGTCAGTTATTGTACATATTTACATATTTCGGTTTCTTAATTTACATGATAGGAATTATTATCATTATTCTAATATTTAAATTATTACAGGTTTATTAAAAGTCAGGCTTTGAGAAATAATAAGAAAAAGAAGTGCATTCCTTCGCTAAATCCCAAATCGCACTGTGGTAATGTTCCTGTGGAAGATGAATTTCAATACCTGGAGCTTTGCTATTCGATTAAAAGGGTAAAATGACAAATATGACTTAAACGAATAATGTTGTGTAATTATAATCTATTCTTTTAATATTTGTGAGGAAAATAAATGTCTTAATCTTTATCAATTCCAGAAAGTGTTCTTTCCAAAGAAAAGCGTGGCATGCACCCATTGTTGCTCTAGATCAAAGTGGCCTGAAACGCAAGTAGATAGTTGCTAAGGGTTTTGCATTAAAGAGCATCATCTTTAGGATCATTAATGACTTGACAAAGACTGCCTATACTCCTGTGAAGAAGTTTTCTGGACACCCAAGAGCTTAAAATGGATGCCAAGATTGCCTCCTGGTAAGGTTCCAGCTCAAGGATCAGGTTCCATCCAGTGCCAGGCTTGTTCACGATTAGAAATAATTGTGATAGTTTAGGACAAAGGTCTCAAGTTGGGAAGGGTTGCTGAGAAGCCTCATTTTACCATGAAAAACCTTACGGGTAGACCACTTTTGTAGGGAATAGAATTAATGGAGTGTTTAAGACTGAGGCCAAGTGATAGTCTCTGATGAAGCTCCTTTCCGCTTGTTTGGAGCTTCTGGAAGACACCTGGTTAGGAGGATAAACGGGAAGGGTTTTCACCAGTCCTGTGTCATGCCCACGGTGAAGTATTTTGCCCAAGACCATGGCCATGAACTCAAAATGGTACCAAAACGTGCCTCATCAGCACCTTTTCCCAACAGTTCAGGATCATTTTAGGGATGATAACTGTATTTTTCAGCATGATGGCGGACCTTGTGACAAAGCAAAGGCAATAACAAAGTTTTTGGCTGAAAATAATGTCGACCTTTTGAGACCTTGGCCAGGGAATTCGCCAGATTTGAAACCAATAGAGAATTTGAGGGCGATAATCAAATTGGTGGTTGATAAACAGAAGCCATCCAATCAATTGTAAGCAATTGTGGGTGTTTATTGAACAAAAATGGGGCAATATTAGTCAAGGTTTCATCGCAAATTTGGTCTCCACCATACCAAAACGAATTGAAGTAGTCCTGAAAAGCAAGAGACATCATTGTCAATATTGACTGAGCTCATCAATTGACTGTATTTATTAAAAACTTGGTTTGGGCTCTATTTTTTTTATATTCCACCTTCAAATTATGATACAAACATACTAAAACAAAATGCAACGTTTGACTAATTCTATTAATTTCATATATGAGAAAATATCATAGTGCCAAAACATTTGGCCATGACTGTACACATGAGGTGTATTGGAGAAAGGGACAAATAAATATTACCTGTTGTTCGCTGGTTTTTTCGACTTTATTATCCAGAAAGAGATTAGAGTTTTTGCCTCTTTAAATCAACTGCTAGCGAGGCTTGTCCTCTTGGTACAAATATTTCTGGATGAATTCAATGCACTTCTTTCTGTTCCATCCTTTAGGTATAATACATTTAACTCCCTTTTTCAATCGTTCATGTTTCCTATCACTTTCTTCAATTTTTCTTCATTCGCCTGTTTTCGTTTGTGCGCTTCCTCTCTTCATTCCTACCTGCCTGCTTAAGCTCAACTAAGTGTATTATTTTTTCTAAAAAGGTAAGACAAAAATTCGTAGATGACCAAATTAAGGCTACACTTGAAATATATAATATTTGAGACTTTACCTGTCTTTACGATCTGATTGCAGGAGGACTTCAGGTGATTTTTGATGAGGTTGCACAGAGATTCTTCGTTTGCTTCGAAACCAGCAAACTCATAGCTGGCTTTGATGATGAGGCCAATGGAGAATAACTGCAAAAAATTATATGTTCAAATAAACAAAACAGACAACAATTCGGTCTGAAGTTACGAATGGGTCAGGAAATAAACACATTAACAGAAGAGACGGTCAGGAAGTCACTAATATCAGGATAAAAAGTATACTGAAAATAAATTTGCTAATTGGGTGCCCGATCTCTCTTTCTCCCACAAGAAATTCGCTGCGAAATTATTTCTTA
The DNA here is from genome assembly GCA_963969495.1 of Ceratothoa steindachneri. NCBI lineage: Eukaryota > Metazoa > Arthropoda > Malacostraca > Isopoda > Cymothoidae > Ceratothoa > Ceratothoa steindachneri. Next base: position 105,967,867 of record OZ018321.1, on the reverse strand, counting down.
CATTTCCTCTCCGCATTGTGGAAATTTCATTTTCATTGCCTGATAAGAGTAAAAAATAAATAAATACACCAATTTTTAATATTTTCTGACTTATTATCTATTTTTAACATAAGATTTTGTTAACAGCAAATATTATCATTGATTCTAAATGGCAACTATCTTCAATCTGTTCAAATAGGTGGCAGCGAAGAGCAAGCATGACTTACTGATTCATATGTTTTACTCAACATTGCCTAACCGTCACAATGGAAAAATAACTAGCAGACTTTGCTCCTAGCTAAATAGTTTCTAGTCGCGTTGTATCAGGGACTTTCCAACATTTGCCTTGGTGTGTGCTCATTGGAAAAATAATATTTATTCGCCTTTTTAATAACTTCGCTAAAGTTTTTTTCATATTTCCCGCGTTTGCCTATTCTCTAATGGTGTTTATAGTCAGGTGCGGATCCAGTGGGAGCTAGGAGGCTGAAGATCCCCATAAATTTCAGACCCGTTTATGTTTATATTTCTTTTTTAAGCCATACTTGCTGTTCAGAAACGTTAGCTTATACAAAAGGCTTCTTGAAATTTCTCTTTTTAGAGAAATGGATGGTAACCACACACACACACACACACACACACATATATATATATATATATATATATATATATATATATATATATATATATATATATATACAGTTCTTTAAATCATAGTGTTCGAATGTATTTTATATGATACAAGTCTAAAATAAAAGTAAATCTCAAAAATAATTAGCAAATTAGCAAATTCAGTATTATACCTTAGCTGATGTCCGAAAACTACAACTCAGAATTTTATAGTGTGGAAAAAAATTCGGATCTGAGAGAGTTCGCTCTCACTCCTTTATGAGATGCTGTTATTTATTGTGTGTAAGATAACAATTATTAATGATTAAATGACATTTTTTCAGATACCTCAGAGGGAAGAATTCAGGTTAGCCCCCCCCTCTCTATTTTTATGCTGGATCACCACTGTTTCTAGTGTTTGGAACAGACCAGACACCCTACTTTAGTCTTAGGTGATCTCAATGCTTGCCACCCCGAGTCGGGATATAGAACCAAGAATAAAAGTGGAGAAAACTTGGAAATACTTTTGAATATGATTATAGTCCAGAGGATCGAACTTCCATTCCTGACATATATCACTAAAAGAAGAACAACAAAGCCATATATTATACTTGGTACTCCAAATATGCCTTATAATCCACATTCTGGACCTATAGTCATCCCCTGCAGCGACTATATTGGGATAATGGTTCTCATAAACAAAAAAACCCTACAGGTGGTTATCTCAAAGAGGAAAAGCTATGCAAGAGCTAATTGTGATAAATACAAGTAAGCACTGATGACGTACAGTCCGACCCAATTGGAAGGAGGAAGCAAAGATGATGTTGATGCGGAAATAAAAAAAAATCCCAAAGATACTTACGGAAGCGTAGAGGAAAAGCGTCCCATGGATAGAATACAGAGCACTTATACACGCATGATAGACTACGGAAATGAAAAAAATAGCTAGAAATATAACAGAAACCTACGAGATAATCAGTCAACAAGGTACTAAGCATCATATCTTCTGTAAAATGCAGCGGTTGAAAAGTAAAATGCTTATATTAATTGAGGAACAACGGAGAGAAGAATGGAAAAAACTAATTGATAAAACAGATAAATAAAAATGCCTGACAGAGCATGGCAGGCAATAAAAAGAAGACCAAAGAAGAAACTATCAAGTTAGAAGATGACAACAGAGAGCCCACATAGGACAAACAGTCGAATGAAGAGACACTCCGGGACTACTGGGAGGAAATTTTCAGTTACACCGAAGAACAATACCCACTTTACGACCATATGGAAAACATGGTAAGAGAGTTGCCCAGAAAAACATCTAACATATAACTACTAGGCATTCAGTAGCTGAATCAAGAGAGGAACACATGTGCAATGGTGTGACGATTAGTAAAGAAGAAGTCATTAGAGCGGTACACTCTTTCAAACAGATAGCCCCCTCGACCACTAGGGCTAACAATAATTCACCTCACAAAATCATCAGAAAATATACAGGATGGATAACAAAACTATTTAATGCCTGCCTGTCTCTGGGATATTTCCTAGGCAGGTTTAAAACAGCAAAAATGATCTCCATTCGTAAGGCAGACAAACCTCCGAACAGGATAACGAGCTAGAAATCTATCTCATTACTCGACTTCCTTGGCTAATTCTTAGAAAAGATAATGAACGGAAGATTAGTAGAATACTTGAAGGAAAATGAAGGATACAACAAATTCCAGTTTGGTTTCAGAAAAAAAACATGACACCACAATGGCATTGGCGGTAATAACAGAAATGATTACCAAAGCCAGAGCCGAGAGAAACTCAATTGAATCTGGAGAGCAGGAATACTTTCTGAAATGTACTCGCAAATAAACGTTATAACATGGCGCTGTTTCTAAGGCCGGCTCCATCCCGTAATGAATGGACAAAAGCTGTTCAGGGACTATCAGCAAAGTTAGCGGCTTACTAAGGAAATATGTTAAATGCGGTTTTCAAAGACTGTGTTGAAAAAAAGAGGGAAATTCGAATGTTTAGAACAAATTTTGCCCAAAAGATAATATCTAGTTAGAGACTTCCGGACACCCTGTGGCCAGAATTGCGTTCCCTTCCTCCAAGCCGTTGTGGTAGAATCAGGAGATATCTAGGAAAATTTCAGAGAAAAAAAGGGCATACCGGAAATTACAGAGAGAAAGTACTTTTGACAATTTAAATCATTATTGGTCGTCTAGAAATGAGCTAAATAAGATTATTAAGAAGAGCAAAAGGGTGGCAGAGATTAATTTAGTTCAAAATAATAATAAAGATCCAAGAAAATTCTTTAACTATTATAGAATTATTAACAAATCTAAGAGTGATAAAATAGGGCCTATTAGATATGAAGGGGTCTTGAAAGAATTTGATGACGAAATAGTAGATGTTCTTAATGATCATTTTTCTTCAGTATTTACACAAGAGAATCAAGATAGATTAATTGATGATAATTCTAGGTCAAGGAAAGAAGTGTTGAATACTATTAATGTGAACGGGAAAATAATTAAAGGGCTTATATTGGAGTTAAATACTAGTAAGTCATCTGGCCCAGACAACATTCATTCTAGGTTACTCAAAGAAGGTGTAGATAGTATTGCAGTAGCTCTTGAGAAGATATATACTAGATCACTAGAGTTTGGAGAAATATCTAATTATTGGAAATTAGCGAATGTAGTGCCAATTTTTAAAAAGGGAAGTAAAGAGGACCCAAATAACTTTAGGCCGGTAAGCTTAACTTCTATCGTTTGTAAAATTCTTGAGAAGATAGTTAAAAAGAGGATTTCTGACCATCTAGAGTGTGGTAGGTTAATAAATGATGTTCAGCATGAGTTTAGAACAGGTAGATCGTATTTAACAAATTTACTAGATTTTATGGATTATGTTACTAAACAATTAGATAAGGGAGAGAATGTTGATGTAATTTACTTAGATTTTAGCAAAGCTTTTTATAAGGTTCCACATAGGAGATTAGATCACAAATTAAAAATGCATGGGATATGCGGTAAAGTTTTGAATTGGATAACTGAATGGCTGAAAGACAGGAAACAGAGTTGTGCTGAATGGGGTGAGATCACAGTGGAGGGACGTTATCAGTGGCGTACCTCAGGGATCCATTCTAGGCCCTTTATTGTTTATAGTTTATATAAATGATCTTGGGGAGGCTATAAATAGCAAAGTGTCAATTTTTGCTGATGACACTAAATTGGCAGCTGTAGTCAAAGAAGTTGAGGGTAGCTTTAAAGTGCAGAGTGACTTAAGTAAGTTATTAGCTTGGGCTCACAAGTGGCAGATGACTTTTAACCTTAAAAAATGCAAAGTTCTTAACCTTGGAAGGGATAATAGGAAATTTAGCTATGAAATGGATAGGCATTGGTTGAATTCAGTTGAGGATGAGGAGGACTTAGGCGTAGTAGTAGCTAGGTCCCTAAGATTTTCAAAGAAGTGTATTGAGGCAAAAAATAGAGCAAATAGGGTGCTAGGATACATTAACAGGAATATTAGCTACAGGAGTAAAGAGGTTATCCTTAAACTCTACAACTCGTTAAGCGACATTTAGAGTACTGTATACAAACATGGTCACCACATTTTAGACATGACATCAACCTGCTAGAGTCAGTACAAAGGAGGGCAACAAAAATAATACCTTCCCTGAAGCACCTTGAATATCAAGATAGACTGAGGGTACTAAATATGTTCTCATTTGAGAGAAGATGTGTGAGAAAAGATATGATTGAGCTTTTTAAAATCTGTTCTGGGATGGATAAGTTGGATTTTAGCAAGTTATTTGAGTAACAACAAGGAGTAACAACAAGGAGTAACAACATGGAAAGAAGGTACCCTAGGAGACCTTACGGTCCATTCAAAGAGGGTACCTTTGGACTAGCAATCGAGCGGGCACATGGCTGCTCAATTGTTTTGCGTCCCTAAACGGCCACTTTTCAAGACCTTGTCTAATCTTGACTTGAACTGGTCAACAGATTCACTGTTGACAACTTCCACTGGAAGTGCGTTCCACATACCGCAGATACTGTAAGTGAAAAAATTTCCACACAGATTGCGGTTGTAACGCTTCAGTTCAAGTTTGAAGCCGTGATTGCGCGTTCTGTTCTCACTCAGTGTGAAAATATCCTGGTAGTCAACATTGTCGAACCCTCGAAGTATTTTGAAAACTTCGATGAGCTGACCACGCAGTCTACGGGTTTCCAACGAGAACAGATCTGGTTCCCTTAGTCTATCCTCATAACTTTTATGTCGGATAGAGGGAATCAGCTTGGTTGCCCTGGCTTGTACGCGTTCCAATCTCGCGATGTCCTTTCGCAATGAAGGACTCCAAAATTGTACGGCATACTCCAGGTGCGGTCGGACAAGTGAGTTGTACAGGCACAGTACAATCTCCTGGTTCCGATAACCAAACTGGCGCTTAATATAGCCTAGCGTCCTTTGGGCCTTTTTCTCCGCCTCAATGCACTGTTTCGAGAACTTGAGGTCACTAGTGATTGTTACACCCAAGTCCTTCTCAGTGTTGGTGGATTCAAAAGCAGTGCCCTTAAGAATATAATGAGATTGGGGGTTTCTGTGGCTAATATGCATCACTTTGCATTTCCCCATGTTAAAAGGCATTTGCCACGTGTCCGACCACTCCCCAATCTTCCGAAGATCTTCCTGCAGGTGGGCAGTATTTCCATCCTTTGCAACGTTCATACCAAGCTTGGTATCGTCGGCAAATTTGGAAATCTTGGCAACCATGTCCCTGTCCATGTCGTTGACGTAGATGATGAATAGTAGTGGTCCTAGGACAGAACCTTGAGGCACCCCGCTAGTAACGGGCACCCACTCAGAAGACTGTCCATTCACCACCACCCGTTGCCGTCTGCCACTTAGCCAGTTCTCGATCCAGCTGGCTACCTTTCCGTCTATGCCAAGTGCTCGCACTTTCCGGAGAAGGCGGCGGTGTGGTACCTTATCAAAGGCTTTCTGAAAGTCTAGGTACACCACATCCACCGCCTTGTCCCGATCGTGCTCACTGAAAACGAAGTGGAAGAATTCTACAAGATTTGTCAGGCATGACCGTTGCCTTCGGAAGCCGTGCTGGGAACTCCTCAGTAGCAGGTTTGACTCTAAATACGACGTCACTTTGTCCACCATGATGCTTTCCATGAGTTTACCGACTATCGAAGTCAGACTGATAGGTCGGTAGTTCGACGGTTGGTTACGATCTCCTTTCTTGAAGATTGGAGTCACCTCCGCCTCACGCCAGTCTCTAGGAACGCATTTGGTCCGGATTGACATGTTGAAGATTGCCCTCAGGTGTCGTGACACTTGATCGCGCACTTCTTTCAACACTTTAGGTAGAAACCCATCCGGGCCAGGTGACTTATTCTTCATTAGGTCACTGATCTTCTTTTTGATTTCAACTTCGGTGAAGTCTATTGCCTCCAGCTTTTCCCCCGAGTAGGAATCCGTCGGCTGGGGGATGGGACCACATTCTTCAGTAAACACTGAAGAGGAGTAGTCGTGGAGGTTTTAGCATTTTCTGCATCTGAATGCTTTAATGTCCCCTCTTCGTTCCTCAAAGGGCCAATCGTTCGACGGATTGGTTTACGGCTGTTTACATATCCAAAGAACTCCTTGGGATTCTCTTTACAGAGTCTCGCCACTCGGAGTTCCTTAGACCGCTTAGCCGCCCTTATGCTTGACTTCACTCTCCTGGCTAGCCTTCGGTATTCGTCAAAGTCACCCGAGATCTTTGATTGCCGATACACAGTTCTCTTCTCCCTAAGCAGTTGGCCGATTTCTCGATTAAACCACTTAGGTTGAACAGAAGACAGACGGGGGCATTTCAGAGGGATGAAACGCGATTGAAGACTCATAAATGTGGTTTTGAAACTATTCCACGAGTCTTCAACAGCATCGCACACTTCTAGCCTGACGTCAGTCAGTCCAGCTCGAAGGCTTGCAAAGTCTGCTTTTCTCAAGTCAAGTTTCCTTGATTGACTAGCAACAGACCTTACCTTCGGGATCTTGACGCTAAATCTAACTAGCTGGTGATCACTGCCACCGAGCTCTTCGCCTACATAGAGATCCTCAACGATATCTTCCTCAGAGGTAAAGACCAAGTCGAGAATATTGTCTCCTGTCGTCGGTTCTCTGACCCATTGAGTGAGGAACTCGTTGTTGGCGAACTCCAAGAGTAGCGCACTCTCGTCATAGGCTGCTCTGGTTTCCCAGTCAACTTGGCTGTTGAAATCTTTCATAACGATGCACACTCTGCCTTGAACCAGCTCACATAGCAGCTGGTACAGTTCCCTGTCCTTTTCAACGGGTTGGGATAGGGTTCTGTAAAGCAGCACGGTCCTGTATCTGACAGGACCGATCTCTAGGTCATCGCCTAAGAGCTCGTGGTCGGATATAACGTTGGAGTTCGTAGCTTTGATTGTATCCTTGACATACAACATTACACCGCCACCCTCTCTGTCTGGCCTATCTTTGTGGAAGAGTTGGTAGCCAGGAACCGTGAATTCGCCTTCAAAGTCTCGGTTTGAGGTTTTTATTCACGATTCTGTTATGGCTACCATTTCGGGTTCTTTCGTCACTACGAGGCCACGAAGCTCAGGAAACTTGTTCCTGATTGACCTCGCATTGAACAGAAGAACTTTCAGGGAGTCCCCTAATGTAGGACTCCCTATACTCTTCCGTTTCTCGGCTTCTTGTTTGTCGCGGTGGCACCATTTTTGACAACCTCCAAGAAGGTTGTTTGGGGAGTGACTCGGGCGTACTGGCGTACGTCCGCCTTCCCAATGGGCCGGACACTCCTTTGGGTGCGCTCCACGACATCCTGGGTGAGGTTGGCTAGGAACGCCTTGCCCTTAAAGGAGAGGTGCACCCCGTCTCTTTGGTAGAGGTATTTTCTACCATAGAATACGGCGTACGGGTCGACACAAAAGACACCCTCCGCCGTACAGAGGTCTGCAAGGCGCCTGTTTAGTGACATGTTCTTCAAGTAGGCAGTCCGGTTTGGACCCCACCTCGGGAGCATCCCCACCACGACGCGTCTGCGGGTTTTCAATCCATAGTCGTCGACAGCGCCCATAACTGTCCTCATAATCTCACCTGTAGGGCCTACCCTACCTCCTCTGAGGTAGAGGTCGTTGCCACTTACCATAAGGGCAACGACTGAAGTCTCTGAAATCTGAGACTTCTCGGCTTCAGCTCTTACCTGCTTATTCCCACAGCCTGGGATGCAGCTCACCTTAACGCTTGTGCGAAGGTGGGCCGCTAGCAAGGGCTTCAGACCCCGTGCTTGAGAATCACAAATAAGGGTGACTCTTGCACATTTGTCTGCGGACGATTTAGTCTTTCCTTTCGGAGGCGACTTGCCGCTTTCCTCTTGTATTTCTAAATTTTTTTTCTTCTTCTTCTTATTCTTCCTCTTATTCTTCTTTTTGACTTCCTTTGTTATCTCTTCGTTTGTTTCATGTTTCTCTTCTCCTGCTTCTACTTTCTCTTCCTCTGTTTCCAGTTTCTTTTCTTCTCTTTCTACTTTCTCTTCTTCTTCTTTTACTTTCTCTTCTTCTCTTTCTACTTTCTCTTCTTCTATTTCTACTTTCTCTTCTTTCTTCTTTCTTTTCTTCTTTTTGGTTGTTGAGGAAGCCCTTCAGCAGAAGAAATCGGCTGTTGGACGTCGGGAGCCTTCTTGCCTGAGCACCTGCATCTCTCTGTTTTTAAGAGTTAAACTTCCCTTTTAAGGAGGGAGTTCTCCTCTCTCAGTTGAGCGATGCTCTCGCCCAGGCGCTTCTCGAGTTCGCAGAAGTCACAGACACTGACTCCTTCTGTGAGTTCCTTGCAACTCCTGCCCCCGAAGTCTTCACTCCATCTGTAGACTTTGCATATTTTGCAGGTTAGCTTTTGAAACGGAGGACCATTCTTCTTCGCCATCTTACAAAAATCTCGAACCATACGCATTAAAAAAGGGTTTTTTGGTTGGGATTTTCTCTCGCACTAATCACATCCGCCTATTTCCAGGAGGTTTTTGGTCGTTCGGCGAACAGAAACCCTTTGATCAAGCACACCAACCCTAAGGTCTCCCCTGGGCCGGACGTCCCCAATCGTGCCGCAGCTCCCAATTGAGCAGTACGAGAGCCCCAGTAAACTGGTTGTCTGATTTTTCGACAGGGGTGCTTGAGGTGTAACTGTCTTCCTACTAAGCCCTACTAATCAACTAAAAACGGCCAGACTTGAGGCAAATAGTAAAGCTAAGTGCCCACGACTTCATCCGAGATCTTTAGCTGATCTGGCAACCAGCAAGGCACAAAAGCTCTCTCTCCAAAGATCAGTTGAGCCTTTATTCACCAAGTAGCGGTCACAGGGAGCTGGTCAGGCAATTACACGTTAGGAGAAAGCTTCTAAGGGGTACCTAGCATTTCTTCATTAATCGTACCCCAAACGCCTAAGATCCCTTCAATCTCAGTCTCTTGTAACCTATGAGTGCTCCAAGGCGTTATTTAAAGAGGTTCCAAAGCCTCTTTTCTCACGCGGCATAAGGGAGCTGGTGAGGCCCTTATTAATAAACAACTTATGTGTAATAGAGATGAAGGTTTTTTTTTGTTATTGGGTTTTTGTTTTGATTTTTTGACAGTTGAAGAGAGTTGGTGAAACTTAGTACTAACAGAATCGAAGAGGTTGGTAGGGGGATGCAAGGAGACGCATCAAAGAAGTGGTAAAGAAGTTTGACAACCATTAGTCTGGATCCTACTACAGCTACCTTACTGGCATGGGTGACCCTGCCGGACTAAAAGTCCCCCAGCTTAGCTAGCTTAACTCAGGCAGATCACGCAAGCTCTCTCACCGACGACAAGGTGGTTGTGTTGAGAGAGTAGTAATAGGACAAGGGGTCACCACTTACAAAATAAAAAACAGAGGTGCAGATTGCATGTTAGAAAATATCTTTTCACCAATAGAGTGGTAGATTACTGGAATAGTTAGCCATCTGAGACAGTAGACAGTCATGAAAAATAAAGGTCATTTTCGTAATCTACGCAAAAAACTACAATAGAAAACTACTTTCTCATTTCTGTAGCAAAATCATTGTTGGACTGCAATTATTAATTATACGATAGTTAACTTTGATTTATCAATAAATTATCGATGTTTTATCAATTTTTACCCCTAAGTTTCACCTATAAAGCCTCAATTTTTTAAAATTTTGAAGTTTATGTTTACCTCAAGAATCAATATATGTGAATGGGCCATATAAATAGTGTGTTTTTAACTGAGTTGAAATCCTATACATTTTGGACAAATGACCTAATTCTCATATATTAAAAATAACTTTTAATAAATGGTGTTTCCTGCGACTTAACACACGAACTCAAAATTTAATAATTTGCTTCGTGACCACAGACAGAAACTTGAGAAAATCGTGTTATTGTTTTCCAATAGTGCAGTGGAGAATTTTACCTCGTAATCAAAGTATAACTGCACGAAATAATGCGATATACATATGCGTGTAAGATATCGTGGTAGCCGTTAAGTAGTTATGGTCCAACATCTCTGTAAGTTCAAGAATATTAATATACGTTGGAATTTAATAAGTTAATTGCATCGATTTTCTGCACCAGCAAATGGTTGACAGGGCCATTTTTTCTTGGTTATTTATTGTTATTTTGGGCCTCACCGGAGTACCCAAACTTCCTGAGTTTCCAATAATTCATCCTATTTCTGTTCATAAATTAGAATATTATTGAAATGTGACGCTGCAAAGTTAGGTCAGCCCCATTTTCGCCATTCTTTAAGGCTATCGGACAATCCACGTTAGTGGGAGGAGCTTCAATTTATCGAGTTGACAAAAAAACTAAAGAATTGGCATTGTAACTAATAGTGGTGAAATTTTTTGAAAAGATAGAAAGAAAAGAAATAGTTTAGTTAGAGTTAGAAAGAATTTGTTCCCTGGTTAAAAGGTATCTCTAGCAAACATTTGAGAAAAAATAGCATAAATAGTAGAATTGTAGTAGTTGTTAGGTCCCTAGGTAAAGGGTAGCTCTGGCGTTGTAATTTTTTCTATTAGAGTTTTTGTAATGTCATGATAAAGTGGCGTTCGAGCTTTTGTATTGAATGGGTAACCCCGTCACTACGGTTAGTCAAATTCGGGTAATTTTTTACTTAGTTCGGGTTGTATAAATGGAGTTATTATTGTTAATTTAGGTTAGTGTTGACAAAAAAAAAGACTCAGGAAGAAACGGTGCGAGTGTATTTTATTTGTGCACCCGTAACCCACAACTCGGGTCAGGTATAGCATACACAACCATGCTACGGTTAACATCTGAAGAATATCTTTCCTTCCAGGCTTCAACGCTGACGGGTGTATCTGCCTCTATCTCCCCCACACATTCACTTCCTTCATCATCAGCACCAGTAATTATGGGTTAACTGTCGTTCAACGACGTTCAACTGTCACCGCGAGGATTCATTGCAAGACAACCATTGAAATATACTCACAAACGTGGCAATTCCAACCAGTCCGGCGGCTCGCCGGGTCGTGAAATTGAAACAAAAATAATATTTTTCGTGATCAATCATCGTAAAATTGTGACTCGGGTCAGCGTGGATTGATATTCATCTTTTCCTTCCTTCCTTCCTTCCGTCCTTCTTATACATAATTCTGAAAATATAATTTAAATTCTATATTCAGTATCATCATTGGAGGCATTTGCCCCGCACTGCTGAGATAATCCCTTTCTCATCGTGCTGGATTTGTTTCATCGTGATGAGTTTTGGGCCGTAAAAGCAACCGTGTGGCCCCCGTAAGCGACCGTGTGGCCCCCGTAAGCGACCGTGTGGCCCAATGAAGCTCGGAATCGTCAGCGAGATTGGCTTCTAGTTTGCTGGTTCGGGAATCGAATCCAGGAGTTTTGGTTTTCAAATCCACCACGCTAACCATGGTACACAAATAGGGATGTTGTTGTAATATGCGGTCTAGCGACCTATTAGTAGGTAGGTAGCATCATCCGTCCCTCTCATCGTGGACTAGATCCCTCGATCGGATGAAGCTAAATGTACATAAAGATCAGAATGACAATAGATAATATGTCATATTGTGAATGTTCAGCAGGAAAGGCTGTAGTTTATAAAACTCTAACTGCCACCCTGTAGGGCAAGATGGAGAGAGTTATAGAGTGCAAATGACAAGAAATTCCCCCTCCACCCCTAGATGCACTCCTGTAGTGGGACCCCTTCTCCCTGGATGCACTCCTGTAGTTAGGGACCCTCCCCCTAGATACACTCCTGTAGTGGGACCACTCCACCTGGATGCACTCCTGTAGTTGGACCCCCTCCCTCTGGACGCACTCCTGTAGTGGGAACCCCTCACCCTGGATGCACTCCTGTAGTGGAACCCCCTCCCCCTGGATGCACTCCTGTAGTTGGAGACCATCCCCCTGGATGCACTCCTGTAGTTGGAGACCCTCCCCCTGGATGCACTCCTGTAGTGGAACGCCATCTCCCTGGATGCACTCCTGTAGTTGGAGACACTCCCCCCGGATGCAGTCCTGTAGTGGGACGATCCCACCTGGATGTATTCCTTGTAAGGTTAAGTTGCAATGGAACTTCCACTTCCTTTCTGTTTCGCATCGCCCACTTTCACAGGGGAGGGGGGGCTATAAAAGGTCCCCAGCATGCAACAGCCTCCATCCACTCAACCTGGTTCCTCGGGACAGCCTCACAGTAATCGCGGCCCAGCTTAATTGGGGGTACCGATGGCGGTGACCTACAACAACGTCTGTAGGATTGAAGCTTTCTCCCTTAATCTCCCTAGGGGTTCGGAGGGAGAAGAGATTCCATCTGCTCCCTGGGAACTATAAACAACTACATACTGTGAAGAAGGGAAGGGAAAGATGGCGGTGTGGTGATTGGCTATGTGCATGATGATGCGTGAAGAGGTATTCACACTCGCCGGGGGAAGTGTCAGCGTATCTGCCCAATAGGCGGCCAGTTCATGACGCCACTGAAAGTTTTGTGTCCGTTTGGGCTGGGATCGAACCCCTGCCTAGACGTCATAAATTCAACGCTTAGCGAGAGCTCCAAAGACACGTTTGATGTTTTACCCCAACTTCAACGTTGTAGACATAATTTTACCAGGAGAAGAAGGATAGGGGTTAAAAAAAGGGTTGTAAGTTGTGAAGATTACGAGGTTAATTAAAGGCTAGTTACTTTTAAATGTTAGAAGGATAGTTAAAGGGGGTAGTTTTGGCATATTTTATTTAAATGATTCGTCCTGCTCTGATGTAAAGTTCAGAGCTACGTGAAAGTTAAAACTAACCACCCTCTTCTTAAAACCCTTTCTCCTGGTGATGTTTAAGACGTTGGAGTTAAGGTGGATTGCATAGTAAAGCATCAAACATGTCGCTGTTATCGTAGTGGAGACGGAACGTGGTTGCTCCTCTGTTATCCGACTTACTTCCAGGTGTTCTTCATACGCGGCAGAGTTGTACGCCATCCTCCGCATCACCTACCTACTCCACTTCACTCCACCCACTTCGTTTTATTCACGGATCCTCGAAGTGCGATCTCTGCCCTATCCCAATACTCTTATCCACACCTGATCCGTGAGATCCGACAGCTCTTACACGAGCTTTCAGTCTTCTTCGATAAAATTGTTACCTTCGACTAGATACCCTCCCATGTTGGGGTGCCTGGCAACGAAGCAGCTGACCAAGCTGCCCGCCCACTTCCCCTACCTTTTAACGATTTTCTTTCACACGTAAAGAAGATCCTTAATTCATAATGGCTTCCTGCTTGGCATACTCACCCTCTTTCACCAAACTCAACTAAATTATGCTAATCCTCGGCTACGGCCGCCGTGGCCCAACCTTCCACCACTCCCCTCAAAGAGGTGGTGCTGGCAGGCCTTCGTCTGGATCATACCAGGCTAACCTACGGGCAACTTATGTCCGGCGATCTCCCTTGCGCCTTTAATCCCTATCGTACCAGACTGCCTGTATCCTCCGTACTTCCCCTGTGCCCCCTCTATTCTATCCTCCGCCGCTGCTTCTTTCCTCTTCTAACATTGTACTCCTAATATGAGTATTTATGCCTGATCCTGGCCAAAAGCCGCCGCTTCTCCCCAAATAGCCTGTTTACCCTCTTCGCTGCTACTCGTCTTCTTCCCTCTGATATCGTCTCACTTGTGTTCACCTCTTACTTTCCTGCCCCCATCTTCTTTTCTTTAAACCTAGTGTTAGTCTGAAGCGTGATTACGGCGACTTTCACCCTAGTAGGCAGTCGACAGATGGACTCCTAAAAAAAAACAGTTTCGCCTACTGAGATGCATTTAGGTCAATCGGAGGTAAACCTCCTTCCAATTTACAAAAATAATCAAATATGTTGTTAGACTGCATATTAGAACAGCGCCCAAATAGTTTGCCTTACATTTCGTGGCCAGCCATCCCTTTTAACGGGATTCCATTATCACCGTGTTTAGATACAATTGGTAACGAAATGTGCAATTTTTTTAATTAAGACTTTGCCTCAATGGTGTCAGGTGAGAAACGCAACTTTACGTGGAGCCTGAGGACATTGCCAGAATGGGATTGATGAATGTTGCTGAAATTACCTTAAAATTGTCTTTGAAGTCGTTCAACTTGTAGTTATAAGTGTTAATAATTTTTTAGGGAAAACTTTACCCATTTAATATTTAAAGTGACGAACTTATAAAGAAATGAATCCGTTCAATCACTTTTCCATTCGTGATGGCGTGCCTAATTCGAATGGATAATTGCCAAGCGAAGATAGAAGAAAACACGTTTTCTTCCGCCCCTTTCCTTAAACAAGCCCTTTCGCACTATTTTTCTTTGTCGGTGGTAGTTACATGTCTGCATTCGTCCCACATATTATTCTTCTAATGTCCGAAGCCATTTTGTTTTATTTATCCTTGCACCCCTTTCCCCGGTGGTATGCCATGGAGTGGTGCGTTTTGCCACTGGGTGATAAAAGTGGTGGTTTATGTTGCCCACCAGGTCCAACCGGCCCACTATGCGCATGGGCCCGCTTGGATGATTAATGTTTACAACCCGGTATAGAAATCGGAGTCCCCTCTCCCCTCTGCCTGTTCAACTAGGAAACAAAATAAAAACTATTCACGGAGAAAAAAGTGGTTCCTTTCACCTATCTTTCCTGGTGCAAGGCTTGTCCTTTCACGATCTTCTATCTAGAAGCCGCCCTCTTTCTAGCGGAAAGGTGCCTCCACCTTATGCTTTTTCACGATCCTGTCAAAACAATAAGAAGAGGAAAATGGAGCTTCTCCGCTTCCGAGGAAAGCCTGTAACTAAGGCAGATCCGCTTATAAGGACGCTCACGGGTAGACCATCTCTGGGGCTTACTCGAGTTTCTCGATCCCAGGCTAGTCATTATCTTGAGAGCAGCTGCACAGGCTTTCTAGATGGTACGTGGCGCAACAGTGAAAATTTCTTATCCCGTGGACAAGCTGTCCAGGCAGGTCCCAGACACCTGGTAGAAATCCCGATTGAGCCCCCTCCAAAGTGAGTGGGGACCCTAATTATGGGACCAAACGCATAATTTACCTCGGAAGATCGCGGTTTATAGGGACTGTACCTTAAGCCTGACTCCACTCCGGAGCAGGCCTCTCCTGGGAAAACAGTCGCGCAAAAAGGTATGGAAGATAAACGAAAAGGGCTCTCCTTATTCGGGGAGTGGGATATATGGGTACGGGCAGGTCCTCAGCTTTTTTGACGAAAAAGGATGCTGAGTCTGGTCCATCCAGACTTTGGGATCCCTCGGGACATGGAGAGAAACAGGTGAAAACCACACCCTTCCGTACAAAACGCAGTAAAAAAAAAATATGAGTGGAGCTTTGAAGATGTCGGAGTCTTTCATTGAGATGCTGCCTGGCATGTTTGAGGCCACCGGATTCAAACGTTTCTCTCAATCGTCACCAGAGTGCCAAACTGTAACTTTTGGACTCTTATTACCGCACTTATGTGGGTTACACCACATTCTTTCTTGAACTTTATAAAATGGAGCTGCTAAACTACTCTCTTGACGACACTACCGAAAAGGTGAAGAGACTTCGAATTTTGGACAAAATAGCCGAATCGATAGAAAACTGACTTATTGAGCGAGAAAAAAGAGAGTCGTTTTCAATGGGAGGACATTAGATTGGGCCTCGCGAGCAAATGCAATTCACGTGGTTCCTTTCTTGCTCCGCTGTTGTTTATTATATACACAGCGGCCATAGATGCAGGAATTATTTATACCATGTCTAAGTTCGCAGATGATTCTAAACTAGGAGCCTGAGTGGCAAATTCCGTAGATATGGCTAAACTCCAAATGGACTTAGAAATAATAAGTAAATGTTCTGAGATTATGCAGATATCGTTTAATGTATAAAAGTGAACAGTGATGTATATAAGGTACAAATATCAGAGAAATGCCTCTCATTGTAAAGTTATAAAATTGGTAACATCAAAGAATGAGAAATATCTATGAGTTCTGTTACAAGAACCTCACAGTTTTCGAAACAATGTATTGGGGTAGAAAAGAAAGTGAAGAAAACATTGAGTTAAATCAAACGAGATTTAAATTTCTAAATCGAGAGATCGTCCTTCCCTTGTAAGGCCATATTTGCTAGGGCTTCTAAATTAATACTAGGAATTAGGCACATGAATTATGATACTAGCCTAATAGACTTCAACTAATCACGGTTTAGAAAATTTTAAATTGCATTAACATTCGATTATAGGAAGCTATTTTCTATTAGCGAAAACTTTATTCGTGGAAATTGTTGGAACTTAAAGTCAAACAGATTCTGTAGTAATTCATGAAGCAATGACTGCTCGCATGTGATAGACAACGCATTGAATCGACTACCAGAACATGTCATGTAAAGTTACTAGTGAAGATATGTTTAAAAATCGATTGAACAAAATTATATCCACCATTAAGAAACTCTACCAAACCTTTCGCCTTTACTTTTCTATAAGTAAATTGAAGCATGGATCTTTCTTGCGAGATATAAAGGGCGAACGTTCTACATTTAAATATAGGACTTAAAATAGTCCAAATTTCGTGCCTACGGCGAAAAAAATGGTTCGTGAAAGCATTTGAAGCGCAATTTTTCGTTTTATGTGAATTTTCAGCGTTACTTTACTTCATGTTCAAACAGAATAAAATCTCAATAAATTGCAATTGCCGAGTTTATTATTATAGATAGTTATTCAAAACGGCTGGTTAAAGACCAAGTTGAATTTAGCTTTGAGAAGCCTGTCTTTTTTTTCTCACTTTTACGTATGCAATCCTTAATTGCGTGTGATAAATAGAAAATTAATTAATTCGTAAATCATCTTCAGACGAAAGTCTAATAATTGGTCGAGGTTGATTGGGCGTATTCTGAGTAGCCTCTGCGAGCTTCGAATGAATAATAATGAATTTAATTCAATTTGTGTAATGGAAGGGGTGTAAAAAGAAAAATGTTAGGTACATAATGAAAGAAAGATAAAGTGGGCAAAAGAGAAAAATGTAGACACTTTGCAAAGAGATACAAAGTGCCTCGAAGTCAGGCTAATCGCGTACTTCGTCATTCTTTGAGTCTTTATTTCGTTTTGTGGTTTATGCTATCTTTTAAGCGTTCGAGCCTTTGACTTTTGTGCTCTTTTTAAATTTATGTTGCTTGTCAATTTCTTTTGTTTATTTTTTATTGTGTGAGTTATGTTTTTATTTGATGAATTTAATTATTTGTGTTCGTATTTTGTTGTTTTTATGTTTTGTTTGGTTGATTTGTATTTTGTTCTAGTATTGTTGTTTTAATGTTTTTTTACTTGTGCGTTTGTATCTTTACTTGTATGTTTGTAGTTTATATGTTACTCTGTGTCTGTTTTTTTATCTAGTTACCTAGTTGTTTTCCTTGCTAGGATCATTTCTCATGGTTGTTAGTCCTTTTGTAGTTGTTTCGTCGTAGTTATTATTTGATATCGTCTTTTGGCAAGGGATATTGTATTCAGTAGTTCATTATTAGGTTTGTTTATCACAATCGATTTGCTCTCCAACTCTGGATTTGTTGTCATTATCGATATTATCCCTTTATATCTTTAAGCATATCTCGGTTGCTCTTCTGCTCTCCTCTCTCCAACTATTACATCTTACAATTTTCTTCTTCCTATTGGTAGGATCTTAAATTCAACATCATTAGATCAGACTTTATATTTTGCCTCTAATTCACTTAAATATGCTTCGTATTTTTTGGCAGTTATCCAAGCTTGCATGGCCATATTCTTTTATACGCATTAAAATAATTGGCTCAAATTATCAGCAAACTATGTTAATGCTAGTGGGGTTGCTTGGTTCTGGGATATCTGCTGTGTACATTGAGTACAGGGTAGGAGAAAGATAGACACCCTGGGGTAACCCGATCTGAAGGTCAAATTTTGGACCGTTAGTCCCCTCTCGATATTGATATAAGCATTTCTTCCCATATCTAATTCGCAATACCGGACGGGCACATCCTGAATAAAGAGATAAGGTGGCCGCTAAACCACAGTCACATTAATAGCACATAATATGCAGGGGTTGGAGAGCCAATAAAAGTTTTTGTACAGCATCTACAGAGAGATCGACCTAGATATCTCGGAAACTGGTATCAGTGACGGCGACCGACAGGGGTTATTATAGAGTAACGTTTTGAGAACCATTGTCCAGTCCTTCCTGTTCATTATAATGAGGAGTTCTTCGGGAGACATAGAAATGGGCACAGGCTATCAACCATTCCGCGGCCTCTATCTGTCCACACTCAACATGATCATCCTGTTCAAGAAAAAAACATCCAATCCTTTTTGCTGGGGACCTGAACGCAAGGAACCAGGCAGCTGGTTGTGCACAGGCCCTCTTTATACCCAGGGACAGCCATCAGGCCTAATGGCCTTTTCATCAATGTAGACTTCCCTTTTAAACACCATATCTGTCCAGGGCCACTAACACCAAGTGTCCATATCCCCACGGTCATAACTGTAGTAGCTAATCCCATCCCAATTACCACGTCATTCAGGAAAAGCTACTCGAACGCAAATTGGAAGGCGTACAAACAAGCATTCCTGGAGGAACTTTCAAACCTGAATAATGCAACCCCCGAATGCTTCGAGGAGGATGTGTTACCCTACACTGGAGAAGGTGGTGCTACGACAGAGATTCTCGAAGATCTACAACCACACCAAGATCCTTAACACTGGCTACGCAATTCTCATGGACGTTCGAGTCATGCAGCAACTCAGAAGACAGCTAAACCTAAAGATGGCACAAGAATTGAGGGAGAAGTTGGACCATTTAATAAAGGGGATAGGCATCGATAAGGACCATAAATCATTCTGGGTTACCTCAGGTTAAAAAGGCTAACGAAAGAGCAAAACCAAATTGAGATTGTGTACAATGCAGTGACATCGAGCACTCCTTGTGAGAAAGGGAGGCTCTTCAAAGAAGTCTGGAAGGGAGTTTTGAGAATTTTCGATGAAGAGGAGAAAAACTTTAATTTAGGCTTCGAGGATCAGGTACTAAAATTAATGGGTGGCGAACAGGTTCTCACCTTACAGAACGCAAACATCAATTGACTACATGGTAACTTACAGGAGGACAACCTCGTCACCAGCCAGAATTGTGACTGGCGATCTCCTCGTTCTAACCCAAAGCAACTGAACTTATTCAATACGTCTCTGGCAATGGGATACTTTTCTGACGGCCTAATGACTTCGAAAATTATTTTCATTCTAAAGCCTGGAAAGTCAGCGAATCAAGTGATGAAATTTAGAATTATCTCATTGTTGGAAACCATTGAAAAGGTCTTGGAGGAATCAGAATTTATATATATATATATATATATATATATATATATATATATATATATATATATATATATATATATATATATATATAAAACGAGCATCAAATATAAGCAATCGATAAATTATTTCTACGTAACATCACCACCAATACGACAAAATCCCTTTTATACAAGATTTTCCTTTACACGAACGCACATACAAACACACGCCTTTCACCATCTGCCTGGAATCGCTGTTCAAGGTCCATTCGTGCACAGCGCCGCTTTACAGAAAGGTCATTCAAAATTCCTCTTCCACTTATTCTCTGCAAACAAACCACACAGGAGAGTAGGCCCTAATTCCTGTTCCTTCTCTTATTTACAGACCCCAATTCTCATTCCATCATTAGTCGTGTACTTAAATAATTACAATTACATATCTATATACACCTGTGAACACACCATTCTTGTCACATGCTTTCAAATATTAACTTTTCAAACGCATAACTTGTTTCCATTTCAACTTAAATCATCTATGTATTCTTCAATATTCTCTGTATAGCATTCAATTTTTATCCCTTAAATATTCTCTCCGTTATTCAATTCAATTTTATATAATAATATCTTCAAATCATAGATTATTGTAAGATTATAATATATACTATTTATTTTTGTTGACTTCAATCATTACATTCCCATGAGAGCTAGGAGAGTTCAAATCCACGTTATCGTTACGGTACGATCAGTCAAAACCAAAAGAACAAAATTTATGTACGTACTGACTATTGCATTTGTTATCTAAGGCTAAAGTATTCATGCAATAGTTAGAATCTCTACATAAATACCATAAAAAGCAACAATATCCTAGAAAATGACAATAAGTTATCTCTACAAATATACTATGAAAAAGAAAAAGTCAGCAACCTGTTAATGAGGAGCAACCTCTGAAAAAACAATCCATCCTAAAAGCTACAAATGTGGTGCACAAATTCGAATGCCCCCATAAGGAGTGCAAGCCTCATTCAAACAACTAATATATTGGTATGGCCACTATTGCCCTCAGCTGACGCCTAACGATGCACTTGCAAGATGGAGGAATCAAAACACATTACAATGAACAGCACAATAAACAAATTACAAGAACACTTTTGGTTGAAAACATTACCATCCTAGAAGAAACTCGGATATTTGTAATTATCTTAATCCAAGAAGAGAGACCGCAGCTTAATGGCCAATAGATGGCTACACATAGGACCTCAAAACTCTTAATGGATTAAATAGTTAATACTAATAAATTTCTTATTCCACAAATTTACCATAATAATTTTCATTATAAACTCAAAATTTTTCCGTTTAATTTCGAATTTTTTATATATTTTTTTTATATATTCAACAATATATTGAATGTAGCTTCTCTAAAACATTTAAAATGTCTAATCATATTTACTATCTATATTATTGAATTTCTTTATATTTATCACTATAGCCCCAGAAGATGACAGAAAAGGTCGAAAGGTACCTCTGGCCATTAATAAATAAATTATGAATATTGGAACCCTTAATCCTAACCTTTCTCAGACAAAAAAAATGTAATAAGAAAATTAAAAAAGCAAAGAAAAAATTTAATTAAAGCTCAGCTGGACCTGGTCTTCAATACCACCTTATATATATATATATATATATATATATATATATATATATATATATATATATATATATATATATATATATATATATATATATATATATATTAGACTGCCCCCCCCAAAAAAAAAATCCTTGGTCTCACCCCTGGATATAGTGAGGCTTTATGAAAAAATGCGCTGGACAAATTAGCAGCAAAATATAATAATAATTAATAGTGCCAAAACGAATGTTAATTTCACACATTAATAATCTGTGCAAGATATGAAAAACAGTTAAATATTAGTGAATTTCTGTCTTTTGCAGAGTAAGTATTACCTAAATACAAATTAATAGTTGTATTATATGAACAGCTATATTAAGTGCATTCTAAGTTTCATTATCATCCTATATATAACCTGTGGTGTTATAGGGTAGGTACAAAGGACATATATGTCTAACGTGTAGTCTTGTAAGCGCTCTGGTGTCGCGTTTTGTGGGCTCAGCAGCACATCCCTTACCAGTTGGCAATTACCAATGCCCTACTCAGTGTTGTGTGAACCAATGAAGAGTGAGCATTGTTTCAGTGTCTATCTGTGTTTAACAAAGTCTTTCTGGAATATAATTAACATGTCAACTTCAATAAAAACAAAAAGTAAAATAGAAGTATGGCTTATTGGAGAAACAATTGATGCAATTCAAACCATAAAACTTCCATCAAATGGTGATATATTAAGAAGGCTTTTTTCCTTAACACAATGCATCCCAAAATGTAAAAGAGGCCTGTAACATTGTATAATCAGAAATATATGAAATATGGGACAAAGTAAAAATACCAACTGGAGACCAACAGCATGTCGTTACAAAGATTCAGAAGAAATATGAGCAGTTCAGAACCCTCTAAAAAACAGAATCAAGACGAAATTAAACTCAAATATCAAAGGAAACTTCATTCCAATAATCTTTAAATGATTTGTTTGATATAGCTCATGCTAACGCACTAGAAATGATAACAAATGAAGAAGATCGTTCATTTCTACGTGCTTAGAAAGAGAGAAATATACGAGGCTATATAGGTAGTGTTGATAAAAAGACAGTAAAGAATGAAGAGAAAAAACGCAAAAGAAGTGAAGAAGAATCGCAGCAAATTAAACGAGAATTGCGTACAAAAGTAAATCTGTCAGTTATTCAGCTAACAAGTAGCTCAAGCGAGAAAATAATTTTACCTGACTTAGTGGCTACACTAGACAGAACCAAAATGAGTGATCGTCATGCGATGATGGTGATCTCAGCAACAGCATTAGCCCTTGGAAGAGATATTGATAATATAACCATAAATAGAAGTACCTTGCAAAGAAAAAGAAAAGAACTGCGTGAAGAAATAGCAGACAGTTTGAAGCAAACATTTATAGCAATGCATCTGGGCATTCCTATAATAAAAACCTCCGGGGAAACTTAAATATATATATACATCAATTTTTTATGTAAAATTCATATGCAATTATTTTACTTAACTTTGTCAATTTAATCTTTCAATTATTTTACTTAACTTTTGTAAATAAAATCATTTTATGTACAACTTAATAATTAATTAATTCATTTATTTTACTTTTCAATTCATTTAACGTAATACTGTTCCAAACAACATCTCTTAAAATTTCACACACAAACAAACAAACAAACACACGCTTTCAGCTCGACCAAATAGCACACTATTCTGCCCCAGTCGACTCGCAACATTCTTCCTAGAAAGGTCGGTAATCATTCCTTCTACAATTAGTCATTTACCTCCAAACAAATCATACTTAGTTAATTCCACTTTCTCTCACAATTCTTTGCAAACGACCATACGAGAGTAGGTCCTAATTATATTTACTTCTCATATTGCAGCCCCTAATTCACAGTCCATGATAGTCACTATATTATTTCACCTACTTCATTTCTCTTCGCATCTTGTTACTGTAAATCATATGTTACAATATCTTACATTATATACCTCATTGTACATTCGTTGATTCTATTAATATATTTATATTTGTTTAATTGTTTTTCTTAAAACCCAGTTCATTATTTCAAAATTTATTTCGCTGTCGTCTTAGGCTTAAAAACTATCATCCGACAACTTCGATCAAACAAATTTATGGTTATGGTTTTCGAAACGCTATTTAGGCTGATTTATTAACAGAAAATAAATCACATGAATAACCATAAACTATAAAGTGGTGCCCAAAGTTTAGTAATCTCCCGTCAATCAATAAATAAGTTTAAACGTTAAAATAACTCAACTCCACGCGTCAATTTTTTTTTCCAATCCTCGCTTGAGCATTTTCGTCTCACGTGTTCATTTTTTTTTATATCGCGTGTTATCTTTAACATCATTCTTCCAATTATCATAATTCATGTCATTTTAATTTAATAATATCCCCTATATTCAACAAGTGGACAATTTCCTTTATTTCTCTATTTTTATTTTCTTCATATTCCTGTGCTCGTGACTAATTTACACACACACACACACACACACGTGCACACAGCCACAGCCACAGCTACTTCTCACGTCAACACCTTCATTCAACTAGCACAAGTATACATAAAACAGTGACTATGATGGACCAAACACACCAACTAAGGGCATCAGTTAGCGCCCAACCTCATCATGACCAACCGTCTGCATCGAACCCAATTAAATGGTTGGAAGTCTCGTCCCTCCTCCTTAAACCACAGAACATCACCGAGGAGGAAAAAGTAGCAGAAATAATCCAATGGTTGCCCATAAGTACCTTTATTCCGTTCAGGGAAGTACTAATTAACGGGGAAAAGGCTGGTGTTTTAGACCGCCTGAAGGAGGCTTTCCTATATAAATATGGTAGGTCCCAAATAGATGACCTGAGAGAGCTCCTGAATACTCAGCAAATGGGAGATAAGAGTCCTACTTCCTTTTTAATTTATCTGAAGGACCTTATCAGGGTAAAAGGTGCTCAAATCGAACTTTTTAGCCCTCTCCTCACCGAAATTTTCATGAGAGGAGTCCCCGAGGAAATCAGGCCATTAATCCTCAGCTCGGAGCCCACGAGCATTGATGAGGTTGCTGCAGTCGCAGATAAATTGTATGAAAGTCCTTATGTGAATTGGGGCAACGGCCAAACTCAAAGCCCATTTAACAATGCTTCAATTTCGCAGGTTCGAAGCCCGTCGAGCTCCTCTGACGAACATGCCGAGAGTTCAAGGGTTCTATCTTCCCTATCGAGAGACCTTGAGGCTTCAATACGGAGGATGGAAGCCAACATTCAGTGGTAAAGCTGCAGCGGGAACCACAGAGCGAGCACGGACACGGGTTTGGCGATCGGAGGCGCAGGTCCAGCTCTGGTTCACGAAAGAGAAACCAACGAGGGCATCCCGATGCAAAAGGTGAGAGGCAGCAAAATTTTTACCCTCATTCTTCCAACTTTTCTCACCATTTTCCACACCATCAAGACCTATGCTGGTATCATCAAAGGTACTGGCACAACGCTGTACACTGTACACAGCCTTGTAGCCACAGTTATGCTTCTTCACATACTAGGCCAAGTAGTCTCCCGAAGCATAACCTTTCCCTTTCCTCTCTTCCAACTCAATGGTGCTGGTACCACAATAAATATGGTGCAAAAACTCTAAAATGCTTGCAACCTTCTTCAAATCTCAACCCTCCAGTTTTCTCATTTCACCCAACTCAACCACTTTCTTCAAATCCCCAAACTTCCAATTCTTGCATTCCTCTCACTCCAGTCTCTCAATCACAAACTTTAAACTAAAAAGGCATGGGACAAAAGGGTCTACATCCCCTGCCTACACCTCAATTCCTCAAGTAGCTCGTCCATTTCGTATTTTTGACCCACTTTCTGAATTTTTATTCCTGGTGGACACTGGTGCTAAATGCAGTGCATACCAATTTCTAAGGCCGACAAAGCTTCTGCCCCTTCAGATTTAGTTCTGAAGGTAGCCAATTCGACTAATATTAGGACCTATGGAAGGCGTAAACTTCAAGTCTCACTCGGTCTCCGTCGGGTTTTCCGATGGACCTTGATCATGGCCGAGGTAGATTGTCCAATATTGGGCCTAGACTTTCTTTCGGCTCACGACCTCTTGGTCGATTCTAGACAACGCAAGCTTGTCGACCGCAAAACTCTCCTCACTGTCTCAGATTCGTACACACCTTCTCAGAGTTCCCTCCTCTCTATTCGTCTCCCATCCACCAAGCCACCGTTTCAGCGCCTTCTTCAGGAGTTTCCTGAGCTCACCCTTCCCCTTTCGAAGGACAGGCCCATTAAACATAGTGTGGTGCATCGGATCGAGACAACATGACGTCCTGTATTCTCACGGCCATGCCGTCTAGCACCTGATAAACTATCTGCTATGCGTGATGAATTTCAATTCATGATTGATTCAGGCATTTGTAGGCCTTCCTCTTCTCCGTAGGCCTCTCCATTTCACATTTTGCCCAAATCCACGCCGGGGGAATTCAGAGCAGTTGGGGATTACAGAGCTCTTAACGCTGTAACAATTCCTGATGGTTATTCATTGCCGTACTTAGCCGATTTTACCTCTTCTCTCCATGGCTGTACAGTTTTTCTCGCTTGGATCTGGTTCGTGCTTTCAACCAGATCCCTATTCACCCAGATGATGTGGCAAAGACTAACATCACCACTCCGTTTGGTGCTTTTGAAATGGTAAAGATGCCATATGGATTGCGTAACTCTGGGCAAACTTTCCAGCGCTTTATGGATCAAGTCCTTAGCGGTCTTCTGTTTGTATTTTGCTACATCGATGACCTCCTAATATCATCTTCCTCGCTGGAGGAACACCTTTCTCACCTTCGCCAAGTTTTTCTCGTCTTCAGAAGTACGGTATCGTACTAAACACATCCAAGTGCCTCTTTGGTGCCCCGCAACTCTCATTCTAGGGGCACCATGTCTCGAGTGCAGGGATTAGCTCACTCGAAGATAAAGTTAGCGCAATGTGAAACTCGCAACATTCTTCCTATAAAGGTCGGTAATCATTCCTTCTACAATTAGTCATTTACCTCCAAACAAATCATACTTAGTTAATTCCACTTTCTCTCACAATTCTTTGTAAACGACCATACGAGAGTAGGTCCTAATGATATTTACTTCTCATATTTCAGCCCCTAATTCACAGTCCGTCATAGTCACTATATTATTATTTCACCATATTATTCCACCATATTATTTCATATTTATTTCACATACTTCAATTCTCTTCGCATCTTGTTAATATAAATCATATGTTACAATACTTACATTGTATACCTAATCTACTTATCTCATTGTACATTCATTGATTCTATTAATATATTTATATTTGTTTAATTGTTTTTCTTAAAACCCCGTTCATTATTTCCAAATTTATTTCGCTGCTGTCTTAGGCCTAAAAACTATCATCCGACAACTTCAATCAAACAAATTTATGGTTATGGTTTTCGAAACGCTATTTAGGCTGATTTATTAACAGAAAATAAATCACATGAATAACCATATACTATACATTCACTCCAGATGCACCTCTTACAGTCCATTAGGATGGAAAAGTAATGCCTGATTTAATTGTCACTGAAAATATAGATAGACTGCGTGTGTTAGTGTCTGATGGTGGTTTCTCTAAGCTTTTGGGAATACCGAAACTAACTTCAGGTAGAGTTGCTGAAACAGCAAAATGTGCATCATTTTCATGAAATAATTGTATCTGATGTATATCAAAAGTGTTTGGGTGTTTCTTCTAGACCAGAAATTCAATTATTCAAGCGTTTCCGTGATCCCTGGAAGACTATCGATACTTCATCGTATGAAACACACAATACATGTGTTTCTTGGAAAGAAGTTGTGATTAGTTTTTGTCAAGAACAGTCGAAATGTCATCAGCCTCGAGCAGATTACAAAGAACTTTTGCAACTACCAGTTGCATATTTCGGGGGTGACACAGAAAGTTTTTCCTTCAAAGAACCTGGAGCAGTGCATCGAGCACGTTGGATGGAAAAGGTTATTTATTCAATTAAAATTGTACTTTTTAAGTCACAATTTAAAATGATCAAGATAGAGAGCAGACATCACTCGAGCGTTTTGAAGTTTGTTGTACAGTACTACGTTCCCAACTGGTTTACATCTTCAACTGCATCCACTGCTCCACGAAAGGACTTAGAGTACTTGCAAAGTTTCGAAGTATCTGAAGATAAGGAACTTGTTTATGTAGCCAGCAAAGCACTTGGTCGTCACCTTTGGTAGCTAAGAGAAGAACTTGTGTCCTTTACCTTCATGGATGAAGGTGTCACTCTAGATTTGAAGAGAAAGATGGCTGCTGCATTTCAGAAGCCTGGCGCACAGCATCCAGAGAAACGATATAAACTGGAAGAAAAAGAGAGTATCTCAGACAAAACTTTTGCTGACTTCGTAACTGAATTAGGTCGAGTTTACTTCACAAAACTTTAGTTCAATACTTCTTTTTTAGAAGTAGACCCTTCAGAATGGAGTGAAAGAAATGAGTATCAAACAGTAAAACAATATACTCATACTATGAATGTCATCAATGGCAATGCAGATAGAGCTGTAGCCTTGATTGAGAGCTACAACGATTATCTTACCAACCCTGAAGATCAGCTTAAATACCTTTTACATGTGGTCGAATGTCACAGAGAAAAAAATCCCAAAACAACAAAATATGCATTGAAGAAATGCATGAGCAATTAACAAAACAAGCTGAGTTCATTGCAAAACACTGTGGAATAGGCCTCCTGGGAATATGACATTAAAAAAAACGAGTCTATTAGTTACCTCATGGGTGGTGTGGAAAAACTGTAAAACGTCAAACTTTGTAAGCTTTGTGGTACTATTCAAATTCGTTCAATTGAGCTAAAACTTTGTTAAAATTGTTTTTATAGGAAGCCTCACAATTTGCATGGATGAGACTAAGAAGTTCTTAAGTATGAAAATTCGCCTCTCTCTCTCTCTCTCTCTCTCTCTCTCTCTATATATATATATATATATATATATATATATATATATATATATATATATATATATATCGTGGTTTATGGCCGAGTACGTATGTACATTTGATTCAGATTCGTAGATGAGTAAATCCGTCGTTCCACTTTTCTCTAAGAGTGCTCTAATTTAATTCTTTGGCCAGGGAGGTTTCGTATTATGCTATATCTATTGCCAGTGCTGCATTCGAGGATCTAATTAAACAACTCCGACAAAATATACTTTTAATCACATAAAAGAACGAAATAATAAAACTTTAAATACACTAATTCCATAGCAAGATTTGTCTAATAAATTTTAACACTACAAATGAGTAGTACGAGATGGTTGACGCAAAAATCACTTCTAATACACCAAATTTGAGCTCGATTAATGCTAGTTCTTAAGTCATTTGAAATTGAAATAGTCTGGTTACGACTAACAGATTGAAAGAGTTTTGCTAGGAATACACTTTCACACGGAATGGGAAATAACAAAAGTGAAAAAAAATTGTATTCGTTTTACCCTTAACTCAGATTGTGTCGACAGTTGGGTGACCTTGAAAGTGAGCCTCCTCGCTGAGGTGAGGCGAGCTTGACTGGAGACCTACTCGCTGAGGTGAGGTGATTCGAAAGAACAGCTGATGCTTCTCTCGACTTGACAATGTAAGTGAGGGGATCTTGGATAATAATAATAATAATAATAAGTCTTTTGTAATGCGCTCTTCAAGGCCTGAGGCCTTCCCAGAGCGCACGTTGTGCTAAGATGAGAATGGAAATTCAATGGAAATTCAAGAGTGGAGAGAAGGCCATACTGAAAAGATGCGTTTTCAGGAGACGCTTAAATGCGGTAAGAGATGGAGAAGACCTGATTTCAGCAGGAAGAGCATTCCACAACTTAGGGGCGCAGATTGAGAAGGAGCAGTCGCCCATTGAGCAGAGAGATGAACGAGGAATATTCAAAAGAGGTGCATGTGATGACTGAAGGGCCCGAGGGACATGGCGTGGCGAGAGGGCAGAAGAGAGGTAAGACGGAGCCTTGTTGTTTAGGGCCTTAAATGTGAAGAGAAGTATCTTGAAGTGAGTACGGGATCTGACAGGGAGCCAGTGCAGTTCATGCAGCAAGGGTTTCAAGGGAGAGAAGCGAGGGCGAAGGAAGAGAAGCCGGGTGGCATAGTTTTGTACAAGTTGAAGGGGGCGGAGAGAGGAGGAGGGCAGATTCACAAGCAGTGAGTTACAGTAGTCAAGGCGTGAGGTGATGAAGGCATGAACAGCAGTCTCAAGACTTTGGTGATCAAAGTGAGAGCGAATGCGAGAGAAGTTACGAAGGAAACATAGAGAGGATTTGCTGACATTGCGGATATGAGGCTTAAAAAAGAGATGCTCATCAAAAACAACACCCAGATTCCTAACGCAGTCAGAGAAAATGATAGTATTACCGCCCAGAGTAAGCGAGGGAAATAGAGATTTAGATTTTTTGACAAGAGCAGGGGTGCCGACGAGGAGGACCTCAGTTTGGGAGTGATTAAGCCTGAGGAAGTTGGTAGAGAGTCAGTCAGAAATGGAGGAGTAGGCAGCCAGGAGGTCAGTGATAGAGTAGGTAAAAGACGGGGAGGATCAGGAAACGAAAATTTGAGTGTCATCAGCATATAGGTGGAAGGATAGACCGAGATTACGGAGAAGAGAACTAAGAGGGAGAAGGTAGATACGAAATAGTAGAGGACCAAGGACAGAGCCCTGTGGCACTCCAAAGCGAATGGGGGTAGAGTCGGATGAAATGTCGTCAATCACAATGGATTGGCTACGAGACGAGAGGTAAGAGCGGAACCAGTCAAGCACGGTGCCTGATATGCCGAGAAAAGAGTGGAGACGATCAAGTAGGACGGTATGGTCAATAGTATCGAAGGCAGAGGAGAGGTCGAGTAGAACGAGGATGGAGACACAACCCCTGTCGGCGGCTCTTCGTAAGCAATCGGACACATTGAGAAGGGCGGTTTCTGTGGAGTGAGCTGACTTGAAACCAGATTGATGGGTTTCATCAATGTTACAGGCCACCATGTGACTGTTGATGCGTGAAGCAACCACTCTCTACAGAACCTTAGAGAGGAAAGGAAGTTGCGAAATCGGGCGATAATTGGAAGGGTTCAGTTGAGGCTTTTTAAGAATCGGAAGGATGTGGGCACGTTTGAAGGACGAGGGAACAAGACCAAGTGAAGTGTTGAACAGGTGAAGAAGCGTTGAGAGGATAGCAGGCAGAATTTTCCATAACAGTTTAGGCGGAAAAATGTCCTTTGGGGAGCCCGATTTCTTAGAACGCAAGAGAAGGGCTGTAAGCTCCAACGCGGTCACAGCGGGGAAAACGATAAGCGGCTGAGGCGGGAAGTCAGGGAGAATGGCAGGAGCCGGGACATAAGGCTGAGGGAGGGAGGCACGGAGGTTAGTGACCTTATCTGCGAAGAAATTCGAAAGAGTAGCAGGGCTAATGGGTGGGAAGACCTGGGCTGGGGAAGTAAGACGGGAGAGCAGACGGAAGACGGTACAGGGATCATTCCTATTATCAGTAAGCAGATTACGTGAGTAGGCTTCACGAGCAGATTTTAATTTCGCCACGTACGAAGCTGTCGCAAGTCGAAACGCCAGCGAGAGAGGGGTCGTGTCTTGCCCACGGGTGCGAGCCTTTCTAAGGACTCTTTCATGGGCACGCATGGACTGCCTAGCACGCAGGAGTTCCATAGAGTACCAAGGGGCACGGTGACAACGGAAGTTCGAAGGGGTGGCAAGGGAAGAGTGGGCATCAAGACAAGTGCGAAGGGGTTGCTCCAAAGAAAAGAAAATCTGGTCAGGAGAGGCAAAAGCATCAATGGGATGAAGTTTGGAGGCCACATCATTAGATAGGGAGGGAATATCAATGGAGGCAAGTCGACGGAAAGGCTTAGGATTATGAGACAGCTGGGAAGGTATATGGAATGAGATAGAGAATTTGAAGTTGATAAGAAAGTGATCAGATATAGCATTGGACAAATTTGTATTCGTCAGGTTGGAAATAAGACAGTCAGAGATTACAAGGTCTAAAATGTTACCGTGAGAGTGGTTCGGGGAAGAAACGTGTTGGGTGAGGGAGAAGAGATCAAAGATTTCAGAAAAGGCGTTGAAATTAGGATTGTGGCCAGGAAGGTTGAAATCACCGAGGATTAGCAGCGAACCAGTGGGGGAGAGGCCAGCAAGGAGGTTACTAAATTCATCAAGAAAAAGCTCGAGGGAGGGGCTGGGGGGCGGTAGAGGACTAAGATAGTTAGAGATGGGGTGGAAACAGAGACATTGATGAACGCCTCAAAAGAAAGAAGAGGGGGAGAGGGCAGATTATTCAGAGGGAAGGAGGCACTGTGAACGAGAGCAACTCCACCACCGCGAGAGTTACGGGAGGTATGGGAGTGGACGTAACGATCAGGGGTAGCGAGATTTAAACAGAAAGCAGAAGGGGCAAGCCAAGTTTCCGTGAGTCCAAGGAGAGTGACTTGAGTGTTAACGAGCAGGTCATGAATGTAGTCAGCCTTATTCGAGAGGCTTCTGACATTGAGGAGAGACGCTGAGAGAACGGGTGAAGGGGCAGGTGAAGAAGAATCAGGGCTAAGTGGGGGGAGGCTTGATTCAAGTAAAAAGGTTTTCTAAGAGCAGGAACTAAACGAACACCACGTTTAGTCTGGCGGCGGGAACGAGAAATTCCCAATGCATTAATGTGAGTAAGAGTGTTTTGAGAAACACTGGTAGCAGTTCCATTGAGGGCAAGAATCGTTAACCTATCAATCATAGTGGCTAAGCGACACAATAATGGGAGAAAAGCAAATTAACTATATAAGTAGAGTGGATTAAGCGACACAATAACGGGAGAAGCAACAATAGAGACAAAATAAAGAGTAGTCGAATAGTGTGAACAAATAAAATTACGAAAGAAACAAGAAACGAGGGAAAAAAACACGTGGGTGCGGGAAGACAGAGCGGAGGTAACAACGGGCGGCTTGAAAAAACACAAAAAAGCAACACAGCAAATGATGAAAGCACAGGCAATAACACTGCAAAAAAACAAAATTAAAACACAGCGCAAAAGATAACTTGAACCGTAGAAAGAGCCACAGACAAGCGCATCGATCCACTCGCCAAGAAGGATCCCGATCCCAATGTTAACAATTCTGGCTTCTCAACGATGACTTAACCAAGCTGTGAATCTTTTCTCGAACGGGAATTCACTTTAATCTTCCTCAATGGAGAGGGGTATCTCTGTTTTTTCAGCAAACTAAGATACGTGATTTTCTCTAGGCGAGAATGGTAGGAGAGTTGGTCTCGATACTACTGGTCTGCTCTTCTAAGCGACCAAAGGAACAGCCTTGGGAGGGTAAGTCCCCCTGATTCTAACTATCTTCTTTATTCCCTGTTTGACTCAGGGACTTGTCTTCTTCTCTCGATGGTTATACGGATTCTTCTCTAAATTTCTCAAGATTGAACTATATATACATCGATTATCCTCTGGGGGGAGGGGAGACGAGAGAGTTTAGGAGGGGTGAACCCTCACTAGCCCACAGTTAAGCCCCTCTACTAGGACATAAATTTTCAACGCGGTGACACTTCGCCCCTTCAGGTTTGCGCACGGGAAAGGTGAGATTTCGTCTATTTGGCGAAAATAGACATAAACAATCGGATGGGACAGTGAGCCTCTTCATAGATTTTCTGCCGACGAAGCCTTAGGCAGCAAGATTTTCATTCTAAAGGCTCTCACACCCTCCTATGTTTATATTAACGGTCTACACCACCAGTCTCGTAAATTATGAAGTGTGCTGACCAAAATCCTTCTTTGCGAGTGACTTTGAAGGGTCTTGGGGCAGCGGGGATAGGGGGGGAGGTCTTGGCTCATGTGGAACATAACGGTTGACGCTGTATAAACAAACTAGCGTCTGCTTGTCCTCGTTATATTCATTCCTCACAATATACATATATATATATATATATATATATATATATATATATATATATATATATGTATATATATATATATATATAGTAGTGAGGATTGCTTTTAGAGAGCCTGAATTATTTAATTTTTAACAGAAATTACAAGGCAAGGAAAATTGCTGCTGTCATTTTTTATATTTAGTGGCGACGTTTCGACCATAATACAGTCATCTTCTCAGGCTTTTGGGATTTCTTCAATATATATATATATATATATATATATATATATATATATATATATATATATATATATATATATATATATATATATATATATATACATATGACTCCAAAGCTAAAGAAGCATTGTTCATCTTCTTGAGAACTTTTTCGAATTTCCGGCAAGTGACTATATCATGAGGGAAAAGGGAGCGTAAAAAATTACTGTAATTATTTATTAACGGCCCGAAATATCTTTCGACCATACTAGTCATCTTCTGGGACTATGCTGATAAACTCAACGATCGATGATCAACGACGTTTTAAGAAGGAAAAATGTGTATTGGATAGATTAGAAAGATAGGAAGGAAAAAGTGTTTATAGGAAGAGAAAAAAATGTACTAGGTTATCTGGTAACCTCAGTTGCTTGCCTCTTTTTTTCCTCTTGTGTCCTTGATTACTCAAATATATGAGTAGCTTTCGAGCCTTTGCTTTCATTGAAAACCCTCATCTGTAAGTTAAGAGAGTTTGTCGCTGTATTACTTCATTTGTTATTCATTTCATTTGTCACTGTTGTTAATTTTTTGTAATCTTTAGATTATTTTTCCATTGTTCATTTTAAATTTTAATGTCATTATTTTGTCTAATGTGTAAATCCAGTAGGTCTTCTTCGAGTTTTATTTGTTGGGTAACTTCATCTGGTAAGTATTAGGCTATCTTTTGCCGTATATCTTTAGCGCGTTGGTGCAGGGTAATATTTATTGGTTCAATATCGGTAATTTCATGAAGTAGTATAGATGGAATCCGCTCCTGAAGGGTAACATTATATATAAATCTTGTTGCTTTATTTTGGACCGTTTGAAATTTTCTCATCAGTGTCTTGCTTGAAACATGCAGGGGAATAGCGGGGTATAGCAATAGTGGTCTCACCAGAAGCATATATAGTTTATTTTTGTTCTAAGGTGAAAGCAGCCTGAAACGGAACAGCGACTATAACGCCCTCTTGATCGCACCAATTTTTTCCCTGAAGTGCGGAGCATACCCGTTTGATGTCAATTCGAGACCAAGTACTCGACGATCTCTGGAGTATGCGTAGTGTGTTCGTCTTGCACCAGAACTTCTGCTGTTTTTCGTCGTCATATTGGGATCATTTTGAATTTGCATTTGTTTTGATCTTGTTTTGTTTCTCGTATCTGTTGAGATTCTCAATTTCTTATTCCGTCTTGTTGGACACATCTTTAGGGTTGCGATGGTTACTGGTAATAATCTGTGTTATGTCGTCTGCCAGTTTAATATATTGCGCTTATTCGAGATTGGGTTGAGGCAAGTCGCCTGTGTATATTGCGTAAAAGGTAGGACTAAGGCACTCCTTTGTGGCACCCCTGTCTCCAGATCGAAGGGCTACCCTTCAATATCATTTATTTTTAATATTGCCTGACGGTCTTCTAAGTAGTAGCAGAGTATACGTACTATATTCTGCTCCATCCCGAGAACTCTGATTTTCATTATAAGTGCCGGTAGCCATACCTTATCGAAAGCCGAGTACACATCGCAAAGCACTAGAGCTACATTGATGTCTTTGGCCTTGGCGATAGCAACTCATTTAGTACTCAGTGCTATTGCCGCTTCGGAGCTAAGCTTTCTCCTAAACCCATGTGGTTAATCATTATACAACTCTTTGGAATCTAAGTAATTCCTTAGTCTGTTGTTTAAGAGTTTTTCAAAGAGTTTGCCCATGAGTTCCAAAAGTGAAATAGGCCTATGTCGAGGAATAGGCCGAGGGGTGGTTGGAGTTTTCCCCGACTCTTATCTATATATATATATATATATATATATATATATATATATATATATATATATATATCCTATTATCCTGAATGCAGAGGAGTCGTCGTACTACTTCTTATACTTCGTTCGGCCCGTGTCCTGAATGGGTTTATTGACTCAGAGTGCTTAGAGGTTGGCTACTGAGGGATTGAAATGAACTTTGCCAGCAAGCGACCCTTAAGGAAGTTAGATACACAACAATATGAAAATAAAGTTTTAATGAACACTAAACAAGAAAATATATGAATATATATATATATATATATATATATATATATATATATATATATATATATATATATATATATATATATATGGATTGGTATGGTGAATAGTAATTTTCAAGCCAAGTGAGATATCCGAGATTCACTTATTAATTTATCTCTCAAAGCACATTATTTGAATATATATATATATATATATATATATATATATATATATATATATATATATATATATATATATATATATATATATATATATTCAAATAATGTGCTTTGAGAGATAAATTAATAAGTGAATCTCGGATATCTCACTTGGCTTGAAAATTACTATTCACCATACCAATCCCTATACACTTGTAATGTTGGTAAACTTCGCGGTGAAGTCGGGAAATGTGAAAGGGAAGGGTTACCTTGGAACCTGATGTTCGGGTGGCGCTGGTGAGTGAAGGTGGAGACGATGAGGGATGGAGACGATGAGGTAGGTTCTCCAGGGACCGACCTGATCCCACAATTCCGTCACGATTCTTGTTGGAAGAAGGCGGTGACGGGAGCTTCTTGTTACAGAGGGCCCCACGCTCGTGAACTCCGAGGAAACTTGGGTGCCTCTGTGAGGGTTGGGGTGGGGAAGGGGCGAAGTGACCTATCGACGCGTAGGGTCACGGAGAAAAGCCGAGATGTAGTTTTCTCGTTTAGGAAACCAGAGTAAGGCTGTTTGTAGCTTCGGCTCTTACACGTGAGTTAGTTAGTTAGTTAGTTAGCGCCAATCCTTCCATGATACTGGGAGGATCCCCGACCGAATAATGAAATTTTTTTATTTAATGTCAGAATGAAAATCGCTGGTCGTCCCGAGGGTCCCAGGGTCCGGTCCTCTTTTGGGGAGAGGTGCCAGGAAGTATTATGTTTTGACACCAAACAGCGTTCAGGTGGAAGCCTTCGTCACCTTGGGGGAGAGGAACCTGTTCCGCGTCAGAGGTACGTGAATATAGATACCCATCAGCAGGTTTCCTTGGAACGGGGAGAGAGTGTGTGTGTTGTGCTGTGAAGGTGGGAGAGGAAAGAAAGCAGTGTTGTGAATTGCTTTGTGAGAGGTGAGAGGTGTAAGATCTACTCACCCGATAACGGGGTGAGCGCAGCGCGTCCATCAATCCGTAGCCAGATCTTTATGTGCGCTGACGTTTGTGTCCGCTCATGCCGGGTTTCGGAATCGAACCCCGTACCGCGACGTTGGGAGGCCAACGCCGTATCCACTCGGCTAGCATGAGCTTTGACACGTGAATACGAGCTTGGGTCCGCACTGCCTTGCAGACCAACGGGGTAAGGGGCCTCCCTAACTGAGACCGAGCTCCTCTCCGAAGACTTGATGCTTCGACGAATTACCACTACACCGATAGATGGCAATTCCTGCCCCGCCAGACGCTGTGCAAGCTCTACTACTTGCTTAGGGAACCAGAGTGAGGCTGTTTGTAGCTTCTGCTCTGACACGTGAGTACGAGCTTGGGTCCGCACTGCCTTGCAGACCAACGGGATAAGGAGCGTCCCTAACTGGGACCGATCTCCTCTCTAAAGACTTGATGCTTCGACGAATTACTACTACACCGATAGATGGCAATTCCTGTCCCGTCAGACGCTGTGCAAGCTCTACTACTGAGGGTTAAAAGAATTCGTCTTTTATACTCGAAACTCGGAAGCGAAGGTGGGCTCCCATTTATCGAAAACAGTCCGGGAAGGAACTCGGTGGTTAGCTGAAATGGCCGACGGTTTCGTCCGGCTTAAGACCACCAGATATAGGGCCTGAAGGGGAAAGGTTGATAAGCGGCCCGCCCGGAAGGAAGGTGGGCAAAACTTGGGAGCATTATGCTATTCTCCTACAGCCTATAACTGCTTATGTCCTTCTTTGGTTTTCCAGGTTTCATCAGGAAAATTATTTCGGCTGGCCCGTTTGAACTGGCCCGGGAAATAACCAGCATTAAGTCAAGCATTTAACAGCTGCAGTAGAGCCTCGTTGATGTTCCGGGGAGCGTTCAGCAGTTGCATTTTTGTAATGCCGATAACTCCTGTTGCTTTTTGTTTAAAGTTCTTGAGGGCAGCTTCATACTCCTCATGGGTAAAGGCCCTTCCTTCCTCCTGTGCGACACGGGTTTCATCTACATAATGGTGCGGCGTGAGCTCATCACCTAGCTCCCCAATTTTTGCGAGTACATCCTCCTCGTATCTCTCATCAAAGTTTTCACTTTCCTCCTCGTTTATTCTAAATCGACTACGCCAATACTCCCTGAAGTGACATTCGCTTTCACGGGTTCTGTGATTTCGATGCCGTTAACTTTGATGGTGATTCTATGATTAGGTGGAGTGCCTCTCAGCCTTTTTAATTAGCTCCAAAATTTCTTGAGATCCTTTTTGAATCGACTTCAACTATAATATTGTCTCATTTTTCGCTTAGTTACTCCCTGAGAAGTTGCTTAATTTCGTTTCTTATTTCTCTTAATTCCCTGTAGCGATGTGCTGTGTTTCCGTATTTATTTATTTCGTTGATGAAAGCCTCCATTTGATGCATTTTGTTTAGTATACTATTCTCCCACCTTGAAGCTAGGAGTACTTTGTATTCCGTCCAGGGAACAGTTATGCGGTCGGCTTCCACGATCCTTGTTACTAAGTGGTTAAGCTGTTTGTTGATGTTCTCAAGAGTAGAACCTTTCATCTAGCCTATCTGTGTGGTCTGAAGATATTCCTTATATGGTGCCCAGTTTGCTTTGGCTAAGCATCTACTTCTGGGAATCTTTAAGTGGATTGGACACGTTGTAATAGTCGTTATCATACTTATGTGATCGGACTAGATATATGGGCCAGGAGTAGTCACCTGACTAAGGGAGAAGTTAGGATTTGTTAGTACAATGTCAGATGTAGTTGAAGACCTTTCTACCGTTTAGAAGACTTACCAAAGTCCCAGCACCGTTGTACGCCGTGGTATTATAGGGTCGCTTATTATGGAGTAGGCGTAAGTAGGCCTTGTATTGATTGCAATGCGATCCTATAAGGGTTTGGTAAAGTGGCTTGCTTACGTTTCTTGACGTACGGTCCTAGGGGTATTAACCGATCAAGGTTTGTAAGTAAAAGGCTCATTTGTAAAATAATTAAACACATGTATTTTTATACCACTTTGAAATATTTACATTTACGGTAGATATTTAATTTGCACAACGGAATATGCTAAATCGAGTTATATGGCAAGAACAAGAATAATGGAGACTCACAGAGCGGTGAATTAAGAGTCCAATAATTAATCAATGAATAACTAAATGAATCAATCAATAATGTGTCAATAAACCTCATTTGAATGAAATGTTCTCTTATTTATACCAGACAGCATTTTGGAGGCGACGCGTAGCTCCGCCTTCCTTGGGTCACGGAGGCGGTGCTTAGCTACCTATCAGTCCGGCGGAGCCTGTTATTGGTTTGAGTCTAGCCTGAGATTGGCTGAAATTCTCCACTTAGTATCTTAATTTGGGGGTCTCACTCCTGCGAGGGTATCACTGAGATTCCGTTTGCCTAAAGCTACAAGATGACCTTATCAAATTTTACATTAAGGTGAAACATCTTTTGTCGCCGATTCTGTCCCCCATTCCAGAAAGCATTAATTACTCTGTTTGCCCATCTGCTATCACACTCGGGTGCGATAGCCTTAAATTGTGGTCGGGTTTTAATCTAGACGTTATAATCAGATTGCGCTGGTTTACAAACTGTCTCCAAACGACCTTATTTTATTGCTCCTACCATTCCATCTTTGATACTTCAACCTGGCAAAATGTGCATTTTTCCTTCTCTTTCTCTCTTTCTTTTTGTATGTGCAGTGATCGTACACTGCAGTATATCCGCCTTCTCTGCAACGGGCGTTTACATCTCCTATTAAGATGGTTGATGCTTCTCTTCTAAACAGCCGTATAAAGTTGGGAATTGGTAAGTATGGGCGCCTTGGTGGCTGGTATCCTACTACTACCACCACAATGTCATCGTATGTCATGCTAATCTTGATAGCTAAGTAAGATTAATCTAGGTCTTGTATTTCCTTGAATCTAATTCCTTCTCCGATAGTGATGGTCACTCCATCATAACTTTTGCTCGAGTAGTTTGCCATTAGAACTACATATTGGAGATTTATATATGTTCTTTATCTCTGTCCAGACCATGTTCAGATATTAGTACGATCTCTGGGGATACTGATCTTATTATTTCGTTGTATATACCACTTTTAGTACTCCATCCGTTGACATTGAGGGAGAAGATTTTGAGGTTTTTAATATATCCTACGTTAATATAGATGTTTAACTCTTATTTGGTTGTTTGCTCCTTACTCCTTTTTCTCTGGCTGGGGATCTCACCCTTCCTGACATTTTCTTCTTAAATTGATCTTGGTTTAAGTTGAAGTAAGATTCGAGGCATATCTCTATGTGATAGAACGGGTTGAAGCTGCGTTAATTTCAACTCCTATCACA
Source organism: Ceratothoa steindachneri (assembly GCA_963969495.1). NCBI lineage: Eukaryota > Metazoa > Arthropoda > Malacostraca > Isopoda > Cymothoidae > Ceratothoa > Ceratothoa steindachneri. Next base: position 105,928,117 of record OZ018321.1, on the reverse strand, counting down.
TATTATTTAAAACCACGATGCTCCCACGTGCATCTTTGCTTCGAAGCTTGGCGTCTTATCGCAACCACCGGATGTCAATGTTTAAACAAGGAGGTTATCGTCCCCCCGTTTGCCCCAACGCCGACCTCGCCAGATTGAGTTAGGCTTATGGGCAGATAAGGCATTGTTCCAAGCCTCGGCTGTGCATTCCTTTGAAGTTCCCACTCCATTGTCACCCACGCCAAGGGAGTGTCTCGACTATTTAGATGGAAACTTTACCACTAAGATCAGATTGGAGATCCAGATTTTCGTCGCGAAACATCACCACGACCCTCTCTCCCTTTGTGCACCAAAGGACCTCGACCTCGAGATTCACCATCACTTGTCCAGAAGGAGGACAATATCCCTTGAGTGCCAAAGGTTTGAGCCTTTCGTGACGCCAAGTTCTCAAGGCTTCCCCCTCGTTGTTCAGATAGAGAACAACGTTAGAACAGCCATTGTTCTTTTGAGTCCTTCGCTAAGAAACGGTTCTCACCCTTCCCCCTTGTTGTTCCGAGGAGAACAACATTAGAACAGCCATTGTTCTTGAGCCCGTAGACAAGAGACGGTTCTCCCCCCCCCCTCCCTGTTGTTCAGAGGAAAACAACGTAGAACAGCCATTGTTCTTTTGAATTCGTTCGCCAAGAAACGGTTCTCACCCTTCCCCCTTGTTGTTCAAGAAGAGAACAACATTAGAACAGCCATTGTTTTTGAGCCCGTAGACAAGAGACGGTTCTCCCCCCCCCCTGTTGTTCGGAAGAGAACAACGTAGAACAGCCATTGTTCTTCAAGCCGTTCGTCGAGAAACGGTTCTCATTCCCAAGACGCAACGTCAGGATCATCTCATTCCCCCCTTCGGCTGGAACTCGCCAGCGGACCGAAAATTCCTTCACGTCGCCTTCCACTGCACCACTAGTATAAAGTTACGTAAGCCAAACGTCACCTTTGAGTAATTAACCCTTTTGTCAATTCTATCCTGTGCTTTAAATGGTTTAGCGAACCATCATATCTCTTTAACTCTATATTTGTTTTACCTTTTTAGATCCTTTAATCATCGGATTAGCCCGAACCCCCACGACCCTTTCCATTCTCTGTTTATGTCAATATTTTCCGTCTTGTGTTTGTTGATAGTTATTATTAATAAAACTCTATTTTATTAATGATAGCAATATTATTATCCTTGAGCTCAGTTCCACTTCTTAAGCATATCGAAGATACATAATATCGGCCCGCCAGACATTAACGCACTCTAAAAATAATTAAAGAAGTTTCCTTAACGAATAGTTATATATGGTAAATCGTCGGGAGTCCATTCTACGACACTCTACTAGACCTCGCCTAATTGCCTGAAGTTTTTTTTTTCATTAACATCTGCATCAAACTCCCCACTTATATTTTCCTTTGACTATTCCTTCATTGATGTACTCTGTGTTTACCAGTTTCGAAATTGGTACTGACGGTGATCCATATATCTTCATGCATAGTTTTTGGGATGTATAACTTGGTGTGATGGATGTTTTGGATCCCATTGGTTCTGGCTCATCGCTCGCGGGCGTGTGGCTTATGTCCATTTGGGAGTCAGTTCTTTCTGCAGTTTTTGGTTTATTCAATAGTAGGTCTCGAGAGGTGGAGCGGGACCTTGGCAAAGCTTCAGTCATTCTCTTGATTTGGGCATGAAATAATTTGCCAGATGGCGGATTGTCTGTGAACCACATCGGCTTGAGGTCGTTGTGGACCAGCATTTTATTAAGTTCGGTTGAGTAGCTGCCAGGCTTCATAACATTAGCGAAATGGGCGTGTAGAATACACATTATCAGATCTGTTCTCATATTCTGTTATATCTGGAGCATTGTCTTTTATTGATCTGTTCGCTTCGCCGCCTGTGCATAGGTTGTATTAGACATTTTATTTATTTCTCCATAGCATAACACGAGAAGCAAATTTGCAAAGGGACGAATACTCACGTTCTATGCAGCTGACAAAGACTTTGGTGTTAAACGTGACCAACCAATTTCTAGATGCCTTAGCAACCATTTATGTTGTCCTCATCGCCACGGTTTTTAAATTTGTGTCTCATCAATTTTTGCCCATTCCTGTTTTGCTTCAATTTATTTTTATATTCTCTGCTGTGTGCTTTCGGACGAAGGGGGAGATTCGTCGACATATGATCGATCTTTTCGCTGCCACTTGCAGAGGGATTTTGGGGATGAGTCCAATTTCTTCATGTTTTTGTCTGGATTTTTCGCTCAGCAGATTATCCATATCTTGGTTCGTGCTGCAGACACCAAATAGCTATATGCTTGTTCTTTCAGTCTACAGAGCGCGATTCTTAACTTTGAATAGACCATTTCAAAGACCTTTTCACGAACCGGCTTTTGGTAATGCTCCTTAATCCGGATCGTGACACGCTTTTAGCCGTTGGGATCGTCCATGACAGCCCCAACCGCGGGGACCCCTTCCTGCCCTGAACACTCCCCCTCAGAATGGGGCATCCGTATTCGCGTCTCCTGTAGGCTTTCCTTCCGGAGTTAGGACATGTAAGAGATAGGTGGCTTCTAAAAACCTTATAGTGGCAGAGAAGTTATCTGAACCAGGGATGTGCTGCTGTGGGAGCAGAAGAAGTTGTCTGGATGAGCTCCACTCCTTCATTTCCTTCCGTGGGTTCACGCGCGCGCGGGTGGTCCGTGAGGATAATCCAAAAGATGGTAGTTACACCCAAGCGTCGACATAAAATTCCGGGTCTTTTTTTCACCTACGATTTGTAGTACCACTATTGGAAGACGGTTGTAGTAGGACTTCTATGCGGGGTTCCTCTTTTATCATGCAGATCAAAGCTTTCCAGCATAAGCCTTCTAAAATTAGGACTTCGTGATTTCTTTCTATAGGCTTAGATCATCTTTATACTGTATCCTCGGTAATACTCATGATCACTGATTAACTTGAGTCTTGAGTCTTGAAAAAGTAAGAAAAAATAAAGTGTATAGTAGAAGCTGAGTGGATAGAGATTGTAGATTAAAGTAAGAAAGGGAAAAGGTTGAGTAGATTGTAGTTCCTGGGTGAGCAGCCATCTCTTGGTTTCTTCTTGCTTCGACTTATTTTTCAATCTTCTTTCGCTGTTGTTTGGAGGCTCTCACGTCTCTTTTGTTTTTCGTTTGATTTTACTTTTCAGTGCAGATGTAATCTTTCATGTTGTTCTTAGCATTTCAAAGCGACCTCAGTTATATGTGTAGACAGGTGCTGGTATCCTTCTCGGGTCCGGTTTTCCGCTCCTAAAGTTGCCTCTGTTATTAATCCAAATTTATGTTGTGTACTCGACTATTGTTATAGTTCTTTGCTGTAATTACATAAGTGAACTCTAATTTTATTCGTCTAAGTAATTTTAGTCAGAGAGAAAACAAAATTCACTACAATTAATATGGTTGCAGAAGTTTTGTAAATCTAACATCGTTTCTTATCGCAATTGCGACGCCGTCAAAGTTGACATCATCTATATTCTTAGCTATTACTGTGTAACTAAATATTCTGATTTTATTAAGTTCTGGGTTTATATTAATTTTATTTAATATTATAATTTCTGGGTCTTCTTTTAAATATGCGTTGATTAGTGAATGTCTTTTTTTGTTCCATCCCGCAACATTGTGACTAATATTTTTTCATTTTCTTCGCTGAGCCATTATTTTGATGTTTTTTCTTTAGAACTCGATCTCTTTTCTGATTTTCTGGATTCCCTAATGATGAGCGATTTATCTCTCCCGCTTCGCTCTTTTTCTTAAATTCTTCTTTGGTTACTATGTGACAGTTCACGGGGAATAATTAAATTGCTACCAATAATGAGTTTTGTAAACTTCTCTGTCTGTGTACGGACCTTCATATTCATACTTCACCTCTCTTTTCTTTAGCCCTTGAATTAATTCTTCGTTGTTCTCCGGGAAGGGTATCTCCTTCAACGCGAAGAACCTCAAGTAGAATTCCTGTTTCTCCTCTCCGTCTTCATCGGTGGTTTCAGCGATGGATGCTTCACTCGCTACTTCTTTTCGGCTTCCTCCAAATGAATTCTTACAAGACTCTTTCTATGACTCCTCGTGGCCACACACGGTAGCTGAGTCTCTCGTAGCGCCAAGCTAAATCAGCAGGGGATATTGGACAGCAGTGGGCCCCAAAGGTGCCGCGTGCAGTCCTACCCGTGTGTGGACACGCCCTGGTGCCTACCACCCACTCCCCCTCCTGCATTGTGGGTTCTGCCTTTTTAGGCGAATGCTAAGGAAGGATACCTCGATCACAAACCAGGATCGGGAGTGTCTATAGTCGAACACCAACAGACTGGTGTCTCGGCAGCTCCCTGCAGCTGAGGATGAAGCCTGGTCAACTCGAGCCTCTTCTGCCACCAGGGTCCTTCTCCTCTCGGTCAAGATACTGGTCTGAAGTCTGCACACATTCCTACCCATTTAAACTTACTGCAGGTTTGATGCCCTAAACAAAGCGACCCTAACCAAGTCCCGCGGCGATGGCTGTCCGGTGGTAGGGGTTCATATATGGGGCATCCATCATCATCGACCTCGATTGACTTCCCAAGGCAAAGCACTTCTTGGGTTTTGGCTTGGGCTGAAGGATTAATTTCCTTACGACTCTTTTCCACGGAGGTTTCCTCTGTCTTCATTGCTTCTACAGTACGCTGTTGTTTTCATTCCTGATTCTAGGATCTCTTGATTCCGCTGCATTTGGTGCCTGTGGCTTCCTGCTGCTGTTGGCCGGAAGACTCAGGTTTGTATCGCACGCTCAAATATCTGCCGACGGAGGATTCTCGGCGGACCACATCTCATCGAGTCCATTATTTTTTAACATCAGGTTCAATTCTGTCGAGTATGTCCTTGGGTTGACTAAATTTAGTGCATGAGCATGTAAAATGCATGCTAGAATGTTAAATGACTCAGCTTGTTTGACTTTTATTATATTCTGTGTTGGTTTTAATTGTTGCGCTGATAAACTTAATGAAATAAAACTATATAAATGCAATATACGTGTAGATATTATACATTTTTAGAGGAGCAACATTCAAAATAGAAAATTCAAAAATAAAATTTTAAATTAAAATGAGAAATCAAAATATTTTTGACTATAAAACAGAAAGATAATGTAAATTCAAGGGCAAAAGTGAAGCATTTAGGTTTAGATTTACATTGGAGACAAGATTCGAGAGGGATCATAATCCTTTCTTCTCTCCCTATAAAAGGAAAATATGACCCTATTCATAAGGGAACTTTGAAAAAGTTTAAGTCAAAATTTAGTAGGAAGTAGAAAACCTAGAAGAGATGTATAGGTCTTAAGAAAAAAGGTTAGCATGCAAAAGGAATCATTAGATCACCAAACTCCTCAGAAACCTTCCTCAAAACGAAAAGGAGAAAATCCAAGAAATAAAACAAATCTAAAGCTAAAAGGATTTGGAAGGAGAAATAGACAAATAATAGAAAGTTGAAGATACTCCCGAAGGCTGAGATGTAGTGTTCTGAAGCTTAGACTGATTGGAGATACCTCTTGTTTCTGTCTCGCCTGTGTAGAAATAAAGTGATACTTTACGAAATCAAAGTGGGGCACCCCCCCCCCCTAATGAAAAGACGTCCAAGCAATGAACGGAGCGGGGGATTCTCTGGACTTTCGGGTCCCACTGCGACTAGTCGGGAATGAGAACTCGACAAAGGGAAGGTCTTTGAGACTATCTTCAGGAAACTGAGGATCGGACTCAAAAGACTAATCGAGGCCACCAGAGGATACACCGCGATTTGCCACACAGAGACTGATCTGGTGAAGCTGACCTCAACAACTGACATAAAAGAACTGGACGCCGTAGGACTAGAGCCCAAACCTTCTCCAGCCCTAGCGGCAAGGAAAGCTATCGTATGAAGGCGAGTTCATCAATGGGTAGGCGAAAGATCAGCCAAGGACAACAAACAAGAAATATAGGGAAATCACGAATGGGCAGAGGTGACCGAAGTGATTAAATTTCCGAACCTCAAACACGTGTTTAAAATCGTGTTCAGAGAAATGGAGATAGCGGCCAAGGCGAAGGAAGTAGGACTAAAGCTATTCTCAATGATAATCTCCCCAGAGCAGATTGAAAGGGAGAGATTTTTCGAGCTGCTAACTTGCTTCTCCTGCTACAAGGTCTAAAAACACCATACTAGTGCCTGCCCAAACAAGGAGAAAGCTAAGATCTGCTCAGAGTGCTCACAAACCGGCCACGACAGGATACACTGCGTTAACGACACGAAGATGTGCATTAACTGCGCTGGTACCCACCGTACCTTGAGCATGTAGTGCCCAGTCAGAAAGGAACACATAAGAAAGAAGAGAGTAGCGGCTGAAAGGCCGAACATCTCTTACGCAACAGCCGCCATGATCCCATCGCAAACTAACATAACGCCGACACAACCCCAAATAGTCCTACAGCTCACCGATGCGACCCCTCCTCAAATGTTAGTATGCATTCTACACACGCATGTGAAGAACCTAGCTTGTTCGGGTTCATTCACTAGGGATATAAACAAGATTCTGGCTGCAAATGGGCTGGAATCTATCATGTTCCTGGACAACCCACAGTTAGACAAAGTTATCTCGGCAACATGCAACAAGGGAGCACAAACAGAAACAGCCAAGCCAACAAAAGAAACAAAACTCCACGGAGATGTACCTACAGTGACAGGATATGAGCCTGCTGCTGACCAAACACCTCTGCCTGCCTTGCCCAGACAGAAAACAAAACAAAAAGAGAAACAAAGAAGAATCAATAACACAAGAGGAAGCAGAACGACTACCACAGCAGGAAGCACACGAGCTCGACGGAAGGGATATCAAACTCACCATCGCCCTCAACAAAAACACCACTCAAAAAAGAGAGAGATCCATCGAGGAGGTGGCTTCATGAGTCAAAAGAGGCTACACCAAGTGGTGCTATGTCACCCAAAGACGAAGAGTCGGTCAAGACAACCTTACTGAAATGCAAAGTAAGGCTGTACGACGACAACTTTTAGCTCTGCGAGCCATCCTTCTTCAGAAAGATACGATCGGGCAGACCAAACAACCCGCAATGGGACAAAATAGTATATCAGTAACAAGTAGAGAATAATAATTAGATTCTGACTACCATTTCCTTCCTTTTCTTACTATTACCCTCTACCTTCTCTTCCAACCCCCCCTCCCCTCTTATTCTATCTTTCTCTTTCAAGTTTTCAAGTTTTTCAGTGATCATGAGTATTACCGAGGATACAGTATAGATCTGCTCTAAGCCTATAGAAAGAAATCACGAAGTCCTAATTTTTGAAGGCTTATGATGGAAAGCTTTGACCTAAATGGTAAAAGAGGAAACCTGCATAGAAGTCTTATTACAACCTCTTTCCGATACTGTTACTACGAATCGTAGGTGACGAAAAGACCCGGAATTCTATGTCAGTATTCATAGTAGTAGCCCATCGATTTCGGCGATGACATCTGTCTGCACATCTTATCTGTTATGGATTCGCAGGTGGCTGTAGAGTCCAAGTCTGCGACGGCATAGTCGTTCACAGTGGGGCAGAGTGACTGTCTACGCTCTGCAGATATAGCTGCTGCGGTCTTCCTTCTCTCTCGGTCCTCAGTGACACATGCAGGCTACTCCTCTCAAAGCGGTTATGGTATGGGCCTTCTTTGTCAGAGCACACCAGGAGATTCTGTCCTGTACACATTCTTGCATTTATTTGGGAGCGATTCCGGCGAAGGCTGTGTTCGCCTTTACACAGTCCTTGAAACGCTTGGGAGGCCTATCCTGGTTTCGCTTTCCTGAGGAGAACTCTACGCAGAGCAGCTGCTTCGGCATTATGGAGTCGTCCTTACGGATGACATGTCCTGTCCTTCGAAACTGGCTCTTTAGGATCATGGCTTTAGCACTTGTGGTCTCCTTCTTGTTGAGGACCTCCAGGTTTGTAATCCGGTCCTGGCATCGGATATCGAGTATCGACCTCAGACTGCGCTTGTGGAACTGTTCCAGCGCTCTCAAGTGTCGTCTGTACAGAGTCCACGTCTCACATTCATAGATGAGACTGGTGAGCACAATGGCCTTGTATAGTTTGTTTGAACTTTGGGGATTCCCTGATAGTAAATTCCCTCATACTAAATGGCTAACTACCTCAACCCCACCAGCTTTCTGCCTATCCCATAAATTGTAAATTTTTAGTCAGTCGCGTGCATTCGACTCTATAAGTTACTATGTTGGTCCGTAGGCCGGTCGGTCGGATGGTAACCATTGTATTTTTCAATGAGTTATTGCCAGACGACTGGACATAATTACCTCCATCCAGCGCAAATGATAGGTTAGAATCAGTATGACCCGATGTCGATTCTTGATTGAGCCGATAATTATAGATAGCAAGGGTTCTGGAGCTGGGGTCTGGGTGTTTTTTTTCATCTATTTATTTCTAAGGTAGGTAAAAACTATCTTGGGTATCTTCACGAAAAGTTCTTGGGGAAAATGGTTCGTTAATTTTTACCTGTCTCTCTTAAAAGATTTGTTAGACAAAATGGCAATCATGTCGGCACGATCTCCCCTTGCTTTTAGGAAATTACTAATTGCTATGCTATATTTTCCTGGTGCTTTATCATTTGTCAAGATCTTGACTGCGTGCAAAATTTTGCCTTTCTTTATTGTTTAGCCTCACTCAATTTGATGATGATACCTAATGAGTGGTGTCTATTGTAATCATAAAGTTCCCAAGAGTGTTTTTTTTAATAAAAAAAAATGAGACACAGTTCCTCGGAAAAGAATATTCAGGAGCCTAATTTTGGAAATGACTGGCTTCTATCTTCATTTTAAGAACATTGTTCTTGAAAATGTAAACGAGTCACTCTTAAACCAATTCTCATTAAAACCTTTTTCCGAGGAACTGTGTTTCATTTAGAAGCTCATTAATGAGTGAATTTCCTTCTCTTTCAATAGTTATTTATATTTGTCTTTTAGTTTTGTTATCTGCTCGATACCGATTGTTAGGTGTCGTTTTATGTTTTAGTAATTTGTTGTGTTCAATGGTATTTGAGTTCAGTATATTTAATAATTTCTCTAATTGTATCATTTCTATCATTTTACGGTTATCTAAAAGTCTTTTATTTGCCTCGACTTTTTTTCTGGTAGATGAGTTAGTTGCTATGTTGTTAATTAAAGTTGCACAGTGCAAAATTAGCTGTCGCTTTTAATAAAACTTTCTACGATATATATATATATATATATATATATATATATATATATATATATATATATATATATATATATATATATATATATGTTGCAGTGGTCTAATAGAGATGGTACAACTTAATTTTATACACCGTAAAATATTTTAGTTGTGTAATTTGGGAAGCATTTATTTTTTACAGTCAAGGTTCGAAGTGTTTGTTCTTTTTTTGTTATGTCTCGGTCTCTACTACTTTAAATCTACAGGGTTTGGTAAAGTTGAAGATCGTGCTTTCGTCCTTTGGTTACTGAAAGCCGGTTTCGAGGGGGGCTATGAGTTAGTATATGGGGGGGGGGGGCAGAGCCTCGACCCATACCCCTCCGCTCGCCCTCAGGAACAAGTTGTACGGCGAAAGATTTTGGAAGCACAATTGTGGCCGAGGAGCTCATCTTCAACTTTTAAAAAACAATAAATGTTTTTTAAAATTTAAAACAAACATCAACTAGCTTATGAAAGGGATACTTTTCCTCAAACGGGCATAGGCATGAGCTTTGCCTTGGTGTCTTTCTCAACCACTCACCATGGGACTACAATCAAAGGATCTAGCAGGCTACAAAGTAGGTCTAGTGAAGTTGTAGAAATTCTCTAAGAATCACTTCGGTCTCTTTACGGAGGTATGGCCTTCCAGCAGCCACCCTCTCCAGGCAGAGTTTGACCACAATCTCCAACAGCTCCTCTGTCAGGAGCTCTAGTCATCATCATCATTATCATCATCATCATCATCATAATCAACATCATCACTAACTCTATAATTTAAGAAGGAAATTTTTTTGAGTATTTGAATAATGATTTCATCTTAGTTTGGTTATGACTTATGTTTTTTTATCAAAAAACAAAATGGTGAAGTTCAGAAATAAATATAAGTATCGAAATTTTGTGAATTTTTTAAAACCCAAAGAATTACAAATGGTGAAGTTCAGAAAATTTATTTTTATATATCTTCTATTCTATACATATATTTTAGCAACGTGATATTTTGAAAGGGGGGAAATTTAGTTTAGAGTTCCTTTTTAAAATCATTTTAATTGGCTAAGTTCAGAAAATTTATAAAAATTTAACCATTGCTGCTTTTTTTTTAGATTTTAATATTTTAATCTTACTAGTGAAGCGCAAGCTCCTCCCCTTTCCTTGCTGGGGGGGAGGGGAGTGGCGAAGCCATTACCTGGTATATATATATATATATATATATATATATATATATATATATATATATATATATATATATATATATATATATATATATATATGGTACGAGGGAGGGTACAAAAAGTTCTCGGCCCAAATAGGTTAAGAAAATAAAATGTCCAAACTAGTTTTATTACTTTTCAATATAGTCCCCGAACTGGGTGAATGCACTTATAGATCTTGAAATAAGCATTTGAATCCCCTTGCAAAAATAGATTTGTCTTTGCACTGAAAATGCTCAAAAACAGCTGACTTGACTCCATCATCACTCGAAAAAAATCTTTTTCTTCTGAAGTCGGATTTGATTTTGGAGAACAGATAATAATCACTGGGGGCCAACTCTGGAGTGTGGGGATGGTGGTTAGATTCTGTGAAACCGCTATTAAGAATCACCCTCTTTGCAATTGCCGTTCTGTGTATTGGAGCATTGTCATGGAGGAGTCTGACTCCTCTACTGAGCTTCCTGCTACGTTGTTCTTTGATGGCATCCCTTAATTTATGCAATAAAAAAGAATAGTACTCACCATTTGCCACCGTATTCAGTTCTTTGAAGTCAATCATCAAAATTCCTTCACAGTCCCAAAAAACAGTTGCCATAAATTTTTGTTGAAGGAGCATTTTCTTGGGAGGGGGGGCTTCTCCTGGACGACGCCACTCCATTGATTCCTTTTTTGATAGAGGATCATAGTATAACACTATAGTTTCATCTCCAGTTAAAATGGACTGAATAACTTCTCTTTCATTACCTTGGCAAGCATCAAAGTACTCTCTGCACCACTCCACCCTGCGTTCCTTCTGGACTGAACAAAAAAGTTTAGGCACCCATCTTGCGCCCACCTTATTCATAGGATGATGATCATGTAAAATCTTAAGGACAGGTGTTTTGGATACATTCACTCTTGCTACTATTTCCTTTGCCTTTAAACGTCGGTCATAATTTACTTCTTCTTGGTGCACTGGGCGCCACTGGCTCCTCAACTCTCACTTAATGGCTCTAAGTGCGACATCCTGGTACAGTATTTCGACTGATGGGCTAAACTGAGTAGGAAAGCCCACTTGTGGGCTAACAGCTCTGTGGATAGGCTATGAGGTAGATTCAGTGATGGATCTGCTAGTCCACTGCAACCCGCCGCTTATTCCGGTCGTCTTGGGTTTCCCTCTTACCACTGGTGCCATCATCTGTGGGCCAAGACATTGTGGGTAGGGGTGCACGCCCCCAGCATCACTTAAAACAATTCACGGTGTAGGTTTCTCTCATAATAAGCCCCCGGACAAGCAGAAGGACCCGCGACGACTTATAACTGCTGATGGGAGCAGGTTTGGTACAGTAGAAGCTGCTAGGCACAACTTTGTACGTTGGGAGGCAGAGGCAAGGTGGTCGTTGGGAGTGGACTATGGAAACAGCACTCTCTTCGCTCCTACCTGCGTGTCTAGGCCCCCCTTTTTATGAGGCACTGCCTACCTCCAGTGGAAGAACGGCCTAAAAATGAAGCCCCAAAATTGTATGTTCCACCGATAACCCTGGCAGGAGTACGTGACCAGGTGGGATACTCTTTAAGGCGGTCAAAATAACACAAATAAACAGATAACGTTTTCAGCCTGGAATGTGGGAACTATAATGTACTCCAACGTAACCGAAAGACCTCACCGTAGAACTGCACTGATTGCGGCAGAATTACAAAGCTAGAGTAGATGTTGCTGCTCTCTGGGAAACGAGATTACCTCTTGATGGTTCCATAAACGAGGAATCTTATATATACGGAGTAGGGTTTGCAATCAAGAATGAACTTCTCAAGAGGCTCACCGAAATGCATGTCGGTCACAATGAAAGGCTAATGACCGTGCGCATTAATCTAGCTAAAGGTTTATTTGCAACAGTAGTCAGTGTGTACGGGGCAACTCTTGATTAAGAATAAGAAAGGAAGGATAAATTTTACAATGACCCTCAAACAATCACTCCGAGAGTCCCCTACAATAAGAAGCTGATTTTACTGGGTGACCTTAATTCTCGAGTTGGAATTGACAATGACGTCTCGCCTGGAATTTTGAGAAAGCATGGCATAGGCAAAATGAACCAAAACGGACTCCGTCTTCTTTCGTTATGAGCAGAAAACAGCCTAACTGTTACAAACACAAGGTTTCAAATGAAAAAAATATAAAGGTACGTGTATGCACCCAAGATCTCGACATTAGCATCGGATTGACCACATAATAGTGAGACAGACGGACCAAAAGGATCTGCACATAACCAGGGTCATGAAAGGGGTTGAGTGTTGGACAGACCATCCTTTGCTTACTGTCAAGGATGCACATGGATATAAGCCTACCAGCGAGAAGAAAATGTCTACAAACCTACAAACGCATCAACTGTCGAGCACTAAATAACCCACGTAAACAAGAGGAACTTCAAGCAGATCTTTCTCAGGAGGCAGGCAATTTTGAAGTTGACCCTAGACCACTTACGCAAGAAATAATTTATGATAAATGGAGCCAATTCACTAACAAAATATACCAAAGTGCGGTGAACTGCCTTGGGATATACAGAAAACGTAATAGACACTAGTTTGAGGAATCCAATGTGTTTATTCTCTAACCCTTCATCTGCCAACCTTAAGAAGAGATGGCAAGACAAATAGGGCAAAGGTACAAACGTGTCTCAGAAAATTCAAAGATAACTGGTGGCTGACTCGTGCTAAGGAAATACAAAGATTTACTGATGAGAAAAAAATACACGGCTTCTATGATGCCATAAAATGTATCCATGGACCATCAAAAAATACAATAATTTCAGTTAGATCTGCTGATGGCACCCCTCTAATCAAATACAAACCAGGAATTTTGAATAGATGAGCGGATCACTTCAGTAATCTACTTGAAGAGTTGCCTGAATTCCCGCAGATACCTGACCTCGATGCACCACCTACACGGGACGAAGTGGTAAAATGGATAAGGCAACTGAAATATCTTAAATCAGCAGGGTCGGATGGAGTCCCCCCTGAAATATATAAATACGGAGGTGAACACTTAATATCAACTTTCCACGATTTCTTCTCAGCATGCTGGTTGAGCTGTAGAATCCTCTTCAACTTTCGTACAGCCAGCATCGTCAAAATATCCAAAAAGAAAGAAGACAAAGGTAGTCTGTGGGAAGAGTCGGGGAGGTGTCATTGCTGGACGTCGCTGAAAAACTCCTGGACAAAGTGCTTTTGTCAAGACTCCTGACACACGTAGTTGATAAGGTTCTCACAGAATCGCAATGCGGTTTTAGAGCCAACAGGAGCACCCTGGACATGTTTATTTTTTGTCAGCTGCTAGAGAAATGCAGGGAACAATATCAACCGTTTAGCGCGGCTTTTGTCGATCTGAGAAAAACTTTCGAACCAGTAAATCGAGACCTACTGTATCAAATCCTTAGTAGATTTGGATGTCCGCCCACATTTGTAGAAATTGTTCGCCAATTCCACGAAGGCACGCAGGCAAAAGTGATCTCGGGTAACAATTTTCCCGAGTACTTCCCAGTTCAGATTGGAGTAAAGCAGGGATGCGTGATGGCTCCAGTTATCTTTAATATCTACCTCGTGGCAGTCACACATACTTTTGTCAATAATGCAACGCAGGAAAATGGCATTACCATTAGATACAGGATGGACGGAGGACTATTCAACATAAGAAAATTCAGTGCAAGAACAAAAACTATGCTAGCCTCAATCCAAGAACTCCAGTACGCAGACGATATTAAGTCAAAAAGCTTAAATTTAAAAATCACTTCAGTTTACAGACCAATTTCCTGTAGTGAAGAGAACGATCCAACCTTGCACAATTCTTTAAGTAACTTCATACGCGGTAAACACAGCATCATAATGGGTAATTTCAATAATGGGAATGTAAACTACGAGACGTTGTATTGCAACGATGGAGTGGGGGCGAGACTCGTAGACTTTATGTAAGAAAACTATTTAGTTCAGAAGGTTAGCGAAGGAACGCATAATGGTAAAGTATTGGATCTAGTGATGACGAATAATTAAATTCTAAATTCAAAATGTGAGTTTGGGGAAAATTTCGGGACTTCTGATCATAATATCATACGTTTTCAAATAAACGCGGACACCAAGACTCAGGATAACCGTATGCAAATTCCATATTATAGACGAGCGGATTTTAACTCAATGCGAAGAGAAATCACGAGTAGAAATTTCAGGCAAAGTTTTGAGGGGTCTTTCGGGGATGAAAGCGTACGAATTTTTAGCAAGCGAAATAAAAACTGTAGAAAGAGAGCACGTTCCATTTAAAATAAAACGCGAAAACACAGAATAAACCTCAGTGGTTTAACAATAATATAGCCATTAAATTAGGGGATAGAAACACTGCCTATAAACGCTGGAAAAGTAATAGAACAGAAGCTAATTCTAACGCGTACATCACAGACGGATTTTTTTTCTCTCTATCGATAAGCGTACCAATATTGGCCAATCATGGCACAGCGAAATTTGAAAGGGAAAACTATATTTTACAAAAACGTATATAACGGGGAGGGTGATAGGTAACTAACGTGCGTCCTTCACGCGCATGTTATGAACCTAACTCGCCCGGGCACGTTCGCGACAGAGTTAAACTAGATGCTGGCCAAGAATGGGATGGAACAAATTTGGTTCCCGGACAACCCCCCTTCCGGGGATGTTCTGCATCTACAGATGGTTTCAAAACAACAACAAGCAGAGCAAGACAACACCAATAAAGTGGCAAACAAAAAGGAAAAGAAACAAGCTGTCGAGGCAAAAACTCCTGCGCCTAAACAGAGCCAGGCAACCACGTCGGAAAAGAACAATACGGACACCAATAGTTTCTCGGAATCATCAGATTCTTCAGACTCCGAGCAATACAATCCCAGGAAACCAAGGTAAAGAAAAATAAAAATAAAAGATTGCGGGCAAACAACATCAATTTCAAAATTGACGCCTGCGATCAATTCTCCCTTCCCGAGGAAATGGAAGCCAGGAATATTTTCCAAGGTATAAAATCTAAAATATACAAGTGTGAGTACGACTACGAAGTCGAACATGAATCAGTGGAAGAGGCTCTGCTCGCACAGGATGTGACCCGACATCACAGCACCTGCGAGCAGATCTAGAACGCTGAGTTCAGGAAGAAGAAAAGTGGGAGAAAGAAGAACTTCACCCCAAAACACTAAACAATCGAAGATGGAGAGAGTAAGCAACAGAATGAGGATTCTGACACTCAACGTGAATGGATGGGAGGGAAAGGACGGCATATGGAAACATATTCCGAGTGCTTGACCTCGACATCATTCCTATAACGGAGCACGGTATAGACACCACAGCTGGTTGAATTAAAATACCGAACTACAGAGTAGTCATGAAGAATCATTTCCAGGAAAGGTTCGATGGTGCTGCAATAGCTGTCAAGAGGAACATCTCCTTTAAACAACTACCAGAACTCGATGAGTCCTTTGTGGCGATCGAGTTGCATACACTGGTAGGAGACCTCGTGATAGCCGCAGCCTATCAGCCCCCTCGCCGAGCCTATCTCCCGTTAAGTAACTTCTACACATTGTTTGGGCACCGCAGAATGGCATTCTTAGGGGTAGACCTCAATGCCAGATGCCGTGGGGTGGGCTATTGTAGTACCAACGATAGAGGCCGAAACTTGGAACTGATTATGGGAAGGAAAAACATCCAAAGAATAGGTCCAGACTTTCCGACCTATATCACTTCCAGATCAGCAACTAAGCCTGATATAATCTTAACAAGTGAAGGCTTTCCATTCAACTACTATAGTGAGCCAGGCCCAACAGTCCCAAGTCATCACATAGCGATACTCACCACATTTTCTCTCGCACCGATCCAGCTCATAGTCCCTCTCCGGAAAAACAACGCCTTTGCCAACGGGGATCGTTACAAAAGACGACTCAGTCAATATGCGCCAGCTGACCTAAGTGCGGCGTCGTTAGAAGAGATAGACGGGGAATTGGAGAGGATAACCACGTCCATACTAAATGCGGACCATGAGAGCATACCCATAACAGGGTATAAAACACTTCCTCAGCCAAGATGGACAGAGGAGATGAGAGATATTGCCGGCGTTCACAGGGAAGTATACGAGGAAATGAGATGGGAGGGTCCCAACTGGGAAAGAAGCTCACTCCTTCGACACCTAAGCACAGAGCTTAGAGAGGCTATCAACCTCCAACAGGAGGTAATCTGGAACAACTTGACAGCCAAAGTCGACAGTGAACTTAGCCCACCTAAGTTCTGGCACCAAGTCAAGAACTTAAAGGGACTTACAGCAAGACGAAAGGCTCGGATAAAGGAGAACGGAAACTATATAGAGGACCCGGCGGTTATGGAAGACAGGGGTTAAGAACTTCTGGAAAGACATTTTCAGGATCACCCCTGAAGAAAACGACGAGTTCACCCAGGAATTCAAAGGCCAACTGATAGAAGAACTGAAACAGGTATTGCACCGCACGTACCCACAACATCGAGTCAACGAAGGCAGAGAGATGGCGGACCACGGCCGTCCCATAACACCAGAGGAGGTCATGGCCACTGTAAGAGCCTTCCAACAAAAGGCACCAGGTTGGACGGGCATCACCAGGAACAACTTGGTTAATGCCCCACAGCAGATCATTCAGGGAATCGTAAACATCTATAACGCTTCCCTGAATACGGGCTACTTCCCGGGAGGTTTGAAGATTGCTAAGGTGATCTTCATACCCAAGAGGGGTAAACCCCCTGATCAACTGGTAAATTACAGGTCAATCGCCCTGCTGGAGATCGTTGCGAAAGTCTACGAGAAACTCCTAGCTGACAGGCTTCAAGAACAACTAGCCGAGCTGGGAGCTCACAACCCTCAGCAGCACGGGTTCCGCAAGGGAGGAGGAACGGAAACAGCCATCGCCCTTCTAGTGGAAAAACTCGCTTGCAGTAAAGCTGAGAGGAGGTACGTAGACGTGGTGCTGCGGGACGTAAAGAAGGCATTCGATAAGGTTTGGCTGAGAGGGCTACAGTTCAAGATCCTCAACCTCCAGCTTAACCCACTCCTGGAAAGGGTCCTTTGCAATTATGTCTCGGATAGGAGAGCCCAAATCGCGATCGAGGGCTGCAGGGGACCCGAATTCGAATTCGAGGCGGGAGTTCCACAAGGCAGCTGTCTCAGCCCTTTGCTGTACCTACTGTACACAATTGACCTGCCTGCTCCAGTGAGGTACGATTCGATGTATCTGCAATACGCAGATGATATCCCCCAAATCATCTTGAGTCCATTCAGGAACTCTGGGAGTCAGGCGAGGGCAAAGCTGTCGAAATCGACAATATCAACCGTTATGAGAAGAAGTGGAAAATTCAGACCAACCGCCAGAAGTTCACCATAATTCCAATGAACCGCCGGAGAGTAGACGACGTCATCGGAACTTTATCCGTACTTCAACGAGGGAAAAGTCCTGGGCTTACAGCTCTATAAATCTGGATATAAGGCTCACATAAATACCAGAGTCTCCCTAGCCAAAAGAGAGCTAAGGAAACTTTACCGTTTCCGAAGCCTCAGCGTGCCAAACAAGAAAAAGCTGTACATGGCCTTGGTACGCTCAGTCCTAGTGTACCCAAGCCGTGATCACGCAGATGGCAAGCTGTACATCTCTCAGAATGATGCAGAGGGTACAGAATAAAGCCACTCTGCTGATTACTGGCACGCAAAGGATCGACCGTATTCGGCAATCGATTTTACACCAAAGAATCAGACTAAAGCCAGTCAATACGGAGATCCAAAGGCTAGGGAGAAAGATATGTGATAGAATAGACCCAAAGATACTCCCGACTATAAAATTTAACCTGAACATACGTAAAAATAGAAGACGCGCAATTGGTAGAACGGCTCTGTTCCCAAGCAGTAGAACCTGCGCAAGAGAAGAAGTACTACCATTGTATACTTAGTAGTACACAGAATCAAATTACTGTGACCATACTGAACCCGACTCGTAACAAGAAAACAAACAAAAGAGAGAAATTATTCAAAAAAAAGAGGCGAAGTGCCCTAATTATTATAATTTAAACTTAATAAATTTTAAATAAAAAAGAGGCAAAGTGGCCATATTAAAGAATTCCCCAAAGTATAAAATAAAACTTAATTAACTTTAAATAAAAAAGAGGCTAAGTGCCCATATTAAATAAGTAAAAAAGTAAAAAATTAATTAAAACTTTAGAATAAAAAGAGTCGAAGTGCCCAAATCTCAATCAAATAAAATTAATCAACATAACTCAAATCAACAAAAAGAGGCGAAGTGCCCAAATGAAAGTAATAAATTTAAAGCTCAACAAAAGTTAAATAGAGATATTCAGCTTTTTAGATAACTTTGAAAGGCTCGAATGCTACGACGGTAGAATAAATTGAAAATAATAGAGAAAAATATATATAATAATGGAGGAAACTAACTGGCTGTCAACGAGAGTCAACACCATTACTGACGGAGGAAAATTTTATTATTAAAAATAAAAAATGAGAAGAATGCTAGTGATGCCCTAACACCAGGGCAAACTAGATATTATTTTCACACCTTTATAAACCTACCACAAAATTTTATCACTTTCACTAATTAATTAATTAAACTAATCACAAGGCCGTGTCCATGAGGTGTCCCATCCGCAAGGAAGCCATTCGGGCAAAACGAGATGTGATGAAGCAGGTAAAGGAGGCAAAGTCCAAGACCTACGTCAAGGCAGTGGCATCAACCAAGACCAGCAGCACAGAAAACTCTGCCACAAAACTGGTAATGCCAGATGAGTCTAAGGAGATTATGACCATGATCGTCTTTGCTCACTTGGCGAATCTAGCTAAACCTGGTTCATTTGCAGAGGAGTTAAATCGCCTCCTGCCAAAGAACGGTTTTCAGAAAAATCTATGGTTCCCGCAGGAAATGTTAAGGATACAATTTATCGACGTTCCCCAGCAAAAAACACTGGAAAAGAAGAAGTTGTTAATCGGCACCATAAAACATCGGAGGAAGAACTCACAACGGAAGAAGAATTGGAAAAAGACGGAAACACGAAAAAGTTCACGAAGAAGAAAAAACAAATAAGGAAAAAGAAAAAACAACTGGTACAAGAGGCAAATAAAGAAAAGGAAATAAGCCAATCTCAAGAAAGTTCAGACGAAGATGAAATCCTAAAGTATCCGGGATTTCCACTCACGGAAAAAAGGGATATCCTTCTGCGAGGCTGTTTCTTCGACGCCATGGACGTGGACCTTAAAGTTCATGGTCCCACTCAATGCCGACCCCTAAAGGGACACAATTAAAAACTGCTCGACGGAATCAACAAAGGAAAATACAAATGGACATACGAAGGACCATGGTCCCCGAAGAAAATAGGTGGACTATTGATGGAGCGCGCGATTTACATCCCGGACTCGTGCTTACACACCATCGATTCAGCTGTCTTTAAGGTAATGGAGAATGGCCACAAGACTTCGGAGTATTACTTAACCTCCAAAATAGCAACTAGAGTTAGCAAGAAGTGAACAAATCAAAGTGATTAAAACAAGTTGTCAAAAGTGCGAACAATTGAACAAATTAAAGCGTCTAAAATAAGCAATCTAAAGTGAGAAAAGTGAATGAATCGAGTGAATAACAATTAAAATGGTCTAATAGTGTAAAATATAGAATAATAAGAGAATGAATCGAGCGAATAATAATTAAAATGGTCTAATAGTGTAAAACATTAGAAAAATAAACTAACGATTAAGCTAAACAAGAATAATAATATATGTACAACTATTTAATAGATTAGATAATAAGATAACTCGTGTTTAAATAGTAATATCATAAAGTGCTCCCAAAATGAAGTTTTAAACGAAACAAGAGAAAATAGTAAAACCAGAGCAATTAATTTATCTAAATAAGACTAAAATAACAACTCAATTAAAAATAAGTGCTAAAATAAATAAAATTAAACATAAAAGGATTATATTAAAAAATTTACTTCAAACCTTTCTTTATAAATTTGACTTAAAAAATTATCTCTAAAAATTATACTAAGTTCAAATAACAAAAATTGAAAACATTTCATGTATTCTTTCAAAACAATATATAGTGCTAATAAGTTGACCTCCCGTTGATTCCGGGAGAATCTGTTTTCCTACTCATACTTACAGTTTACTCTTACTTTTCTCCGTTAAATTTTCAAAAAATATAACTTCACCACTACACCTATCTATTGTTTCATTTTACATATATGTATTTATATTTTTTTATTATTTTAATATTTATAAAATGGAAAAAACTTATTGTATATTTATTGCTTTAATAAATCATAATCATAATCAAAGGAGGTAATGGCAAAGGGAAGTCGGTGAACGGCACATGAAAAAAAGATTTTTTAGAAGGGAAAACTATGCGTTACAAAACCGTATATAACGGGGAGGGGGAGATTTTATATCTACATTTTAGGTAAAGGGGGGGCAAGGATAAATGGAAGACGGGGAACGGGGAAACTATGCGCTACAAACGGAATTAAGTGTCATTGCGTGCTTTTTCTAATGGCGGTCAACTCGGGGACGTCGAGATGTTGGGAGTACGGTCTCTGGCTGGAGCTGCACGTTGATTACCGGTTTCCTTGCTTGCATAATTACGGCTTCGGCCATTCTTAACCTCCGTTGATCTTTCAATCTAATGATGATCGAGGTGTTCTTAGTTAGCTCCTCGCGTTCCAAGACAGTTCCATGGGAGTGAATGTGCCTTTTTATCGCGCCGTCTTGAAGGTGAGCTGTCAACCGCCTTGGGAAGGTTGTGGAGGTTAGACCAATGTACTTGGAGTTGCGGTGTTCGCAGTCACCGACTTTGCACGAAATTCATACACGACGTTGGTCTCCTGGAGAATATAATTATGTTAATATTTGTATTCGTGTCGATTGGTGTCACGTTCCGATGTAGGATGGTTTTTAGAGCCTTTCGTCTTTACCGGCTACCGTGAAGACGAAAAGGCTCTAAAAAAAAAGCATTAATTCCGTTTGTAGCGCATAGTTTCCCCGTTCCCCGTTTTTCATTTATATTTGACCCTCCCCCCTTTACCTAAAATTTATATATAAAATCTCCCCCTCCCCGTTATATACGGTTTTGTAACGCATAGTTTTCCCTTAAAAAAAAAAATCTTTTTCATGTGCCGTTCCCCGGCTTCCCTTTGCTATTACCTCCTTTACCTAAAATCTAGATATTTTTTTGATGATATACTCAGTTTTAGTAGAAAATGGGATAGTGGAAGATATAGTAGGTAAAAATAAAAGATGGGGAAGGGGTATTTTGCCCTAGTAGGGAGGGCATCGCTTTATTTTTATTTTCTGTTAATTTTGCCTTTTTTAGTTTTGTTGGTTTTATGTTGTTTTTTTCTGTTTATGTTCCTTCGTGTGTTCTTTAGTGTTCTTCTTATTGTTTCTTTCTTATGATTTGTTGTTCTAATTTTTGATGGAAAGTATTTAGCATTCAAGCCTTTCTTACCTTTGTTTGCCGACAATTTTCCTTGTATTACTTGTTTAGTGTTAGTCGTATTGTTTGCTGTTCTCATTTTTGGGTTGTTTTACTGCAGCGTTTCTAATGTGCTGTATTGTTTTATTTCTATGTATATAGTGGTGTGATTACTTCTTGAGTACATAGTTTTGTGCTCGAGAATCGACTTTGGCGTTAGACTTTCGCTCGTAGCCTTGCAGGTATATTAAGCCTGCTGCCTGTTCCCTGTAGCTCTTGAATGACACCATTCATTAGAGTGGACCAAATCTTTTCACCCAGTTTCTGGGTGACGACATTGATAGGCTCCAAACGTTTCCTCCTGTGCAAATCACTTTGCCTAAGATGATCACGCCTTCTTACTTTATTGATTAGCAGAGAGGCAGTGTTCTGGACACGGAGCCTTTTCATCGAGGTTTTATTTGCCGCTTGGGAGACCAATGCGGGGTAGATCAGCTTATCTCGGACATACATCAGATATATTTTCCTGATGTTGGTCGAGCTAAGATCTCTAAAC
Source organism: Ceratothoa steindachneri (assembly GCA_963969495.1). Lineage (NCBI taxonomy): Eukaryota > Metazoa > Arthropoda > Malacostraca > Isopoda > Cymothoidae > Ceratothoa > Ceratothoa steindachneri. Next base: position 105,905,634 of record OZ018321.1, on the reverse strand, counting down.
CTGTAAAGCTTGGAGATTTCTCTCCTTGACAGGTTCCCCCTCTCCGTGTGGTGTCTCGAGTATCCATGGTCGGTGATTTTAAGGCCCAGGACGGTGCCTTCGGCGGAGTAGCCGTATCTCTTCCCATCTATGATGAATGGCCATATCAACTCGCGGCTCAACGGGACGATTTTGAATTTGTCCCTGTTAGTCCTGATTTTCCATCGTCTCTAGAATTGGCTGATGTTGATGATTTCCGCTATTGTGCGAGCCGCCTGCGCCCTCGCTTTTCTCTCTGGGCATGGTACAATTTGAGTGACGTCATCTGCGAATTGCAGATACATCGTGTCCCTGTGCACCGGAGTTGGGAGGTCAATTGTGAAGACCAAGTAAAGCAGAGGACTCAGGCAGCTTTCCTGAGGAACGCCCGCCTTTAATTCCAATTCAGGGCCTCTGTACTTTTCTATCATGAGGCATGGCCTTCGGTCAGTGGATCCTTTCCAGGATTGGGTCTACCTGGAGGTTCAGGATCTTGTATTGAAGTCCTTCCAGCGAGACTTTATGGAACGTCTTTTGCACATCCCTCAACACAATGTCTACATAGAACCTGCTCGCTTGGGAGTATGCTACTTTTTCAGTTAGGAGCTCCAGAGCGATGTATGTGCGCCTTTTTTTGCGGAACCCATGCTGTTGGGGGTTATGCGCTCCTTACTCGCTCAGTTGAGCTTGTAGCCTGTTTGCTAAAATCTTTTCGAAGATTTTTCCCTGTATCTCAAGAAGAGAGATCGGGCGATAGTTTGCCACCTGATCCGGGGGCTTGTTTCCCTTCGGAATAAAGATGAGTTTGACCATCTTGTATCCATCAGGAAAGTAGCCTGTATTCAGGGCAGCGTTCATTGTTTTCGCCAAGACCTAAATAATTTGCCTTAGGGTATTTACGAGGTTGTTCTTCGTAATCCCAGACAAGCCTGGAGCCCTCTGCTTGAAGGACCTTATGGTGTTGAAGGTTTCTTCGACAGTTATTGAGCATCCGGGGTCAACCATCACTCTTTCCCGAGATTCTTGCGGATAGGGGGGGGGGTTCTATGTATCACTGTGCTGAGGTCGTCGAGCAATTGGTCTTCGAAGTCCTGGTCCAAGTCATCGTTCTCCTCAGGTGATATAGCAAAAATATCTTGCCAGTGTGCTCTAAATCTTCTTTCGAGAGACTCTGGGTCCTCTATGATGTCGTCTTCATCTTTGATTTGGGTTCTGGGTCTGGGAGGCAATCCCCTTATTCTTCGGATGTTATTCCAAAATTTTACCGGATTGCTCTCCCTGTCCAGCCTCCCAATGATGTCATGCCAGATTGTTCTTTGTTTCTCAACTATAATGTCTTTCAGTTCCACGCCTAGATGCCTCATTCTGACCTTCCTTTCCCTATTGGTTCCTGTCCTGCCGATCTAATCATAGATTTCTCTATGTTCTCGGGCGATTTCTCTCATCTTGTCTGTCCACTCAAGTTGTGGGAGCATTTTATAGGAGATTCCGAGACGCTTCTCTCGTCGGCTTGAATGAGGAGATTGGTAATCTTGTTAATCTCCTTATCAATCTCTTCGAGGTTAGCGTCTCCCAGGTCAGTTGGTTGGTATGTATTGAGTATCTCTTTATATAGCTCCGAGTCAGCTTTCGCGTAACTTTTCCTAATTGGAACGGCCTTGAGTATTGAGGCAAGCGAAATAGTAGTGAGAATCGGGATATGGTCGCTCAGTACCACTGGTCCGGGCTCATTGACGATGTTGAAGGGAAAGTTCTTGGATGTCAACACAATGTCCGGTTTTGTTGCCGAACGTTGCGTTAAGAAAGTCGAGAAATTAGAACAACAAATCATAAGGAAGAAACAATAAGAAGAACACCCAAGAACACACGAAGGAACATAAACAGAAGATAAAAAGCATAAACTAACAAAACTAATAAAGGCAAAATGAACAGAAAATAAAAATAAAGCGATGCCCTCCCTACTAGGGCAAAATAACCCCATCCCCATCTTTAATTTTCACCTACTATATCTTCCACTATCCCATCTTCTACTAAAACTGAGTATATCATCACCATCGTCATTATCAATGGCCAATGATATCATCCCAGAATTAAGAAGAACTGGTGGCAGAATTAACATCCCTGCCAGATTGCACGGGAAGGTCGCTCGAAACTGGTGCTTCCCAAGCACTAGACTCTGTTCCGAGGAAAACAAAATACCAATCTACACATAAACATAAACAACACAGAGTGTGACACAATAAACTACGAGACATGATTAATCTCACAATCAACGAATAACAAGCAAATACAACGGATCAGAACACGAGGTATAACACTAAATTTGAACACTAATAAAGTCTCGAAAGCTCAACATCGCACGAAAACTAGAATATAAAACAAAGAGACAAATACAGAGAAGAACACAAAAGAAGAACGCACACAGAGACAAACAATAGATAACATCAACAAAACAAAAAAACGAAAAATAAAATAACTAAAGAATAAAAACGCCTGCGATGCCCCTCAAACAAGGGCAACCCTACCTTACTTTCACCAACTATCTTCTACTACTATCTAAATCTTCCACTATTGAGTACACCAGGAAAAAAATATAAGAGTTACTACCATATTTCCCTGAAGATGACCCACTGCGGTCGAAAGCGTCTAGGAATAAAATATGTCCTTTGTGGCTATTTTTTCTCTCTCCTCGAAGATCCTGTTAAGAGACTTCTAAGGCAAATCAAGAAATTGCAAGTCAAAATCAATAACGCTGCCGCAGCTGTTGACTTTAATAACGCATGCATATATATATATATATATATATATATATATATATATATATATATATATATATAATATATATATATATATATATATATATATATATATATATATATATATATATATATATATATATATATATATATATATATATATATATATATATATATATATATATATATATATATGGATTTAACTGCGCAACTCTTCTCCTTAGATCGATCAATATGGCGCAGCTCCCATTATCATACTTCCGAAACCCCCAACTATCTTCCTTTTTACTGAGCTATTAATCGATATCTAATGCTAAGTATTGATGATACATTTAATTGCCTCATTATCAGAGAGTTATTATTGGGGGCTTACCATCAGGTGGTAGCCTTGTCATTTTGGACTGTGTACAGCAGGGTTCCTATATTGTTTAATAGGGGTCATTAATCATGCTGACCCCATCGGAATGATGTTGCTTATGGGGCTTATCGGAAGGTCATCGACTGGGTAATGGGTTACCTAGGACGCTTACGTATTTTGTTTTTTAAGAGGGGTTAAAAAGGTGCAATTATAAGTTTCATTATGCTAAATTTATATGCTACGGTGGAATATGTATATTGGACAAATATGCATCATTAATTATATATTTTTTTTAATTATTGCTATAGATTTTATATCGTTATGGCATACATATCAATTTCTTTATCTTGTGTTACTTTCAAATAACCAATATATACAGGAGGTTGAGTCTAATTTGACCGTTTGCATAAACGAAACCCTCTGCAATATCTCAACCAAAAATAAATGTATAATAATAAATATATAATATATATATTTTTTTAAATTGAACAATAATGTTCAAGTCAATGCGGTTAGGTAAGGGTAATAATAATAATTCCTTAATCCGAAAGAAAAGTCTCACTCTTCAGGAGCGCCATCCATACGACTGGGCAACCATCCATTTTTCTAAAAGAGAAATTTCAAGAAACCAATTTTCCCAAAAGATTAGATGGGTGAAGAACAACGGGAACATTCGCATCCAGTTTTATTTCGAGAAAACTTGGCTGATGTCAATGGAAGCATAGTGAGAGATCCCATCAGGGCATCGTAACAATAGAGAGAAGATACGAGTACCAAGAAAGATGAGCTTTGATTCGTTTACAGGGAAGAATACACAAATAGAACGATAGGTCAATATAAAGAATTCTGATAGATAAACAGGCCAACGAGATCCCATATGGAGACCCAAACACAGCCATAGACAGGCGGTCCAAAACGCTTTAATATAAAGTAATAAAGGTATACACACACATGCCCGAATGAAATGATATGAATCCACACACAAATGTATGAGTATACAATTGTACTGCATAGAATATACGTAAATTCAATAATATAATAATATACCCATGATATAAATGTACAAGGTATACATACTATAAAAGAATATATAAGATTACATAAAAAATTGAAACCCGGTGAGAACATCACAACCAGGAAGGATGTAAGGAGAGATATATAAAGTGCTGAAGTTGGGGGAAGGGAAACTACACGCATATATCCAAGAGAGTACAAATAGTGAAGAGGTAAAGCTATAATGTTCTTCTAAAAGGCCAAACCAACGAGAGACATCGCAGGCAGAAATTTGCAAGGACAGATATGCCAGGAAACGGTGAAGATGATGTGGACAAGAAAATGTGCTGAGCGAAGAAGCAAAAGAAACAAACTGAAGCACAGAAATCTACCACCCAGAAGATAAAACCAACGAGGACGAATTTTCTACGTATCGAGATTTTATCTTATCTGGAATACGAGTCAAGCCCAGATTCACCTTCATTATCGCCCAGTATTTTCGAGGCAATGGATCGGAGAGCATCAATGCTGTTAAAACATCCCCTTCGTCTAACCCTTTATACCCTCTCAATCAACAATACCATCCACTACCACATCATCAAAACAGTACCTCTTTCACATGGTATTTCATACCATAAAAAGACTCGTGTATGTATTTGAACGTGTGCGAATGCATATGCATGTACGCGTTGTGCGCGCGTGTCTGGGGATATAAGCATTATATGTATGTACGTGTCGCGAATATGTATATACATATGTATACATCTTATACATATATATATACACGTGTAAATACATATACATTTCCATGTGCATTTAAATGCGTTCAAAAGCGAAACTACTGATTATTACCTACACTTACATTCGTGAACAGCATTAATTGCCTGAGGTTGTTTTTTTTTATCTACTTCGTTCCTTTACAAGCTTTTATTTGTAATCAGTAAGTGATTGTTTTGAACAAGAAAAAAATTGCTTATTTTTAAAAGTGAATGGTGTGGTATCAACCAAGATTTGTTGGAGGGAATACATACCCGCTTTGCAAAAGTTCTATTACACTCGGGGGGGCGGGGGGTATCTTTCGAGAGGTTTACATGTATGATAGAAAAAATTCTGTCAAACTAATTGAAAGATGTATTTTTCAGGCAATTGTCATTAAAACGGGGGGGGGGGGTTCCATTATGTAAAGTTGTGTCCAGATGGAGGTGAGAAGAATCGAGATCTCTACTCTCCTGCGCGCGGACCACAACAAATCCGACATTGCCAAAGCGCTTCAACGCCAGCCAAATGACCGTTCACAGAGCCACGGAAGGGCTCAAGAACGGAGACGAGCTCAAATATCAACATCGTTCAGACAGACCTCAAGTTGGCACCTCAAAATGACTGCACTCGCGAAGAAGAACATTTCGATGGCCACGGTTTCCAGGCCGTCAAGGAGGAGGGTGGCAAGAGCTTGTGGTGCGGGGAAAAGACTCTGCTCACCGACCGTATGCGAGAACAGGTCGGGAGCGCTGTCGTCGCCTTCTCAACGAATTGAAGCGTCATGGCAATCGAATTCTCATTTTTTCTCATGAAAAATTCTTTACGCTAGATCGGGTCATCAACAAGCAGAACGACCGCGTGGTAAGCTTCGGCCAGGACGTATCTGAGGCAAGTTACGTGTCCACGACCAAAGCACCCGGGATCCGTGATGATGTTCGGCGTTGTAGCTTCGAATGGCACAAAAATGCTGCCGGTGTAGTTCGCGGCCGAACACATGGATATTTAGGCCACAAAAGTCCTTCCCTTGGTGAGAAAGATCACGAAGAAGGCGGTCTGCGTCTTTAAGCAGGACGGTGCCTCGAACCACATGGCAAAGACCGTACAAGAGTGATTTTGGTCGAACTTTTGTCCGCCGCAGTCAACCGACCTGAATCCCCTCGACTAGAGCGTGTGGGTGCATGTCGAGTACAAGGCCTGTATGGTGCGCCACAACAACGTTGACGAGGTGAAATCTTCCGTCAAACGCGTGTGGCCCAGCGTGATTCAGGACTTCGCAATACCCGTTATAATAGAGAGTGAGTTTACCGGAAAGAATACATCTTTCGGCGCGGCACAACGTTGAGGTGAGATTTCAGATTACGTGACATGAATGTGATTTGAAGTTCAAGAATAATCAGTTATGTTTCGTTATGGTTAGATGCTTTCATTACAACTTCTTCCTAACTTTAAGGTTAGGTTGGTTATTTAAAGAGGGGTTGGTTAAGTTAGGGATAGTTGGTTAGGCGATTTGTTAGTTATATCTCAGCAACACTTCATTTCCAACAGGAATTAAGGTCAAGTTAAGTTAAAGCACCTTAAAATACACGAGATTTATTTTAGGTGAAAGCGATTAGGGTCGTAATCTGCACTATTACTCTAAAATCATCATTATTATTGTTGTTACACGTAAAATTATAGAAATATAAAAAATTCCCTCCATAGCACTAAGGCCTAATAGTCATTTAAACCTAAACTAAATAATAACTTTTTATAAAATTTTATTGTTTTATAGAGGGTCTTTCAACAAGGACGCTTGAGCTTTGTCAGGCGATAGTGGCCATGTTATTAAAGCGACATCTGGCAATCTCACTGTGAATTGTTCAGTAGTACTTGGCAAGTTATGATAGAAGGTTATAGCGGTAAACAGTGTGTGAAAATCATCAAATGTTATTATCAAAATCAGTGCCCCATTCGACAAACGTTCCGCGCATTACGTGATTTCTATCCTCGCCACAATCGTCCTACCGAGTCCACTGTTCAACGCTCGGTGACTAAATTCGAGGCAAAAGGGTCCATCAACAATCAGCCAACACCCGTACGTCGCCAAAACGCAAGATCTGCTGGAAAAATGGCTGCCGTAAATGAGAGTGTACGGGAAAATCCGAGGCAGTCAATTTCTCGTCGTTCACAAGAACTTGGCCTTTCTGCGTATTCAGTTTGGCTAATTATGCGTAGGGACTTGGATCTACACCCGTACAAAATCCAACTTACCCAGGAACTTAGGTAAACGACCATAGACAATGTCGTGTGTTCGCTGATTAGGCTCTAGAGCAGTTAGAAGTTGCTCCAAATTTCCGCCAAAAAATCATCTTCCGCGACGAGGCCCAGTTTTGGATGAATGGATTTGTGAACAAGCAAAATTGTCGAATTTGGGACGAAAACGATCCACATGAGATACACCTTGAGAACGAAGATGGGATTGCCACAACCCCCAACGGCGAGACCTACATATCGATGATAGGCAACTTCTTGTGGCCTCAACTGGATTATATGCCTAATATAATACTGACGACATGTGGTTCCAACAGGACGGCGCTACGTGCCACACTGCGCACGCCACGATAGACATTTTGCACCAGCGATTTCAGGGCAGGGTCATCTCGCGTGGCGGCGACGTCATCTGGCCACCGAGATCATGCGATTTAACGTCATTAGACTACTTTCTTTGGGGCTACCTTAAATCGCAGGTATATGCGAATAATCCGCAAACAGTTGATGTCCTCAAAGTCAACATAACGAACACCATCCAGCAAATTCAGCCAGATTTATGCGACAAATTCATCGAAAATTAGGCCTTTAGAATACGTTCCACCAAGAACGAAGATGGGATTGCCATAACCGTCAACGGCGAGACCTACAGATCGATGATAGGCAATTTCTTTGTGGCTTTAACTGGATTATATGCCTGATATGGATACTGGCGACATGTTGTTCCAACAGGACGGTGATATGTGCCACACTGCGCACGCCACGATAGACATTTTGCACCAGCGATTTCAGGGCAGGGTCATCTCGCGTGGCAGCGACGTCAACTGGCCACCGAGATCATGCGATTTAACGCCATTAGATTACTTTCTTTGGGGCTAACTTAAATCGCAGGTCTATGCAAATAATCCGCAAACAGTTGATGTCCTCAAAGTCAACATAACGAACACCATCCCGCAAATTCAGCCAGATCTATGCGACAAAGTCATCGAAAATTGGGCCTCCCGAATACGTTCCACCAAGCGAAGCGGCGGACATTTGAATAACGTCATATTCCCCACTTAATGCCATAAAATGTACTTTTAAATTTAAAATAAATTGAGTGCATATATCACACACAACTTGTTTTATTTACATTTAAAAATCGAGCGATCTTATTGAAAAACCCTTTATATAAAGTTTAGAGCCCTCTTTCCTCCCTTGTGTGTTTACTCATCCGCAGGCGAGGGGCATTTGCAAAAGTTGTACGCGATTCAGCACACCGTTCACCGTCTGGTGACCAGTGTCTACCACAGATCCTCCATTGAGAGCTTGCTTGTCGATGATGGGTAGATGACACATGCTCTGCGGCGTGCACAGTGCATTATGCGCTTCTCCGCGTGGGTTTGGTATCTCTTTCGGTCGCCAACGGCTCTCATCGCATCCACAGCCGATTTCGACGGTGCCTATGCCACCGAGAGACGCCAGCATACCCTCAGCCCATCGGGTTTAGGGCAGGAAACTCCTTCGATAGCTCATCATAGCTCCCTGGCCGGTGCCGCTTCTGGTTCTGCCCAAGACAGACGCCACCCACTGCCCCTAAAAAATCAAAAGCGGGGAGAGTATTGCGTAGGACCTTTTTGCAGCACACTTGAGTCGCGCTGGATCAGTGTCAGAGTACACGGATGCCTTTAAGTCCGAAAAAGCGGCCGGATTTCCGTCAGTTTGAAGTCAACGGGGCTCTACTAGGCGTGTGTCTGTCTTTACGCTCGAACTGGTTGCAACACACCGTTCGATAACGCGTTGTGACTAGTTCTGAAAACAGATCGTGATATATCGCGATTCACAAAGAGGCCTGAATGCTCTCGATGCATTGGAATCTCCGCACTATCCTGGTTTGGGGTGTCCACAATGGTGGTCGTGAGCCGGCGGATGTGAAGATTACCTTCTGCTGAGTTCGTGGACAATTCCAAAGAGTCCGCGAGGACTGTGCGAACAAACCAGCGTTTCTCTCTTCTTCACACTGAATACATAGCAGGAATCCGGTCTGTCACCCGGATGCATAGCAAAGAAGAGATAGAAGATGGGTGATGGGAACTTAAGGTTACGTGTCATTACGCCGTAACTGTTTCTGTGGACATACCCCAAATGCCTCGTGGCTTCAGATGGCTTTCTGTCATCTTTGAATTGGGACACTCGCGAGACGCAGGCCATTTGATGGAGCGCTCCCAATGTACTTTACTGCGATGACTTCACCATATATATATATATATATATATATATATATATATATATATATATATATATATATATATATATATATATATATATATATCGGGTGTTCCCCAAAATAATAATTAATAATTGTAAATTTTGAAAATGAAATGTATTTTAATAAACACCTACGTTACAATTGTTGAAAGTATGTATACATTTTCCCCATATATATATATATATATATATATATATATATATATATATATATATATATATATATATATATATATATATATATATATATATATATATATATATATATATATATATATATATATATATATATATATATATATATATATATATATATATATATATATATATATATATATATATATATATATATATATATGGTGAAGTCATCGCAGTAAAGTACATTGGGAGCGCTCCATCAAATCAGAAATCCAAAGTCTCCAACAGGTAGCTCACATAAATACCCTCATTTTCCGCATACAGAACTTTGAAATATATTTACCAGTTCAGATTTATGGTATCATTTTTGAAAAGGTGTTTTGTACGGATCGTGACTATGTATGACACGCTCCGTATTTCCTTGGTACCATTTTCTTATAATCTTTTTTCTATGCCACAACTGAAATTAAAGGATCTACTACTACTAAATGATACACAAATGTTATGAAAACATATAATATTAAAAAATGGTTAGAGTTGCTATTTTACAACATTTTTACATAGGTATCAAAGTTAATATAAAAAATAATAAATTTCTTAATTTTATAGAACATTTTTGAGCTAGTAATGCATAGCCCTCATTGTTTACCATTGCATAAATGTATTAATAACCTCATTAGGCAATTTAAAATCTCCATCTTACTGCAATAATGCAACTGAAAAATTGAAATTCACAAAATCAAATACAAAATAGCCTATAAAATGATAAATACAAAAAAAATAGAATGAAAATTAGCCTATTAGCCTACAATATGATAAATTATGCAATTCTAGCCTATTAAGGAAAGAGCTTATCAGCACGTTATAGGACTAGGCTAGATAGCTAAGCAAAAAAATAAATATATATATATATATATATATATATATATATATATATATATATATATATATATATATATATATATATGATTAAGAGCTCAAAGTATCACGTGCATCACAATTAAAAAAGAAAACAAGCAAAGGGGAAGGGAGATTACTATAGTCGACGCAGCGAGAAATGGACGTTTGGGTGTGGCCGAATTTTGAACACTTGTCCCCACACTGTTGCCAAATCCCCATTAAATGTGATTGCTGCACTTGTGCGGGCAGGCAACGTAAGCGACCTGGAAAGGTCATTGATAACGGCAACATCGCACTGCCCCGCTGATATGCCAAGATTAATGGGAAAACTTTTATACAAAAAACGTGCCTAGATTTTTACCTCAATGGTGGTGTGGAACAAAAGTTAAAATAATTTCGGAAATGCACAAATTTTGATAGATATAGAGAGAGAGAACGAAAGACAGGACAGGGTGGAAAGGAAGGAGAGCAGCTGATCTGTGGAGATTTGGCAACAGTGTGGGGACACATGTTCAAGATTCGGCTACACCCAAACGTCCATTTCTCGCTGCGTCGACTATAGTGCGTCTTCATTTTTTGAAGCAGTATTCGCAAATAAAGACGAAAGCGCTCGAAATCTCCTTTCCCTTTTGTTTGTTAGTTTATATATATATATATATATATATATATATATATATATATATATATATATATATATATATATACCCAGTGACACGCTATTAGTTTCACTCATTTCTTTAATGTTTTAGGTGCTCATACTTTTCTAAGTTTCTGGAACTTATGTGGTCGACGCCTCTTCATATGGCAACACTTCCATCCTAATTTCATTTGAGTGCCTGGTATATTTGATGAGTTATAACACGTAACCTGATCTTCAGGTGTGCCACGCTATTAGCTGCTGAACGATATTTTGAGAATGGGAAAGGCTAAGGGTCTTAGTGAGGCTGAAAAATCTACGATAGTGAAAGAAATGGCTAAAGAACTCCTAAAGTTATAGCCAACTCCATCGGCCGCCATGTTGACTCCGTGAAACGTTTTTTTAGCCGACCTATCGCCAAGGAAGACGCGGTCGGACTCTGGCGTCCTGAAGACCGTATCTACCCCGTACCTTCGTAATGTGAAGAGGCAGCTTTTGAAGAAACCTGGACAAACATCGAAAGCAATTTTTGCTCAAGCAAATCTGCCAGAAGCGTCAAAATCAACGAGATGCCGGTTGCTGAGAGACATGGAAGAAAGCATTACGCCTGAAAAACGACCTCTTCTAACGCCCAGACACAAGTAATTGCGGGTGGAATAGGCGCAAAAGCACATGGAGATGGCAAGATTCAATGATGAAAGCAGAGCAATCTGGACGGGCCTGACGGGTGGGGAAAAGGTTGGGTTTGAAAAGGCCAAGAGCGTCACATCCGTTTTCGTCGCCAACAGGGCGGAGGAGGTGTAATGATATGGGCAGGAATAGTCGGAAAGGAACTTATTGATCCTGTTCGAGTGGCTGATAGAGTAAACATAACTTCTGCGTCCTATTGCCAGCTTCTTGAGTCAGTTTTGCTTTAATGGCTGAAAGACGTACCATTGTAGAAGAGTAGAAGGTTGATATTTCAGCACGAAAATGCCTCGTCTCACTCTGCAAAGGCAACGCAAGCATGCTTGTCATCGATGGGACTCAAAAGTAACCGTTTGATGGTATGGCCGCCTTGCTCTCCCGATTTGAGCCCTATCGAAAACTTTTCGGGGATTTTGAAGCCGTCTATTTACAAGGATGGGAAGCAGTACGCTTCGAAAGAAGATTTGTGGAAAGCAATTGAAACATCTGCACACACAATTCCTCGCTCCGAAATAAAAAAAATTGACCAAATCTGTTAACAAGAGAATTGTAAGTGTTTGACATAAGAAAGAATCTTATGTAAAGTATTAAGTATTTATTTAAGGTTTTTATTTTGTGATATGACTTTTTTTGCATAAATAAAAATTGTATAATCATATTATATTATTATAAACCTTTTACGATGCTAGATTTTGGTCGGTATGTTGTTTTTTTTATAATAAGCTAATGCCGTGGCTCGCTTGAAAAGTGGTTAAAATCTTTAAACATTGCTGAAATGAAAGTCATATTACAAAATGTGCTGAAAATGTCGGACACGGTCGCACTCATTAACTTGAAGATACCATATAAGCTCAGTTCTACCGATAATTAATATTTTATCATTAGCAACGATTTTAAGCTAATAGTGTGGCACGGGGTTTATATATATATATATATATATATATATATATATATATATATATATATATATATATATATATATATATATATATATATATATATATATATATATATATATATATATATATATATATATATATATATATATATATATATATATATATATATATATATATATATATATAAGAGGAATAAGAATTGGATGCGAATGAGCAAATGAGACAAAAAACCGGAGTTGTTGTTTTGTTTTTTGGTTTTTTTTAAGGCAAAAGAGAGGGACACTAGAAGAATCCAGAATCAAAGGTAGCAGAGGGCGGTACAGTGAAGGCGATCCTTTACCGAGAAGACAGAAATAACGCCAGGAAAAAAAGTTTTGAATTTCCCTGGCGTTATTTGTCTTCTCGGTAAAGGATCGCCTTCACTGTGCCGCCCTCTGCTACCTTTGATCCTGGATTCTTCTAATGTCCCTCTCTCTTGCCTTTAAAAAACTCCGGTTTCTTGTCTCATTTGCTCATTCGCGTCCAATTCTTATTTTCTTGTGCTATATGTATTTATAGTCAGCTACACCAGGTTTCCGCATCTTTCTTTCTGTCTTCAAATTTTATTTGAAAGACAGAAAATAAAAATGGCATAGCCCTGTGGTGGTTGTATAATCACCCGCAGATCCTGTAGTTGCTCCTTCTTTATATATATATATATATATATATATATATATATATATATATAATAATAATAATAACAAAGAAAAAGGAAAGGAGATTGCGACTGCTTTCGTCTTTAATCTCAAAAGTGTTCTTGACATAATTAGTGTAATTAAATTTGTTTTGCCCAGTGCTTCCGGTTTTCGAAATAATTATCATATTATATATTCCGCCGTATGGGGGTTTCCCTCGTTGTAGAAAGTAGGCACAGGTTAGTTGTATAATATTTCCCAGACGCCCCAATAAACCGTCATTTTTGGTTACTAAGAAGACCATGTACTCCCTATTTATTCATTTGCACCACGAACCACTTTAAAAATACAACTTTTTCGTAGAAATATGCCAGTTGCTTTTCCTATATATTTTCTAGAATGAGTAATGTGCATACTAACCTCATGCGTTAACTTTCCTCGAATTTCCATCGAGTGAGATGTCATCCATCCATGCATTAATTATATGCCTTTTAGAAATGGCAGTGGAACCCAATTAATATGTAAAAACGAGATTAAGTAACCACTTGTTATCTCTTCGACTTCACAGACTATATAATCTCAACCACCTTTAGCGTTTCTTATGGGCATTAACAACTACTGGTAATTTCGATTGGCATCCGTCGAGGTGAATTTACTGGGCTAATAAATTACGACTGCTGTCGTGACGGGCTTGCAAACAGGGTCGCCGCGGAAAGGAAGCGACCTCAGAGGACTAAGTGTTGAGACAGACTGGAGTGGAATGAAATTTAGAGGTGGTGTAGTTAGTTCTTAGGCAAGGAACACTTCTCGCTTTTTCCAGGTAGCTTTGTTACCTGTAACTTTCATCCATAACTCTCTATTTTAAGAATTATATTTTTTAACAGTTTAAATCTTAGTTTTTAAGTAAACTAGATAGGTATATTTTAAGCTTTTATCCAAGTTGTTTCAAAGATTTTTTTTACAGTTCGAAAAACAGCCGAAAGGGCTATTTGTGTTGTTTTTTTCTATAGTTGAAGCTTTTATCCAAGTTCTTTCTAAGATTTTCTTTACAGTTCGAAAAACAGCCGGAAGGACTGGATTTTTGTATATTTGAAGCTTCTTTCAAAGTTCTTTTTAAGAGTTCCGGAAAAAGTATATATGATTATCGAAATTATCGAAATTTGGATACTTCACTTTTCATATTAACATTTAAAATCAAGCAATAGTGATGCCAGAAAACATAAAATTGAGCAATAGTGACGTCAGAACAAAAATCGAGCAATAGTAAAGTCAGAAAAAATAAAAAGTGAGCAATAGTGACGTCAGAAAACATAAAATTGAGCAATAGTGACGTCAAACACAAAATCGAGCAATAGTGACATCAGAAAACATAAAAGCGAGCAAAGGGACGTCAGAGCATAAAATCGAGCAATAAGTGACGTCAGAAAACATTAAAATCGAGTAAGTGTCATTAGAAAACATAAAAATTAATAATAGTGACGTCAGAACACAAAAATCGAACAATAGTGACGCCAGAAACATAAAATCAAGCAATAATGACGTCAGAACACAAAATCGATCATAGGAACGTCAGAAAACATAAACTCGAGCAATGGGGACCTATGAAAACATAAAAATCGATTAATAGGGATGTCAGAACACAAAATCGGGCAATAGTGACGTCAGAACACTCCCCTCAGGAATGCTACGGTGACAGGTTTAATTACTAACGCTGACGCAGAAGAATCAACAGGTAACAAGTAGCACGAGCTAAAATAAAATATGGTCACCTAAGTTGCTGAGACCATTTATAACCTTTCTTCCCCAATATAGTAGGGAGGCCTGACAAAAAATAGGAAAGAAAGCCAAATATGACGCAGGCCTACCCAAATTGTGCTAATAAAAATTATTTTATAAAAGTTATGTAACATGATTGATTAAAATATTTATAAATTTTGAAAGGTAATATATCATTCTTGAAGAGGATATGGAATTCTATAGCATAATTTAGATAAGTTTTGAATGAGTAGGGTAAAAAAATACCGAGAGTGTAATGATTGATAACTGATTATTTCAGGGATTTGATTATTGTTTTTGTTTAATTGAAAATGCATTAGAAATGGATATTAACTTTGGATGCAATGAAACTTGCTTTAAATACTAATATAAAATTATTGTTATAAAAATAGCCAGAACAGCATAAATGAGATCTCAAAGGACTAAAACAAATTCGCTGAAAAAGTGGGAGGGCAGAATCTTTATTGTTCGGGCCAGATTTTTTATTTATTATTTGGGGGCATTTTACTCGGACGTTGCATCTAAATTTCATTCAAGAAGCATACCATAATGTTTCGTTCACTGGGTACGCCGTCATGGTTTGGTCCCTCCTTCCTACATGTCCAATTTGTTATAATGCAACATCATGAAATATTGTTTGCGCCGAAATTTACAAAGCCTCGTTCTGTCAAATATGCTAATTTTTTAAGCTCTTAATTATTCAAAACTACCTTTCCCTCCTCCCAGATTTTGCATAATTTTTAAAATCAAACCTCAGAAACCCAAATAGAGTTGGGAAAACACTCAGATCAAGCAGAAAAGGCTCCTTCGACTAAATTTTTCCATTCCATCCTTTCCTTAAAATTCTCCTCATTTGCGCCCTTCTTCTCTCACCTAAAAATATCAATAAGGATTTGATCAACAAAGCAGAAACAATTAAATGAAACAATTACTTGTGATATTTACCTGTATAAACGTGCATAAAAAATCCAAATAATATTAAGGAATTTAATGGGCAGAAATTAGTCTGGCAGAATTTATAGGCCCCCTTTTGGCCTGGGCTCATGGCAGTCGCCACTAATGCCGCTCGCCCCGTCCTTATAACCCACCGGTGTCGTTAGGATAAAGTTGCTGCGACACGAGATTTCCCCCGAGCTTCCTTCGCGGAAGCAATTCCGTCATTTCTGTGGGATGGTCAATGTCTATTGCAGATTCCTACAGGTTTTAAACATTCTGCTGTCAAGAATGAGGAGCAATTCTCTGATTGAGTTCTATCCCCAAGTGTGCAAAGTTTATCTCGCACAAAAGAAGCTATTGCCTCCGCTGGTTGCTCGGTCCTCCTTGTTCTGGGTCTCCCATTCATCGTTGCTTCAGACGCTTCGTCAAATGAAGGTGGAAGGCTAGTAGTGCCAACCTTTTCTTTCTTCTCTCCGCTCTCTTTCTAATTCTAAATATAGGTACAGGGGCGGCTGGTCATCAGGGGCTGGTGAGCTGCAGCTCTCCCTGTCTCAGCCTTGTCAGGCAGATGATAGATAAGTGGTTAATTCATATTACTAATTAATTTTATACAAATAAATAATATTATACTTTTATATTCCATTCAGATTTTTTCATTTTTGTTATCATTTTTTAACACAAAATACAAGCAGATTTAATCAATTAATTCAACTTTACAGTAAAAAACTTTTTCCAGGGTTGGCGGCAGCGCCAACCCGTTGTGAGCTGCAACTAGTACAGCCCGATTTCCCGGGATTACAGTGTGTCCGCCCTCAGTGTTAGTGAAACAAATATATAACAATAGTGCATTACGTCCGTGATTCGTGAATACTAGCCAGTTTTAGCACCATCCGTGACGACCGAAGCTTAGTTTCAGTGTCCTCCTGGTTACTTCAATACTACATATTCTGCTTAATAACATGATAAATATTCCTCATAGCTTTGGCAACGCATACACTTTAAAGTATGAGGTACATAACGTAACGTTTGTGATTCACATAAGACTTCCTATAGTACGGCTACATTAGTAGTAGGCCTACTGTCTTACAGAATAATATGATATAAAACCCGTTTCTTGATCGGGTCACGATATATATTAAGTCCGAGTCCGACTCAACACTCCTCCGAGGAATTAAGCAATTAACTCACCTAATACAGTATTTTTCCTCTACATGATGATATATTCCTTTTCCTGTGCAAATTTTTAATTTCATTGTTATGATTTTTTCTCTGTATTAGCGTATATCAGTCAGGCCAGCCGACACTGCGTGAGCACTGAGCTGTCATTACTCGTGAGGCCAGTGCTGGGTGGGGGGTAGGAGCCTAACCTAATCTAACTTACCCCAACCTAACCTAACCTAACCTAACCTAACTTAACCTAACCTAACCTAATAATTATAATACAGAAAAAAATCCTAACAATGAAATTAAGAATTTGCACAGGAAATGGAATATACCATCATGTAGAGAAAATACTGTATTAGTTGAGTTAATTCCCTCGATTAACAAATACTGATAAATTCAAAATAACTTAGCTTCGGTTGTGGCTTATAGGTAATTTGTTTCTCGCTTGGCTTATCAATTATTTATATATTTTCTTATCCATAGGTTTATCAAAAACAATCATGGCAGGTCCAAGCTGTCAAGTTAAGTATTTACAAGGCATAAACTTTACTCGTCTGAAACTGAGTGAAAAAATTGACATTAAAACAAAAGGAAGACCTACACCAGTGTTGTCCCCTGAACAAAATGCCAAGAGCAGGAATCTAGAATACACACACGCAAATTAACCTTGGGTGTTTATGAAAAAAAAAGACTGGCTCTGTGTATGTGAAGAGGCTAATGCTTTGTTTTGCTTCCCATGCCTCTTATTTATTGGGGACTTAGCCTGGACGAAGAGTGGCATGAGAGACCCGAGACATTTACAAGAGAAAATAGTTAAACATGAAAAATCAGCCAAACACTTACATAATGTGGTTAGTCTTTCGTTACTGGGCAGTGTAAACATTGCTACTGAAATGAGCTCCAAAGACAGACTCTCAGTTGCAAAGCACAATGAACAAGTGAGAAAAAACAGAGCTGTTCTTTCAAAACCTGTGGATTGTGTAAAGTTCTGTGGCAAGAACTCCCACTCAGAGGAGACGATGAAGGGCCTACTTCCAAGAATTCTGGAGTATTTCGTGGAATAGTAGAGTTTGCTTGTGAACTGGATTCAAGCTTAAAGGCTCATTTGAAGAATGCAACAGTATTCAGAGGAACATCTAAAACTATACAAAATGAAATCTTGGAATCAACACTAGAAATATGCAGAAACATGATTAAAGAAGAAGTAAAATCCACAGGTTTTGTAGCAGTGATGTGTGATGAAACAACAGACATTTATGATAAAACGCAGATGGTAATTGTTTTAAGATATGAGATAGATGGAAAACCTGTTAAGAGATTCTGTGGATTTTTTAACCCTCTCAGCTTGACTGCAGAAGACATATCAAGTGTGATATTTGAAGAGCTACAGGCATTAATTGGTGATTGTCCTCATAAGCTTATCGCTCAGACTTACGATGGTGCAGCTGCATTAAGTGGAGCTAAGAGTGGTGTGCAAGTTAGAATAAAAGAAGTATATAGCCATGCTCACATTGTACATTGCTATGCACACCAACTGAACTTGATTTTGGAAAAGGCAGCATCACAAGATTTTAAAGTTAGTCTTTTTCAACAGTTTGTCAGGAATACCAACTTTCTTTTCTAACTCTCCACAAAGAATGGCCACATTAGAGAGTGTTGCAGATTCCCACAGAATTTCTAGGCCTTCGACAACACGCTGGAACTTCAAAAGCAGAACTATGAATGCTGTGTATGAAATGAAAGATATAATCATTGAATGTTGCAGTAAACTAGAGTCATCTAACTCAAAGGTCACTGGTTTAGCAGCAGGTGGTATCAAGAGAATTTGAAAGGATCCCGAGTTCAATTTTGGGCTGTTATTTTTCTCTAAAGTAATGCCCCATGTAGATATTTTGCTTTCACAGCTTCAATCCAGAAATATGGATGCAGTTAAAGGAAATGCTGCATTGAATGCTTTTAATTCTGCAGTTCAAAGGAGAGATTTCGCTTCACTAACTATCTGGAAGTAAGCAAGTTACTTCTAGTGAACAATTTTCCTACATATTCCATTAATTTCCCCAATAATGAACTTACACAGACATATAAAGCTTACCCAATGCTTATAAAAGAAAAATTAAGAACTGAACTTACAGTGCTATACACCAGAGAGGATTTATAGAAGTCACAAAACCTCACAGATCTACTCAAGAAAATAAATTATAATAATTTACAGTCAGCATTTTCAGAAACTGTCAAGTTATTGAAAATTCTAATAACGAGCCGCCACTGTATAGGTATGATACGCTCGCGAGAATTCCTCTAAATTTACCTCGAATCCTTCACTTCCATCCTTATTTTCGAAAGGCGTGAATTTGCCACTTTCAGGAATCAAATACCCTTGCTTGGTGCCCACTACGCTCGTAATACTTTTTTCGTTCACTTTGTAGTTGATGCTCGCCATTTGATTTTCACCCTACCGGTTATGAGTGACATTCACTATGATTCTGTTGCTTAAATTGTCGTACCGGCCGAGCGCTGTCTCATTTCGTCAGTTTCGAGCAAGTAACTCTCTCGTCCATTGTCCGTTGATTATGCATCTCTAGCGTTGGCTCGTGAACAGGACGTAGAAGCGCAATAATTGCGAAATTCTTCTTAGCTCGTCGTTCGAAGAGTCGAATTGCCAAGAAGCCTTGCCAGGTGTATCCTGGTGGACTTTTCTTTACATGACTGCTCTCGACCTCTTTCGTCGGCATATTTTCGATCAATTTCATCCTAGAGTTCGAGCTAAT
Source organism: Ceratothoa steindachneri (assembly GCA_963969495.1). NCBI lineage: Eukaryota > Metazoa > Arthropoda > Malacostraca > Isopoda > Cymothoidae > Ceratothoa > Ceratothoa steindachneri. Next base: position 105,885,677 of record OZ018321.1, on the reverse strand, counting down.
CGCAAGCTAAACGTACATATTTCGTATTGTCAAATGTGAACCCTGGCGTGGCCAGATGGACTCGCCCGTGTTTGTCTTAGCGTGGCAAGGTCCATCACCACAGCAAGAATACCTCCTTGTTCTTTTACTTCTTCAGTTTTGATGGGACCCATATCAATGTAGTTGGTCTTTGCCTTAATTTCGTGTCTGCAATTACCTTCCTAAGTATTATCGATTGCCTCTGTCATTGGTCATAGGTTGTAGCTATTCTTGACATTTGAGCTTCTAACGTTACTCGAGCTCTCACCTCGGGATGGGTTTCATGATTTGCTGTCCTATCTACTATTATGCCCCACCTCGGGACCCACTTCTATTTTGCATTTCCTCTGCAATCCGAGAGAGTGACGAGAACCCCGCTCTCATTTCTTTTTCTTCTTTCATTTAAGATGTGTCTTTGGTGTCCCCGAAATGTTACATCCCAGTCCTAAGTTTAAACGACTTAAGTTAGTAAATCAATATTCAGTAATAATAGGTACGTATCCAACAGAACTTGTTTCAATATATTTATATTTTCCTTATCCATTTACCATTGTCCTAGCATCATTTATTCATCCATACACCCAAAACAGCCTCTCATGATTTGGTTCTAGCCCCAACCGGTTACTCTGGGCCTGAACAGAATTTTCAATTGTTTCCAATTCATCCATGTATCCCAATTATATTTTTGTCCAACAAATCCTTAAAGTTCAGATTGTCTGGAATTTACTTATTGAATTTAATTAGATAATTTAATTAATGTAATTTAATTATTATAATAGTATTATTTTATCTAATTATGATAAAATTATTAGTTAATTATTCGTCCAATATTTTTCTTAGTTCAATTCAACATTTTCGTTCACTCGTCATACGTCCATTTTATTAAATTATTAATTGTTCTCGTAATATAAGTACGTTTGTTTTATTCCTCATTAATTGTCATCTCGCAATTTACCTTATTTTCGAAGTCTTACTTAAAATATCCCGTTTGTTATCTTAGATTTAGATTTCAAGTATAATATTGTTAGAAATTTAAATATCTTCCGAGTCTCCGACACTTTCATATTTCTCCGTTCCTAACCGTTTTTGTTTCATGCCGTAGATTCACACGTTGATGCACTATGTAACAATTTTTGTTCCTGGCCAATAAGTGTTATTGTCTAACTCTTTTTATTGCAAAACAATAAAAACTAGCCATTATTTATTTTAAACTTTGCTTTTGTGTTTGTATGATAAAATATTTACTAAAAATAGGTAAATTTTGTTGTTGTTTTTTTCATCCATTGTACGACTAAAAACAAAAACACAGTTAAATTTATACAATTTTATTTAAACTTCCACAAGAAATATATAAAAAAAAACGGGTAAAAAAAGCTGGAAGTGAACAGTTTTCCTCGATTTCCGTTTGTAATGTAAATCACTCCGCTACAAGCCCCCAAATGTAGTCTCACATCATGCTTTCATTGTATACTCCTTGGTATCTATGATTAAATTTCAATATATCTTGATGTAAGTGGTCCCCTTGCTCCTTTGAGTATGCTCCCATTTTCTCCTTGAACTTGTCATGAAGGGCATCAAGGATGTACACCTTAAGTTACATCTTCCAGCCCATTTGGTCCGAGATTTTTACTAAGTTCTCAACCATTTCCACATAATTGTCAGCCTTCTGGTTGCCCCCAAATTCTGATACACCGAAACAAAACTCTTTCAGGCTTCTTTTTCCTTTTTAGTAAGCTTTTCGGGAATTCTGAACACTATGAATTTCCTGATTTGTGTTCCCATTTGTGTTAGAGAGTTTGGGAAATAAATTTTGAAGGTGCTTAAAGGCTGCAGATTCTTTGTTAAGAGCTCTGACAAACTGCTTCATGAGACTTAGTTTTAAACGTAAAGGAGGGAACAACACCTTTTGAGAGTCTAGCAATTGCTCATGTTTGACATTATGCCCTCCACCTGAGAACTCAGTCCATGGTGGGCAGTGCTTCTTGTGATAATGTAATGTGGTATCCCTACTGTTCCAAAGACAGAGATAATATGGAAACTTAGTAAAACCTCACAGGAAATCCATCAAAAATACTACAATTTTGAAGTATCCAATCACTTCCCAGGAGCTTGACACTGTTGTAGTTCTCGTTGAAATATACTGAATAAGCCAAGGGTTGAGATGGATGCTTGTATAGAAGGTTAATGGGTCAAACTCTTAGGAATGTCTCATGCTACCACTTATAGGTAGTTGAAGGCCCAGTTATGGGGTACTAGTTTCTTCAATGCAATGAGGCGCGTTTGGAGATAATTGGTTATTAAGCGCTAACCTTGGGCTAACTCCATTTGGAGAGGACTATCCTCTCGTTTGTTTTTGGCGTTGTAGGCTAGAAAAGAGGATCGGTTGATTTACCGTAGGAAAAGGAAATCTCGGAAGGCGGATTCTCTGACTCTTTATTGGACGGAGACTCGGTAGGCATAGTCACAATAAATTCGTTTGGTGTGTCAGGTATTTGAGACTGGCCTACGCTTCCTCTTCTCGAGCTGACAGTTGACCTTGTTACTGATGACGGAACTCCCCTATGCGTCATTTTGAAGGTTATTTATTGTGTAGAGAAATGTAGGCGTGGCCCACTGTTGGCCAATCACACGGTTTGTGCGGAGCTTACTTAAATGGAAAGTTTATTCGTGTGTACAAGGGATAGAGAGAAAATGAGCAGGGAGCTTTGATTCAGGCCTCTGCTAGATCATTTTATCTTGGGGAAAGAGATAATTCTAGGAAATAAGATTTCATGTTTACCGGCTCTGTGACAATAAACAAAGGCCCAGCGTCTCCCCTGTTTCTCAGCTTGGTGTGTTTGATAAATATATCTGTACAGCTGTTTTGGCATCTCCTGGAATTTTGGCGCTGCCCAAATGGTCAGCAAAGATAACGTGAGAAGTGCCCAGGTTTGCCAATTCAGCCGATTCAAGTCACATCTAGCAACTAAAATTTTTATCCTAGGCGATAGACGAAAATCCAGCAGAATTGCAATGTATTTATAGCTGAATTCTAGCCACTTTAACCCTTAAATCCCCAAACTAATTTTCTTCAAATCACCGCCGATCAGTTTACCCTTGGTACATCGTTAGGGGAAAATAATTCAATATTTAAATCCTTTTATATAAATGAAATAATATATAATTTTAATTGGAAAGAATTTTACTATCGATCTAACTGAAAAATTATTAATAACCTTCTACATATTTATAATTATGATCGGAAAATTCTTGGTTGTTCCTCATTGTTCCTTGATTGTCCCTGTCAAATGAAATAGGTCGAAACTGGGTTAACTTACTCACATTTTGAATCTCGGTTAACAAACAAAATATGACTGATCTAAGTCATTTCTGTTTTTTAATTGAATGACCAATCACTAACATAAAAGAGTGAAACCAAAAAGTGAAGGAATCATCATAAAAATGGGGTGTGAATGCAAATTTAAATTCAAAGGCCACAAAATGTCTAGGCGATTACGTAGCACTGATTCGGCAGCAACATGTTTTGAACACGTTCTGTATGCTACTCTTTTATGAGTATAGCGCGGAGAAGTTGAAACCTGCTTAGAACATGTTTAAATGATGAATCAGCTGTCAGGCTATTGCGCGACTTCTACTCACTGACTGAGGACTGAAGTCACTTTACAGATCGCAATAATTGAAGTTGTGTCTTCTGAATAGTGCTCCTCTAAATAATGCTTAAATAATAATTTTTGTCCATAATGCCCGAAGTTAAACAATATAAACAACATTTTAGGAGTACGTGGTTAAAAAAGAGTGAATTTAAAGACTGGTCAAAAGAAGTGGAAAATAACATTTATTAATAAAAAACCTAGTGAAAGTAAAACACCTGCTTAAAGGGTACTCTTGCATTATTTTTGGCTTGCCATTCAGCATTATGAATTAGGATCATTTAACAGATACACTGAAAAACACAATTGCCGAGAGCAAAATAATTTGACAATTAAAGATGCATAGAATGAAATTATCAAATCTGTACTGTGTCCTCATTTTAAAACCGACTTAATTAATGATATCGGAAAGAGTAAGTACATCCTTCTTTTAGATAAATCAAGTGACATCATGGTGCCCAAAATGTTAGGTATTGTGATAATTTATTATAGCCAAACAAAGTATAAGAATGTATCAACCTTTTTGAATATTTTTGAGTTAGAAGCCTGTTATGCTGAAACTAAGGTTAAGTGTAAAGGATGAATTAAAGAATAAAAAAACTCGATATTAATAAACTTGTAGCAATTGATACAGAAAATGCAAGTGTTATGGTGGGTGCAAATAATGGTGTATAACAGAAACTCAAGGAGGAAGTTCCATCACTAATCTTAATAATATGCGTCTGGCATTCTTTGCAACTAGTAGTTTGGTATGCATCATCGGATACACTCACGATAAAGCTGGAATTCCTTATTTATGAAACGTATAAGTGGTTCTCTGCGTTATCACTGAGACAACTTCTTATAAAAGATTTTATGAAGATATTAATGATGGTAAATCCCCACTCAAAATTCCATCCGATTGCAAGACTAGATGGCTTTTCATTGAGTCAGCTGTTGGTCACATTATCTCTTAGTGGAGTGAATTTATAGGGTTGCCAGTTATAGGTTGGGCGTAAGTAGGCCTTGTTTGGGTTGCAAGGCGATCCTATAAGGGTTTGGTAAAGTGGCTTGCTTACAGGTTTCTTGACGTACGGTCCGAGGGGTATTAACCGATCAAGGTTTGTAAGTAAATGGCTCCTTTGTGAAGGAATTAAACACTTGTATTTTTATACAACTTTGAAATGTTTACGCTTACGTTAAAGATTTAATTTGCACAACGGAATATGCTAAATCGAGTTATAATGGCAATAGCAAGAATAATGGAGATTCGCAGAGCGGTGAATTAAGAGTCTAATAATTGATCAATGAATAACAAAATGAATCAATCAATAATGCGTCAATAATCCTCATTTGAATGAAATGTTCTCTTATTTATACCGGGCAGCATTTTGTAGGCGACGCGTAGCTCCGCCTTCCTTGGGTCACTGAGGCGGTGCTTAGCTATCTATCAGTCCAGCGGAGCCTGTGATTGGTTGGAGTCTAGCCTGTGATTGGCTGAAATTCTCCACTTCGTATCTTAATTTGCGGGTCTCTTCCCTGTGAGGGTATCACAGAGACTCCGTTTGCTTAAAGCTACAAGATGAACTTATCAAATTTTACATTAAGGTGAAACATCTTTTGTCGCCGATTCTGTTCCCCATTCCAGACAGCTTTAATTACTCTGTTTGCCCATCTACTCTCACACTCGGGTGTGATAGCCTTAAATTGTGGTCGGGTTTCAATACAGTCGTTCTAATCAGATTCCGTTTGTTCACAAACTGTCTCCGAACAACCTTATTTTATTGCTCCTACCATTCCATCTTTGATACTTCGACCTGGCAAAATGTGTATTTGTCCTTCTCTCTCTTTCTTTGTGTGTGTGTGCAGTGATTGTACACTACACACGTCCTCTCTTAGTCCATGGAGTGTGGACGATACAAAAAAATTACATCCTATGACAGAGAGTTACTACTTATATATATATATATATATATATATATATATATATATATATATATATATATATATAAGCCATTGTAGAAAACTCACAAAGTATCGCGTGAGTAAGCAATAAATGCAACAAAGCCCACAGGAAAAAATAATACGAGGATTCCAAGTACTTTCAAACTTTATTTCGAGTTCTTTATCAAGGAATGATAAAGAACTTGAAATAAAGTTCGAAAGTACTCAGAATCCTAGTATTATTTTTCCCTGTGGGCTTTGTTGCATCTAAGTCATTATACAATGATAACAATTAACAATTTCACATGTACATATTTACAATTTACAAAGTTCAATAATATTAGTACATTGGGTTTCTTGCAAATGAAAGCCGTCTCCCTGATTGTGTTTCACAATTTTTTTCGGAGATTCCTTCACTTCCGATGAAGCATTACATGGTGCGGATTTGGTGTTCCTTTCTTCTGTCGCCTTTTCTTCCTTGTGTGTTTCGCGGCCGAGTTGCTCATAACAGACCCGTCACCTTGGGCGACGCTGGGCGGTGAAAGGCCTGCTCACGTTGGTTGCGATAGCCGTCTTTTCAATGTCCGCTGAACTCATCGGGATTTGATGATAAGCACGGACTAGATCTAACCTTAAGAAAATCCTCTTCTCGTGAAGGTTGTCTGATAAACTTTGGATTCGTGGTAACGGATACCTGTTAGGCTTCGTGATGGCATTCAGCGCCCGGAATTCCCCAACCATCCTGTATAATCCGAGTGACTTCTTCGGCACTGAATGGATCGGCAAGGCTCATGGTGATTTCGAAGAACGGATGATCCCTTCCTTTGATAATTCCTCAATTCTGGCCTTTACGATTTTAAGTTTTTCTGCCGACAAAGGTCTTGGCCGTGAAAACGTTGACGGGGCATTGCCAGTGTCAATAGTGTGTTCTACTGACTGCGGCAGGAATGTTGATGTCTGAGCGAAGGCGGGCCCGTACAGAATCCCAAACTTTTCCACGATCGGACGGCACGGAGGGGATGGGGGCTACGTTAAGGAGGTCATCAATTCTCAGTGCAACTGAAAGCATCTCAGAGATCTTCACGGCTGTGGCAAGCTTCGTTTGCCGGTCCAGTAGTTTGCCTCGCGCACAATCCACCAAGAGATTGAAATGCCTCAGGAAATCGATTCCCAAATTGGAGAGATGGTATCGGCAACTACGAATGACCAACTAAATGATCGCCGGAGACTTGGGATTGCAATATCTGCATGCACCTCGCCATGTACCTGAATTTTTCCGCCATTTGACGTGGAAATGTTGACTCCCGATTCAGGCACTTCACCTAATCGCACCAGTTTGGCTGGCACGATAGACACACTCGCCCCCGTATCTATTAAAAATTCGCATTTTTGATTGTATATTTTTTTGCGGCGATCGTGAAAACAGATGGCACGTCAGCGCCTGCGCTAGCTATGGCATGCATGGTTAGTTTTCCGCCGGAGGCGGCGAAGAGGGCCTAGAAGAAGGCTACATTTGCAAAGTCTCACCTCTATTTGGCCACCTGTACCAGGGTTTACAAGTGTTGGCTTTTTGACCAAAATAAATATGAGCGTGGCACACCATAGGTTTTTTCTCCCTTCTAAATGGCCGTAAGTCCACCGGGATATTATGCTTATAGCTACTGTTATTATGCCCTGGCCACGACGAATTCGCAGCGTTATTAACACTATCTCTATATCCACAATTATTAACTGTACGATCATTAAATGCATAATTATTAGATTCACGACTACTAAATGCACTATTATTAAAATCACGATTATTATATACACTATTATTGGCACAGAGGAATCAGATGGGGACACTACACTGCATTCTCTCAATTGCCCGCTTGCGTTTACACTAGGACATTGCGCTTTGTCGAACATAATCAGTTCATCCGCTAATTTACCTAGTTGGGCCACGGATAGGTCCTTTTGCGGCAAGGACTGAACAAATTTTTGTCACACTAAATCTTCACCGACTCCTACCTGAAGTTCTGTCCTCTTTAGTTCTTCCAAATTCAGTGAGGGCCAGCTGGTAAGTGGGGAAGACGCTATGAGTTTGTCGAAAAGTTCGGGCTTGCACTTTTCGAAAAGCCCAATGACCTCCGTCTTCAGATTGATGTAGTTTTGTCATTCAAAAATATCCTCTGGCAGTTGATTGACAGTCTCTGGGGGCAGTGAAGCTGAGATTTGATAAAATTTTGCCTCGTTCTTTTTTATTCCGGAGTTGTGGAACTGAGCTTCAATTATACGAAACCAGCCAGTGACCACTGATTCGTTAAACATAGGTGGTTTTATGCTCACCGCATTCGCGAAAAATCCGTCCGGCTCTGCTTGCTGGTTGTCTCTGCTTTTCATCTTCTTTGTTCCGTTACGGCGGCTAAGGTTGCTAGCTAGTTATAGAGGTTCAGAGGCCAAAGGTCGCCAATATATATATATATATATATATATATATATATATATATATATATATATATATATATATATATATATATATATATATATATATATATATATATATATATATATATATATATGGTAACACTTCAGATTCGGGGCGCACGGTAGATGGCGCTGTTAGTCGGCTACAATTTTGGGCTACAACATATCTCTCATGACGTCAGACGGTAGCGTCAGATGTGAACAATATCGGCGTAATATTTTTTTGTATATGAGTAAATACTGAGGGGCTGTGCCCCCCAGACCCCCCCCCAATTGATTGAAACTCAAGATCATCGCAGGGTGGTCCCCCTGCAGTGATATCTCCCCCACGAGCCGTCCCCTTGAATTTACTGGGGTTTTTTTTTCTCCCCAACAGCTTTTTACTGGCAGAAAAACCTAACCTAATATCAAACAATTCTTACTTTTATAGGTTTCTTGATTAGTTTATGCGCCTCGAGATAATCCAAAATTTTGTCGCGATTATACAAAGTAAAGCCGAATTCGAATAACAAAGAAGCACATGGAGAGCACGAAAACACAATAACGAAAGAAAAACATTTACAAAACGGGTCCTATTTATAAGCTACGATGTTGCCAGTAAAAAGCTGCTATCGTTCGCAGTAAACAGCAAATACGAAAACAAAACAAAAACAATAAAAGACATCAAGAAACCTTACCTAACTTAGAAAAAAACTATAAACGAGCAGAGCGCAGATATTTAGTAAATAATAGACTAAAAGTTACAAATCCCCAAAAGAACAAAAAAATATAACGCAGTGATTGTCACATCTGACGCTACCGTCTGACGTCATAAGAGATATGCTGTAGCCCAAAATTGTAGCCGACTAACAGCGCCATCTACCGTGCGCCCCGAATCTAAAGTATTACCATATATATATATATATATATATATATATATATATATATATATATATATATATATATATATATATATATATATATATATATATATATATATATATATATATATATATATATATATATATTCTCATTATAGCATGTTTTATTAAAAGCGACCGCTAGTTTCGAATTAATAATTCTTTTTTTAATCTTCTCGATTTGTCTTATATTCACCTTTTCTTCATTGTTTAACCTGTGGATAAGCGTACCGAAGTTCATCGGGGACTGATGCTTGTTATTTTACCAAAGGTAGAAGTAAATTAATGTAATTTAGCGCTTTCTTTAATTTAACTGACGCGTTTCGATACATCGAGTATCACCTTCAGAGTTACAATGTAGAATTATTACAAACTATTCAGTTTATATATGTTACAAAATATATTAACAAAATTACAAACGAAGCTATACACGTATAGGCAGGTTGGATCCAGGCGATAAAAGGTCAGAAGAGTAGGTAGTCAGAGAGGGGGGGGGGAAATTAAGTTGCTTGCCAGAGGGGAGTAGAGGCTAGGGGCAGCTCTGAGTACACTTGTTCCTCTGTTTGCTTTTCTTGGGATGGGCAGGATTTTATTGGAGTTAAACTGTGTTTGAATTCGATTGTTTCTCTTGTATATATATAGCTTCAAGGAAGAGCAGTTGACGCCTGTTGGGAGCATAGTCTAAAATTTTGGTGTTTTCTTCTCTCATTATTCGGTTGAGGCATGTTCCGTGTACTTCCTGTGTATGTTTTTTAGGTACACCGTTGTTCAGATGCTATGACATTCTTCTTGAGAGAGTGGTTTCGGTCTTGCCGATATACGAAGTAGGTAGGAGCTCACAGTCTCCTAGTTTACATGTGTACTCGTATATCAGATGTTTCCTTTGTTTCGGTTGTAGCGGGGGTTTGGGGTTATTTTTAATGAAGGGGGTTAAAGTACGTCTATTTTGATAGTAGATGATTAGTGCGATCTTTTTCTCCGCATTTATGGGTTTTATTCCTCGGTCTATAATGTCCTTGAAGGATCTTTCATCTGTTTGGTGCTCGGTGCTCATAGTATTCTTGTAAAACAGTTTTATAATATCCTCATTATCCTTAGTCCTCTTCTTATAAGGTTCTGAGAGGTACCATTCTTCCATTCTTATTGAGAATGCCTTTTCCCAGGGTTGTCTTCCAGTATTATAGAGAATACCTTTTCCCACAGCTCGTGGAAACTCCACGTCATCAAAGAAGACGTTTTATTTTATTTGGTATCCCTCTCAGCTTCTGAATTCTATTCCAAAAGGTAGCTGGATTGGTTTCCCGGTCCAACTTCTCTATCATATCATCACACACCTGAGCCTGTTGCTCGGTGATGTGGACCCGGGGTTCTTCTCTCCGCTGACACATAAGAACGAGTTTCTTTCAAATCGGGCACAATCTTCTTACATAGTTATAGGTATCGTTGTACTCCTCTGTGATCTTCCTGGTCTCATCTGTCCACATTGGGTGGTGCAGAGTTTAAAATGTCATTTTGAGCACGCTGCTCTCGTCCACACTGACAGGGGGGCTCGTGATATTGTTGATCTCTTCCAGGATAGCTTCACCGAGGTCTGCTGCGATATAATCATCTAGCTTCCGCTGGTATAGGTCCCAGTCTGCCCTAAAATATCACTTGCGTTCCCTGATGGGGACCTGGATGGGTGCAGAGAAACGTTGTGAAAATCTGAATGAGATCGCCCGGTATTATGGGACACGGCTCGCCAAAGATATTGAAGACAAAGTTGCAGTCGTTCTACAACATGTCGGGCTTTGTAGCAAACCTTTACCTGACGAATATTGGGATGTCTGGCCAAGCCTTTTGGAGTCTGTCTCTGTCGATTAGCAATTACAGACTCCTCAAGACTCCTTAGACTACAACAAAACTCCTCAGAATACAACAAGACTCCTCAAACACTGCATTGAGATCTTCCCCAAGCATCGCTAACCTCTGATATTGTCGACGAGGCAGCCGGTATCACTCCGTAAAGACGAGTCCTACCAGTAGGGGCGGAATTTCCACTGCCACGAATGAGCTTCTTGAAGGAAAGGGGGTTTCTTGATCGTAATAGCCACCCGTCAAGACTCTCTTGCGAATGATTCTTTGTGGTGACCTTGTAGTTCGATATATTTCATTTTGTATTTCCGTATTCGTGCTGTGACTTGAAATCAGTATAATTTGGGGTTCGAGCGTCTGGAATATTTTGGCATAAACCATTGCTTTGCCCGCCCAGCCATTAACTTTCAGAGTAGGAACTTTGAGGGTGTGATTAGTGTTTTCCATAATTGTGCCTTTATTCGTTCTTTTATCAATTGTCCTGTTGTCGCCTACCAACCACATCAACCTTCCCCCCTCCACACTGCCTTGTGGGTTCTGCTTTTATAGGCAAAGGCTAGACTCTAGAGGAAGGATACCACAATCACAAACCAGGATCGGAAGTGCCTATAGACGAGCACCAACAGACCGATGTCTCGGCAGCTCCCTGCAGCCGAGGATGAAGCCTGGTCGTCTCGAGCCTCTCCTGCGACTAGAATCTCTCTGGCCTCGGTCAACATACGGGTCCGAAGACTGCACACATTCCTACACGTTTAAACCTAGTGTAGGTTTGATGCCCATGGAGGCATCCGTCATCATCGACTTCGATGGACTTGCCAAAGCAAACTATTCTTTCGAATCCCTTTATGGAAATAGCCACGCATGTGTCTTCATACACTCAATATCGTAGTTAAACGGTGCTTCCTCGACCTCAGGCTCTTCCTCTGCCGCATTGTATTGTCATTTGAATATTTTCTTCCGCACTCCCTCGTAGATCACGGTCGAGTCTCTGTTACGGGGGAGGGGAACATGTTCGCGGAGTATATTCTTTGCTTAAACCTATCGCTATCGTACGTTTATTCTTGTTGTTTGGTTTTTCTTTTCTTGTTTTTTTTTCTTCATTTCTGGTTTGGAGATGATCTCTCTTTTTCAAAGTTCGTGTTTGCTTGTAGATTTGTTTTTCTTTCTTTTTCTGTCGTTTTTCATTTTATTTCCTGTTTTTTCGCCCCTATTCATCAGCACCACCCTCCACTGTATCATCCCCGTCTTCTACACTGACCCACGTATGTTCTTCTAGTATACCCCCTTTCTTCCCTCCGCTTATTGCCCCCGGGCGAGCTGTGCGGATCTAATCTCCGGATGTCACTCCGGAGACTCTGGACTTCATTCAGGCCTATATTGAATCTATGGAGGCGCTCCACTCTGACCTGGCCATGACTGTGGACTCCTAGTCCAAGCGTAAGACATCTCCAGACATTTCCCTTTCCTATATGAAGCTAACTTCCATAAAGGGCGGGCAATCAACATCTATAAAAACTCAAGTTCTCACCTCGGTTGAGGTACACCCTGTCTCTTTCTCTATTACCACTAGCCCTGTTCCGTCGATACCTGTAACTGTAACTTCAGACGTCCCCTCTGGGGGAGGTTGTGTATCCTTCGCCCATATTGATGTACCCTTACTCTCCGAAATAACGATGCCTCCAAATCTCTTTTTTCCATACCATTTCTCTTCGGTTACGACCATACCCCATCAACCCCTTCCTGCTACCCATGCTCTTTTGAAACCTTTCGTAACTACGACTTCCGACCTCCCTTCAGATGTGAGTTGCACATCCTTCATTAAATGTAATGGTCCTACCTACCCCTGGAGTAATGATACCCCTAAGTCTCTCTTGTTTCTACCCTTTCCTCTGGGTCCTGACCCACTGTCTTTGGTTTATCGAAACAAACTTAGCTCTAAATCGGGGTTGCCTCGCCGTTCTGAGGCTCCTCTTATAATGCCCGTGCTGGGCTCCTCTCGCAGGGCACCTGTTCGTGGGGACTCGTCCACCCTCCGTACTATTTCTACCGTGGTCTTTCACCGGTTTGAGTGATGACAGTAATTCTTCAATAGAAGTGTCAGGGGATTCTTCCCAAATGGAAGGAATTCTCCCCTTTAATATCTGAACTATCACCTTCTGTTATTTCCTTGCGGGAAACCAAACTTAGGAACCCTCCTTTCCCCAAGTTTCGTTATTTCACCGTATGGAATGATAGAGTGAGCAACCGTCAATGCAGTCTCCTTGAATCTCTTATATTCACTAATCCTTTTAGCATTCCTAACTATGGTCATGTTTTGTTCTACGGCGTTGAAACTAAGTATTTCAGTTGTGTGGATCTATCTATTGGATCCGCAGGTTGTATTACTTATTTCAAGTGGTCTGTTTTATATGACCCGCATGACATCGACGACTTCCCCATTGTCTTGGAATACACAACCCTTTGGCAACCCCTTTCATATGTCCCCAGAAGATGGAATCTTGTAACAGCCAACTGGTCAAAGTTCTATGATGCTTCCTTCACTAGTAAACAAAGTGGAGATTTTTGAGATATTGATGCGGCTATAGGTACATTACCTTTCCTGTTAAGTGTTTTAGGCTGCAGAATCCGCAATTCCTCGTACTTGGTCCCGCCGGAGCAGAACATCAGTCCCATAGTGGAATGCTGACTGCACTCGTCTGGTGGCGGCCTATAAAAAGGCTCATGCGCGGTTCTACCGGAACCCAACCCCTCCGAACTGTATTAACCGAAATCGAACTAGAGCCATTCGCCAGCGAACTTTACCTCAGGCACGTATTTACTCATGGAGGCCATATGTGTCTATAGGTTGGTAGGCTGTGTAAGCCTTTTCGGAGTGACGTGTGATAGCTGCCCTCTTGTTTGATCATAGGCTGGGTAAAGGTGATCAGAAATTTCCTCAAACGTAAAGGAATCGTGGTGATGGATTCAGTATTCTTTATTAGTAGGGAACTTGGAATGGCTTCACATGTCTTTGCTTGATTCGAGAATTCATATTAAAACGCTGTTTGTATTGTTTGTATAGGTTTATTGTGCAATACATTTATACATAGTACGTAAATATAATATAATATATAAAAGAATATACAAATACGCCTAAATACATTGCACAAAGCGGGAAGCCCGCCAGTGTTAGCGTGCAGCAAGACGCGGCGGAGTGTCCCACGCTTGGCTTGTCTGGTACACTAGTGTTTAGCGGCGATCCTCACCACCCGTCGCCTGGCTGGGCGTGGGCGGGGGTGCTGTTCTCAGCAGCTCGATTGTTGGTGTGTGGCGAACCAACTGGGCTGCTCTTACCTCTCGCGCCCTCAGTAGGGCGCCTCTTACACGGTGGGGGCTGTTGCTGGCTATGGCCTGAGACAGGTGGTGGCTGGGCAGGAGAGGAGGTAGTGCACCAGTAGGCGCCGGGAGCGGCCACCGCAGTGTTCGCACCTCCCTGCCACAAAGTCGGTGTGTAGCTCTTCCCGCGTGGAGTAGCCCAGCCTGACACGCTGCAGCAGCACACCGTTCGCTCTGGGATATTAAAACGCCTTCCAGCTTCCTTTTTACATAAACGGCCCGCATACAGGGGTGTGATTCGAACCAAGCACACCGAGGCAGCGAGCAACCACTTTGATCTTAATTAAACCGTGATGTCAATTTTGACACGTGCATTAAAAGCTTGTTTATTCGGAAGATGTTTTGCTCTTCCGCATAGCCGAGTGGTCTAAGGGGCGGTTTAATTGAGATCAAAGCGGTTGCTCGCGGCCTTAGTCTGCTTAGTTAGAATCTCACCCCTGTACGGAATTTTTTTAATTAAGAAAATTACTTTTTCCAAAGAAATATTATCCTGTTTTTCTGTTTCTTGTGATTTGCTGGATATATACGAGGGGCGGTCAATAAATTTTGCGAATCGGTAGGGCAAAACAGAGGAAGGGGGATGGCTGTTTGTGGGGGTGTTAGGACAAGTTATGACAAGTCAGGACATGCAGCCGCACTCTCCTGCCTCGTCTATTTAAGAAGCATTAGCTGATCGCAGATCTTCAGTCACAAATTTTTTAACAATGGAGAAGGTTGAGCACCGCGCAGTGATCAAATTTTTGACCAAGGAAAGCAAGAATGCAAAAGAGATCCATGAACGCATGGTTGCAGTGTACACCGAAACATGCCCTTCCTATGCAACCATTGCTCGCTAGAATAGGGAGTTCCGCCATGGTCGTGAGTGCCTTGAAGATGATGCCCGTCAGACGTGACCAACGAGAACAATGTGGCCCGTGTGGAGAGGATGATCCTCGAAAATCGACGGGTGAAGGTCGAAGAAATCAAGCAAGAACTTGGAATATCACATGAAAGTGTTATCAACATCAAGCACGACAATTTTGCCATGACCAAGGTCTCTGCCCGTTGGGTCCCTAGAAACCTCACGCCCCATGATCGACTTCAAAGTCATCAAAGTTCGGAGGAGCTGCTGCTCCTGTACAACCAAGACCCAGCGGGATTCGAGTCACGCATAGTGACAGGTGATAAAACGTGGGTCCATCACTGGGATCTCCTAGCGACTACTTTTTATTCCACTAGCTTAAGGCTGCACTGCGTGGACGCCGGTTTGGGGACGATGAAGATGTCCAGCTCGCCGTCCAGGAGTCGATTGAACAGCAGTCGGGACATTTCTGGTTGTCGGGAATTCGAAGCCTCAGGGACAAGTGTCGCAAGTACATTGAAGTCGAGGGTAGTTATATTAAAAAATAATAAAACACTTTTCCTCATATCTCGTTTCCTTATATCCGAATTGCAAAACTTTTTGACCGCCCCTCGTATTTTCATGTTTTTAAGCGATTTGGGATGTAGTCTTTTAAGCGCTTGTTTTAGACATGTAGTTTTCTAGACCTAACTGACATATTTACTCGCTTTCTCAGATCCCACCAACTTAGGAAGCACAAAAAGAATCCGGTCCTTTGACCAAACGTCCTTTCGGACTTTCGAGAAGGAAAGGTAATAATACCTTAAGGGAGCAGTGCTCTTCTCCAGTGGCGGATCCAGAAAAAAACGAATGGGAGGGGGGCGATGCTAGGATTTTTATGAGTGGAATGTGTTAAAGTTACTTATTATGGTACATATTTTTACGAGTAATACATGTATGATCGTACAAATAATCAGTGCTAAATACATAAGAATTAGATATAGGCGTAAATGATGAATATGTACATGTAGGGTAGACTATAATGATGTAGGCTATTTGCAAGTGATTTCGCCCACTTAATTAACAAGGCACCTAAGAGAAAAGTATTTTTATTTTCCATGAGTAGTTTTTCTCAAAATCGTAAGCCTATTCCCAATGTCCCCCTTCATTTGCCTAATCCAAGAGGAGACGGCGGTTTTCCTCCGCAAAATTGTAAATCACTTGATAATTCGAAACTTTAATGTCATTGTGGACGGCGAATAGTGCGAGGCCGTTGAGGCAATCCTGGCCAATGGTGCTCCTCGTGTACGTCTTTAGCCGTTTCAAGGCTGAGAATGAGCGTTCGGCCTCTGCATTTGAGATCGGCAGAGTCATTAAGATTGTCAGGAGTTTCTCAATGTTCGGGAACATACGGGTCTCGGAGTACTCCTTCTCATTCTTGACAGTCCCGAAGACCGGAGCGGAATTTGTCCACCACTCTGCCTCTGCCTACACGAGCAATAGTGACTCAACATGGCTATCGTAGAGCTAGGCGGCATTAAGGACGGAATACCCTTCTGCTTTTGAGCCCTTGTAAACCTCCTTCAACCGGAGAGCAACTAGCACGGTATCATCCTCAAATATTCTCTTCAGCTCTGCGATCATTTGGCCAATGAACTGAATATAGACGGAGCGTCGATAATACTCCTCAGCAGTCCATTCCGGGATATTCGCACGCTGTGTCTGTCGTGCACAGACTCGGGAAACAGGGACGTCATCGTGAGCTGAGTCCACTTCAATCAGGAGATCCTTGGCTTTTGCAAATGCAGTGCGGAAGTGCTCATCAGCATTATTTCTGAACTTGGGAAAACAGTCTCGATCTTACGAGTCAGGGCGTACGCAGATGCCATGTCACCGTCCTTCTATGGCAGGGTCCTGCTCGACTCGAGTTGGTGGGCCAAAACTGACTTAGCCACAACCAGCCCAATTAGAAAGCGAGGGGCCCTAATCGCGGCGAGTAAGATTACAGCATTGGCATCCAGTTTCATTTCCTCTTCCATGAAGACCGCGATGTGAGGCAGAAACTCGATGAACACGAGGACTGCATCATGCCGCTCAACCCATCTGGTGGGACACAAGGGCACCAACTTCTCCCGCTTAGCTGAGGAAAGGTTCACGATTTGGAAGAACCGGAGCGTCCGCATGTTGCTAGAGTAAATGAAGTTATGGACTTCGTTGAGCATCTGAAGGGCGAGTTTTATTTCTTTCACACCGCAGGCCTTAGTCACTGGTCAGCATCAGGTTCAGTCGTTGATTAAAGTAGTCGATCGGTTTGGCGAGAGAGTATTGCTTCATGATGATGGCGGCACAACCTCTGAACTTCCCCATCATGACACTCGCTCCATCGAAGCCGAGGCCCCAGCATTTTGACATGTCCAAATCAAGGACATGTGCGGTGCGAATGAGCAGGGAAGTTCTCAGCATGGACGAAAGTGAGAAAGTCCTCCTTGATGTCCTCTTCGACGTGTCGAAGGATAATGGTGGCTTGCTCCTTCTCTTAGGCGTCCATGATCTCGTCCATTAGCACTGCGAATAGCCCTGACACGCCGGCTAAGGCCTCTTCCAGCACCAATCAACCTGTAAAGCGAAATATGATTATAGTGACACCTGCTCATAATGTCAAAATAACATGAATTCTACTTTTGGAATAAGAGACCTATTTGGGGGGACAGAAGTTGCAGTGTCACCCACCTGTGACATCGATCAGCTCAACCTGAATGGTTTTGCTTATGAGGGTGGAGTTGGCTCGGCTGGCTAAGCTGGTGAGGGGGCGGTTGATGTCGGCATCTCCTCCCATCGCTCGATAGCGCAGAAGCGCTCTGAAGACTCGTTCTCCCGTTTTGCTCGGAATAGAGAGGTCCAATGGACGGTCATCTCGATGCCCACGGAGAGGCAACATATTTCGTCCGCAGAATAGGATGCTCTCAATGATCGGAACCAACAGGCGCCGGTCGGTCTCGATTTGCTCCTTCTTCTTCGCTTGTATCATGGTGTCGACAATCCTAGTCAGGTTTCGCAAAATGTCGACAAACCTCTCCATTTACGTCCTAGCTGTCGCGTGATATCCATGTTTATTGTGACTTTAAGCAGTTCGGTGGCTTTTTGTACCTGCACATTGGCTTTAACACCAAGGTGCCCAGCCTATGGTGTCCAACTCCGCCCGTATTTCCACCGAATAATACACATGCAAAGCAGTATCCACCCTCGTTCAGCCACGAGTTCTTCAGCCAGTGGTATGTGATGCACCAGCTTGGTTGCAATCGCCTCTTATGACCACTTTCTTAAATGAAGGGTAGCGATTCGACAGGCGGGGCAGTATGGTTGATTGAGGCCACTTTCTCGGAGTCTATGGCCGCCTTGTTCCCACTGAAGTTGGCAAAGTTCACTGGAGCTAGTTCCTTGCCCTCCTGCTCCTCATAGTGAAATTCGGCTTCGCTGTCGGATCTACAGGCTGTCGGTGTCGAAGTGCTTGGCTGTTGCTCCAGCTCACTGACATCACGCTCGCAATCACCACTCGTCTTGTGCACTTTGGTCTTGAAGAACGAAGTGATTTTCATATCGCTAGATCGCTTCATGGTACATGTTCTGAGAATGAGGGAACTAATGCATCACATGAAAAAGCCCAGCCGCTCAAATCACCCCATGTCCATAACAATATATAATAAAAAAATCACTTACTTTGCACTGCTGTGTTTCAGAGAGAAGATGACACGGAGATGATGCTGGTGTACTTGCAAGGAGAGAGAGAGAGAGAGAGAGAGAGAGAGAGAGAGAGAGAGGATGCTGGAATTAGTTCCAAAAGTTAAAGATGCCAGCGAGCACATTAAATTCCAGCTCAGGCGAGCTGACAACGAGAGGAAGGGCCAGGCGTGTAAGTCAGGATGCGCGATCTGACTGGTTAGTGAGTCAAGCGGACGCGCCGTGTGTCCACCGTGACTCAAGATATGAGGTGCCAACTCGAAAAGTGATGCAAGCCAGTCACACTAGGTGGAATTTCCCCATAGTTATGGGGGCCCGAGCCCCCTCCCCTCTTGATCTGCCCCTGCCCTTCTCAGAGTACGCATTCAGATTCCCTTCGGTCATTTTTTCGGTTTAAAGTGTGAATTCATTATAAGATTCCATAAAACTTCAAAGTGCTCATTTTTGAGGTATCTTTGACTCTCATATTCCATCCTACGATGGGGTTCTAACACTAAATGTCTTCCACTACCTCTTCAGCTCAGGTTTGGATTTTTTTTTTATTTAAGGGGCTATCTGGCGACTGCCCACTTTGGCATAAGTCGCCGTAAACAAACAGCCTAGTTCTAGGCTACTTCAAAAAATTGAAAAGAAAACAACAATAAAAATAAATAAAAATAACAATAACAAAACAATAACAAAAACAACAACTAAACCTAGTTAAATGAAAGGGAGAAGGCCGGCCTCCCCCCAAAAGTCAACAAGTCCACCAGTCAAGGTGCCCGCACTCGTCCCGAGTACAAGGGACAGGCGGTAGCTACCCCCCCCCCCATCCGGTACCGGGACAGGTAACGGGCGCGAAGATCACCTAGACTGGGACATTTGACAAGAATGTGCCGAACAGTCTGGGGGACGACGCAGTCGTCACAATAGAGCGCAGGCGAGCGCTTCATCAAATAGCGATGCGTCACACGAGTGTGTCCGATTCAGAGACGACAGAAAACGACCTGAAGCCGTCGCAGAATTGGCGGATAGGTCTATGGGAACAGTCGTGGCGCAATGGCACGCAACTTTAAGTTCCCTTCGACCGTCTCCCATCTTCTTTGCCAGGCAGTCCGAAGAGCTGCCCGTATTCCTGCCATGTAGTCGGTGTGAGGAAGAGCGAAACGCTGGTCCGGTCGCAGAGTCCTCGCGGACTCTTTGGCACCCTCATCGGCGCGCTCATTCCCATACAATTCTTACATGTCCAGGAACCCAGCCGAAGATAAGCTCAACATCCATCCGGCTCGCCAAAACCGTGGCGTCATGGATATCGCGAACCAGGGGATGCGGAGATTCCAATGCCCCAAGAGCACTCAGGGCGCTTTGTGAGACGCTATAGATCACAATCCGGTCTTCGAACCGGGCACGTCGCGTTGTCTCCCGTACCGAGTGGTGTATTGCCACCAGCTCGGCCGTGAAGACAGACGCAGCGCCTGGCAGAGCCCCGCTGACTTCAAACAGAGGGGATACGGCGTGGAAGCCGACCCCCTCTTGGGACCTGGAGCCATCCGTATACACGAGGTGTGCTCCAAAAAGCTCAGGTTTGGAAGAGAATTAACAAAATCAGGAGTCTGTATGCTGGTCACTCCACCTTTGGCATTGAGATGAATGGTTCTATCGTCTGCGATCCCACCAGCGTCACCGATATATTGGCCTCCTTTTCTGCCAATGTTAGTAGCGGCGTTGAGTGCTACTCGGCGGAGTTTAAATTTATCAAGCCCGGACTGGAGAGCGAAACCCTTCGTTTCTCGGCCAGTGGAAAGGATCCCTACAACCGTTCGCTACCATCGAGAAGATGCGTTCTGAGTTGTCTCGGTGCACTCTACGTCCCCAGACCAAGACAATATCCGATACGACTTCATCTGGCATCTCCATCCCCGTACATAATCACCCATACTAGATATTTTTAACTGAATTTGGATCTAGGGATTTTATCCTACTACTTAGAGAATTGCATTGGTCCTACCATTACTGAGACCAGGTAGAGATTGCTTTGTCTCTTTTCCATTATAGGCCAATAACTCTCACCAACTGTCCTAGTAAGTTGTTGGAGAAAAAGGTGAATGCTCGTTTGCAATAGTATCTGAAATACTATGGTCTCCTCTTTCCATACCATTGTGACTTCAGTATGAAGCAAATTACGACCAACGTTCTTGTCCATATTGAGGCTACTCTCCGTGAAGCCTTTGCTCTTGCCTGCCACGTAATGGCTGTCTCTATGTTCAGGAGTACGTGTTTCTCAGAACAGTGCATTAAGTGTTACTTTAGTCGCTATTGCGATAAATAGCCGGGTATACTCTCTACCCGAAGGGGTGTCTGCAACCTTATTTGTAGACAAGCTTACTCTTTATTGCTCTCCGTATCGCCCTACATCCGCAGCCCGCCGCCTGAAAAATATTTGACTTTGCCCTTTGTCAAATATTTATATGATTCTTTTTGACATGCAGAACATGGTTGATCCGCATGTGGCACGTACTATGTATGTTCATTGTGCTTGCGGCATCGAACACTTTATCAAGTCATCTCTTCACAGATGGGTGAAAACTGGACGATGGTGTGAGGGCTGTTGTGGTCATCTTATTGTAGCATACTTTATAATGGTTTGGAAGATTTTAAATGGCCATTGCATTCTATTGGCCTATCTATTTAATTGCATAGGTCTTGATCGAACTAGAGGCAATAGTAAGAATTTTTTTCACTCCTCACAATACTGATGTTAGAGCTCGTTTCTTCACACTTCGAACCATCAATTTATGAAACCCTTTCCATGAAGAGGTCTTTGCAACTTTTGTGTATACTTCGGCTGTGTTGTGTGGAATACTGGTTATGTTGATTTTTGCATCTTCTTGAATAATTTCAGAGAAAGTGAACCAAAAAAGTTGTTGGCATTAAGGATCTCCCGTACGCTGAAAAATGATCGAGATTGGGTTTATTCTCAATCAAAGGTCATCTTATTCGAGCAGACTTGATAATGGTTTCGAAGATTCTAAATGGTCATTGCATCGAACTAGAGGTCATGGGAAGAAAACTTTAGTCACTCCTAATATATTGCTGATGTTAGAGCTCGTTTCTTCACACTTAAAACCATCAATTTATAGAACTCTTTGCCTGAAGAGGCTGCAACTTCTGTGTTTACTTTTTAACGTAAACTCGAAAGTTTTCTGGGTCATTGTGTTTTGAGTTATGTTAGACCTGTAGTGCTGGAACCACGTTATGAAATCGTATTTGACCACTTTATAGAATCGTATTTGACTCAAAAGTACCTCATAGATGGGCATTTTGTAGTTTTATGAAATTTTATAATCCTTGAATGTTTGATCATTTTTGTAACGCTTATGTCTGAAGAATCAGCATACGTAACGCTTATACTTGAAAAATCAGTTGATGTAAACTTTCCCTTAAAAATTTGTTTTAACCATGATTGGTCAATTTTGTAGCGACTATGTTTGAAAACCCGGCTAACGTTAGTTTTCCCTTAAAATTTTCCCTAACGCTGATTGGTTAATTTTGTGTCGCTTATGTTTAAGTAGACAAGCTATATATAGTGTAGCATTTTGTAAATCAAGAATATAGTCCGATCTTTCTTCTGGAGATGCATGGCAAGATCTTTGAAAAGATTATAGCTAATAGGCTACAAGCTCAACTGAGCTAGTTAGGAGCGCATAACCTCCAAAAACACGGGTTCCGCAGAAAGGGGGCACATAAACAGCCCTCGCGGTCCTAACAGAAAAAGTAGCTATTTTCCGAGCGAATGGGTACTATGTAGACGTTGTGTTGAGGGGTGTGCAGAAGGCCTTCAATAAAGTCTGGCTGGAAGGACTTCAATACAAGATCCTGAACCTCCAGCTAGACCTAATCCTGGAAAGGATCCTTTATGACCTTGTCATGGACAGAAGGGCATGTCTCATGATCGAAGGATACAAAGGACCTGAATTCGCACTCAAGGCGGGCGTTCCCCAGGGAAGTTGCCTGAGCCTACTGCTTTACTCATTGGTGGGTGCGATAACGAAAAAATGTATCTCGATAACCGATAAATCGATAACGATAACCTTATCGGCGATAACCGATAACTGGTGATAAAATTATCGCCAGCTAAGGTGAAAGCCATTCATGTACACGTGCACAAAAAAATAGGACGGAAGAAGCACGAGAATATAGGGAAAATATCATCAAAGAACGCGTAAAACCAGTAGCGCGAAGGAGCAACACCTCGTGACTTCTCGTCCGATAGCTGGTAGGATAAGGAAGCTGAGCGAACGTTTTGAGAAGACGTCAAGACCGGCCGCCCCGCACTCCATTCAGTATACGTTCGGTTCCCAGCTCGGACCTACCTATTTCTGCCTCCACGGCACGAGCGGCTCGCTCATGTGCTAAACTGGAACCAAAAACTGAAATTATTGATTATCGCTAGTTTGGAACCAAAAGTATCGGCGATACCGATGAATCGATAACGCGAAAAAAATCGGATAACCGATAACCTGATATCGTTATCGCGATAACGCCCTCCTATGGCCTTACTTGGTCTTTACTATCGACCTCTCAACTCCGGTGCACAGGGACACGATGTATCTGCAATTCGCAGATGACATCACCCAGGTGATGTCCGGTGAAGAAAGCAAGGGATCAGGCAATGCGCACAATAGCGGAAATCAATAACATCAACCGGTACGAGAGACGATGGAAGATTAGAACAAATAGGGACAAGTTCAAAATCGTCCCACTGAGCCGCATGGAAGGAGATACAGCTACTCCACCGAAGGTACTATCTTAGGCCTAAAGATCTCCGACCACGGATACTCGAAACTCTACATGGAGAGGCGGAACCTAGCAAAGAGCGAAATCTCCAAGCTATTCAGGTTTCGAGATCTTAGCTCGGCCAACATTAGGAAAATATACCTGATGTAAATCCGGGCCAAGCTCATCTACCCCACAGTAGTGACTTAAGTGGCCAGCAAGACCTCAATGAGAAAATTCGAACGTATCCAAAACTCCGCATCCCTAAAAATCAACAAAGCCAGAAGACTGGACCCTATCAACATCTACATCCCCAAATTGGGAAGAAAGGTCTGGTTAACCCTTACAAATGTTGTCATTCCGGAATTACAGGGAACTGGTGGCAGACTTAATATAGCTGCACGACTACGGGGTAAGTCTCCTATCGTAGCCGGTTCCCAAGTACTAAGATTTGCTCTGAGGAAAACATTTCATTACTATATACATAACAGGAACACTAGAAACTAACGCAGTACAACCGAATCAATACAAATAAAATAAATATAAATACATTAAAACAACATAAGGTAAATTGCTATGTTAAAAGCTATTAAAGGCTTGAATGCTCAAAGAAATTAACCCAAAAATAAGTACACAAAAAATGAAATACTAACAATAAGAAGAACACAAAAAAACAAACATATAAAAACACAACTTATCAAAAAAGGACAAAAAGGAAAACCTACAGAAAAACAAAGTGATTAACTGCTACTAGGAAAAAATACCCATCCCCGCTTTAATTTTCACGCTCTTTTATCTATCACTATCCCACCATCATCGAGAATATAGAGATATTTTATGTTCATTCATCGAAAACTAGTCCAAGTTCCCACTGAATAAAGACGTTTTAATCCAGCTCTAAAGTTCCTTTTACCTTTTGAGTAAGCTTCGATCACCCATTTACCCAGACTATGAACAAGAAGAGACCTTTCTATTTGAAGTCGTAGCCTTGTGAATACAATGCATCCACTGAAGAAGCAACTAGGCAGCCGCCCAGCCGAGTCAAGGAAATCATTTTGCTGCCCAAATAGGTGTGCCGAAGTTCGATGACAAATCACCCCTTGGTAATCGCTCCACTCTCTAGGAGTCTTACCTCAGTTATCCCAACCAACTTACCTTCATAGATCATTCTTATTAACGCTTGTCTATCCTTAATTAGCCAGTCATTGGTTAATATTTTCTGGGACACTTAGTTTTTTTAATTCTGTTAGTTTGTTCTTGTTAAGGCTTGTCTATCTACATCTGTAATTAGCCAACCTTTGGTTAAAGATTTTGCAAGTCCCTCACCGTGGTCTATAGTCTTTGAGTCATTACTGCCGAACTTTATGCACTTTTATTAGCGTTACGGCTTTTATCTACCTTACATTTTACTGCCTTTACGGTTTTTATTGATTCAAGGAGCGTATTGTACGAACTTCGCTCTTTAACGTCTGACCATCCCCTTGTATCCAAAATACACTTTTGGTTAGTCAAAAATTCGGTAATACTACAGAATACATGCTCGGTACTCTTCGGTGTTTTTGTTTTGAATACAAACCTTTCGTTCAGCGCGCAAGAATATTCGTTATTGTTTTTTTTGCACTTAATTTAAATTCGATTTGGCGGATAATTCATATATATTCGTGATTAAAAAATAATTATTAGTAATCTTTTACATTAGCGACTCGGCTTTTTTTGGTTGTTGTTTTTCATTCCAAATTGGATGATATCGGTGTGTTTCATCGTTCGTTATGTATTTGGTTATTCGTATATGTGTTTGGTTAGTGGAAGCCGATATATATATATATATATATATATATATATATATATATATATATATATATATATATATATATATATATATATATATATATATATATATATATATATGGTTATTCGTATATGTGTTTGGTTACTGGAAGCCGGTTTCGAGCCGTACTATGGGTTACTATATGCCCCCGCCCCACGTTCGATTTGCTTGCCCTCAGGAACAAGTAAATAACGAAAGATTTTGGAACAAAGAACGAATCATTATGGAAAAACAGGTCCTAAAGTTCCATACCCCGCGAGCTTTCCCGCTCGCGTTCCCATAATATTTCTTCCTTTTGCCAATATGATTCACCTAACTGTCTCATTAACTCAATTTATTACTTGTCCCTGAAGGCAAGCGTAGGGAGCAGAGGGGTATTGGGGGAGGCGTAGCCCCCGTATAGCAACCTATAGTACGGCTCGAAATCGGCTTCCAGTAACTAAATAATCAAATATTTAGTAAAACTGAAGTAGTAAAACGACAGTTAATGAGCCAGTTAAGTGAAACATATTAAGGAATAGACGAAATATTATGGGAACACAAGCGGAGAAGCTTGCGGGGTATGAATCTTCAGGTTTGCCTTTTTATAATTTATAGATTTTTCCTTTGGCAAATTCTAAAAAAAAGGTGTTTTTTTTTTAAGGTTGTTGCTACGGTATTGGAATCGCATCATACTGTATTATATATAATTTTGAAAGGAATTTCGAAATGGGGGGGGGGGGGAGGGCTGATTCCCATACACCCGAAACTTGTAGGGGTTTCACCCCCTCCCGCTACTTTTAAATTAACGGGCATTATTCATAATTCGAAAGCTTAGCATTGGATTTGATTTCAAAGACGATTGTCTGATTTTGTTATGAGCTGTAATGTTTTGCTGGATTCCTAGACATGTCGGACTCCAGGGTAACGATGAGGCGGCTCGACTTGTGGACACTCGGACACTAACTTGCTGCAGTTGCCTTATTTTGACTTTTGCTTTCTTAATTGGCAATACATTCGGTCACTTTACGTTCACACATAGGCATTTAATAAGTAACAATGTGCCCCACAACGCTCAGCTATGCCTCATCTATTCGTCTCCTATATCACTACTTCATCTTTTGGTCGACTGCCATCCCTGTCTGCCCTCCGTCTGGAATGTTCCCATATATTTTACGTGTCCCATGTAACAATCAACCATGCTTCCTCTTACCCGTGGGTCTCTCTTATAGCACTAATTCCATCCTCCGGTTTCAATACTTCAGAGGGGCGGGGGGAGAATAATTGTTGAGATTAGTGGCACCTGATTTTGCGCGCGAAGAATGCGATCTAAAACTATAGGCATAACCACATCAGTGGCTCTATTTCTGCCGATACGAAGGCCACCCCTAACAAAAACCAGAACCGCCAAGAACGCAGCCTCGAATATTTCTGGTGCCTCTCATTCAGAGGCTACCTGTTATTTTCGAGCCCGCTAGCTTCAAATGCTTCCTCGTCATACGTTCCACTGATATCAAAATGTTGGCTAAGGGTAATATGATCAATCAGAGGACAGCCTTAGTTAGCGTTATTGGTAGAGAGCCGAAGATGATCCGTTTCTCGGACGGTAGCCTTCTGGCGAATGCGTCAAATCCCTCCGAGGCTACCATGATTAGTGCCCTTCGGACACTAGATGGCACGCAGTGAGTGTGACGCTGCTCTCTACCATGAACTTCGTCAAAGGACTTGGATGGTGGACAGTCGTGTTACACTGAGCTCTGTTAAATACAATTATATTTCATATAATTATTTCCTTGGTAAACCTGAAGTTCAGCAGCATGCCCCAAAAAGTATTTTGTTCCAATATGTATCACCTTTTTGGAGTAAATTCAAGGGGACTGCTCATGGGTTTATAAGAACATAAGAAAAGAAGGAGACTGCAAAAGACCATTCATGGCCTACACTTGGCAGCTCCTGTTCCAGTGAACACACAAAAGATTTCTTACCAGAGAAAAGTCATCAATATTGTCACCCTTTACAGGAGTTTGTCAGATCTAATCTACAATATACATAAAATGCATCCAGAGGATTATGTCCATTCATGCAACCGCAAAATATAATCTCCCCACTCCTTAGAAAAATATATACATATGTACATAAAAAAGTCAGTCCCATCTAGCAGCTTCATTCATATATTTATCTAATCTATTCTTAAAACTACCCAGAGAGGAGGCTTCTATCACATGTCTAGTGAGCCTATTCCATTCATCTACCACACGATTTGTAAACCAATTCCTCCCAATCTCCTTCCTAAACCTATACTTATCAAGCTTAAACCCATTGTTACTTGTCCTGTCATGTTCACTAAGTATAAGAACCGGTAAATATGTAGATTAGCGGCCCGGCCGGAAAAAAAATTTGCGTGTAAATATTATCGTTCACTCGTGTCGGAATATTCCTGCGCGTTTGAGTCCTTTTCGAATTATTATTCTATAAACAATTAGGATTATATACTGGGGGGCTATGCCCCCCAGACCCAAACTCCCAAGAAAACTACATCCGGAAACAAGGGTATCACCAATCAAGGCTTATCAAGAACTAAATCATGCAGCTATAGATATATACACACAATATTGATATATACAAAACTTAGGAACCATCACAACCTTCCCTCCCCATAAACTCATCCAACCTACTCTTAAATACATTTAAATTTGGACTACCTTCTACCCTCCGCGGCAATTTGTTCCAGAAGTCCACCACTCTATTGGTGAAAAAATATTTTCTTAAATCCAACCTACGCCCTTGCTTTTTAATTTTCAAGTGGTGACCTCTAGTCCGATTTCCATCATCTAACTCAAAAAACTTGCTAACATCCAATTTACCTATCCCAGAAATTTTTTTTAAGAGCTCAATCATATCCCCTCTCACACACCTCCTTTCGAACGAGAATATATTTAATACCCTCAGTCTATCTATATATTCAAGGTGCTTCAGGGAAGGAATAATCTTTGTTGCCCTCCGTTGAACTGACTCAAAGAGGTTAATATCGTGTCTAAAATGTGGGGACCATGCATGTATGCAGTACTCTAGATGTGGCCTAACATAAGAGTTTAAGAATAACCTCCTTACTTTTGTAGCTGACATTTCTCTTAATGAAACCCAGCACTCTTTGCCCTATTTCTTGCTTCAATACACTGCTTAGAAAACCTTAATGACTTATCTATTACTACTCCTAGATCTTTCTCATCCTCTACTGAGCTCAGCCATTTCATAGTTAAATTCTCTATTATCTTTTCCCATGTTAATAACTTTGCACTTATCAAGATTGAAAGTCATTTGCCACTTATGTGCCCAGGATAACCCCTTATCTACTTGATTTGTTATAAACTCCAGAAAGTCTAGTAAATTAGTCAAACATGATCTACCTGATCTAAACCCATGCTGAGCATCACTGATTAATCCCTCCCTCTCTAGATGTTGGCAAATCCCTTTTTTAACTATTTTCTCAAGAATTTTACAGACTACAGGAGTTAGGCTAACCGGTCTAAAGTTATTTGGATCCTCTTTACTACCCTTCTTGAAAATGGGGACTATATTTGCTCTCTTCCAATCATCGGGTATTTCTCCATATTCCAGTGACCTAGTATACAACTTCTCCAGAGCTATTGAGATACTTTCTACCCCTTCTTTAAGTATCCCCTAGAATGAATATTATCAGGGCCGGAGGCCTTGGTAGTATCTAACTCACCTATTAGTCCTTTTATCATCCTCCGATCCACACTAATGGTAGTAAACACCTCTTTCCCTGACCCATGAGTACTATACATAAGACTATTTAGTTTCTCCTTTGTAAATACTGATGCAAAATGACCATTTAGTACCTCAACTATTTCCTCATCAGTTTCTCTCACAACCCCTTCATATTTGATAGGCCCTATTTTAACTCTGCCAGACTTATTATTAATTTTATAGTAACTAAAGAACTTTCTAGGATCTTTGTTGCTATCCTGAGCTAATTTAATTTCTGACACTCTTTTGTTCTTCTTTATAATCTTATTTAACTCATTCCTAGCCATTCTATAATCACTTAAATTATGAATATTATTTTCTACCTGTAATTTTTTGTATGCCCTTTTCGTCTCTGAAATTTTTCTAGCTATCTCCTGATTCCACCATAATGGTTTCCTACTTTTGTTCCTAATGGCCTTTTGGGATACATTGTTCTTGGACTACATTTATTATATGCTTGAAAGTATCCCACATCCCATAAGCATTTTTACCTCTGAATTCTACATCCCAGTCTACCAAATTTAGCAAGCTTCGAACTTTTTCAGCATTCTCGGTTATTTTACCCTTCTCAATTCCCAAGTTAAAACGAACTATCTGATGGTCACTATTTCCCAATGCTTCCCCAACAGTCAATTCTTGAACTAAATGATCACTGTTAGAAAGTACTAAATCTAATATATTGTCCCCCCTCGTTGGCTCATTAACAAATTGATTCAAAAAATTATCCTCAAAGCATTCTATGAACCTGCCACTTGTTCTATCCCTACCTATCATATTTTCCCAGTCCACAGAGTTTAAGTTGAAGTCCCTAATAATAACTGCATCTGTTTCACATCCCTTACTTATTTCCCTTATCATTAGTTCATCCATATCATCAGTCTGCCTAGGTGGCCTGTAAAAAGCTCCCAAATGCACCATTCTATTTTTACTGAACCTAATATCTATCCAAAGTGACTCAACTCCATCCTGCTTTATTGAAGTATTTAAACTTGAAACAATGTTGTTTTTTATATAGCTAATTATTATTCCACCAATTCTACCTGTCCTTTGACTAATGTACATATTATAGCCCTGTAAATCAAATTCACCATAGTGTCACTAAATTCTATTTCATTAACCCATGATTCAGTAATGCATAATATATCTATATCCTCATTGCTAATATAACTAAATAGCTCATCCTTCTTGTTTCTAAGACTACGAGCATTTGTATAGAAACAATTTAACCCCCCTATCCCTGCAGCACCTCTTGAAACCTGAATGACCTCACCTCTATCGCCTTGGAACCTATTTCTGTTATCTGCCAAGTCCATTCTACTTTCAGTACTATAATGTCCTCTCATAATTCCCTGACCACTATTAGTATCTAGTTTCCCGCCCGCAAAGACCTAATAACACGATCATACTCCTCCCACAACACATCTACCCCCCTCCTACTCAAATGCAGTCCATCCATTGCATACATTTCTTTCGTTCAAACCTATCCCACACATCCACAAACATGACACCTTCCATCTCACACATCCTCCTTACATAATCATTCAGCCAATCGCACGAGACATCCATTCTACCCCAACATCCATTCTTGGAAGCACACCTGTCACAACACCTTTCATTCTACTTTCTTTCACCTTTTCAATCAACCTCTTGTACCTCTCACGTAACTCACATGCACCCACTTTCTTCACATCATTCACTCCTACATGTGTAATCACAACCGCATCCCTTGCAGAGCCAGACACCAGCTCCTCATACCTATCAGACAGATCTCTCACTCCAGCACCCGGCAAACACACCCTCAAACCATTCAATCTACTTGCATTCAACTTCCTATCTAAATATCTAACTCGCGAATCACCCATCACAAGCACTTCAGTCAGACTCTTATTCCTAACCCCCACAGACCTAACTCTATCCCCACTCCTATTCTCATTCAAACTACCAGTCACTCGAACTCCACCCCCACCCCCATTAGTCATATCACTTCCAGTTACTTCCTCTCTTAGGGCACTGAATCTATTAGTCAAGCTAATAGGTTCTGTGTCCCTCTGACTCACACACCTATTCTTCCCCTGGCTAACCACCTCAACAGAGGCAACCCTATTCTCACAAAGAACAGGAGAAGCCTCCCTAGCTACATATTTCCTAACCACTCTCCACTGTCCCCCATCCTCACTAGGCCTATTTCTAACTAATCTAAGGGGGCTAACTTCACTATTACTAGAACTATCATATCCTACCTCCTCCACCGGCCCTCTACCTTCACCTGAAACATCTAACTGGCCTACCTCACCACCTAACCTATTCCCAGCTCTAGGCCTAACACTAAGTTCCCCGGTAGTGCTTGGCGTGTGCGTTGTAGCGGGCCTAAAATCTAGACTAACCCCCAATTGATCCGGTAGTGCTTGGCGTGTGCGTTGTAGCGGGCTGAAAATCTAGACTAACCCCCAATCAATCCAATCGCCAGCGGACCGAAAATTCCTTCACGTCGACTTCCTCTGCACCACTAGTATAAAGTTACGTAAGCCGAACGTTACCTTTGAGTACTTAACCCTTTTGTCAATTCTATCCTGTGCTTTAATTGGTTTAGCGAACCATCCCATCTCTTTAACTTTATATTTGTTTTACCTTTTTAAAATCCTTTAATCCTCCGAGTCTCCACGGCACTTTCCATTCTCTGTTTATGTCAATATTTTCCGTTTTGTGTATTGTTGATAGTTATTATTAATAAAACTATTTTATTAATGATAGCAATATTATTATCCTTGAGCTCAGTTCCACTTCTTAAGCATATCGAAGATACGTAATATCGGCCCGCCAGACATCCACGCACTCTAAAGATAATTAAAGAAGTTCCCTCAATGAATAGTTATATATGGTATATCGTCGAGAGTCCATTCTACGACAGAAGCCATTGGGGTCTTTGCTGGGAGAATGGTCACTACTGAGAAAGTGGAACATGTTCTGCAAGATCCACGAACTTGAGCCACCGTCCAAGGCCTGGAGGTCACCAATGATGCAGCAGAGAGAGGAATGGCACTGATCCAAAGACTCCAAGCCCGAACCAAAGACGAGCAACAGAAGCAGTTCCTCCTCAAAGTTGTTCATCATGACTGCAAGACCGTCATGGGAACAAAGGCTGGACTGTTCGCTAAGTTCCCTCCTGCTCCTTGAGCCCCATCCACCAACAACGTGTTTGCCCTGCTCTACTTATAGAATTGTGAATTTCTGGTGCCCCATTTGAATTTTTCACAACTTTGTTTGGTAATTTTCAGTTGAATACAGTTCGTTGCAATTTTTTTGTCTTCTCCTTCAATTGATTTTTCAAAGTTTCACTTGAAATGTGGAATCTTGTCAATCTGTGCGACGAGTAAATATTGAAGAATCAAAACATTTTTTGCATAAAGTATTTATGGGTCATAAGAAACAAGGGGACACCTGTGCTGACAACTTTTAACACATTTCCTTTTTTTACCCCTGGGAGTGAAACACCTTGGCATGGGCGGCAGTTCAAATGTGTTCTGCGCAGCCAGAAAGATAGTGTTATTTCTATTTAACCAAATTCGAGAATGTGTGTTTTTTGAAGCTCTCATTAAATGTAATAAAAATATAAATACTGAATGTTTTTTTTTTAAACAAGGAACAAAATGAAGGTCATGAAAAATACTTTTAAAAAAGTAAAAAAAAAAATCACTCTGTGGCGGCGGGTTTGCGAGACCCCAGCCAAAACTCCCGCCGCCCTGACAAGGTCCACTCAGTGGTTCAAGAAGAGGGTATTGAGGAGAGAGAGTATTTTCTAAATTTAATTTACACACAAAAAAAATGGAAATCAACCACAACCCCAGAAAACAAAAATGTAAATTTACCCAATTTCCAATATATTAACTATCTTTAACCACAACCAAAAGATATATATATATATATATATATCTTTTGGTTGTGGTTATATATATAATATATATATATATATATGAGTAAACATCTTTACTCCTAACTCATTCAACCATATTCACTCTCACACAATCTTCACTCACCTATCTTCCGTCTAGGCGGCTCTTCCTTCCTCAGTCACAAACTTTACTTTCTAAAGAAAAATATATGCTGAAAGAATCCGCCTAAAAAGAAAACAGGAGATGAATGGGGGAGCACGATAGAGATCCATCGAGTCCCCCCACACAAAGTAAAGATGGTGATCACACGATCCACACCCACACACATTCTGCAAAAGAAGAAAGAGATTAGACATAGGGGAGGGGAGGCGGACAACCAAACTACTACATCCCTCCCAGCTAAATTTGCCTCACCTCACCATGTCTCAATCCACATCTTCATTCATTCACAATGCTTTCGACATCACCCAGTCATACTCTTTCACTCTGCCTCTCCTCCTAGTCACAGGTCCATCAACTGTCTCTGTCATCTGTCGTCGTAATGTCTCCTCATGTCTGTCCATGGCCCCTTCTCTATGTACTTCATCCACACACACATCCGACATTCCCTGACCAATCCCACTCAAATCCTCAACTAACCTCTCTACTACATCCATCAAACCTTCCCATTCTTTCATAGCATTTATCGACTCTTGTTCCAATTTCGCACTTATCCCATTTATACTCTCTAGCATAGACTCAGACTCATTCAAAGGAAACTTACAAATACTGTACGTTCTATCATATACTCCATCTTGATCTTGCACAAACCCAGAAAACTCTCTCACATCACTCTCACCAAACTGTTCCATCCATTCATCCTTTCTCAACTGTTTACTCTTACGCTTTCCCCTTCGATGTTCAACTAACACTAACTGCTTCCCCTCTAAAGCACTAGCTATATCATCCACCATTTCACAGTCTTCCATCCTTTCAGACAGATATTCATTCACCGGATGTTGCACCAAATATTGAGGAGGTTCACGCCACTTTTGCAACTGACCTTGATGCGCTCTACGTTCATCCAAACTTCCATCCTCTCTTTCACGAAATATCACATAACTTACTCCATTCGACCAAACCTTTCTTACTACAAACGGACCTTCAAACTTTTCTTTCAACTTATCCACATTCAGTCTACCTTTTGTCTCAATCTCCTTTAGTACTTTATCACCCACAGAAAAACTCTCAAACCTTTCATTCCCTTTTCTCCACAACTCACGATCCTTCTCACTAAGTCCCATATGTGGCCTAATCATTCGTTCAAAGTTCATCAAATACTTACATGGTGACATTCCAATCGCCTTATGCACTGTCATGTTATACGCCCAAAGCACTCTTCCCAAACATTCATCCCATTCTTTCCCATCTTTCACCATCAATCGTAACATCTCACTCAAAGTTCTTATCATTCTTTCAGCCAAACCATTCGCACTAGGCATATACGGCGTCGTTCGCACATGATCTATTCCCCATTCGCTCAACATCTCCTCAAAAGCACGTCCCACAAACTCAGGTCCATTGTCACTCAACATTCGCACAGGCTTACACATGCACATGGGCAACATTCTCTCACTTCTCTAGCAACAGTCAATGAAGATTTATTTGTCACAGGTGCAGCATACGCAAATTTGCTCTTATGATCCACCATCACAATCAGCCCTACATACCCTCTTGCAGTCCTCGGAAAAGACACGCAATCGATCGCTACCATTTCAAAGGGTTCATTCACACTCAACTTTAATACAGGTGGGGTGACATACACTCTCTGATACTTTCTCTTCTGGCACACTTCACACGTAGTCGCTACATCCACGCAAATCTTTCTCAAAAAGGGACTAAATATACATCCTTTCATACATTCCCACAATTTATTCTTACCCATATGTCCAAACCTATCATGCACAATCTTCACCATTCCAATCGTGCCACACACGGAAAACACCGGAATATATACATCCTCATCATCTATACATTGCACAAAATACACTAAACCCTTACACACTACAAACTTTCCAGCAAACCTTCTAAACTCTCTCAATATGCAACTCCATTCATTCACAGGAACACT
Source organism: Ceratothoa steindachneri (assembly GCA_963969495.1). Taxonomy (NCBI): domain Eukaryota; kingdom Metazoa; phylum Arthropoda; class Malacostraca; order Isopoda; family Cymothoidae; genus Ceratothoa; species Ceratothoa steindachneri. The sequence goes on along the minus strand of OZ018321.1, from coordinate 105,850,601 downwards.
GGTCATCACGCTATCTTTCAATTCACGCACCATCGGACATGACTCTTGCACGCTCTCTATATATTCAGCAGTCAACAGCTCTTCACTCAAATCGACACCTGCCACTCCTACAAATCCAGTTGAGCCTACAAGCTCACTCTGCAACTTCCCAACTGTTACACCATCTTTCACTAAACATTCATTACATACATCCACAGAAATCCTATTCTTACGCAGAAAATCAATCCCAAACAGAAAACAATAAGGTAACTCATTCTCGCTTAGCACAACAAATTCATGCAATATATCATTCAACTTCCCCATGCTTACAGACAAACTCACTTCCTCCCATGCCATAATACGTCCACTTCCGAGTCCACTTATCGAAACTGTCACACCTTTTCTAGAAACATTCCAACTCATATTATCAACATCACACACAACTTTTGCATTCACCAAGGAAATTTGCGCACCTGTGTCAATCATTCCACAATAGCTCTTCCCATTCATAGTCAAGGTAACTTGCACTCTCTCTTCAAGTCCATGTTCACACATTATATTCAACACTTAGGTCTGTTCCACAAACACTTCTGCAGCATCCAAACCTTCATCTTCACTAACAGGAACGATTCCTTCGCAAACGTAGTCAATCTCTCTTCTTACATAATTCTTCTTCTCAATCAGCCAATTATAATGCACACCACTCAAACATTGCAGATGCAACTCACATCCATTCACTCGGTCTACACCTTTACCACGATACATCACTGGCTTCTCCACACCATAATGCACATATACTCTCACACCAAACAGCTTACTCACTATTGCTAACACTTCCTGAAACATCATCACTCCTGGCATACACATACTTCTCAAGTCTTTTCTTAACCTACTTGAATTTTCCATTCCCAATTTCTCTGGTCTCTATCGTCCTTGCAAGCCTACTATCAACTAACCTCATACGCTGCAAATACACTAGTGGCTGGTGATCTGTTCTCACTACAAACCGTACTCCATACAGAAATGGTCGTAACGACTTGAGACAGAATCTTAATGCAGCCAGCTCTCTTTCAATCGTTGAATATGCACGCTCTGCCACACTAAACGCCTTGGAAACATACGCAATTACTCGCTTCCTTTCAACCCCATTCACAACTTGATCTTGCATCAAACATCCACCCATCGAATGACCACTTGCATCTGTATACACTTCAAGCATTCCTGCATTTGTTCCATATGCTGGATACGCAAGTTCCACATCTTTTGCAACTTCCGCTTTTAACTTTTCAAACGCTGCATTCATAGAGTCATTCCACTTAATCAACGTACTCTTCTTTTTCCCAGTCCATACACTCAACGGTTTCATTACACCTGAACAATCTTTCATAAACTTTCTTCCAAACTCAACTAAACCTAGAAATCCACGCAACTCTCTCACTGTGGTAGGCTTAGGGAAATTCCTAACCTTTCCCACGAACTTCTCCGATTTATGCAATCCAACTGCACTCACTTTATGTCCTAAAAACTCAACTTCACTAGCAAACCATACACATTTAGACAACTTCACTTTCACACCAACCTCTTCCAACTTTCTTAAAACATCATTCACCAAGGTCATATGTTCTTCCATGTTCTCACTCATTACCAAAATATCATCCAAAAACACTCGTACATTCTTACCTGGAAAACCACTCAACTCTACATTCATAGCATGCTGAAAAGCAGCTGGGGTGTTCGCCAACCCAAAGCTCAGGTTTCTGAACTGATTATGGCGCTTTGAGGTAGAGAACGCCGTAATAGGCCTACTCTCTTCAGCCACAGGCATCTGGTAGTATCCACGTACCAGATCCATCTTAGAAAACACTTTCATTCCATACATACTGTACACACATTCAGACACAACACTCATAGGAAACTTGTCCTTCAACGTTCGTCCTGAAACATCATCACTCCTCTATAGTCAATACACAGTCGCAAACGTCCATCTGGCTTTCGTACAGGTACAATGGGACTATTCCAGGCACTCACACTCGGCTCAATCACGCCAATTCTCTCTAATTCCTCACACTGTTCCTCAATCTCTTGAGCCACAGTGGCAGGGAAATGATGAGGCCTTTGATATATAGGCATATCGTCGCTCAAAAATTATTTTGAACTCAGGCAAGCGAGCGTTGCCAAAGTCCTCATCCCCTTGACTCAAAGCACCTCTCCTATTCCACAACATCCTGTAAACTTTTTGCTTCTCACATTCACTCAACTTTTCTTCGAATTTCACTTGCTCAATCAAATCTTAATACTTCCAAACATTCGACGTTACACTCACGGAAAACACATTTGCGTTCACCACATGCATATCATTCTCCATATTCACCACTGTATTTAACACACCCAATTTATCTCCCACTTGCACTCCTCTAAGACTCTTCCTTCACAGATCAGGCCAAACTTGTATGCAGACACACGGATCTTTCATATCAATTATACCATCAAACACATGCACCACTCGCCTTAATCGATAGTTCGCAGCACTACCATCCAAAACATAAATATTCCCATCATTCTCATTTATCTCAACATCCGAATTCCATCCAATCCTTACACTCAATGTTTCATTCTGCTTGACAGGCACACTCTCAATCGCATATACCTCAAGACCTTTCATGATGTTCACTCTCACACTTCCATCTGGATTCACATACCATTGAAACTTCATACTTCCATTCTTCTTACATTCAATCATCTCTAAATCAGGGTGAATCACAATACCATTCGCTTTCAAAAACTTATAACCTAATAGCATGTCATACTTCTTGTTTGCACCTTCTACAACACAAAATTCATCTTCATTCATCTGGACACCGGCAATCAAAACACTCTCTCTAAACCTTGCAACAATCGGCACATCCTGTTCACCTAATCCAGTCAAATGATATCCACGATCCTTAACTTCACTTACTTTCATTCCTACAAATGCTTCATAGTACACCACATTCACCTTACATCCTGTATCAATCAATGCACTAACTTCTCGTTCTCCACACTTAATTTTAACACACATACACCTATTCACTCTCTGACCCCAATTAACTCCACGATTTGACAATCCTTCTCTCACATTCATCACTTGCACTCTAGAGAATTCCCCAGAAGGAACCCTCTCATTCCTTAGTTTCCCTGAGTCGTATCCTCTCGATTACTTGCATCATTCCCATCCATTCTTTCATTCATGCATCTTTCACCAGTCCTACACAACCTTGTTGCATAACCTACCATTCCACATTTACCACAGCTAGTTCTTGGATTGGCACACATCCTGGCATAATGCCATATCTGCCCACAATTACCACACACTCCAGGTCCACTCATATTTACTCGACCACCTTCCATGCAATCTCGTACCAAGTGGCCCATTCTTCCACATCCATAACACGCTCTTTCCCTCGCACGACTACAATCTTTTATCATGTGCCCCATTTGTCCACAGCCAAAGCAACTTCCTTGTGACCAGTGACAGTCAACCCTCATATGCCCAACTTTCTTGCACCTCAGACACCTAGGCTCATTTAGTCTAGATCTACTGTCATTCCTACCATTTGTGCGACCACTATTCCGACCATTCTGAACCCTACTCCACCCATTCTGACTCTCACTCCTACTTTTACTCCCTCTCAGTTCGCGGCCAACATACACACTCTGTTGTTCATTCTTCCCGCTGTAATAATTTTCCAAAAATCTAGACATCACTTCGATCGGGTTCTCTGTCAATGCGTCCTGATACCACCGGAACTGGGGCAACTTACTTCTACTCGAGTTGCGCACAGTGTGAATCGAGGCCTCCTCCCTTCCATAATCCTCAAATTCACGGTCCTCTAACATCTCCAGTACATCCTTCCATAGCAATCTTTCACCAGCCCATTTCATCTTCTCTTTCCTCTTATACATCACATACTCACTCACTTCCTTCGGAACCATATTTAAAAACTTCTTCATCAGCTCCTTATTCCCATTTATTCCGTCATCTCCAAATCTCATTCGTGCCAAGGACTCTTAAGCGATGCGCATAAGAATTCACATCCTCATTCTTCCCCATTCTCGCTTCCTCAAACCCATTTGTTTTCTTATACTTCACACTTGTCTTCATCCTCTTACAGTGCTCTATTATTCTCTCTTTCATAACCTCCCACTTAGGCTCACCCACACTCATAATCATCCGGTAAAAATCCTTCATACGCCCATCCAGAAACTCGCAGAACTCTTTCACCCAAAACGTATTATTCTCTCCAAATTTTTCCTTACAATAATTTTCATACTCTTTCAAAAACACTTTCACATCTTTTGCTCCGTCCACTCTAAACTTACTTAACTTTGGCACTTCTCTGATCAGTATACTCCGATGAACCTCAGCCTCAATTTCACTATCACTCATGCCTTCATTCGAGCTGAAATACAAGGAGTCAATACTAGCCAGTCGGGTCCTTTCCTGTCGGTCTGGGCATCTAGTCTTTGGGGTCTTCTTTTTTCCGTGCCTAGTCATTTGCAGGGGTTCCTTTATGCCTGTCAATCCCTTTTTATCAGTCATGTCCATTCCAAGTGGAGTCGAGGCCACACCACCACCAATTGCACCCGAATTCTCCCATTTTCTCATTCAGCATTCGCATCAATCTTTCCTCCATTCGCACCTCACTGTCTTTAATCCTCTCTTCCATTCTCACTTCCATCTCCCTCATTTTCAAACTATCATTCTCTTCTCTTAAATGCGCATTTTCTCTGTCTTTCTGCCGCACTAACTCATTTAGTCTTCTCATCTCCAACTCCATGGTCCCAATCTGTTCCTCCTCCATTAGGGACAAAAGACACAGGCTCTCACTCCTCTCCTTCCTCAAACCACCGGGCAGTTCCTATTCGGGCGCCAAAAATATGTGGCGGCGGGTTCGCGAGACCCCAGCCAAAACTCCCGCCGCCCTGACAAGATCCGCTTGGTGGTTCAAGAAGAGGGTATTGAGGAGAGAGAGTATTTTCTAAATTTAATTTACCCCCCAAAAAAATGGAAATCAACCACAACCCCAGAAAACAAAAATGTAAATTTACCCAATTTCCAAAATATTAACTATCTTTAACCACAACCAAAAGATATTTATATATATATATATATATATATATATATATATATATATATATATATATATATATATATATATATATATATATATATATATATATATATATATATATATATATATATATATATATATATATATAGTGGGCCTTACAACTTTACCCTGGCCACACACACACAAATAAGGAAATGTTTAGGGCTTCGCAACCAGATTGCCCAGTGCCACCATGTGAGTCTGTTCAACTTTCTTCAGCTCTGGGAGCGCTATTACCGGTATGGGAGGGGGAGGGTAGGGAAAGGGAGGCGGGCCCGCTTTCTTGAGGGAAGAGAGGTTCCTTTTTCTTAAGGGACTGGAAGTTCAACTTCAGCCAAGGCGAATGATTCGCACTCAAGGATGAAGAAGTGGTGGTTCCAGTCAGAGCGGAAAGTGCGAGGGCTCAGGCCCCAATCGATGCGTCCCTTTACTGCCACACCAGAGTCAAGATTCACTTCAGCCGTCTCCAAAAGCCAGATGTCGGCAACAATCGGTACCACGGAACTGGAAAAGAGAAGGCACATTCAGTCACCTATTCACTGCCACACTCAAACATCTTTACTTCTAACTCATTCAACCATATCCACTCTCACACAATCTTCACTCACCTATCTTCCGTCTAGGCGGCTCTTCCTTCCTCAGTCACAAACTTTACTTCCAAACTTTTACCTACACTTGCTAAAGAAAAATATATGCTGAAAGAATCCGTCTAAAAAGAAAACAGGAGATGAATGGGGGAGCACGATAGAGATCCATCGAGTCCCCCCACACAAAGTAAAGACGGTGATCACACGATCCACACCCACACACATTCTGCAAAAGAAGAAAGAGATTAGACATAGGGGAGGGGAGGCGGACAACCAAACTACTACAACTCAACACCAAAAGGCAAATAAAAAAAAGAAGCCTTTCTAAAGTCAAATTTATGCTTCAGAATTCATTTACAACCCAAACAAAGTGGTTTTACTGAACTATAAACAACTGAATATTAAAATAAATGACTACATAATGTCAGCCATAAATTATCTAGGAAAGATAGATAAGCAAAACAACATTTTAACTAGTATTAAAAGCACAAAAAACTTGAACAAATATAAATGCCTCTGATTGGTCAATGACCACAAGCTGAATACACATCTATGATTGGCCAGTAGGATAACAGAAAAACACTAAAAATGGCCCCCAAAATAGCTAGAATCTCATCTGGCCATAATCTTAACAATTACCAAAGGCATATTAAAGTCGAACAAACCGAGTTAACAAGAATCGTGCTCTTTTAACTGCCTACCTCCAGCATTGCCAATGTTTGAAATAAAGTTGAATTAAAGGGGGGGCCAGTATGTGAAAATAATGGTTTAGTTTCGGAAAAATAGGTAAACGAAACAAAAAATTTAATACATTAGTAAACATAAAAAAAAAATCAATGAATTATTAAATAATATAATGAGTAGAAGTGTAGTCATTGACTAAATAATAAAGAATAAATGCTAAAAACAAAATAACTAAACAAATACAACGCCATGATTGGCCACACTGGAAGCTACTGTCTAATATCATAAGACCTAGATTGTAGCCCAGAAACAGTGTCCCTTATCGTGCGCCCCTAAACTGAAGTATTACTGATGTTTTTATTCATAAACTTAAAAGTGTCTTATTTATCCTACCATTGAGTTGGCTCTACCAGCAACCCTAGCAACATGAGTAGCAGATTTCCATTGGGTGGGGAGAAAAACTCCCAAATCTTTTTTTTCAATTGTTTCCTCAAGAAGGATATTATTCATATGATAATCAAATGTGGGATTTTCTTTTCCAATGTGCATGACTTTACATTTCTTTTGATTAAACTCAAGCAGTCATTTCCAACTGCAGGCCTGGAGTTTGAGGAGATCATCCTGTAACATATCACAATCAAACTGAGACTTTATTCTTCTAAACAATTTTGAATCATCAGTAAATAGGCCAACATTAGAGGATATACCTTGCGGGACACCACTCCATACAGGGAGGGAATCTGAAAGAATACCTTTAACAACCACTCATTGGGACGTATCTGTTAGAAAAACTTCAATCCATTTAAGTAATTTCCCAGAGATACCACATGCTTTTAGTTTGGCCAATAATCTCTTGTGTGGAACTGTATCAAAAGCATTCTTACAGTCAAAGTAAATAACATCAACTGGATCTTTATTATCTATAGCATCATGAATTTCCAAAATATATTCAAGCAATTGAGTTACACAAGATCTATTGGACCTAAAGCGATGCTGTAAATTGCTTAAAATATTACTCTTTTCTAAATGTTTCCTTCCTAATTTTATCTCTAAGAATTCCTTAAAGAATCTTACAAATTTCAGAAGTCAAGACTTATTGCACTATAATTTAAAGGATCTTTCTTTGGGCCTTTCTTATTTATTGGAGACCCATGGGCATACATCTGGGATTCTGCTTTCATCTAATGAACTTCTAAAAAGTATATACAAAGGCAAGATTAAGTTCTCTGCACACTCTTTCAAAACTTTTGGATGAATACCATCAGGCCAGGTGCTGAATTTCCTTTGAGGTTACATAATATCACATAAATTTATCATTAACTGTAAAGTCAATATCCTCAAGGAAAGTACCCTCAAAATTATAATCAACTTGATGTACAAGACTGTCACCTTCTATAATAAAGACTTACTTAAAAGTTAAATCAATAGTGTCGGCTGTATCCTTAAGGCCTTCAGAAGGTGTTCCATCCAACCTCATGACACTGGCATTACTTTCTTTGATTGAAGTTTTGCTTCTAAGATAGGCATAGAAAACCTTAGTATCACCTCTTTTCACATCTTCCGATACCTTTTGCTCATACTCCATTTGAGTTAGCCTGACAGCACTTACAGAAAGAAGCATTTCTAAAGTGTTGATAAGTAGCAAAACTGTCAGGAGTACATTTTTTTCTATGCCTCTATCCACGTTTCAAGTTTCTTCTTCCTAGCCATAGCTGCTTCTCTTGTCATCCATTTTTCATTGGAACTTCCTCCAGATCAAAGCCCAACAGGGATGAAGCTGTCAACTAGGTACTGAATTATGAATATCAATTATATAGTCCCACTTCTCCTCAATATCCATACCAACCATTGTCATCCATCTTATCAACTTTAGGAAACCATTGATCATAATATAGTCACCTTTAAAATATCTTTTCTTAGAAAGATCAGATTCATCTACCTCAACAGAGCCCTCAAGTATGAACTCAAAAACAAGGACTTCATGATTACTCTTTGCAATTGGTGCATCATAATTGATAAATTCAAGAGGCTTAACAACATTTGGCAAATTGCCTTTGAATTTGAATCTAATACTAGGTTTTTGAATTATGAATACTACAAGTTTATTTAAAAATAGTGGGTGTGAGGAGGCAACCCCCCACAATTAAAGCGGGTATAGGGGCAAAATCCCCATTTCCAAATTACCTTAAAAGTTATATATAATACAATATGATGCAATAACCTAACAAAACCCTCCACATTTTTGGAATTTGCCTTAGAAAAAAACAGTTTAAATTAAAAACACTTGTTTTTAATGCACAAATATATATGAATTATCAAAAAAAATAAAGGGCAGGCACTTTCCAAAATTGAATCCCTTTTTCACACGTTTGCAGCCCATAAAGGATATATCCACCATTTGGTAGTTTACTACCAAGCCCTTGGTGTCAGCCTACTATCAGATGCTGTAAACAAATTTAGTACTCTTAATACTGGCAACAAAGCCAGACGTACAATAATCTTTGTAAGTCTACTCACAGGCCCAAGCTTCAAACTTATCAATAAAACAAATGGAAAAAATGACGGTGATTTCAGTCATTGGCCATAAATTGCCTCCCTATAAATGACGTGAAATTCTGTCATGCCCCTACAGATAGAGAAGGCAGTTGTTGGCAATTGGGCCATGAATGTGTTAATCAACTAGAAATGTAAATGTTGGTAATGACATCTTTTTTTTGCCTTGTTGCAGAGCAATATGTCCTCTCTCGCTTTGTTTTTTATTTTAGGCTATGCTGGGCATGCCATTTATTATTGCCCTCTTCTTTTATTTAATCTCTATTGCCTTTATTTTAACCTCACCACTTTTTGTATTTTAGGGCCTCTTACCCTTTTATGTGTTGTTATTTACTACATAGTATTTATAGATTTTAGTGGCATATACTCTGCTCCAAATATTAACCCATTAGTTAATATTTAGTTAATAAATTACAGGAATGGAGTCAGAAATGTCTACTACAGTTTAATAAAGATAAATGCAAGGTCATACATAAGTCACTAGCCAGGTAATCTTGGAATGAGGGGCCGAGATATAATCGAGGCTAAGCTCAGTATATTGCCAGTTTGGTCTTAGTCTGGGTCTGCCCATCAGAGGGAGCCAAATGGCTGGAGACTTGGCCTGGTCACTTGCCAAAGCAGCAGCAGACTTGTCCATCCCCAGAACCCCTGCGGAGGGAGAGGAATCCCTATGTACTCTTTGAGTTTTTCCTCTCACATTTCTTCTTTGGAGAGGAGGGAAGCGAGTGAACCTGTTTCACTCCAGCCCTTGAATGGGCCCCAAGGTTGAATGTATCAGCCTCATACAGATCTTTCTCTGAGGTGTAGATCTAGGCTATCAAATAGGCACCAGGTATGTGTGTGTGTGTGGGGGGCGGGGGGTCCCCTCTCCTTACAAGTCTTTTAGAGGCCTGTGCCACCTCAGGAGGGTTTTGCATGGGCATGGACTCAGGTTCAAGGTCTGGCACCAAGCCAAGATTCGCACCCCGGGAACACCTCCACTTCAGGAGGGGCATCCACTGGCCATGCCCCCCACAAGGTGTCAGGTATCCTGACCAGGGACTCATAGGGCCTATGAGGAGAGGAGGGAAGCATGCCACCACACATTGGTCGGAAAGGAGGAGCGGGCAATGCCCAGGGAATAATGCAACCTCTTACTCCCCTATGGGGCTTGTGGGTCACCTGACCCCAATATAAGAGGTGGGGACTGAGGTGGCGCTTCCTTTGTCTCTCTGTGTTCTTAGTGTTATCCTGAGAAAGCAAAGGCAGACCTGTTGCCCTGGGCAACTCTGCAAAAGGAGGTAAGGGGGAAGTGCCCAAACCCTAACAAAAAGATGTAAAAGGGGTTTCTAAAATGCCTGCCAAAACACATTATTTTCTGACATTTGGGAGCACTAAAGAAAAAGAATGGGTTTAGTGAGCTTTATCTTGCATCCAGTTTCTCCCACTTATACTTTCTTGGATTTTGGGGCTTTTCAGGTGTCCACCACCCTGGGTGCATTAGAGAATGGTGTTTGCAACCTAGGACAGTGATTCACACTGACCAAAGTTACCCAGTGGCCTGACTTTCCACAAAGGTCACAGCTCCTAACTCAGCAGCCAGAGAGGCAGGGTGACAGGGTGGTTATCCTTACTGGTGTGTACTAATTCTCAACAAGAAAGCCAGGCTCTGAAGTTCTGTAGTAACAGACCCAGCAAGGCAGTAAAGCCCGCCCACCACAAACAGTACAGCCTTATGCACCCAAGAACGGCAACAGGGTGATCAGCCAATTACATGTAGGTAAGTGGTTATTGGGGCAAAATCAATATTCCATTTATTTGTGCCCCAATGCCCAGGTCCCTTCAAGGCTTGGTCTCTTACAACCTGCAGGCATTAAAGAACATTGTTTATAGAGGTTCCCACATCTCTTCTGACATGGCATGAGGTGCTAGTCAGGTCCTTAAGCCTAGACAGAGGGTTGAAGGGATAGTCATAGAGAAAAAGGAATGCTAAGAAGGAGCGAGAAGGAAACACACCGACAACTCACCTTGGCCCTGTCAAAGAGTTAAATTCATCCCTAATTTATACTCTGTCCAAGTGGTACAAAGTGGAAGTAGATAAAAGGTTGAAGTGATAGTCATAAAGTAAAAAAAATAATAAAATAAGTAGTACTGAGAAGGAAGCACGCCAACAACTTTCACAGGCCTAATCAGAGAGTTCCTGTCTATCCAGTGTCAGGGCTTCGCTAATTTGCACTTGTGCTGGGAGGGTGTGCAACCCCTCCAGGTACTAAGTGTAACAGGCTATACAGGGTACTCAATGGTATAAATAAAAAAATAGTACAAGGCAGGATAATTAAAAAATAGTAAGAAAACAGTAAATAGAGAGGTAAAGGCCAGAAAGTAGCCTTATGAGAAGATGGCATTAGAGGAGAGAGAGAGAACACAAAGCATTTCTGGGATCCGGTGCTCAAAAACCATAAGAAACCATGAGAAACAATAAGCTATCTACTACCAATAGAACTTTTACCAAATATGATGAAACTAACAAAACCAGGATTTTAACAATGGTCTGCCCCCAGTCATTTTTAAGTGCCAGTGAACCACTTCTGACATTTTCCAAACATCTGTAGAGATGGGAAAGGGTAACAACTCACCTATATATAGGGGTTGGGGTAAATGGCTAAAAATTCTGCATGGGAAAGGAAAACAAGTTTTGTACCAAATAAAATAAATATATTCTTAACAGAATTTACATATATATATATTAGTGATGGGACGGGTACTCGGTATCGGTATTGAGTATCGATGGTAGTGAATGATTTTAGTGGTATCAGTACTCGTATCAAAAATGTTTTGCCTTAGTTTTCGATACCAATGTTTGATCCAAGACCCTTAAAGGCCTCTTCACATTACAAGAATACCGGCAACTTTTTGCCAATTTTTGCTGCCAGCAGCACAAAACCGGGAGAGAGTTATCGATATTGGCAACTCCTATGTGTCGGTGTTTTGCTGCCGGTTTTGGCAGCATCCTTCCCACTATGAACGTGTTTGTTGATATTATATCTAGTCATGGGATGAGTACTCAGTATCGAATATCGGTAGTATTGGCTGTTTTTAGTGGCATCGGAACTCGTATTGGTATCAGGACTTTTGTCTCATTTCTGATATTATAATTCGATACTTGTCCATTAATTTCCAAGACACTGTATGCCATCATTTTACAACATATTATATTGATTATATTTAATTGATTATATTCTTGTCTCATATGTGAACAAATTCACATAATATGCACCTAATTTATTTACACAAAATTTAACATTTTATAACCCTTTCAAATTAGTTTTTCAGGGAACCAAAAGGAAAAAACACAAGCTAAACTAGTAGTTTATGCGTACATGAAAAATTTACCTATTTGCAATCAATCAAATGACTGCAGTTAGTTTAATATAAATAATATAATTTTATTTAAATGTTTAACTCAATATTCGTAAATTTCGATAATTTTATCCCGTTAAAAAATATTTTGAAAATAGTGTACATTATTTTCATCTCCATTAATAATCTTCAATAAAAGATTAGACTTTCTAAAGAGCCACTTCCGTCACAATAAAAATTATTATTATACAAAAAATACATGCAATTAGCTTGAAATCAAAGTCGTTCCATATATTCATATTGTATGTATGCTACCAAACCAATTTATTTATATTTTTGTTCTATCGTTTTTTCCTGACAAATTTTATTTCGTTTAAAACAGCTGAAAGTTAAGCTTTAAATAGACTCTTTTATCTATAAATGTTATTTGTTTTATATTCCTTCGATATTCATATTCAATTTTCACCCATTGCAGAATGAATATGAACAGTTACATGAAATAAACGGTAGAGTTAGAGAATAACCATATCGAACATGTTCAAACAGCGTTCATTCAAATGAACAAACACGAAACATATGACTCAAGATTTGTTATTGTATAACTATTCTTTCAATCTATAATCAAATGCATAGAAATTTCTTTTTAATGAAAAATTATTTAGAATATTGGGTCTGAAGACTAATATTCAAGTTTACACCTATATATTGTCTGTTGTTTTTATTTGGTTGCTAAGGAATTAGTTGTATAATTGGATGCTACTGTGCTTGTTTATCACAAATTTAGATCTCTCTCTACCCCAACCATTTTCTGCCCAATTTCTCTAACCTCCCACATGTGTAAGAGGATGGATTAATTGATAAATGTTAGATTAGCCTTTTTCCAGGACAGCAGTCTGCACAGTACAGCAAGGCATTCCTTGAAGAAGGCCTATGATACTGCATGGTGATATGGTATCATGGAGACTCCACACAATAGGGGCAAGGGAATGCCTTCCAATCATTATTTCTGAATTTTTGTGAGATTTGCAATTCTGGGTAAGGGTGAGGGGAGCCCTCTCTGGCCGAATGGAGCAAGATGAGGGCATCCTGCAGGGAAGTGTCTTCAATGTCACTCTCTTTGATCTGAGCATCATTGGTATCACCTCAGATCCGGCCCGCCGCTGCACTGTGACACAAATGATGACATATATAAAAAATGAAGTATGTGAAGTCAGTACATTGGACGAGGCTGACTGATGAACATTTGAAAGCAATTCTCTTGGTTGGATGCAGCAATTACAAAGCAAATATTGATGATATCTTAAAAGCTAAATGCCAGTTTTATAAATCTCAACCTTTTTTACTGCTTAGTTTGTGAGACTTGGATATGTGCGCACTGGGTGTGATAATACTCTTATCGCTAATGATGCCTTCTTTGATAACTTTTTGGTAAATAAATTTGTTGGTTGTCTTTATTTTTTGTGTATTCACTATATTGTATTGAAGAAAATGGTTATGCAACCCGCACTCATCATTCTCTCAGTTATCTGGCCCACTGTGAAAAAAGTTTGGTGACCCCTGCTCTATGTGGATGACCTTTCAATCTCTTTTGTTGCTGCCCAGATGCCAACTCTGGAGATTAGACTCCAATAGGCATTGAACTGCATCTCTTATTATGCCAAAGCAAACAGATTTCAGTTTTCCATGGGTAAGACTAAGGTGGTACACTTCTATCACCAAGAGCTTTTGCTAGCTGAGTGGATATGGCAGGTTTGGTCTCGGCATGAGCAGTCACAAATGTCAGTGCACTTAGAGATCTGGCTACCCATTGGTGGACATGATGTGCTCAGCCCTGTACTGGAGTGTGCAGATCTTACACTTCTGATCACACACATAGACAATTATAACACTGCTTTACTTTCTTTCCTCTACCATCTTCACAGCACATACACACACAATCTCTGTTCCAAAGGAATCCTGCCGATAAGTATCTATATCCATATCCCTCTGCCCCATGGTGATGAAAGTTCCACATAAATATTGTTTGGTGTCAAAACATTATACTTCCTGGCACCTCTCCCCAAAGAGGACTGGCCCCTGTTGCTTTCAGGTTCATCAGTGATTGTCATACTGACCTTTATGTCTATTTCATTATCTGCCTGGGTAAAGGCAGGTTGGCAAACCACTGCTATTACTATTTGTCACCATGCCTGTGCTCCCCAAACTTCCTCAGCATTGGGAGTATTGCATTTGCCCATTTTGGAACACACTTTGTATCATGCTGGATCTGTCCTCACGGCTGATCTGGTTGCAATACACTGCTCTATGAGAGATAATGCACAGTGCTCAGTTCAGAGACTGGATTGTGATCTTTAGCAACTCACCAAGCACCCAAAGTGCTTTTGAGGCATTGAAATCTCCACATACAGTTCTTGGTAAGTGTGTTGCCGTGAGCAGGGTGGATGTTAAGATTATCTTCTGCTTGGTTCTTGCACATGTAGGAATTGTAGGGAATAAGGGCACCAAAGAGTCCCAGGTGATTGAGTGCAGATACCAGTGTGCCACTCTTCCTCACATAACTACATGGCAAGAACCAGATGTGCCTTTCTAGGGTGTCTAACAGAGAAGATGGGGGATGACCAAGTGGAACTTAGTTATGTGCCATTGCGCCAGACTGTTCCCATGGACCTACCCCCCCGATGCCATGATGGCTTCAGGTAGTTTTCTGTCATCTTTAAATTAGCACACTCACTGTCATTTGATAGACTGCTTGCCTGGACCTTACTGTGATCACTGCATTGCCCCCTAGACTCTTTGGCACATTCTTGTTGAATGTCACAGTCTGGGTGATTTTACACACGTTAACTGTCCTGATACTGGGATGAGTGGGGTCGCTACTTCTTGTCCCCAATACTTGAGATGGGTTCATCCACACAGACATGTGGACTATCTAACTATTTGTCTATTTTATTTGACTCACTTGGGTGTTAGTTGCATGATCCTGCACAAGGGGGATTCCTACCTCCCCCTGATGCCAGAATGTGCTTCTTTCTTCTTCTTGCTTTTGTTTTGTTCCTCTTTTTTTATTGATTTGTTTTATATTTTAAAATAACCTAATATTAGGCTAAAAATTAATTATGGCAACCTATACCCTTGCTGATTTTTCATTTTATCATAGTTTTTTTGTGGCCATTGTTGAAAATATTTTTAATTTATATTCTTCCTCGAATGATTTTTTTCTTGAATTTATTTTGTTTTCATTTAAATAAAAGGATCTTGCATGATTGCCATATTGAAGTTTCTGGAACTGTCTGTTACGCTCATATATAAGCATCTACTTTTGTTTTCTTCACTGGATTATCAGTCATCATAGGAAGAAGATGTCTGTTACTTGTCTCCTACACTTTTTCATTATTTTCATTTCTGCTCTACTTGGTGTTCAAAATACATAAGAAAACTGTGCACCCGTATTTTGTTTAACCCTTAACCTAGTTTTTAATAGCCATTGATCTTATTATTGTTTTTTTTTATAAGTTAGCTTAAAGATAGACTTTTCCTTTTATTTTCAGCACCTATGCCTTTATTCGTAACTGCCAGAATGAAAAGGTAAAAAAAAAGACACTTGGTGTAGATGCATACCCAAGACACACGTGATGTAGTATAAAGGACTCATTATTTCTGTAGTGACTATAGACAAATAGTGACCATATATCTATATGGGCTACAGCCTAGCCAATTGGAAACACCACTTCCAATCTTAGGGAAGTTAAGCCACATTGGATGTGGTTAGTTGCTGGATTGAGTCCTGATTCAGTTCAACTTCTCAGTGGATACCATACGCTGTAACTACTAGGTAATGGTTTGTATCCTACTTTAATCAGTAGCTCTCCAATGAAAAATAAAGACCTCTTAATGAGTGCAGATTGATCCTCTTCTGATTTGTTTAATTGTACAATGTTTTGATTCTTGATGCTCATCTTCAGATACACTTTAAAAGTAGATGATAAAAATTTACAAATTATATAAAAAACTAAAAATACAAAGGAAGTAAAGCAGGCAAAATTGAATTTACGTTAAAAGATAAGTGTAGAGGTTAGAATATTCAGGTAAACCAAAAGAAAGGGTAAAAATGAGCCTAGTGGAAATGCCATTTCTTATATGAGCAAAGTTCAGCCACATTAGGTGTTTTAGTTGCTGGATGAATTCACCATTAAGGTCTATTCTATGGTTTGGATCCCACATTAAACTCTAGGTCTGAGAAATGAAAGACCAAAATAAGAAATCAGTGGTAAATCCCATAACAAATTGTTTTCAAAAGTTTTAAATGATATTTGGGTACTGAATTAAATGCTTTTGTAAGTTATGTTTGAAAAGTCTGAGAGTATAATTGATAGATTTTTAAGATATATGCAAATATATCAATAAATGACTACTGCACTAAAACTGTATGACCTACCACAAAATACATATTTGACAAGGCCCATTTCCTACTACTGTAGCAACCATGGCCGAAGAGTAGCAATCTAAATTTTAATAAAGAAAAGTAATACACATTGACTTTATGAACATTTTCTATATAAAAATCAATATATTGTCACTAAATAGCCTTTCTTTATTTTATCAATAGCAAGCATGGCTAGTGAATGTAAGTATCATACAATATTTTTGCCTTGATTCTCTTGTTATAAGAACATAAGAAAAGGAGGAGTCTGCAAAAGGCTATTCAATAGCCTATATGAGGCAGCTCCTGTTATATTATGCTGATACATCTCTCCCTCCACCCCAATGTCAAGATAAAGGAACAGCTCCTGGTGCCCTTTAAAAATGATGATTTAGTTGAGGAATTGACCATCGGGAAAGCATTAGGAAATAGTGATCATCAGATAGTTAATTTTAACTTTGGATTAGAGAACGGGAGACTAGGAAAAATTACAAAAAAGTCTGAATTTGCTAAAGTAAAATTTTAGTTTAGTTCAGAGGTAAGAATCCTTATAAACTGTCGAATATTTTCAGCACACATATATTAAATTGCAGTGTATTGAGAAGAAATGTAGGAAACCATTATGGTAGAAACAAGAGTTGGCTAGAAAAGTTCAATTTCTGAAAAGAAAATGGCATACCAGAAATTACAAATAAAAAATAGCATAAGAAATCTGAAGCATTATAGATTGACTAGGAATAAACTAAAAATTATTAAAAAAATAAAAAGCCATCAGAAATTAATTGATCTCAAAATATCAATAAAGTTCCAAGAAAATCTTTTTGATATAATATATTAATCTAGCAGAGATAAAGAGGTTGTGAAGTAATTGATGAAGAAATAGTTGAGGTACTAAATGATCATTTGCTTCAGTATTTATAAAAAATAATCAGTTTGTTACTTCTAGATCAAAGAAAGGTGTTTGATGCCATTAATATAAATAAGGAAGCCGCTGAAAGAATTGTAATTGGTTAGATATTAATTAACCAGTCCTCTGACCCTGATTATTCATTCTTAGTTACTTAAAGGAGGTAATTAGAAAATACCAAATGTAATGCTCATTTTTATAAAAAAGGAAGTAAAGAGGGCTGAAAGACCAAAGTAGTAATGCTCATTTAAAAAAATGAATTAAAAAGGGCCCAAAAAACCTAATGTAGTACTCATTTAAAAAAGGAAGTGAAGAGGACTGAAAATACAAAATGTAGGCCTTCACTTAAAAAAAGGAAGTAAAGAGGGCCCAAATATAGTGCTCATTTAAAAAAAAAAGGAGTAAAGAGGGCCCAAGAGGGGATTTAAAAACATGTAGAGTAGGGGGGTTAATATGTGATGTTAAAGATGCATTTATAATTATTAGATCATGTTTAACAAACTTAATAGACATACTGGATAATGTGACAAAAATAAAGAAAAGTAGATTTAATTTACCTATTTTGACAAAGCATTGATATATATTTCAAAACAATTATATAAATATGACACTAGATGTAATTTACTTAGTTTTCAAAAACATTAGATAATAAGTATATAAAGAATGAAAATATGGTAATAAGAAGCAGATGGAGGTAGAAAAAAGTGGAAAAGAACAGAGATAAGCCACATGGGCCCTATATAAGGTCATCCGAGTCAACACACACTCCATAAGATTGCAGCCAAACTGCTTATAAAATCATGACCATCATGGCTTGTCATAAACTAAATCGTGCAGCTACTGCTTAAAAAGGTATCACCATCATGGCTTGTCAAAAAAATTAATCATACAATACACCTATCAATAATATAATATATATACAAATTAATATTACAATATGTTATTTGCCCTGATAAAATAATCTACCCTCCCCATATACATATGTAACCTGCGCTTGAAAATATTTAAATATGGACTGCTTATTGTGTCCTGTGGTAAACCATTCTACTAATCTACTGCTCTGTTGGTAAAAAAAATACTTCCTCACTTCCAACCTACACCTCTGTTTTTTAATTTTCAAGTGGTGGCCCCTAGTCCTATTACTACCTTCCAACTCAAAGAACTCTCTAAACCCAACTTATCTACCCCAGAACAAATTTTAAAAAGCTCAATCATATTTCCTCTTTCAAATGAGAACATATTTAGCACCCTCAACCTATCTACATATTCAAAGTGTTTCAGGAAAGGTATCATCTTTGTTGCCCACTTTTGCATTGACTATAGCATGTTTATAACATGTCTAAAGTGGAAGGAACCATGCTTGTATATAGTACTTGTAAGTGTAGCCTGACATATGAGTTATATAGGTTAAAGATAACCTCTTTACTTTTATAACTATCATTCTTCTTAATGAAGCCCAACACTGTTTTGCTTTATTTTTTGCCTCAATACACTGCTTAGAAAAACCTGTGACCTATCTACTACTACTCCTAAATCCTTCTTATCATCTACTCCATTAATCCACTTCCCATCTATTTCATAGCTATCCAGCTTTTTGCAACAGCCTATTGGTCTAAAGATTTTTAAAAAGTTTGCAGTATATGTCTCCTAATAATTTACTCTTGGTCTATTTATTTTTTAAATGGATCATTATTTTCTTGTCCTAAAGGCCCCCAAAAGGTTTTATGAAGTCTTTTTAAAAATGGAAAATACAATTTTCAAGATTCTATTTTTTTCTCATTTAAATTTGCTCTAATAATTTCATTTTGCTTCCTTTGTTTTTAGGGGTCAGTAGCTCTTTCCTCCTGATTAAGATTAAAATTGAAAATTTATTTTAGAAATAACTTTGATAAAGCTTTTGAATGTATAAAAAAAAAATAGTAGCCATGCCTAAATTTTCAGAATGTTACCATTTGTAATTCTTTTTATTTCAAAAAATTCAAAATATTTGATACTCTTAGAATGAAGTTGGCTAAAACTTTAAAATATACCTAGGTTACAACCAAACTAAGAGAAAAAGAAAATCTATTATTCAACCTTAAAAACAAAAATCCTGTTCTTAAAATATAGTGTTATGGATTAAATCAACATTCTTACCGTTATCTAATTGTTTAGTTTCATAATCTATAAATTCCCGTAAGTTTGTTAAACATGATATACTACTTCTAAACCCATGCTGAGCATCATTTATTAAAATACCTTTTTCTAAATGCTCAGAAATACCCTTCTTAACTACCTTCTCAAGAATTTTACACAGTATAAATGTTAAGCTTACAGGTCCAAAGTTATTTGGGTCCTCTTTACTTCCCTTCTCAAAAATTGGCACTACATTTGCTATTTTCTAATCACTTGATATTTCCCTCAACTCCAGTTATCTAGTATGTATATATCTTTTCAAGAGCTAATGCAATACTTTCTACACCTTCTTTTAAGTAACCTAGAATGAAGGTCATTTGGGCCAGATGCTTTACTAGTGTTCAAATCAAATATAAACCCTCTAATGATTTCCCTATCTACATTAATGGTATTCAACACCTCATCCCCTGATCTAGAACTATCACAAATTAACTCTTTGGATTCTTCATTCCTAGTGACCCTATAATGATTTAGATTTTCAGCACTACCTTCCCCATTTAATTTTTGCTATGCTCTTCTTTTCTGAGAAACTTTCCTAGCTATCTCCTAATTCCATCATAATGGCTTCATACATTTCTTCCTAATGACCTTCGTTGGGATGCACTGCTCTTGGGCTATGTTTAATTTAGTCTTAAAAGTATTTCACATGTGGCAAGTATTCTTACCACTGAATTTTACATTTCCAGTTAACCTTATTCAGCAAGTTGTAAGTTTTACATAATCCCTTATATGAAAATTTTGAGTGTTAGTAGTGTTTGTTCATGTACTAGCTTTTCCTATTCCCAAGTTAAAGCTATCTAATGATCACTACAATGCTGCCCCAACAGTCAATTCCTAAACTAAATTATCATCATTTGAAAGTACCTGATCTAATATATTGGTACTCTTTGTTGATATAATAACAAATTGACTACAAAAATTATCCTCAAAACATTCTATAAACTTAAAAATTGCTCTATTCCTTTTATCTTATTTTCTAAAAGAATGTTAAGGGGGGCTTTTCTCCTCCATAAAACTTTGTTCTATCATGGTTTGATGTATTTAAGGATTGGTTGTGCAGCTTACTATAGGATTCCTTGTCAATTTATCATTCCATTTACTAATATACACTTCATCTTAATCATTTTCCACTGAATCATATAAATTTGCAATTAAATGAATTGTATTTTCTTAGTATCTAATTTTAATTATATTGATTAGTTTGGTATTTTTAACTTTAATTTGAGTAATTTTTCAGGCTGTATTTATTCCTAATAACTTAATAACAATGGTTCATGATGATAAGCAGTTTTCAAACATAATGGGTCAGATTGGACTTTGTGCTGCAACAGCTCCTCAGACAGATTCACTGTCCCCTTTAAGTTCTGGTGTAGATGGATCTGGACCAGATATATCAAATGGAGTTCCTTCTGATATCATGGTAACAATTTTCTCAAAATTGTAACTATTTAGTAAGCAATTGTTTTAATGAAATATGATTTTGAGGTTTATTTATTTAGCTCAAAATATTTTGAGGTGATAATTTTAATTTAATGTTTACATTTCTTGGAGTAAAGTTAGTCTTCATAGAATATTACTCTAGCAAGGATAACTTTAGCTTTTGAATGGAGTTCTTAACTCGCATTCCTCAGCTTTAGTATAGGTAGCTTATAATCTTTCTTACCCACCGTATTCCTTGATAACAAATATATTTTCATGTTTATCCATAGCTCCCAATTCATATCCCTACCTCACATGGGCAGAAGACTGGAAAGAAAGTTTGCCATTTGAGAAATATGGTTTATATTTTTTACTTTATAAGACTGATAGCAACTATTCTAAAGCAATGCAAGTTTAAAGGGGGTAGGTTATTTTATTTACTATGTAGTCTTATTTACTTTAATCTAAGAAGCAGAACTACTGAGTGTGTCTGCTGGAAAAACTGGGAAGAGAGTTTATAAAGAAAATGTTGATGATTCGGAAAACTAAAAATGTATGGAAGATATATTGTCCAAGTAGTGAGTAGTAGTAGGAGACTACACTAATATATATCAGTTGTTAGGTGTGAATCAGAAGAAAAATAAGGAAATATCTAAGAACTTCCACATGAAATAGAAAAGTTACCTTTTTTGTAATTCTCTTGACAGGAACTGCTTTCAAGTATGGTTGCAAATAGAACTGATATAAATTCAGAAGATCTTCTTGCAAAGCTAAAGATAGTAATCAATGAAAATTTTGAGCTCAAAGGTAAATATTCAACGTTAATTCGTACTTACATTGATCTCAGGACACACCCCTATTTGATGTAGCACTCGCTCTCCTCCCCTGACCTCAATGACTGCCTTGTTCCCCAGGGGGGCGGCGATTTGCTATCCTGGCCGCCGTGCTGATGGGACTCAGCACCCCGTTCGACCCCAGCTTAGCCTCTTCTCCTTCCTTCAGACACTTGTGTTTCCTCGCTTTTCATAAAATCTCTCCCACAACTTTCTCTGGTCAGCCTTTAATTTCACAGGGTAGATGCTAACCTTCTTCTCAGCCAACTATCCCAGATCGGGTCTGAGATGGGAGGGGAAAATGTTCCCTAACCCCTGAGCTCTGGTTTGGGATGGTGGGTTTTTAACAACCTTCCACACATCCCTTTTCCTTCTCTCTTCACACTCTATCAATTTTATGCTACATCCAAGGTGGAGCTGCCATGCTGAGTGACTGCCTGGCTACCAGGCAGGAGGGGTGGTCTTGAATGGCAGCACCTACCGGCACGGCTCTGCCAAGCCTGTATGCACCCCTTGCAGGGGGAGGCTACTGCGAGGGCTGATGAGCGTGTGCATCCCACGAGAAAATTAGGATCATGCCCAATGATGCAAATTTTTTAAAAAACTTCCCTTTTCCCCCTCACAATCAACGGAACCACCTTTGGGCAGCTCCATAGAAAAATGGAGGTTTCCCCCATGTGCTTTCACAGGGGACCCTCCAAATTTCTCTAACCAGAGAGGAGGCTTACTCCTCTCCTTTGCCTATGGGTATAGGGGACTCCCCCCCACCCCCTTGTCGGCACCTCCCTCTTTCCAGCAGCAATCCCCCCTTTACTTTCCAAGGACTGCCAAGAAAGCCAGCAGGCAGGCCCGTTCGGTCGCTTCACTCAAAAACCTGCTGGCTAAAATACTAAACCTGTGCCTCCCAAGACAAGATTAATGACACTGTTGCCAATAGGACCTGTGATGTCCTAGGGGGGGGGAGCAATTGGAGGCCCCACCCGAGATAGACATGGTCCTTGAGGCAACCCAGCCTCAAACGGTATTGCCTTCCATGGGAGCAAATCCAGGCTCAGCACCAAGCACTGAACTCGAGCCCGCTCCTATGCAAGGTCCTCCTCAAATGGCTAGGGTTTCCAAGGCATTACAAGGAGGTGAGGGATCTCCTCCTCTGACTGGTGCCCCTACGACTGCCAGGACCTTCTCCATCTCAGAGAAGGACCTTGCTGAGGTCAATCCATCTAGTCTAGGGGATTCTGCCGGCAGAGCAGAGAAGAAGGTTCATTCCCCGCCATCCTCTCCTAAAAAGAAAAAAAACAACAAAAAAGATGGGTGGGGGCTCCTCTCATCTGCGGGGGCTGCAAGCACGGGTGGGTCTGCTGCCATTTTGGTAAGCGACCAAGCCAAGATCGGCACATCCAGCCCCTCTACCCCCACGGGTGCGGAGCCCCTGACTATGACCAAAAGTGCTAGAGTGCAGAGCAGAGCAGAGCCTCGATTACATTGGGGCCCCTCTTTCAGTGATTACCTGGCGTTTTTGAGCCCACTGGCTTCAAACGCTTCCTCATTATTCGCTGCACTGATGGCACCGTGTTGGCTAAGGGCAACATGATCCATCAGAGAAGAGCTTTAGCTAGTGTGATTGATAGAGAGCCGAAGGTGACTGGTTTCTCGGACGGGAGCCTTCTGCCAAATGCGGCGGATCCCTCCGAGGCAGCCAAGATAAGTGCTCTTCAGACACTTGATGGCACCCTGGTGAGTGTGACGCCGCACTCTACCATGAACTTTTTTAAAGGAATAGTTTATGTGAGGGAACTCGTGGACTACTCCATAGAAGATATCACCCTAGAGCTGGCCAACCACGGAGCAGTCAAGGTTGAGCGTGTGATGAGAAAACAGGGAGGGGCTTCGAGACCCACCCCTACACTCTTCATCACGTTCGACTGTGACAAGCTCCCTGAGTCGGTGCATGCTGGTTGGTACGGCTACCGCATCAAGGCATTCGAGCCACTGCCGCGGCGGTGCTATTACTGTCACCGCTTCGGCCATATGAATCGCTCATGTAGACATGCAAAGTCAGGGTCACTCGAAGTCTGCGTAAATTGCTCCAAGGCCGCACACAATAAGTCCAAATCATGTGTGGCCAAGTGTGTCAATTGCGGAGAGCCGCACCCTGCTTCTTCGAAGCAATGTGGTGCATATCTCCTTGAGAAAGAAATCCTGGCCGTTCAGGCCCAAGATCGTCTCTCATTCCACGAGGCTAAGGACTTGGTCCTAGCGCGCCTGACTACTATTCCCAGAACGTCTGGCCGTTTTGCACGCCTGACGGCCATAAAACAGAAGCGTTATGTCTACATGCGCTATAAGTGCCGCACGAACGATTTCACTGTCGGGGAATTTCGTCGGGCTATGGCTAGGTTCCTTCGTAAACAGCACTACGCCACGGTGTTTTTCGATTTGGAGAAGGCCTATGATACCGCATGGCGATACGGTATCATGGAGACTATCCACACGATGGGAGTGAGGGGACGCCTCCCAATCTTTATATCTGAATTTTTGCGAGATCGTCGATTCCGCGTACGTGTGTGTGTGTGTGGGGGGGGGGGGCCTCTCCGGCCCAATGGAGCAGGAAGAGGGTGTCCCACAGGGAAGTGTCCTCAGTGTCACACTCTTTGCCCTGAGCATCAGCAGCATCACCTCGGTGCTACCGGAAGATGTTCTCGCTACGCCCTACGTGGATGACCTTTCCATCTCTTTTGGTGTTGCCCATATGCAAACTCTGGAGCTTCGACTCCAACATGCATTGAACTGCGTCGTTCGCTATGCCGAAGCGCACAGATTTCGGTTTTTCTTGTCCAAGACTTAAGGTGGTGCACTTCTGCCGCCATCCACGGCTCCCCCCTGCCCAGACTTGTTTCTTAATGGGGTACGCCTAGAAGTGGTTGAATCGCACCGTTTCCTTGGTCTTGTATTTGACCGACGCCTCACTTGGGAAGCTCATATTCGCAGCCTTAGGGTTTCTTGTACTCGCACCATGGATATTCTCTGTTCCCTGACGTTCCGCGCTTGGAGCGCTGATAGGGCTACTGCCTTACGTTTTATTGATCCTTTGTTTGTTCGAAGCTCGACTACGGATGCGAGTTTTATGCATCCACAGCCGAGCGTGTATTGCGGAAGGTGGACTCGATCCACTACACTGGCCTTACCCTGGCGACCGGGACCTTCCGCACTTCCCCCATTGAGAGCCTACTAGTTGATGCTAGGGAGATGCCACTCGCTCTATGCCATGCACAGTGCATTATTCGCCTCCCTCAATCGCTAACAGCTCTCACTGCATCTGCAGCTGATTTCGACGGTGCCTATGCCGTCGAGAGACGCCAGTCATACCCTAAGCCCTTTAGGTTTAGAGCCAGGAAACTCCTTCGCGAGCTGGTATAGCTCTCGGGCCGGTGGCACCTCTTGTTCTGCCCAGGATGCCACCCTGGAGGGTACCACATTTGGCTATTTGTCGCCATGCCTCTGCTCCCAAAGCTTGTACAGCGCCGGGAGTATTGCGTTCGACCTTTTTGGAGCACACCTCGTGTCACGTTGGAACCATGCCAGTGTATACAGATGGCTCCAAGTCCCAATAGGGGGTCGGCTTCCACGCCGTATCCCCTCTGTTTGAAGTCAGCGGGGCTCTGCCAGGCGCTCCATCTGTCTTCACGGCTGAGCTGGTGGCAATACACCACTCAGTACTGGAGATTATGCGACGTGCCCGGTTTGGAGACCGGATTGTGATCTATAGCGACTCACAAAGCGCTTTGAGTGCTCTCGGAGCATTGGAATCAACGCCCCTTCCTGGTTCGCAGTATCCGGGACGCCACAGTTTTGGCGAGCCGGGAGGATGTCGAGGTTATCTTCTGCTGGGTTCCTGGACATGTAAGAATGGCACAGAATGAGCGTGCCAGTGAGGGCATTAAAGAGTACGCGAGGACTCTGCGACTGGGCCAGCGTTTTGCTCTTCCTTACACCGACTACATGGCAGGAATATGGGCAGCTCCTCGGGCTGCTTGGCAAAGAAGTTGGGAGACGGTCGAAGGGAACTTAAAGTTGCATGCCATTGCACCGCAACTGTTCCCATGGACCTACCCCCCAATGCTGCGAAGGCTTCAAGTTGCTTTCTGTGTCTCCGAATTGGACACACTCGCGGTACGCTCCGCCATTTGATGGAGCGCTAGCTAGCGCCCTACTGTGAAGACTGCGTTATCCCCCAGACTGTTCAGCAGATTCTTGTTGAATGTCCCAGTCTGGGCAATCTTCGCGCATTACCTGTCCTGGTGCCAGGATGGGCAGGGTCGCTACTGCCTGTCCTTTGTACTTGGGACAGATTCGTGCACATTGACTGGTGGACTTATAGACTTTTGGGGGGAGGCCAGCCTTCTCCATTTTATTTAACTAGGTTTTGTTTTTTTGTTCTTGTTTTCTTTGTAGATCGTATGCTCCTGTGCCGGGGGAAGGCGGACCTCCCTCCAATGCCGGAGCTTGCTTCCTAATTGTTGCCATTTTCCCTTTTTATTGTTGTTGTTTTTTCATATTCATTTTTAAAGTAGCCTATTGCTAGGCTGTCGTGATTGCAGCGACTTATGCCCAAGTGAGTAGTCACCAGATAGGCTCCTAAAAAAAATAAAAAATAAATGTGTACACAGACTTGTAGACTATCTAACTTTTTGGAGGAGGATGGCCTCCTCCTTTTTGTTTGATTTTACCTTCATTGGGTATATGCTCCAGTGCCGGAGGGTGGTAGGGGCTCTCCTCTAATGTGCAATCATGGCTTCCTTTCTTTCTTTCCTTTTTTTATAGCCTAAGTTTAAGCTAAAAGTTTAGGTGGCATTTTTTCAGGGCCTTATGCCTGTGGTTGCAGTTGCCAGATGGCTGCTTTAAGAACTAAAATGGTACAAAAAATGGCAAAAATGACTTTTAGTCAAATGAGGTTTTGTGTTGGTTAATTTTCACACTTGATGCATTTCCTGATGCCATTTATAAAAAATATCACCTATAATTAACAAGTGTGACCCGCAGTTTTAATTGAACTTTAAACCGCCATATATAGTGAATCATTATACCCTTGCAAATAGGCTCCTCCTAATTTTGTTGCTATGATTATTTTAGTTGTTTTTCCTTGTTGGTAAAGGGAGCCAAACATAACCCTATATAATTTTTTTTATAAAACAATTTTCACAACTCTCCTCAATTGTTCAGGGAGGATATATCTTTATTAAAAGGTAAATTTATATTTTGATAGTGAACTTTATTTTCTAGAGACCATCACCCAAAACAATTTGGCTTTGAGGCAACAAATGAACTTACTTGTCCAGTGGAATCAACAAGTTGAGCAACAGCAATGCCAGCTTAGGCAAGAGATTAATGATGCAAGCAAGCAGTTTGCTACTTTGAAACATGAAAATCTTGTCCTCAAGTCTACTTTGAATAATTTTAAAGTAATTTACCTTAAATATTTTTAATTTTTGCATTAAGTTAGAGAAATAAATGTCACTTAAAATTCTTCGAATTTTACTCTAGATGACTATAATTATGAAGTTTGTTTCACTTTCCATTAGGCATCCAGTTTTTGGAATGGCCCTTTCATATTAAGGTTGTTTTCTCAATATTGTTTTGTAGAGGAATAAATAGCATTCTTTTAAATTTTATTTCATTTTATTAAATTCTGAGATTTTGTAAAGGAATTAGATGGCCTTATTGAGTGGAAGCCATCTGCAATTTAGAGTGAAGTTAAGCCACTTCTGGTTAGGTTAGGTAAGTCACTGGATGGAATCCTGATTGGGGTTGACTTCCTGGTTGCTGTCTTATCTGTAGATACCTGTTGTTCGGTTCCATATTAAACTGTAGGTCCCCACTAAGAAATTAAAGCACTCAGGAGTGCTGCAGATTGCTGGCAAAACCCCTACCAAATTTTTGTTCTACCAATACCATAGGCAGGTAATGACAAAATTTCAGAACTATTTATGTTGTAAAAGTTTACTATGCCTTGTTAAAGAACACTGATTTTTGGAAGGTGCCTTCCAGAAGCCTCTTCTTGCATGACTGTTAATACCTTGGCGAGAGTAAATATCAAGATTATTACTATTATCAAAACTACTGCCACAAGGTTTGTGAGAAGAGGTTAAGTGGGGAAGGTCATAGGTCAAATAGTTTTAAGGGGCAACTCATGCACTCTAAAGAATTAAATTGGATCCTCCTTCAAGCAGCTGCAGCATGGTTTCTTATGTTACCCTTGTCATTCCCTTGCAAAGGATTAAATATAATACATTTGGTGTGCTTATAAAACATATTAACATCTGATTATTAATAATTGGTTGCTCTTTTGAAGAGTACTGACTCTACAGCTCCCAAGTTTGAGGATTTAGACAATACTATTCAGAACCTGAATCAGCAGTTAGATACAAGCGCACGTAGGCTTCAAACTGCTTTAGAAGAGAAGGAGGGACTCTCAATGCAATGCACAAAGCTGGAGGGAGAGCGAACTCTCATAAAAGTAAGTGTTGCTATCAATTTTCTTTTTAGGGAAAAACTACAGATGGTGAAAGTTATTTCTATGGTTCTTGTGGGTATTTTTTAGATACTTTAGTTTAAAAAGAAACGACTCCTTACCACTAACTGCATTGAAATATTTTCCCTCTCATCATCTGCAGTCTTTCTTAGGAGACTGTGGACATGCTCCCACCTTAAGGTGAGGGTGGGGATAGCAGGCTTGCCTGCGATGAAGAGGACTCTTATTGTGCCCTTCTCTCTAGTCATATTTTATCTTCCTTTCTGTTTACCTTTTTTTTCTGATTTTCTTTCCTCTTTACACAACCCAATGTGGCCTCCCTTAACACTTTCAGGCCTCCCAATAGCATTGCTCTTGCATGTTTAGTCATGGCAGTAAAACCCATTGAGTCCTCCCACAACACACTATTGGCTCCTCCCACAATTATGTAGCATGACTGGGATGTTTGGTTCAGACAGATGCTGACACCCATTGAGTGGTTGCCTAACCCAATTGAGTCCTCCTACCAGTGATGTAGTACCACTCTTGCATACTTAATCTGGACCTTTACATCAAATTCAGCCTCCTGTAATACAATTCTCATTGATCCCTCTTATAATACCCATTGAGCTGTCCTGCACCATCCATTGAAAGCTTCTGTTATCCAATAATACCCATTGAATCCTCCCATGGAGCTCTCCCATAATTCCTATGGAGCCCTCCTTTGATACCCATGTAACCCTCCCATACCACTTATGGTGCCACCCACCACCACTTATGGAGCTCCCCCCTCCCTCACACACATATGGAGACATCATACCACCATTGTGTGCTCCCGCAATACCAATTGAACCTTCCCACAACTCCCTTTGAACCCTTCCATAATGCCCATTGAACACTTCAATGCTCCCATAATCTTGGAACACCTGTTGAGCCCTCCCATATTACCCATTGAGCACTCCCCCTTCCTACTCCCTACCCCATGTCTTGATGGCTTCAGGTCATTTTTTGTAGAATTTGAATCAGTCACCCTTGTGGGATGCAACGCCATTGAAAAAAATAAAATAAATATTTAACACCCTCTTTGACCCTTTGTTGGGTCTCTACAGGTGCGGTAAAGATACTGAGTTGACCCAAAAGAGAGCATTATTTTCCCTTGAATAACTGGGGTCAGGGTTTCAGTTATAGTAGAGGCATTCATTACCTGTTGTAGCGCTCCCCTCAGCCTTACAGTTAAGAATGGTTAGTTCTCCAGACTGTTTCAGTACATTCCTGTTGAATGTCCCCTGTGCACTATCTGTCCTGGTATTGGGTTAAGCTGGGATGCTACCACTTGTAGTAGAGTTTGTGTACTGCCAATTGTGGATTAAATGAGTTTGGAGGAGGTTGACCTCCATAATTTTTAGTAGGTGGGGGTTGAGTGTATGCTCAGATAATGGAGTGGGGTTCTCTCCAGCACCTGAGTGTGACTTTTTTTCCTTGTAGTTTTGATTTACTGTTTTTTTGTGTTTTTTATCTCCCTTTTAAAATAGCCTAGAAATAGTTTTGTTGGACTTTCAGTAGCTGTGCCCTTGTTGGGGGCCGCTAGTAGAGAGCTAAAAAACCCCTTAAAACATACATCAAGTGCTCCTGTAATACCCATTGAGCCGTTCGAACACTTGTTGAGTCCTTCCTGGGTTAATGCACTGTTGGTTAGAAATTGGGCAGTTAGCGGTCCATGTGGTGTGGTCTCTCCGAAAACCCCATGGACCCATCCCTAAACACACATTGATCCCTTACTGAACAATCATTTAGCCCTGAAGCATAGACTCCAAAAGGCATTGAATCACATCTCTCACTATGCCGAAGCGCACAGGTTTCAGTTTTCTTTGGACAAGACTAAGGTACTGCACTTCTGCCACCATCCACGACTCCACCTCGACCGGACTTGTGATGGAGCATCCTTACCTGACCACTACTCAAGAAACTGCCTCCTCATGCAACATTGACTTCCAGTAAGAATCCATGATGATGCAGAGGTGATTCTCATCAAAACGTTTGGTAGAATGTAGACGTTCAACAAGAGATTTGTTGTTCAGGAAACACTTTGCGAGTCCAGTGTTAATTAAGTTAGACACCTTAAATCAGAGCTGGCAGAATAAAAAGTAGTTGCTAGGGGCCAGATCTGCACTGTAGGGGGGATGGTTGAGCTCCTCGAATCTGCACTCACGCAGGGCAGCTTGTACAACTCTGGCCTTGTGGACTTTGATGACGTTGAAGACGATCATGGGGTGTGAGGTTTCTAGGGACCCAATGGGCAGAGACCTTGGTCATGGCCAAATTGTCGTGGATGATGTTGATAACACTTCCATGTGATATTCCAAGTTCTCGCTCGATTTCTTCGACCTTCACCCGTCGATTTCCGAGGATCATCCTCTCCACATGGGCCACATTGTCCTCGTTGGTCACGTTGGACGGGGGTCATCTTCAAGGGACTCACGACCATGGCGGAACTCCCTATTCCAGTGAGCAATGGTTGCATAGGAAGGGGCGGTGTCGCTGTACACTGCAACCATGCGTTCATGGATCTCTTTTGCATTCTTGCCTTCCTTGGTCAAAAATTTGATCACTGTGCGGTGCTCAACCTTCTCCATTGTTGAAAAATTTCTGGCTGACGATCTGCGATCAGCTACTTCTTCTTAAATAGACGAGGCAGAAGCGTGCGGCTGCCGGTCCTGACTTGTCATAACTTGTCCTAACACCCCCACAAACAGCCATCCCCCTTCCTCTGTTTTGCCCTACCGATTTGCAAAACCTATTGAACACCCCTTGTATGTATGTACACAAAACAAAAACACTGTTTATATACAGCCTTACGATATATAAATATTGGCCAATACAGAAATATAAATAAATCACATGCAAAAGCAAATATATACATATATCATCATTTCATCATCATTTTTAAAGGCTCCATACATGCTTGCATGTTTTGGCCTTATTTACTTAATGGTGGCTTTCCATGCTACTCGATCTCTGACTGTTTCTCTATTCAAACTCATATCCTTGAAGTCCCTTCTATTCAAACTCATATCCTTGAAGTCCCTCTGTATGACCTGATTCAAGTCTAATAATGTACCATTTACACATTTTGGCCAATGTTGAGCTTTGGTAAATTTTCAAATCATTAGGTAAAGCTCAACTATTATAGTCACTGTCAAGGCTTCAAGACTATAAGGCTAATCACCTCAATTTGCAATATGATTTCCAACCCTGCCCGCCTATCAGCGTGGATAAAGCATCGACCAAATGATGCTCATTTAGGTTGGTTAAGCAAATTAGCACAAAATATATATAATATAATAAAAAATCTTTTCTACTGCTTCAGGAATGTAAAAGATAATAAAAAGTCATAAATTTTGCGATAATAACTTCAATGCAAAACATAAAACTCGTTCAATTTACAATACAAGTGCCACATAAAATGATGGACGAAAAAGGTGTGAAAACTTTTTATTTATATACTAATTGTAGTAAGGAATAAACCATACCCACCATTGTAATTATACTCATTTTAGTGACTCTCAACATTTTTTGGAATGGTCACAAACTTAGGAAGTCCACTACCTTTCTTTATTCCAGTTGATCTATTTTCTCAAGCTTTTATCCTAATCACACTAATAACATTCACTTTAATTGCTGAAAATTCTTCTAACACTTTTTTCACCAACCATTATAAAAAATTTTAATAGAAAAAATAGTAAGTGAGAGTTGAGGAAACTTTTATAGCAATACGAAAATAAATGTTGTCAAGTGATGATAAAATCTCATAATATGTTAATCGGCAAATCACAAAAAAATATGCCAATGCCAATGCTGATCAATCGGTACATCACTATATTCCAAGTCTTCCTCGGTCTCCCTCTGGCAGCTGCACCCCAACCTCCTACCACACTTCACCCAATTATTATCCTCCATCCTTCCCACATGACTGAACCAAATCATTCTCCCTCTTCTCAGTGCCACACTAATGCATTCTATCTCCAATCTGTCCCTTAATTCACAGTTTGCAACTCTGTCACCTCCATGCCTCAAATTCAGAGATGCTCCACACATCCATCTCACCATTTTCATCTCAGTACGCTTGAGCCTCTGGATGTCCTCTTCCTTCACAGCCCAAATTTCGCTGCCATACAACATTGTACTTCGTGCGCATGCTGCATACAGATGTCCCTTAGCTCGGGGGACAAAACCCTCAGTGTCAAGAGAGGAAACAGCTCTCTGAACTTTTTCCAACTAATTCTAACCCTTTCCATGGAACTCGCCCTAGCACCTCCCCCTGCACTGATCATATCTCACAGATAAGAGAACAAGGCTATGCATTTAAGTGACATACCATCAAATACAATCTTCTCCTATATATGTATATATATATATATATATATATATATATATATATATATATATATATATATATATATATATATATATATATATATATATATATATATATATATATATATATATATATATATATATATATATATATATATATATATATATATATATATATATATATATATATATATATATATATATATGAACCAGTTTTGACAATATCTACAATAACCGGTACCAGTAATGTGCAAAAAAAGGAGGAAAAGGTAGGCAGGCCTGCTTTCTTGCGGGACTTCAGTAGAGTTCTATGACTCGGTGTAGTGTTCCAACCACTGCATTGGAGACTAGGAGCCGCTCTCCATGACTGACATTTCAGGACACTCTTTCTCAATTACTGAGAATGGGGGCTGAGGGCTGGCTTCATGTCTTTCTGCCGCTGCCTCTCAAGGTTAGATGATCAATCGGCTGACTTGTACCGAGAAGCTGAAAAGGAGAAGTCATTTCAATCAAAGATTCATTGCCATGCCATACCCAAACAAACATCACTAACACACTCACATAGACCACTCACCTGGACTTCTATCCAGCTCCCTTTTCTTGCTTTCACTTATTCTTCAGATACTATTCTCTATGCTCCATCACAAATTTACAGTCTATTAGTTTGCACTTTGAACTTAATTTAATTTATGTGCTGTAAAATACGCCTGTGGGAGGAGACAGATGAATAGGGAGGTACGATAAAAATGTCGGGTCCCCCACTTGGATTGCCTTCTCTCATCTTCTTCGTTCCATGCACCTTGGAAAAGAAGAAAGGGATTAAACATTTGGGATGGTGAGTGGAGGCAGACTATCTAACACAACTACTACAATGGTAGCAAGTTGGCCAAAGATCACATCCTTCAGCAAAGGAGCACATTACCTAAATTGAGAACCGAAGATAACTTGTTTCCCGGACGAGACCCTACTGGCATATGTGGCGGACCCTTTTGAGGTGAGCATGAACAGTGCCCTATTCCTACACTCTTCGTTACGTTCGATCGTGACAAGCTTGCTGAGTAAGTGCTTGCCGATTGATACTGCTACTGAGTGAAAATATTGGTGCCGCAACCACAAAGGTGCTACTACTGCCATCGCGTCAGCCATACAAATCGATCATGTAGACATTTTAAAGTCGGGTTTACCTGAAGTCTGTGTAAGTTTCCCCAAGGCCTGCCTTTACATGATAACTCCTTATTGTGTATGGCCAACTGTGTCAATGGCAGAGAGCTGCACGCTGCTTCTTGGAAGCAATGTGGCGCTGTAGTAGTTTGGTTGTCCGCCTCCCCTCCCCTATGTCTAATCTTTTTCTTCTTTTGCAGAATGTGTGTGTGTGTGGATCGTGTGATCACCGTCTTTGCTTTGTGTGGGGGGACTCGATGGATCTCTATCGTGCTCCCCCATTCATCTCCTGTTTTCTTTTTAGGCGGATTCTTTCAGCAAATATTTTTAGTGTATAAGTTTGGAAGTCATTAGTTGTGACTGAAGAAGGAAGAACCGCCTGGACGGAGGATAGGTGAGTGAAGATTGTGTGAGAGTGGATATGGTTGAATGAGTTAGGAGTAAAGATGTTTGAGTGTGGCAGTGAATAGGTGACTGAATGTGCCTTCTCTTTTCCAGTTCCGTGGTACCGATTGTCGCCGACATCTGGCTTTCAGAGACGGCTGAAGCCAATCCTGACCCTCGCAAGTGTGCCTACCTTTTGGGGCAATTTTCTAACGTGTGGACCTTGGCCAGCACCTTCCAGTCTCCAGGGAGTGGTTGAAGCAGCATCCAACCGACTGTGACCCAGCAGTTGGTACCAACAAGCGTCCCAGCAACCCAAAATCCTCGGCTTTGCCGAGTCCTGGACCCCTCAGAATCCCGCAGAAAGTGATCCACCTCCCACTTTCTCCAATACGTCTCACTTGATTAGATAGTTAAGGGTGCACCCATCTTTCGCGATATCTTGGTTCTAATATTCGTTGCAGGCCAAGATCTTATTGTAAGGCCTTTTGTGTAAATATACATGTGTTTGTTGGCCAAGGTATTATTGTGAGGCCAACTATATATATTTTTTTTGTGTGTTTAGAAATTGTAAATATTTTGGTGATTGGTTGAATTTGCATTTTTATTATTTACTGGGGTTGTGGTTGATCGCCATTATTCATTGGTTTTTAATAAATTTAGAAAATACTCTCTCTCCTCAATACACTCTCCTTAAACCACCGAGCGGACCTTGTCAGGGCGGCGGGAACTTTTGGCTGGGGACTCGCGATCCCGCCGCTACATATTTTTGGCGCCCGAATAGGAACTGCCCGGTGGTTTGAGGAAGGAGAGGAGTGAGAGCCTGTGTCTTTTGTCCCTAATGGAGGAGGAACAGATTGGGACCATGGAGTTGGAGATGAGAAGACTAAATGAGTTAGTGCGGTAGAAAGACAGAGAAAATGCGCATTTGAGAGAAGAGAATGATAGTTTGAAAAGGAAAATGAGGGAGATGGAAGTGAGAATGGAAGAGAGGATTAAAGACAGTGAGGTGCGAATGGAGGAAAGATTGATGCGAATGCTGAATGAGAAAATGGGAGAATCAGGTGCAATTGGTGGGGGTGTGGCCTCGACTCCACTTGGAATTGACATGACTGATAAAAAGGGATTGACAGGCATAAAGGAACCCCTGCAAATGACTAGGCATCGAAAAAAGAAGACCCCAAAGACTAGATGCCCAGACCGACAGGAAAGGACCCGACTGGCTAGTATTGACTCCTTATATTTCAGCTCGAATGAAGGCATGAGTGAAAGTGGGAGAGAAGTGAGTGATAGTGAAAGTGATGCTGAGGTTCATCGGAGTATACTGATCAGAGAAGTGCCAAAGTTAAGTAAGTTTAGAGTGGAAGGAGCAAAAGATGTGAAAGTGTTTTTGAAAGAGTATGAAAATTATTGTAAGGAAAAATTTGGAGAGAATAATAGGTTTTGGGTGAAAGAGTTGTGCGAGTTTCTGGATGGGCGTATGAAGGATTTTTACCGGACGATTATGAGCGTGGGTGAGCCTAAGTGGGAGGTTATGAAAGAGAGAATAATAGAGCACTGTAAGAGGATGAAGACAAGTGTGAAGTATAAGAAAACAAATGGGTTTGAGGAAGCGAGAATGGGGAAGAATGAGGATGTGAATTCTTATGCGCATCGCTTAGAGTCCTTGGCACGAATGAGATTTGGAGATGACGGAATAAATGGGAATAAGGAGCTGATGAAGAAGTTTTTAAATACGGTTCCGAATGAAGTGAGTGAGTATGTGACGTATAAGAGGAAAGAGAAGATGAAATGGGCTGGTGAAAGATTGCTATGGAAGGATGTACTGGAGATGTTAGAGGACCGTGAATTTGAGGATTATGGAAGGGAGGAGGCCTCGATTCACACTGTGCGCAACTCAAGTAGAAGTAAGTTGCCCCAGTTCCGATCCTATCGGGACGCGCTGATAGAGAACCCGATCGATGTGATGACAAGATTTTTAGAAAATTATTACAGCGGGCAGAATGAACAACAGAGTGTGTATGTTGGCCGCCAACCGAGAGGGAGTAAAAGTAGGAGTGAGAGTCGGAATGGGTGGAGTAGGGTTCAGAATGGTCGGAATAGTGGTCGCACAAATGGTAGGAATGACAGTAGATCTAGAGTAAATGAGCCTAGGTGTCTGAGGTGCAAGAAAGTTGGGCATATGAGGGTTGACTGTCGCTGGTCACAAGGAAGTTGCTTTGGCTGTGGACAAATGGGGCACATGATAAAAGATTGTAGTCGTGCGAGGGAAAGAGCGTGTTATGGATGTGGAAGAATGGGCCACTTGGTACGAGATTGCAGGGAAGGTGGTCGAGTAAATATGAGTGGACCTGGAGTGTGTGGTAATTGTGGGCAGATAGGGCATTATGCCAGGATGTGTGCCAGTCCAAGAGCTACCTGTGGTAAATGTGGAATGGTAGGTCATGCAACAAGGTTGTGTAGGACTGGTGAAAGATGCATGAATGAAAGAATGGATGGGAATGATGCAAGTAATCGAGAGGATACGACTCAGGGAAACTAAGGAATGAGAGGGTTCCTTCTGGGGAATTCTCTAGAGTGCAAGTGATGAATGTGAGAGAAGGATTGTCAAATCGTGGAGTTAATTGGGGTCAGAGAGTGAATAGGTGTATGTGTGTTAAAATTAAGTGTGGAGAACGAGAAGTTAGTGCATTGATTGATACAGGATGTAAGGTGAATGTGGTGTACTATGAAGCATTTGTAGGAATGAAAGTAAGTGAAGTTAAGGATCGTGGATATCATTTGACTGGATTAGGTGAACAGGATGTGCCGATTGTTGCAAGGTTTAGAGAGAGTGTTTTGATTGCCGGTGTCCGGATGAATGAAGATGAATTTTGTGTTGTAGAAGGTGCAAACAAGAAGTATGACATGCTATTAGGTTATAAGTTTTTGAAAGCGAATGGTATTGTGATTCACCCTGATTTAGAGATGATTGAATGTAAGAAGAATGGAAGTATGAAATGTCAATGGTATGTGAATCCAGATGGAAGTGTGAGAGTGAACATCATGAAAGATCTGGAGGTATATGCGATTGAGAGTGTGCCTGTCAAGCAGAATGAAACATTGAGTGTAAGGATTGGATGGAATTCGGATGTCGAGATAAATGAGAATGATGGGAATATTTATGTCTTGGATGGTAGTGCTGCAAACTATCGATTAAGGCGAGTGGTGCATGTGTTTGATGGTATAATTGATATGAAAGATCCGCGTGTCTGCATGCAAGTTTGGCCTGATCTGCGAAGGAAGAGTCTTAGAGGAGTGCAAGTGGGAGATATATTGGGTGTGTTAAATACAGTGGTGAATATGGAGAATGATATGCATGTGGTGAATGCAAATGTGTTTTCCGTGAGTGTAACGTCGAATGTTTGGAAGTATGAAGATTTGATTGAGCAAGTGAAATTGGAAGAAAAGTTGAGTGAAGGTGAGAAGCAAAAAGTTTACAGGATGTTGTGGAATAGGAGAGGTGCTTTGAGTCAAGGGGATGAGGACTTTGGCAACACTCGCTTGCCTGAGTTCAAAATAATTTTGAGCGACGATATGCCAATATATCAAAGGCCTCGTCATTTCCCTGCCCCTGTGGCTCAAGAGATTGAGGAACAGTGTGAGGAATTAGAGAGAATTGGCGTGATTTAGCCGAGTGTGAGTGCCTGGAATAGTCCGATTGTACCTGTACGAAAGCCAGATGGACGTTTGCGACTGTGTATTGACTATAGAAGAGTGAATGAACGAACGTTGAAAGACAAGTTTCCTATGAGTGTTGTGTCTGAATGTGTGTACAGTATGTATGGAATGAAAGTGTTTTCTAAGATGGATCTGGTACGTGGATACTACCAGATGCCTGTGGCTGAAGAGAGTAAGCCTATTACGGCGTTCTCTACCTCAAAGCGCCATTATCAGTTTAGAAACCTGAGCTTTGGGTTGGCGAACGCCCCAGCTGCTTTTCAGCGTGCTATGAATGTAGAGTTGAGTGGTTTTCCGTGTAAGAATGTACGAGTGTTTTTGGATGATATTTTGGTGATGAGTGAGAACATGGAAGAACATATGACCTTGGTGAATGATGTTTTAAGAAAGTTGGAAGACGTTGGTGTGAAAGTGAAGTTGTCTAAATGTGTATGGTTTGCTAGTGAAGTTGAGTTTTTAGGACATAAGGTGAGTGCGGTTGGATTGCGTAAATCGGAGAAGTTCGTGGGAAAGGTTAGGAATTTTCCTAAGCCTACCACAGTGAGAGAGTTGCGTGGATTTCTTGGTTTAGTTGAGTTTGGAAGAAAGTTTATGAAAGATTGTTCAGGTGTAATGAAACCGTTGAGTGTATGGACTGGGAAAAAGAAGAGTGCTGTGATTAAGTGGAATGACTCTCTGAATGCAGCGTTTGAAAAGTTAAAAGCGGAAGTTGCGAAAGTGGCGTGAACCTCCTCAATATTTGGTGCAACATCCGGTGAATGAATATCTGTCTGAAAGAATGGAAGACTGTGAAATGGTGGATGATATAGCTAGTGCTTTAGAGGGGAAGCAGTTAGTGTTAGTTGAACATCGAAGGGGGAAGCGTAAGAGTAAACGGTTGAGAAAGGATGAATGGATGGAACAGTTTGGTGAGAGTGATGTGAGAGAGTTTTCTGGGTTTGTGCAAGATCGAGATGGAGTATATGATAGAACGTACAGTATTTGTAAGTTTCCGTTGAATGAGTCTGAGTCTATGCTAGAGAGTATAAATGGGATAAGTGCGAAATTGGAACAAGAGTCGATAAATGCTATGAAAGAATGGGAAGGTTTGATGGATGTAGTAGAGAGGTTAGTTGAGGATTTGAGTGGGATTGGTCAGGGAATGTCGGATGTGTGTGTGGATGAAGTACATAGAGAATGGGCCATGGACAGACATGAGGAGACATTACGACAGATGACAGAGACAGTTGATGGACCTGTGACTAGGAGGAGAGGCAGAGTGAAAGAGTATGACTGGGTGATGTCGAAAGCATTGTGAATGAATGAAGATGTGGATTGAGACATGGTGAGGTGAGGCGAATTTAGCTGGGAGGGATGTAGTAGTTTGGTTGTCCGCCTCCCCTCCCCTATGTCTAATCTTTTTCTTCTTTTGCAGAATGTGTGTGTGTGTGGATCGTGTGATCACCGTCTTTGCTTTGTGTGGGGGGACTCGATGGATCTCTATCGTGCTCCCCCATTCATCTCCTGTTTTCTTTTTAGGCGGATTCTTTCAGCAAATATTTTTAGTGTATAAGTTTGGAAGTCATTAGTTGTGACTGAAGAAGGAAGAACCGCCTGGACGGAGGATAGGTGAGTGAAGATTGTGTGAGAGTGGATATGGTTGAATGAGTTAGGAGTAAAGATGTTTGAGTGTGGCAGTGAATAGGTGACTGAATGTGCCTTCTCTTTTCCAGTTCCGTGGTACCGATTGTCGCCGACATCTGGCTTTCAGAGACGGCTGAAGCCAATCCTGACCCTCGCAAGTGTGCCTACCTTTTGGGGCAATTTTCTAACGTGTGGACCTTGGCCAGCACCTTCCAGTCTCCAGGGAGTGGTTGAAGCAGCATCCAACCGACTGTGACCCAGCAGTTGGTACCGACAAGCGTCCCAGCAACCCAAAATCCTCGGACCCCTCAGAATCCCGCAGAAAGTGATCCACCTCCCACTTTCTCCAATACGTCTCACTTGATTAGATAGTTAAGGGTGCACCCATCTTTCGCGATATCTTGGTTCTAATATTCGTTGCAGGCCAAGATCTTATTGTAAGGCCTTTTGTGTAAATATACATGTGTTTGTTGGCCAAGGTATTATTGTGAGGCCAACTATATATATTTTTTTTGTGTGTTTAGAAATTGTAAATATTTTGGTGATTGGTTGAATTTGCATTTTTATTATTTACTGGGGTTGTGGTTGATCGCCATTATTCATTGGTTTTTAATAAATTTAGAAAATACTCTCTCTCCTCAATACACTCTCCTTGAACCACCGAGCGGACCTTGTCAGGGCGGCGGGAACTTTTGGCTGGCGACTCGCGATCCCGCCGCTACAGCGCGTATCTCCTGGAGAAGGAAATCTTGGCCTTACAGGCTCTGTATCGTCTTTCCTTTGTGCGGCTAATGACTTGGTCCTTATGTGCCCAGCGCTATCTGGGAAGTCTCATGTCTCAATTTTTAAACAAGTCACTTTCTGCTTCTGTCCCCTCTAGGCTTACGAGCATGGTCACTTCTTCCCCCATTCGATACCGCATCCCCGATTCCAGTTGGGTATTTTTTGCCAGACCATGCTGGGCTCATGCTCTATGCCTAATCTATAAGGGTTTTCCACCCCACAGCCGAGGGAAAGTGAAGGACAGGAGGATGGGTGATTTGCACTCTGCATGATGTCCCCATTTTCTATTTGCTATAAATACTTCTTTTCAGGCTACGCAGTGTAGCTACACCACACCTGTAGAGGAGGTATGATGTTATTTCTGCATATACCCCACCATCATCCGACTTCGATGTAGGGACTTCCACCCTGAACTGGCACGGTTGCTGAAACCTTTTTTTCCTGATCAGGGATATGTAATGGCAGGGAGACTACGCGATCAATCACATCGGTCTTGTCCTTGCCGACCCTATTGTCGAGCTGGTGATAGGTGTCCTAAACATGAATGAGTTTATGCATCACTGACTGAATACCGCTTCCTTTTCTTGCATCGATCTATTCCTGAGCTCAACTGATACACAGCCTGATTTGGGATGAAAGGTGATCGATGTCCTTCTTGGTAGTGACCAATTTCCTATTCAACTATTATTTCCTGTCCCACATTTCAGGAAATGACTGTTTTCTTTGTCCCACTTGGGGAGTTTAGGTTGGTGGATGAGGCTGTCTGTGAATTTCATCTGGGTTGGGCTAGGCTCCGTTATATTTCAAGGAACTCCCGCTGCTCTTCCTAGTGGGGGCATTCATATGTCTTCAATTAACAAGAAGGCCCATTTTGCAGAGATGTGGATTCGGTGCAAGTTCTTGCAGAACCACCACCTATTCTCCAGGAGAATAGAACCGCAATCTCAGACCCCCATCCTTGGTAGTCTTTCACGACCCCTTTCTCCAAATTCTAGCCAAGATGCTGCTCCACCAGCATTTAATGCATGTTGTGATGTCACTGAATGCAGCTGACTCGACTTTACCTAAAGAGTTGGAAAACCTTTCAATGGCAGGTTAGGTTTAGTGAGTTGCATTCTGCTCTCGCTTCATGCCTAACCATTGACCTTAGGATGGATGGTGTCATATATGCTGTGGTTCAACACCCAGGTGAGCGAGGCATGGTCTCTGTTAGATTTGTTCAACAGGATCTGCGTAAATGGTGTCCTCCCAGACTCCTGGTGAATCGATACTGTGCTCGCTTTTCTCAAACTGGGGGTAGATTACTCTACCCTGTCCTGTTTCCATCCAATATCTCTAACCCCTTGAGTGTGCAAGCTGGTAGTAGAGAAAATGGTAAATGTTAGATTAGCCTTTTTCCTAGACATCGGAGGATACCTGTCTTTTGCACAGTGTGACTTTTACAAGTTCCATTCCATGTTGAATGCTCCCTTCTGACTGGAAATTTTCTATCTGCGAGGCATTCCTATACAGCACTCCGCCACAGTATCTTTCAATCCACAGAAGGCTTATGATACTGCATGGCGAGAGGTTATCATGTAGACTTTCCACACGATCGGGGCAAGGGGATGCCTCCCAATTTTTATATGGTTTTCTGCCAGATCATTGATTCCGAGTACCGGTGAGGGGGAGCTCTCTCTTGCCCAATGGAGCAGAAAGAGGTTGTCCCACAGTGAAGTATCCTCACTCTTTGCACTCACCATCAACATTATCACCACTGTGTTGCCATAAAATGTTCTCACTACCCTCTCTGTGGACGACCTTTTGATCTCTTATACTACTGCACAGAAGCCAACTCTGGAGCATCTACTCATACAGGTATTGAAGCCTATCTCTCATTATGCCGCAGCTCACAGGTTTTGGTTTTCCTTGGCCAAAACTATGTGGTGTACTTCTGCCGCCATTCACAGCTCCACTGTGACCCAGACCTTTTCTTAAACAGGTTTCACCTGGGAGGCTCATATTTGCAGCCTAGTGATTCCTATTACCCCCGCCATGGAGATTTTCCGTTCTGTGGTGTTCAACACACTGGGTGCGGATAGGGCTACTGCTTACATTTTTAGCGACGTTTTGTTTGTTCGAAGCTTGAGTACAGATTTGAGTTTTACACATCTGCAGCCAAGCGAGTATTGCGGAAGGTGGGCTCGATCCACCATACTGGCGACTGGTGCTTTTTGCACTTCTCCCATGGAGAGCCTACATTGCCGCACATAGTGCAATATGTGCTTGTACACGTGAGCGTGGTGCCTCCCTCAGTCGCCAATGGCACTCATTGCATCCACGGGCTATCTCGACTGTGCCTATGGCCCAGAGAGACTCCAGTCATACCCTAAGCCTTTTGGGTTTAGGGCTAAGAAACTCCTTTGAGAGCTCGATGTAACTCTCTTGCCGGTAGTGCCTCTGGTTCTGCCCACGACGCCACCCTGGAAGCTACCACCTTTGACTATTTGTCGCAACACCTCTGCTCCCAAAGCTTCCACAGCGCTGGGAGTATTGCGTTTGACCTTTTTGAAGCAGACTTCATGTCACGCTGGAACTGTGCCAGTGTATACGGATGGCTCCAAGTCCCAGGAGGGGGGCGGTTTGCACACAGTAACCCCTCTGTTTGATGTCAGTGGGGCTCGGCCAGGTGAGGCATCTGTCTTTAATGCTGAGCAGGTAACAATTAGTTACCAGTGTCAGCATATTTTTTTGTGATTTTCCAAGCCTTTATGGCAATAAACATTTTTTCTCCTAATATTTTGGGTGGTCCACCCAAAATATTTACTCAAGTTTGAAGTATAATTTCTTCACAGTCGTACACTCTACAGTTATGAGATTTTATCATCACTTGCCAATATTTATTTTCATATTACTATAAAAGTTCCATCAACTATCACTTTTTTTCTATTAAAAATTTGTATAGGATAGTTGGTGAAAAAGTGTTGGAAGAATTTCCATTGATTAGAGTGAATGTCATTAGTATGATTAGGATAAAAGCTTGAAAAAACTAGATTAACTGGAATAAAGAAAGGTAGTGGACTTCCTAAGTTTGTGACCATTCCAAAAAATGTTGAGAGTCACTAAAATGAGCATAAATACATAAAATGATGAGTATGTTTATCCCTTCCTACAATTAGTATATACATAAACAGTTGTCACACCTTTTTCACCAATCATTTTATAAAAATTTGTGATAGAAAAACAGTTGTCAGCGGCACTTGTATTTAAATTGAATGACTTCTCTATTTCACTTTGAGGTTATTATCGCAAATATTATGACTCTTTATCATCTTTTACATTCCTGAAGCAGTAGGAAAGATTTTTTATATTATATTTAGCATGCAAAAAAACAATAATTTATGAATATTTTCTGCTTATTTGCTTGACCAACCTAAATGAGCATCATTTGGTCGATGCTTTATTCACGCTGATAGGCGGGCAAGATTTGAAATCATATTGCAAATTGAGGTGATTAGACTTATAGTCTGGAAGCCTGGACAGTACTAAGGGCATTAGAAGGGACTATAATAATTGAGCTTCACCAATGATCTGAAAATTTACAAAGCTCGGCACCGGCATCGATCTTTTGTTAATAAATCGGCATCAGCCAAAATGTATAATCAGTACATCACTAGTTACAATACACCATTCGGTACTGGAGATAACTCATATTGCCCAGTTCGGGGACCAAATTGTGATCTTTAGTGACTCAAAGTGCCCTGAGTGCCCTCGGAGCTCATTGGAATCTCCACAGCCCTTGGTTTGCGGTATTGTGACTCCATGGGTGCCAAGAGCCGGGCAGATGTTGGATTATTTTCTGCTCGATTCCTGGATATTTAAGGGTTTCACTAAATGAGGGTGCCTAAGAATCTATGAGAACTAGGCAACCAGACTAGCCTTTCACTCATCACACTTACTACATAGAAGGAATCAAGTCAGCCCTCTGTGTTGCCTGTCAAAGAAGATGGGAGATGGTGATAGGAACTTAAAGTTGCATGCCATTGCGCCGTGATTGTTACCTTGAGCTTAGCTCCAATGCTTCGGTGGCTTCAGGTCACTTTCTGTCCACTTTGAATTTGTCACACTCGCGGTAGCACCGCCATTGGATGGAGTGCTCCCCTGAACCTTACTGTGATGACTACGTGTTGCCCCAGACTGTTCAGCACATTCTAAATAGTTGTGTCCCGCCCTGTAGCTTGGATTTTTGGAGGAGGTTGTCCTTTTTATTTAACTTGCTTGGTGCTTGCTCAGCTGTTAGGGGTGTTGGTCCTCTCCAATGCTAGAGCATGTATTGTTATGTG
Organism: Ceratothoa steindachneri; assembly: GCA_963969495.1. Taxonomy (NCBI): domain Eukaryota; kingdom Metazoa; phylum Arthropoda; class Malacostraca; order Isopoda; family Cymothoidae; genus Ceratothoa; species Ceratothoa steindachneri. Next base: position 105,805,680 of record OZ018321.1, on the reverse strand, counting down.
GATATTTGCTATTTGTTGCGTGTGGATTTTTCATTCAATGTTTTCCTGTTTTAGAATACCCTAATAAATAGTTTGAACTTTTTTCTGCTAGAATGCCCTTGGTGGGACTAGTCAGATGATACAGTACTTGGGGCGCTGATAGGGCTACTGCCTTACTTTTTCATTGATCCTTGGTTCGTTCTAAGCTCGACTACAGATGCGAGTTTTATGCATCCGCAGCCGAGCGTGTATTGCGGAAGGTGGACTCGATCTACCACACCGGCCTTCGCCTGGCGACTCGTGCCTTCCGCAATTCCTCCATTGAGAGCCTACTAGTCGATGTTGGGAAGATGCCACTCGCTCTACGCCTTGCACAGTGCATCATTCACCTGTTGTACGCGCAAGCCCGGCGCCTCCCTCAGTCGCCAACAGCTCTCACTGCATCCGCAGCTGATTTCGACCGTGCCTATGCCGCAGAGAGACGCCAGTCATACCCTAAGCCCTTTGATTTTAGGGCCAGGAAACTCCTTCGAGAGCTAGGTATAGCTCTCGAGCCGGTGGCGCCCCTGGTTCTGCCCAGGATGCCACCCTAGAGGGTACCGCATTTGGTCATTTGTCGCCATGCCTCTGCTCCCAAAGCTTGTACAGCGCCGGGAATATTGCGTTCGACCTTTTTTTTTGGAGCACACCTCGTGTCACGCTGGAGCCGTGCCAGTATATACGAATGGCTCCAATTTCCAAGAGGGAGTCGGCTTCCACGCCATATCCCCTTTGTTTGAAGTCAGTGGGGCTCTGCCAGGCGCTGCGTCTGTCTTCACGGCCGAGCTCGTGGCAATACACCCCTCGGTACTGGAGATTACGCGACTTGCCCGGTTCGGAGAACAGATTGTGATCTATAGCGATCTATAGTGGGGCACTGGAATCTCCGCATTCCCTGGTTCTTGATATCCGTGACACCACGGTTTTGGCAAGCTGGGCGGATGTCGAGATTATCTTCTGCTGGGTTCCTGGACATGTACCCCGTAAAGGACGCGGCGATTTGCCATCCTGGCCGCCGTGCTGAAGGGATCCAGCGCCCTGTCCGGCCCCAGCTTAGCCTCTCTTCCTTCCCTCAGATAGCCTGTATTTCTCCCCTACCTCGTCGCTTTTCATACAACCTCTCCCACAACTTTCTCTGGTCAGCCTCTAATTTCACAGGGTAGATGCTGACCTTCTTCTCAAGCCAACTGTCCCGGATCGGGGCTGAGGGGGGAGGGGACAAAGTTCCCTAACCCCTGAGCTCCGGTTCGGGATGGGTTTTTTTTAACAACCTGCTTCATCCCCACCCCTACCTTCCTCGAATCCCCACCCCTACCTTCCTCGAATCCCTTTTCCTCTCCTCTTCACATTCTATCAATTTTATGCTGTGTCTAAGGTGGAGCCACCATGCCGATGGACTGCCAGGCCACCAGGCGGGAGGGGTGGTCCCAAATGGCGGCGCCGGGCCTGCAAGCACCTCTTGCAGTGCGGGCAACTGTGAGAGGTGGTGAGCTATTGCGTCCCGTGTAGAAAAGAGGGTCACCATGCCCAATGATGAATATAAAAAAAAAACCCAACCCCCAACTTCCCCTGTAACATCAACGGAGCTGCCCTCGGGCAGCTCAACCGAAAAAATGGAGGTATCCCCCTTGTGCTTGCGCAGGGGACCCTCCATACTTCTTTAACCGGAGAGGAGGCTTACTCCTCTCCTACACCTACGGGTGTAAGGGACTCCCCCTCACCCCCTTCTCTGGAGGTGCTTTCGGGCACCTTCCTATTTCCAGCGGCATTCCCTCCTTTTCTTTCTAAGGGGACTGCCAAGAAAGCCAGCAGGCAGCCCATTGCCGACCGCCCCTCGTGTAAGTGGCTCGGTAGGGCAAACCCCCTTAGGGGGGAGAGGGAAGCCAGGCCCCTTCGGTCGCTTCCCTCAAAAGACCTGCTGGCAAGAATCTTAAACCTTGCCTGGGGTCAAGGCCTGTGCCTCCCCACAAAAGACTGGTGACGCTGCTAAGAGGACCTGCGATGTCGTGGGAGGGGATGGCCAACTGGAGGCCCCTCCTGTTATAGACATGGTCCTTGAGGAAACCCAGCCTCAGATGGTAGGGCCTTCCATGGGGGGGAATCCGGGCTCGGCGCCAAGCACGGAACCTGAATCCACCCCTATGCAAGGTCCTCCTCAAACGGCTGGGCCTCCGAGGCAGTACAAGGAGGGGAAGGATCTCCTCTGAATGGTGCCCGTGCGACCACCAGGACCTTTTCTATTTCGGAGAAGGATTTGGCTGAGGCCGGTCCATCTGGCCTAGGGGCTTTCTTCGGCGGAGGTGAGAAGCAGGTTCATTCCCCGCCCTCCTCTCCTAAAAAGAAGAAAAAGACAAGAAAGACTAAAAAGACTCGGGGCTCCTCTCCATCCGCGGGGGCTATGTGGAAGGATGGGTTAGCTGCCACTCTGGCAAGCGACCAAGCCAAGATCGGCACATCCGGCCCCTCTGCCCCCCCGGGTGCGGAGCCCCTGACTATGACAAAGATGAAAAGTGCACAGGGCGGAGCCTCGATGACATCAGGGCCCCTTATTCAGAGGTTACCTGGTGTTTTCGAGCCTGCTGGCTTGAAACGCTTCCTCGTTATTCGCTCCACTGATGGGACCATGTTGGCCAAGGGCAACATGATCCATCAGAGGAGAGGATTAGCTAGTGCAATTGGTAGAGAGCCGAAGGTGACCCGTTTCTCGGACGGGAGCCTTCTGGCGAATGCGGCGAATCCCGCCGAGGCGGCCAAGATAAGTGCTCTTCGGACACTTCATGGCACCCCGGTGAATGTAACGCCGCACTAAACCATGAACTTTGTGAAAGGAGTAGTTTATGCGAGGGAACTCGTTGACTACTCCATTGAGGACATCACCCTAGAGCTGGCCGACCATGGGGCGGTCAAGGTCGAACGTGTAATGAGAAAACAGGGAGGGGCTCGAGACCCACCCCTACACTCTTCGTCACGTTCGACTGTGACAAGCTCACTGAGTCGGTGCGTGCCGGTTGGTACCGCTACCGCGTGAAGGCATTCATGCCACTGCCGCGGCGGTGCTATTGCTGTCACCGCTTCGGCCATACGAATCGTTCTTGTAGACGTGCAAAGTCAGGGTCACCCGCAGTTTGTGTAAATTGCTCCAAGGCCGCACACGATAAGTCGAAATCGTGTGTGGCCAAGTGTGTCAATTGCGGAGAGCCGCACCCCGCTTCTTCGAAGCAAGGTGGTGCCTATCTCCTTGAGAAAGAAATCCTGGCCGTTTAGGCCCAGGATCGACTTTCATTCCGCGAGGCTAAGGACTTGGTCTTGGCGCGCCCGGCTCTGCCTGCGATGTCATATGCCTCAATAGTGGCCTGCATTTCAGGAAATGACTGAATTCTCTATCTCAGTCGAGGAGTTTAGGTCGGTAGATGAGGCCGTTGAGTTCTTCTCCGGCAACCTCATCGCCGTGGGCCTGACTACTATTCCTACGACGTCTTGACGTTTTGCACACCGACCACTCCCATGGTGGTCGGCCGAGTGTGAGATGCCCCTCAAACAGAAGCGTTATGCCTACATGCGCTATAAGCGCCGCCCGAACGATTTCACTGTCGCTGAAATTCGTCGGGCTAGGGCTAGGTTCGGGGGTATTTCGAAGCACGCCCGCCGCTCTTCTTGGCGGGCATACGTGTCTTCACTTAACGGGAAGACCCCTTTAGCTGAGGTGTGGAAGCGAGTCAAAAGGGTCGGGGCAAGTTCTCGCAGGATTCGATCCACCACACCGGCCTTCGCCTTGTGACCGGTGCCTTCCACACTTCCCCCATTGAGAGCCTGTTGGTCGATGCTGGGGAGATGCCACTCGCTCTGCGCCGCGTGCAGTGCATCACTCGCCTGTACGCGCGAGCCCGGCGCCTTCCTCAGTCGCTAACAGCTCTCACTGCATCCGCAACTGATCTCGATGGTGCCTATGCCGCCGAGAGACGCCAGTCATACCCTAAGCCCTTTGGGTTTAGGGACAGGAAACTCCTTCGAGAGGTATATATAGCTCTCGGGCCGGTGGCGCCCTTGGATCTGCCCAGGACGCCACCCTGGAGGGTACCACATTTGGGTATTTGTCGCCACGCCTCTGCTCCCAAAGCTTTTATGGTGCCGGGAGTATTGCGTTCGACCTTTTTGGAGCACACCTCGTGTTACCCTAGAACCGTGCAGGTGTATACGGATGGCTCCAAGTCCCAAGAGGGGGTCGGCTTCCATGCCGTATCCCCTCTGTTTGAAGTCAGCGGGGCTCTACCAGGCGCTGCGTCTGTCTTCACGGCCGAGCTGGTGGCAATACACCACTCGGTACGTGAGATTACGCGACATGCCGGGTTCGGAGACCGGATTGTGATCTATAGCCCGACCCAGATTTGTTTCTTAATGGGGTGCGCCTGGATGTGGTTGAGTCGCACCGTTTCCTTGGTCTTGTATTCGACCGACGCCTCACCTGGGAGGCTCATATTCGCAGCCTTAGGGTCTCTTGTACCCGCGCCATGGACATTCTCCGTTCCGTGACGTTCAGCGATTGGGGCGCTGATAGGGCTACTGCCTTACTTTTTTATCGATCCTTTGTTCGTTCGAAGCTCGACTACGGATGCGAGTTTTATGCATCCGCAGCCGAGCGTTTATTGCGGAAGGTGGATTCGATCCACCACACCGGCCTTCGCTTTGCGACCGGTGCCTTCCGCACTTCCCCCATTGAGAGCCTGTTGGTCGATGCTGGGGAGATGCCACTCACTCTGCGCCGCGTGCAGTGTATCACTCGACTGTACGCGCGAGCCCGGCGCCTCCCTCAGTCGCCAACAGCTCTCACTGCATCCGCAGCTGATCTCGATGGTGCCTATGCCGTCGAGAGACGCCAGTCATACCCTAAGCCTTTTGGGTTTAGGGCTAGGAAACTCCTTCGAGAGGTAGATATCGCTCTCGGGCCGGTGGCGCCCCTGGTTTTGCCCAGGACGCCACCCTGGAGGGTACCACATTTGGCTATTTGTCGCCACGCCTCTGCTCCCAAAGCTTGTACTGCGCCGGGAGTATTGCGTTCGACCTTTTTGGAGCACACATCGTATCACGCTGGAACCATGCCAGTGTATACGGATGGCTCCAAGTCCCAAGAGGGGGTCGGCTTCCACGCCGTATCCCCTCTGTTTGAAGTCAGCGGGGCTCTGTCTTCACGGCCGAGCTGGTGGCAATACACCACTCGGTACGGGAGATTACGCGACGTGCCCGGTTCGGAGACTGGATTGTGATCTATAGCGACTCACAAAGCGCCCGGAGTGCTCTCGGGGCATTGGAATCTCCGCATCCCCTGGTTCGCGATATCCGTGACGCCACGGTTTTGGCGAGCCGGGCAGATGTCGAGATTATCTTTTGCTGGCTTCCTGGACATGTAGGAATTGCGGGGAATGAGGGCGCCAAAGAGTCCGCGAGGACTCTGCGACCGTACCAGCGTTTCGCTCTTCCTCACACCGACTACATGGCAGGAATACGGGGAGCTCTTCGGACTGCTTGGCAAAGAAGAGGGGAGACGGTCGAAGGGAACTTAAAGTTGCGTGCCATTGCGCCGCGACTGTTCCCATGGATCTATCCCCCAATGCCGCGGCGGCTTCAGGTTGCTTTCTGTCGTCTTCGAATCGGACACACTCGTGTGACGCATCGCTACTTGATGGAGCGCTCGCATGCGCCCTATTGCAACGACTGCGTCGTCCCCCAGACTGTTCGGCATATTCTTGTCGAATGTCCCAGTCTGGGTGATCTTCGCGCACGATACCTGTCTAGGTACCGGGATGGGCGGGGTCGCTACCGCCTGTCCCTTGTACTCGGGACGAGTGCGTGCACCATGACTGGTGGACTTATTGACTTTTGGGGGGAGGCCGGCCTTCTCCCTTTCATTTAACCCGGTTTTATTGTTGTTGTTTTTGTTATCGTTATTTGTTATTGCTTTGTTATTGTTATTTCTTTTTATTGTTGTTTCCTGTTGAATTATTTTGAAGTAGCCTAGAACTAGGCTGTTTGTTTACGGCAACTTATGCCTAAGTCGGCAGTCGCCAGATAGCCCCTTAATAAAAAAAAAGAAAAAAAAAAGTGATCTATAGCGACTCACAAAGCGCCCTGAGTGCTCTCGGGGCATTGGAATCTCCGCATCCCCTGGTTCGCGATATCCGTGACGCCCCGCTTTTGGCGAGTCGAGCGGATGTCGAGATTTTCTTCTACGTGGTTCCTGGACATGTAGAAATTACGGGAAATGAGCGCGGCGATGAGGGCGCCAAAGAGTCCGCGAGGACCCTGCGACCGGACCAGCGTTTCGCTCTTCCTCACACTGACTACATGGCAGGAATACGGGCAGCTCTTCGGACTGCTTGGTAAAGAAGATGGGAGACGGTCGAAGGGAACTTAAAGTTGCGTGCCATTGCGCCGCGACTGTTCCCATGGACCAATCCCCCAATTTGGCGACGGCTTCAGGTCGCTTTCTGTCGTCTCCGAATCGGGTACACTCGTGTGACGCTATTTGTCGGAGCGCTCGCCAGCGCCCTATTGTGACGACTGCGTCGTCCCCAAACTGTTCGGCACATTCTTGTTGAATGTCCCAGTCTGGGCGATCTCCGTGCACGTTACCTCTCCCGGTACTCGGGACGAGTGCGTGCACATTGACTGGTGGACTTTAGACTTTGGGGGGGGGGGAGGCCGGCCTTCTCTCCTTTATTTAAGTAGGTTTGTTTTTTGTTGTTGTTTTCTCTGTAGCTTGCACGTTCCTGCGCCGGGGGGACCTCCCCCGACGCAGGAGCTTGCTTCCTGATTGTTGCCATCTTCCCTTTTTATCATTGTTTTGTTTTCATATTCTTATTTTAAAGTAGCTTTGTGCTAGGCTGTTGTGATTGCGGCGACTTATGCCCAAGTGGGCACTCGCCAGATAGGTTCCTAAAATTAAAAAAAAAGAAAATAAATCGTCAGATGATAGGCATTTAACCCTATCTGAATGCCCATTGAACTGTCCCCGAATCATAGCACTGTTTTTAGGTTCAGAATGTTCAGCACTCATCACCCCATGTGTTATAGGCATTTCTTGTAAACCAATTCAGCCCTCCCCGAATGCCCATTCATTCATTCCTGAACGCTCATTAATCCCTCCTTTGACCCCATTTCAGCCATCCTTAGTCTAAACCACTGTTTAGGTCGGAGAACCTGCGGCGGTCGGCGCTCCATGCGGTATAGACCCTCTTTGAAATTCCATTACCCTCTCCCTGACCACCCATTGATCCCTCGCTGGACCACGGTACTGTTTGGGCGGAGCAAGTGTCCATGACCACCCATTGAGTCCCTTAACAATAATTGAGCCCTTCCTGAATGCTCCTTGTACGCTATCCGACTCCGTACTCTACTTGACATCACCTTAGACTTTTCCCCTAATTTTCTCGCTCCCTTCTTTCACCATCCAGTTCCTTTCCATTGACCCGTCTTGCTGAGTGGAATGCACCTAACGACCGTCAATTGGCTCTAATAATCCTCTATCATTAAAAAATCTGCTGTTGATCTATAAAGAGCTTTTGCCGTCAGCATTTCCGAGTCCTGCTACATACCAAATTTGAATGAGTTGCATTTCCCTAATTGATGTGCACTTTTGCCCTGTGGGATGAATAAAACTTATTTTTCACTGCAATTAACAGTGCGACTTGACTGCAATGCGGGGAGAGTTTCAGCGATTGCAAGTCCAAAAGCAAGAACTCCTGTCTACTATTAAGGAACTGAAAGAAAGACAATTGAAGCAGGACTCTTATGCTAAAGGTATGGCATTCGAGGGAACTTGAAATTGGTCCTTAAATGAGCATAGAAAGTGACTAAGTGTGGCCAATCCTATGCAGGAAATGATGGTGGGCTTGGAAATCTATTTCATTTAATCCATAGGACTACTACAACCTATTCAAATGGAAACACTGCATCCCTTTTAAGTAAAGTTAAGGACATCAGGTGTGGTCAGGTGCTGGATAGATTCCCAATTCAGGTCAACTTCATGGCAGCTGCTATACACTAGCGACCTGTCATTCACTAAACTCTAGATCTCATCAGACAAATAAAAGGCTTCAAAAGAGAGTGCAGTTCAGTGGCAAAATCCTCTGATTTTTTTTCACTCATTCAAAACCTAATTATATAAAGAGATTGCTCATCCATATACATTTTCATTATACTTAACATACACCCATAATAAGGAAACATTAATTCTTTTGAATTTAACATTTTTTTTAATATTACTCCCTGCTAAGGTCCATTCCTTAGGCTGGCAGCCACTATAAACTGCAGGGTTCTCCCAAACATCCAGCACTCCATGTATCAGCATGTTTAATTTCAGTTGTTTTTCTGTGTGTCATGTTGTGAATATGTTTTGAACTGTGTCGGATTCTTGGTTGCAATGGAGGCCGTTGTCTGTATTGGTAATGAAAGTGTGGCATTAGGCTATTTAATTTTTGGTGGTTACCACACAAGTCTTGCTATGGTGAGTCTTTTGTGTGTTGTGGTAGGGATGTCTCCTTTGGGTTGATACCTATTTGGTGGAATAGCATTGGGTAGGTGGTTTCTACCCTAAGATTGGATGCTGTTCTGTGTTATATGTGTGTGGATTGTTTTGTGGGTAGAAGCGACCTGGTTACAGGGAGGTTGGATTCCTCAAAGTATCTCTGCATAGTGCAAGTTTCGTGGGGGATAGGAGAGGTCTTGCATGTAATGGCATGGCTGGTTTGGGGCTGGCATGCTATGGAGAAATTACATTCAGCTGCGAGGTCTATGTACTGTTTGATGGATGAGACCTTTGTTTTGAAGTCTTAAGTGGTTTATTGAGGAGCTATGAGTGCATCCTGTGGCTCTGTGGAGTACATTTTGAATTTTTGGAGTGTCCTAAGGTGAGTGGATGCGAGATTGGGTGCCCAGGCTGTGACAGTGTAGATGAGTGAAGAATGTATATACTGCTTGTATGTGTGAAAATGGATTTCTTGGAATTTCTGAATGTTGTTCCTGTAACTACTTGGAATGTTTATTTTTGTGTTAACTTTGTTGTGTTGTCAGCAAGTAGTTAATCATGTATCCAGTGTGTACTTAGAGCATTGAACGAGGATGTTAATGAGATTGGCATAGCTAAAGGGTGTGATTTTGAGATTTCAGAGAGGAATATCATTGGGGGGATAGAATTATATCCATTTGGGAGACATCTAGTAGTAGTAATGTGTATGTGATGATTTTGTTAGGACTAGACTTCCTGTGATTTTGGAAGGAGTACAGAGTAAGAAAATAGGTGGGTATGATGCAGTTTCAATGGTTGGTTTGTTTAGCTTGAGAATAAGTACAATGTGAGTAGATTTCCAGATGTTTGGGATAGAGTTGTAAGAAATAGTGGTTGAAGATTTGTGTGAAATCATTGATGCTTCTTGGACATAGGTGTTTTAGGTGAAGCTTGCGATGTGGTTTATGGCAAATGAGTGTGTTTGTTTGTAGCTCTTTGTGAGATCGTGTTATGATGCTAATTTTTGCACTATTGTCTAAGTGTTTGCCTGTTTGGTGAAGTTGATTCGTTTTGCATTTGAGTAGATGGCTTCTTTCATGTTTTGATCTTTTGTTAGAGTTGGACAGTTTTCTAATAGTTTTCCACAAGTTCTTGCTGTCAGTTTTGTGGCTTAGAGTGTCTAGGAAGGCTTGTCATTGTCGTTTTTACTATTTTTGAGCCTTAAATATAAAATAGAAATTCACTGCAGGGGAGTAACTTGTTTAGCCAGGTACACTTTGTACCTGGAGCAACTGCATATTCTGGCCCAAGAAAAAATTAGGGATGTCCACCAACGCTTGATACAGTGAAGAGCTGTTCTCTCCCGGACCCAGTGCAAATTAGGAAATCCCAGTCACGGTTGAATTGAACTCTTACCTGACCAGCCACCTCTATAAACAATGCACACAGGTCACAAGAGAGCGGGACTTAATGGATCCTGGGTGATGGGGCGCGATAAATAGGAAGATAGCTTATGCCCCAATAGCTCTGTGCCTCTGTGTAATGGGCTGACACCTCCCTGCTGCCATTCTCGGGTGCATAAGGCTGTACTGCTTACGTCGGGTCTCGTCTCTGGGTCTGTCACAATGGATCTTCAGATCTTGGCTGTCCTCTCAATGACTAGTACAACCTAGTAAGGAAATCCACCCTGTTACCCTGCTCAGTTGGGATTTGTGTTACTTGGGGAGTGAACGTTCCACTGGGCAACTTCTGGCAATGTTAGTTGCTGCACAGGTGCAAACATCACCCTATAACGCACCAAGGGTAGAGACCTGAAAAGTCCGAAAATCCAAGAAGGGATAAGCATGTGTTGGCAAGTTCCCAAACTTACAAGACAAGATTTCAAATTACATACCCATATCCTAATTCTCCCCCGACCTTGGTGTTAAGTTGGACTACACTTAACCGGTTGAGGAGGGCTCGTTTCCAACCATTTGTTTGCGACAAAGGGGTTTACCTTATGCCATCTTCAGAGCCACACTTGGGCAGCTCCATCTCTTTAATGGAGGTGCTCCCCCCATCCCTTGTCCTTTCTAATAGGCCTTCCAAATCCTTCTAGCGGAAAGGATGTTTCCTCCTCTCCAAATGATGGAGAGTAACTCTCTACTTGCAATGGGTCCCCCTACCCTATCTCAGATGCCCCCTAAAGACCATGGAGAGGCATTGGACACGCAGCCTCGGTTCCTTCCCCTTTCCTCGATATGGGCAGGTAAACCATCTCAACCTCATTAGAGGGGTAAGAAGCGTCGTCGCCCTCCGAGTCTTCCCCAGACACTTTGTTGATCCGAGGTTTGCCAATGATGGGAGACCGGATGCCCACTTCCCCATTTTTCAATATGGAGGGCGGCATTTCGACCCATATGACGGGCCTTATTGCCTACGAGGCCCCGCTCGAGATATCCGACACCTTGGATTGGAGAATGGTGGGGGGATCACGTTGCGGCCTCTCCTCCTGATGATTATGGAGGTACCTCCGCCCCTGATGGTAAGGACTTCCTTGGTGCCAAACCTGGGTTTGGTGCTAGACACTGAACATGAGTCTGTCCTTCTACAAGGTCCTCCTGAAGTAACCTGATCTCCATTTCTGAGAACGATCTGGCTGAGGCTGGTCCGACCCATACGAGCACGGCATTGAGAGTTCCTAACCACCGTGTTTAAGTCACTCAGTGCCCCTCCACCTCAGCTGAGCCTATCCTCCTTCTTCTGTTAACACCAACTCACCTTTTTGTACTAACTCTCATCTTGTATTCATCCTTCCCTCCACCCTTTTTACGCCATTACTTTCTCTACCCATTCATTGGCACCATTTTCAACTGCCTGGGTATGATAATAATAGGTGATCACGCACCCTACTCGTTAGTGGACCCACCTATCTCTACTTCTCTTTATTACATACCTGCCTACCCCTTCCAAACTTGCTCTTCTATCCACAGAGCTTCTGGTTCCCTGGGGCACTTTCATCCTCTTATCGAGCCTTAGTTGAGTGGTAGAGTATACCGTCAGATCCTTACCTAGTGCGAGTGCCAAAAGCCTGCTGGCTAGGGCAAGTATAAGGTACAACAAGGTGTGTTGAGCCGTCGACTCCACTCACCTTCCTTTATGGTTAAAGTTAGAAGACAATTTGGCCTGAATGATGGGTTGGGTTGGCAAAGCACATCAAGACTTGACCAGTGGATTGAGTATGTGTAAATGATCACATTCTGGAATTTTTTTTATCCTATGGACACTTTTTTCTTAACCTCCCAAGACATTGAGAGGTCATAGTATCCAATTTCCATGCATTATTGATTCTCCTTTTTTCACTTTAATCATGGCAACAACTGTAGGAAATAGCGGGTGACCGGTAATGAATGGAGAATCGTTTTCATCTTTAAGAGTGGCCTCACCCTCCCTAGGTGTTCGGGAGGATGAAGTGTTGGGCAGGTCCATCTTTGAACCTGCCCTTGGGCAACTGCACCTCTGAAAAGGTGGTGGTCCGCCCCTGTACTCTCTCAAGAGCCATTCCAAACTTATTCCTTACCCGCTTCTTTGGAGCTGCTTGGTGGCTCCATATTAGTAACAGCAGCTGTCCCCCGTTTCCTATCACTAGGGACTACCAAGAGAGCGGGCCGGCGGCCGAGAATTGACTGCTCGATAGGGCCAACCCCCTTAGAAGGGCAATAAATTGCGCCCTCCTCTCTTGCCCAATGGAGGTCGCTTTGATTGTCACAGACACTTTGACTGAAGGTACCTCAAATGGGATCTCTGATGCCGTGGGGGAGGGCACATATTTTTTTGTTTTTTCAAGGGGCTATCTGGCGACTGCCCACTTGGGCATAAGTCGCCGCAAACAAACAGCCCAGTTCTAGGCTACTTTAAAATAAAATTTTCGACAGAAACAACAATAAAAAGGGGATAACAATCAGGGAGCAAGCTCCGGCGTCGGGGAGAGGTCCCCCTCCCCCCGGCATAGGAGCCTGCGACCTACAAAAAACAAAACAAAAACAAAGAACAATAACAAAAAAAAAACAAGTTAAATACAAGGGAGAAGGCCGGCCTCCCCCCAAAAGTCAACAAGTCCACAAGTCATTGTGCACGAATCTGTCCCGAATACAAAGGACAGGCGGTAGCGACCTCGCCCATTCCGGTACCGGGACAGGTATCGTGCGCGAAGATCACCCAGACTGGGACATTCAACAAGAATGTGCCGAACAGTCTGGGGGACGACGCAGTCGTTGCAATAGGGCGCAGGCGAGCGCTCCATCAAATAGCGATGCGTCACACGAGTGTGTCCGATTCGGAGACGACAGAAAGCAACCTGAAGCCGCCGCGTCATTGGGGGATAGGTCCATGGGAACAGTCGCGGTGCAATAGCACGCAACTTTAAGTTCCCTTCGACCGTCTCCCCTCTTCTTTGCCAAGCAGTCCGAAGAGCTGCCCGTATTCCTGCCATGTAGTCGGTGTGAGGAAGAGCGAAACGCTGGTCCGGTCGCAGAGTCCTCGCGGACTCTTTGGCGCCCTCATCGGCGCGCTCATTCCCCGCAATTCCTACATGTCCAGGAACCCAGCAGAAGATAATCTCGACATCTGCCCGGCTCGCCAAAACCGTGGCGTCATGGATATGGCGAACTAGGGGATGCGGAGATTCCAATGCCCCGAGAGCACTCCGGGCGCTTTGTGAGTCGCTATAGATCACAATCCGGTCTCCGAACCGGGTACGTCGCGTAATCTCCCGTACCGAGTGGTGTATTGCCACCAGCTTGGCCGTGAAGACACGCAGCGCCTGGTAGAGCCCCGCTGACTTCAAACAGAGGGGATACGGCGTGGAAGCCCACCCCCTCTTGGGACTTGGAGCCATCCGTATACACTCGCACGGTTCCAGCGTGACACGATGTGTGCTCCAAAAAGGTCGAACGCAATACTCCCGGCGCAGTACAAGCTTTGGGAGCAGAGGCGTGGCGACAAATAGCTAAATGTGGTACCCTCCAGGGTGGCGTCCTGGGCAGAACCAGGGGCGCCACCGGCCCGAGAGCTATATCTACCTCTCGACGGAGTTTCCTGGCCCTAAACCCAAAGGGCTTCGAGATCAGCTGCGGATGCAGTGAGAGCTGTTGGCGACGGAGGGAGGCGCCGGGCTCGCGCGTACAGGAGAGTGATGCACTGCACGCGGCGCAGAGCGAGTGGCATCTCCCCAGCATCGACCAACAGGCTCTCAATGGGGGAAGTGCGGAAGGCACCGGTCGCGAGGCGAAAGCCGGTGTGGTGGATCGAATCCACCTTCCGCAAAAAACGCTCGACTGCGGACGCATAAAACTCGCATCCGTAGTCGAGCTTCGAACGAACAAAGGATCGATAAAAAAGTAGGGTAGTAGCCCTATCAGCGCCTCAAGCGCTGAACGTTACGGAACGGAGAATGTCCATAGCGCGGGTACAAGAGACCCTAAGGCTGCGAATATGAGCATCCCAGGTGAGGCGTCGGTCGAATACAAGACCAAGAAAACGGTGCGACTCAACTACATCCAGGCGCACCCCATTAAGAAACAAATGTGGGTCGGGGTGAAGCCGTGGATGGCGGCAGAAGTGCACCTCCTTAGTCTTGGCCAAAGAAAACCGAAACCTGTGCGCTCGGCATAGCAAGAGACGTGGTTCAATGCCTGTTGGAGTCGACGCTCCAGAGTTGGCATCTGGGCCGCGCCAAAAGAGATCGAAAGGTCGTCCACGTAGAGCGTAGCGAGAACATCTTCCGGCAGCACCGAGGTGATGCCGTTGATGCTCAGGGCAAAGAGTGTGACACTGAGGACACTTCCCTGCGGGACACCCTCTTCCTGCTCCTTTGGGCCGGAGAGGGCTTCCCCCACCCGTACGCGGAATCGACGATCTTGCAAAAATTCAGATATAAACATCGGGAGGCATCCCCTCGCCCCCGTGGAGAGTCTCCATGATACCGTATCGCCATGCGGTGTAATAGGCCTTCTCCAGATCGAAAAAGACCGTGGCGTAGTGCTGTCTACGAAGGAAAGCCTCGCAGACGGCATTTTCCAGTCGGAGCAGAGCATCCGACGTGGAGTGGAACTTGCGGAAGCCGCACTGTGCGGAAGACAAATGGCCTCTGCTGTCCAGGAAAAAGGCTAATCTAACATTTACCAATTTCTCCATCAACTTACACACACGCAAGAGGTTAGAGAGATTGGGCGGAAACCGGTTGGAGTAGAGTGATCTCTACCCGGTTTGCGAAAAGCAAGCACAGTAACGATTCGCCAGGAATCTGGGAGAAGACCTTCCACCCAGATCCTGTTGAACAGATCTAACAGAAAGGCCATGCCTCGCTCACCCAGGTGTCGAAGCATGGCATACGGGACATCGTACGGACCATGGGTGGTGTCCGCGCACGAAGCGAGAGCGGAACGCAACTCACTCACAGTAAACCTGTCGTTGAAGGGTTCTTCGCCTCTGGAGGTAAAGTCCAGCCGGCGGCCTTCCGCGACATCACGACGTGCATTGAATGCTGGCGGAGCAGCATCACGGCTTGAGTATGCGGAAAAAGCGGTCGCTAAGGATTCCGCCACCGACGCAGGGTCCGAGATTGCGGTCCCATTCTCCTGGAGAACGGGAGGGGGGTCCCGCGAGAACTTGCCCCGAATCCTTTTGACTCGCCTCCACACCTCTTCTAGAGGTGTCTTCCCGTTAAGTGAAGACAGGTATGCCCGCCAAGAAGAGCGGCGGGCGTGCTTCGAAATATACTGGAACCTAGCCCTAGCCCGACGAAATTCAGCGACAGTGAAATCGTTTGGGCGGCTTATATAGCGCATGTAGGCATAAGGCTTCTGTTTGAGGACCGTCTCACACTCGGCCGACCACCATGGGAGTGGTCGGCGTGCAAAACGGCCAGACGTCCTAGGAATAGTAGTCAGGCCCACGGCGATGAGGTTGCCGGAGAAGAACTCAACGGCCTCATCTACCGATCTAAACTCCTCGACTGAGATAGAGAATTCAGTCATTTCCTGAAATGCAGGCCACCGCGCCCACGCCAAGCACCACCGAGGTGGTCTCTCAGGCGGTAGTTGCCCTGAAAATGATATTTGAATGGGAAAGTGATCACTACCATGGAGGTCATCGACCACCCCTCAATCAAAATCAGGCTGTGCATCCGAAGAGCACAAAGATAGGTCAAGGCAAGAAAATGAAGTGGTTCTCGGACAGTGATGCGTAAACTCATGCACGTTTAGGACACCCATCTCAAGCTCTTCGATCAGATCAGCAAGGACTTGTCCCCTGGGATTTATGGAGTAATCTCCCCAGAGAGGATGCCTGCCGTTCAGATCTCCAAGCAAGAGATAGGGCCTCGGCAACCGGGCCACTGCGCGGCGGAAGTCCCCCGCGTCGAAGTCAGCTGACGGTGGAATGTACGCAGAAATGATAGTATACTTCTTATCCAGGTGCAGCTGCACAGCCACTGCCTGAAAGGAGGTATCTAAAGAGAAAGGAAGAACGGAGACATCATGCCGGGTGTATTTTTTATTTTTTTTATTTAAGGGGCTATCTGACGACTGCCGACTTAGGCATAAGTTGCCGTAAACAAACAGCCTTGTTCTAGGCTACTTTAAAAAATTGAACAGGAAACAACAATAAAAAGAAATAACAATAACAATAACAATTAATAACAAAACAATAACAAAAACAACAACAACAATTAAACCTGGTTAAATGAAAGGAAGAAGGCCGGCCTCCCCCCAAAAGTCAATATGTCCACCAGTCAAAGTGCACGCACTCGTCCAGAGTACAAGGAACAGGCGGTAGCGACCCCGCTCATCCCGGTACCGGGACAGGTGTCGTGCGCGAAGATCACCCAGACTGGGACATTCGATAAGAATGTGCCGAACAGTCTGGGGGACGACGCAGTCGTTGCAATAGGGCGCAGGCGAGCGCTCCATCAAATATCGATGCGTCACACGAGTGTGCCCGATTCGGAGACGACAGAAAGCAACCTGAAGCCGCCGCGGCATTGGGGGATAGGTCCATGGGAACAGTCGCGGCGCAATGGCACTCAACTTTAAGTTCCCTTCGACCGTCTCCCATCTTCTTTGCCAAGCAGTCCGAAGAGCTGCCCGTATTCCTGCCATGTAGTCAGTGTGAGGAAGAGCGAAACGCTAGTCCGGTCGCAGAGTCCTCGCGGACTCTTTGGCGCCCTCATCGGCGCGCTCATTCCCCGCAATTCCTACATGTCCAGGAAGCCAGCAGAAGATAATCTCGACATCTGCCCGGCTCGCCAAAACCGTGGCGTCACGGATTTCGCGAACCAGGGGATGCAGAGATTCCAATGCCCCGAGAGCACTCAGGGCGCTTTGTGAGTCGCTATAGATCACAATCCGGTCTCCGAACCGGGCACGTCGCGTAATCTCCCGTACCGAGTGGTGCATTGCCACCAGCTCGGCTGTGAAGACAGACACAGCGCCTGGTAGAGCCCCGCTGACTTCAAACAGAGGGGATACGGCGTGGAAGCCGACCCCCTATTGGGACTTGGAGCCATCCGTATACACTGGCACGGTACCAGCGTGACACGATGTGTGCTCCAAAAAGGTCGAACGCAATACTCCCGGCGCAGTACAAGCTTTGCGAGCAGAGGCGTGGCGACAAATAGCCAAATGTGGTACCCTCCAGGGTGGCGTCCTGGGCAGAACCAGGGGCGCCACCGGCCCGAGAGCTATATCTACATCTCGAAGGAGTTTCCTGGCCCTAAACCCAAAGGGCTTAAGGTATGACTGGCGTCTCTCGGTGGCATAGGCACCATCGAGATCAGCTGCGGATTCAGTGAGAGCTGTTAGCGACTGAGGGAGGCGCCGGGCTCGCGCGTACAGGCGAGGGATGCACTAGCGACCATCTTCAGGGGTGTTGCCTCCCCTGAGTCTAACGACTCGGTGGAGGCGCGCGGCCGTTTCGCCTTACGGGAAACGGTCACGCTGGGGGAAGAGGGGGGAGCCCTGGTTTTAGCCGGGGCTGGGTATGATCCCTTTTTGCCGCTAGCTTTACCAGGGGAGCGCCCAGGTTGGGTAGAGCCCGCAGAATGGCTCCGAATGGGCGCGGAAACAACCGTGCTCGTTGGCCTGGATGGGCCAGGAGCAGAGGGTGCCTTTCTAACTATTGAGGCATAGGACGTCCCAGGCAGAGCCGGGCGCGCCAGGACCAAGTCCTTAGCCTCGCGGAATGAGAGTCGATCCTGGGCCTGAACGGCCAGGATTTCTTTCTCAAGGAGATATGCACCACATTTCTTCGAAGAATCGGGGTGCGGCTCTCCGCAATTGACACACTTGGCCACACACGATTTGGACTTATCGTGTGCGACCTTGGAGCAATTTACACAGACTTCGGGTGACCCCGACTTTGCACGTCTACATGAGCGATTCCTATGGCCGAAGCGGTGACAGTAATAGCACCGCCGCGGAAGTTGCACGAATGCCTTCACCCGGTAGCGGTACCAACCGGCACGCACCGACTCAGGGAGCTTGTCACAGTCGAACGTGACGAAGAGTGTAGGGGTGGGTCTCGAGGCCCCTCCCTGTTTTTTCATCACACGTTCGACCTTGACCGCCCCATGGTCGGCCAGCTCTAGGGTGATGTCCTCAATGGAGTAGTCAACGAGTTCCCTCGCATAAACTACTCCTTTCACAAAGTTCATGGTAGAGTGCGGCGTCACACTCACCGGGGTGCGATGAAGTGTCCGAAGAGCACTTATCTTGGCCGCCTCGGCGGGATGCGCCGCATTCGCATGGAGGCTCCCGTCCGAGAAACGGGTCACCTTCGGCTCTCTACCAATTACACTAGCTAATCCTCTCCTCTGATGGATCATGTTGCCCTTGGACAACAAGGTGCCATCAGTAGAGCGAATAACGAGGAAGCGTTTGAAGCCAGCGGGCTTGAAAACGCCAGGTAACCTCTGAATGAGGGGCCCCGATGTCATCGAGGCTCCGGCCTGTGCACTTTTCGTCTTAGTCAGGGGCTCCGCACCCGTGGGGGCAGAGGGGCCGGATGTGCCTGTCTTGGCTTGGTCGCTTGCCAAAGTGGCAGCAGACACATCCGTCCCCACAGCCCCCGCGGATGGAGAGGAGCCTCGAGTCTTCTTAGTCTTTTTCGTCCTTTTAGTCCTTTTCTTTTTTCGAGAGGAGGGCGGGGAATGACCCCGCTTCTCATCTCCGCCGGTAGAAGCCCCTAGGCCAGATGGACCGGCCTCAGCCAGGTCCTTCTCCGAAATGGAGAAGGTCCTGGTGGTCGCAGGGGTATCATCCGGAGGAGATCCCTCCCCCCCCTCCCCCTGTACTGCCTCAGAATCCCCAGCCGTTTGAGGAGGACCTTGCATAGGGGCGGATTCGGGTTCGGTGCTTGGCGCCGAGCTCGGATTCCCCCCCATGGAAAGCCCTACCGTCTGAGGCTGGGTTTCCTCAAGGACCATGTCCATCACAGGAGGGGCCTCCAATTGGCCATCCCCTCCCAGGACATCTCAGGTCCCCTTGGCAGCGTCACCAGTCTTTTGTGGGGAGGCACAGGCCTCGACCCCGGCAAGGTTCAAGATTCTTGCCAGCAGGTCTTTTGAGGGAAGCGACGGAAGGGTCCTGGCTTCCCTCTCCCCCCTAAGGGGGTTCGCCCTACCGAGCCGCTTCGATGGGGAGCGGCTGGCTAAGGGCTGCCTGCTGGCTTTCTTGGCAGTCCCCTTGGAAAGAAAAGAGGGGACTGCCGCTGGAAAAAGGGAGGTGCCCGAAAGCACCTCCAGAGAAGAGGGTGAGGGGGAGTCCCCTACACCCATAAGCGAAGGAGAGGAGTAAGCCTCCTCTCCGGTTGAAGAGATATGGAGGTTCCCTTGCGCAACCACAGGGGGGGGGAACCTCCATTTTTTCTGTGGAGCTGCCCGAGAGCGGCTCCGTCGTTTCTACAGGGGGAGTTAAAGGGTTTTTTTCGTTGGACTCATCATTGGGCATCGTGACCCTCTTTTTATTACGGGATGCAACCGCTCATCACCTCTCGCAGTTGCCCGCACTGCAAGAGGTGCTTACAGGCCTGGCAGAGCCAGGCGCCGCCATTTGGGACCACCCCTCCCGCCTGGTGGCCTGGCAGTCCATCGGCATGGCGGCTCCACCTTAGACGCGGCGTAAAAATGGATAGAATGTGAAGAGGAGAGGAAAAGGGATGTGAGGAAGGTATGGGTGGGGAAGAAGCAGGTTTTTAAAAAAACCCCATCCCGAACCGGAGCTCAGGGGTTTAGGGAACATTGTCCCCTTCCTCCTCAGCCCCGATCCGGGACGGTTGGCTTAAGCAGAAGGTCAGCATCTACCCTGTGAAATTAGAGGCTGACCATTGAAAGTTGTGGGAGAGGTTGTATGAAAAGCGACGAAGTAGGGGAGAAATACAGGCTATCTGAAGGAAGGATGAGTGGCTAAGCTAGGGTTTGGACGGAGCGCTGGATCCCGTCAGCACGGCGGCTAGGATGGCAAATCGCCGCGCCCCTTATGGGGGGGGGGGCACATGGAGACGACCCCCCCACCCCCGAGTTGGACATGATCCCTGAAGTGACCCACCCATAGTTGTCAGGATCTTCCATGGGGGCAAACCTCGGCTCGTTACCAAAGACCTAACCTCAATTCCCCGCTGTGCAAGCTTCTTCCTAGGTAGCTTGAGCCCTCCAGTACTCACAAAGAGAGGAGCGAGCTCCTTCCCCAATCGGGGCCACTTAACAGCTAAGACCTCCCTTTCAGAGAAGGATCTTGCTGAGGTGAGTCCATCCAGTCTAGGGCCCCTTTCTGAGGAAGGAGAGAAGCAGGTTCATTCCTCACCCTCCTCTCCTAAAAAAAAAAGTAAGAGGAAGTCATGCCAAAGAGGACTAAGTGTTCAGGGGGTGGACCGGTCTGCTGCTGCTTCATCTAAAATCAGCACATCCTGCCCAGAGGTACTCTCGTGGGGGGGGGGGGACAAAGACCAACGCATCCAGGGGGCTGAATGGACCCTTGATTACATTGGGCCCCTCATTAAGAGATTACCTACTGTTTTTAAGCCCGCTGGCTTTAAACGCTTTCCTCTTATTCACTCCACTGATATCAAATAAAATGTAGGAGGCTTGCCTCCTCTATTATATTTGACACTTTGGTGTTGGTCGATCGGGGTCCTTCCTGTCTGCCAGATTGTGGTGCCATAGGGTTCTTGAAAGAGGCAGGCCTCCAGGTGATTTTGTCGTGGCATGATTCTTTTTTTTTTGTCTGTTTTTTGTTCATCATTCCTACTTTTTGTTGGTCATTTTATTTATATCATAGGTCAATTGCCAGCATGATAGAATCTTAAAAGTTTTAAAACAATTTCTCATTATTTATTCCATTTGATCAATTTATCCAATTCAAAAGGTAGCCAGATGGGCCTTTTAAAAAAATCACAGTGGATACTGCATTTGATTTCTGGCTTCAAAGTGCCAGGTTCATTGCCATCGAGCTTGGACACAATGCCTTGTGTTGCCATGAGCAGATGCACCCTCCTTACCCCTAGAGGAATAGATGCTCCTCACATCATCATTCACATACCCAATCACATGGCATTCCCCAGCCCCACTGCTGGCAGTTGTGAACCCACCACTTTCTTTACAGATCATTTGTTACTTTCTGTGTGATACGGCTTCATTGTTATTGCGCTTTAAATTTCACTGACTAAACATTCCCTCCTGTCTTCACAGCTCATAAAAAAATGGAAGTTTTTTTATATGTACTCCTCCATTCCTGAACCTTATTGATGACCTACTCGTATCCATATATATCTGATACAGAAGGAGGCCCCCCTCTACCAGGGGTCATGAAAGGTTCCACAACCCCTGGTTGTTGTCAAAACCAAATATTAACCAGCACCTTCCTTCTCATAAGAACTGGACCCTGATTCCTGCAATTATGAGGCATTGTCATTTTGATCTTTATGTGAACTTCATCTGGTTGGAGGGGATCTTATCCTTAGGAAGAGGGGTCTCATCCATGTGCAAAGGATGGCTGATGCAACATTATTTCTAAATTGTTTCTACTACAGTCTTTGTGTTCATTATTTTGTCTTGCCTCTCCTTTTTATCATTGTTATTTTTTACTTCTATTTTCTACTTAGAAACAGAACTCAATTTAACTAATGTAGACCAACTACGCCGGGTCCTCAAGGAAGAGAAGGGTATCAGTGGAGCTCTGGCACAAGAGCTGCAGAACATTCAAAATCAAGTTAGTATTTACTCTGCATTAAATGTAATTGGATTTGGCCCTGACCTGCTTTTAGTTGGCCTATATATCCCCCTTCCCCCTCTCAATGCACATACTGTTCACACAAGATCTTAGTTTTTAATGAAAGTGACTTTTTGGAAAAATGTAATTATTAAAGAACTTGAATGGAGAGTATTTCAAAGTCAAAAGTCCTTCAGGCAATTTTGTTAATACAAGTACACTATTCAAAAATGAAAGAGTATTTTGACTTTTAACACACAACAATATTCTTACTTTGAAAAACAAAATATAGATTCGTGGTTCATTGTTATTAATAAAGTATTTAAGAAAGTCCTTGTGAATACTGTGCAACAATTGTAAATCTTTGGATAGCCAAAGTCTCAATTACATTCGACTTTCAAGGCTGCTGGGTATTTACTCCCAGACCGATGCAAGTTTCTTTTTCCTAACCTCAAAGAGGAGGCTGGGCAAATTGGATAGGTTGGCAGCATTAGATTCTATACCTAGCTGGTTTTAATTAATTTTTACAAACTGTATCTAACTTATTCCTAAGTATATGAAAATAATACATCTTTAAAAATAATGTTGAGACATTGAGCACTGTACAAAACAAGGATTTAATACAAGCACACAAGTTGTGTTCTATTGTAGTAACATTGGTATTAATGAACTGATTTAAGAACATTTTAAATAGTTCAATCATTCCTTGAAGATCTAACTCTTCTCTCGAGGTTTTCCTTAGTTGATAACTAGCACTTTATTAGAAAAAGATCTATTATTTTACACTTTAACCTAACAATTAATTTTTAACAAATGCTTCAAAATGAAAAATTTATTTCCATTGTGTGCAGTGAGTCAAAGCTAGGTGTTTTTTTAACATTTTGCTGCTTAATTGATAAAATATACATGAACAAAAGACATCTTGTATTTCTATCATATCTTCCATAACTTTTGCCAGAGAAACTACAAGGTTTCCAAAATTGGTATACGATAACAACAGGTATAAATTATGTATAAGTAAAGGTTATGGAAATTTGGGCGGATAAAATGAAACTAATCAGCATATAAGTAATTTACTCGATATATTAAAATATTAAAAATTATCCAAACACCAGGGAAGAAAGAAATTTCTGTTCAAATATAATGATTGTCTACAAAAAATAATTTTGGAAACTTTTTGCATGTAATGCCGTCTTTGTTGAAGACCATATCAAACAATACTTTGAAAAAGTACGTCGAATGGGATCCTTGATGCCTTGTGGAGATGATCAAATTGAGGCTGCCCCTGAGATGGACATGGTCCTGGAGGTGACATAGCCCCAGACGGGAGTGAAGTGGCCGCATCTAAAAAACCGAGTCGTTATATTCACAGGAGGAAACAACCATAAATGTGGTCATGATGCTGTCCTATGGGGTTCCTAAACCTGGCCTTCTAAAGGAGGACATTATCAAAGGATCTTCGACTCCTACACCCAACCCAAGGCTGGACTAGGTGGCATGGAGACTGATCTTCCAAAGGAGGAGCCCTTTCTTCTGAAACTGCCCCACTCATTGAAGGTTTCGAGTCTGATGGAGGAAGAGACTAGCATAGCGAGCTCAACCTCTCTGTCACAAACTGGGGTCAGGTGACATGCCCAGATTCTTTAACCCAAAAAGTTGATAGCCAAGGATAGAAGATGCGTCGACTTAAAACGAAAAAACTTTATTTACAAATGTTTGATAAATGAATCGACTTGAAAATGCCGATATATATTCAAAGACTTAGATTATCATAGAAAGGACCTAAAAATTAATTACAACTTTGATAGCTCGAGCTAAGGAATGACCTTTTGGAACATATATAAATATTTAGAGTATGGAAGACACAAGAACAAATATGATGTACACAAAAATAACGCACGTATGATATTCCTATCTATGAGACCACGGAGAAAGAAGGTTGAGCCACAGAGGAAAGCACTCACCGGTAACGTAACTACAATGTACCTACGCGTACAAAAATAAAGGGGGCACTCACGACCACTAATATCAGGCCTAGTATGGGCCACACAAAAACAAGGACACCACACACGGTTGTCCTACCAAAGATGCACTAGAGGCACAACACTCGCGGTAAACCCGCACTAAACCCGCACTAAAATGCAAAAGGGGTACAACTCTGCCGGTTGTCTTATACTAAGTCAATCAATCACAATAAACTTAACTCAGGGTAACCTTAACTCACGGTAACCTTAACTCACGGTAACCTTAACTCACGGTAACCTTAACTTACGGTAACCTTAGCTCACGGTAACCTAACTCACGGTAACCCTAACTCACGATAGCCTTAAATTACAATAGCCTTCCGAGATGCACGAAACCGGAAAATAAGTACACGAAATCCACTCTGCTCCCGAACACAACTTTCTTCTCCAAGCACAAAAAAATGGTCTGTCTTCTGTGAAGAATGAAGGCCTCGACATTGAATTCCTCGGAACACTAACAAATACGGATCATTCAAAATCCCACTGCTACATCAACATACAATGAGAATTCTTAACTCCAGACATCAAATGCTTTCTTTCATGACAAAAACGCAATAATCTTAATCCAATTTAATATTCAATAAAATAATTAGGAGGGAAACTGGCCGATCAAAGCGAACGAAAATTCTAGAATTCCTTTAGATGACGTGTCAGCCTCAATTAAGCGAACGTAGGTCCCACGATATCACATCACAGCCCTCGTCAGAAAATAAAGTCAAATTATCAGATATTACGTGTGTGACACTCTCCTATAAGCTCTAAATGTGGATGACTTTACACATCACTGTCCGAGAACCGCTTTATTTTCCTGCTTTGATATATCCCTGTGCTCTCCAGATGAACACCCTGATTTGGGGTGAGAGATGGTCACTGACTTCCATGGTAGGAATCACTTCCCCATTCAAATATCAATTTCTGCCAAACTGCCGCCTGAATCACCACCCTGATGGTGCTTGGAACCGGTGCGATGGTCCGCATTTCACTAAATGACTGATTTTTAATGTCCCAATCGAGAGTTTAGATCGGTGGATGAGGCTTTTGAGTTCTTCTCCGGCAACTTCATCGCTTTAGGCCTAACTACTATTCCTACAAAATCTGGTCGTTTTGCACGCCAACCTCTTCCGTGGTGGTCAGCTAAGTGTGAGACGGCCCTCATACAGAAGTGTTATGCCTACATGCACTATAAACGCCGCCCGAATATCACTTGTGAATTTCGTTGAGCGACCGCTAGCTTCTGGTATGTTTCGAAGCACGCACAACGCTATTCTTCGCAGGCATACATGTCTTCACTTCACGGGAAGACCTCTCTCGCATAGGTGTTGGAGCGATTCAAAAGGATTCGCGTGATTAGCGTGTCCCGCGAAAATATCAGGGCTCCATGCCCATGAATAAGAAAATAAAAACAGTCTCCCGTCACCAATGACGGAGCAGCCTTCGGACAGCTCTACGGAAAAAAATGGAGGTACCCCCCCACCCTGTGCTTTCGCAGTTGACTCTCAAAGCTTGTACCGGAGAGGAGGCTTACTCCTCTCCCATGCCTACTGGTGCAGGAAACTCCCCTCATCCCCTTCCCTGTAGCTGCCTTCTCGGGTTCTGGGCCAAGCACAGAACCCAAGTCCGCCACTGTGAAGGCTTCTCCTCTGATGGCGCGGGTGCCCGAGGCCTCACAAGGAGAGGAGGATCTCCTTCCCGAGCTAGTGCTCCTGCAACGGGCAGGACCTTCTCCATTTCAGAGAAAGATCTTGCTTAGGCTGGCTACTACTGTCCATACGAATTGTTGCTGTAGACACGCAAAGTCGAGGTTAACCAAAGTCTGTGTAAGTTGATCCAAGGCCGCACCCAATAAGTCCAAATCTTGCCTGGCCAAGTATGTCAATTGCGGAGAGTCGCATCCCGATTCTTCGAAGCAATGTGGTGCGTATCTCCTTGAGAAGGAAATCTTGGTCGTTCACCTCAATGAACGTCTCTCATTTTGCGAGGCTAAAGACTTGGTCCTGGCGCGCCCGGCGCTGCCTGGGGCGTCTTATGTCTCAATGTTAAGAAAGACGCCCTCTGCTCCTGGCCCCTCCAGGTCTACGACCACGGTCGTTTCCCGCTCCAATTCTGAACCCTTCTGAAGGGTCTACCCACCCTGGGCGCTTCCCTAGTAGAGCTAGCAGCTTAAAGGTTTCACAGCCAGCCCTGGCTAAAACCAGGGTCCCGCTTCTTCCGTCAGCGTGACCATTTCCCGTAAACTGAAACGGCCGCGCGCTTCCACCGAGTCGTTAGAGTCACAAGAGGCAACACCCCTCGAAGATGGTCGTCAGGGCATCTTCCGGGGTTTCTAAAGCTGCCTCCCGAAAGGAGGACAGCACTAAATGCGCTTCGGATCCTACGCCTACACCTAGTGCTAAGCTGGGTGACTCCAAGGCAGTGGATCCTCCAAAGGAGGAACCCCCCCTCCAAAGCGCCCCAGTCTTCCTAAGGTTTCGAGACAGAGGGAGGAAAAGACTAGCATGGCAAGCCCAACCTTCCCCGATAAGTCCTCGAAGGCGACAGCGCATTGTCCGGCAAACAGCGCCCGGAGTTATGCCTCCGGGAAGCGTACGGCCATTCCCGTTAGTGTCTTCACGAAAAGGCCCTCTGCAACTCCTCCGAGTTAAGCCTGAAGGCCATAGTCCTTCAATTGAATTACCGCGGATTCCGGGCCAACTGGGAGGAGCTGCGGAGGCTCGTCTCCTCCCGTTCCCCATTAAGTATCTTTTTACAGGAGAGTATGCTGGGTGCGTGCCCCCTGCCCACCCTCCCAGGGTATAAGGGTCCATCCCCACGGGATGGGGCCGGGCGAGAAGATGCGAGATTTACACCCGGCATGATGTCTCCGTTCTTCTCTTCGCTTTAGATACCTCGTTTCACGCAGTAGCTGTGCAGCTACACCTGGGTGGGAGGTATACTGTTATTTCCTCGTAGATTCTACCGTCAGCCGACTTTGACGCGGGGAACTTCCGCTGCGTCGGGCACGGTTGCCGATGCCCTTTCTCTTGCTCGGAGATCTGAACGGTAGACACCCCCTCGGGTCAAGTGCTTGCCGAGCTGGAGATAGGTGTCATAAATGTGCATGAGATTACGCATCACAGCCCGAGAACCGTTCCATTTTCCTCTCTCGATCTATCTTTGTGCTCCTCGGATGCACAGTCTGATTTTGGGTGGGGGTTGGTCGATGACCTCCATGGTTGTGATCACTTTCTCATTCAAAGATCATTTTCTGGGCCATTTCCGCCCTGGTGGTGCTTGTGGCGGGCGCGGTGGTCCGCATTTCAAGAAATAACTGATTTCTCTCTCTCTCTCTGTCCAGGAGTTTAGGTCGGTAGATGATGCCGTTTAGTTCTCCGGCAACCTCATCGCCGTGGGCCTAACTACTATTCCTAGAAAGTCTGGGCGTTTTGCACGTCGACCGCTCCAGTGGTACTCAGCCGACTGTGAGACGGGCCTCAAACAGAAGCGTTATGCCTATAAGCGCTGCCTGAACGACTTCATTGTCGGTGAATTTCGTTGAGCTTGGGCTAGGTACCGGTATATTTCGAAGTACACCCGCCGATTTTCTTGGCGGGCATACGTGTCTTCACTTAACGGGAAGACACCTCTAGAAGAGGTGTGGAAGCGAGTCAAAACGATTCGGGGCAAGTTCTCGCAGGACCCCCCTCCCGTTCTCCAGGAGAATGGAACCGCAATCTCGGACCCTGCATCCGTGGCGGAATCCTTCGCGACCGCTTTCTCCACATTCTCTAGCCGTGATGCTACTCGGCCAGCATTCAAGGCGCGTCATGTGGTCGCGGAAGGCCGCCGACTGTACTTTACCTCCAGAGGAGGAGAACCCTTCAACGATAGGTTTACTTCGATTGAGTTGCGTTTTGGTCTGGCTTCGTGCGCGGACAACGCTCATGGTCCAGACGATTTCCCGTACGCCATGCTTCGACACCTGTGTGAGCGAGGCATGGCCTTTCTGTTAGATTTGTTCAACAGGATCTGGGTGGAAGGTCTTCTCCCAGACTCCTGGCGAATCGCTACTGTGCTCGCTTTTCGCAAACCGGGGAGAGATCACTGTACCCCGCCGGTTTCCGCTCAATATATCTAACTTCCTGCCTTTGCAAGTTGATGGAGAAATTGGTAAATGTTATATTAGCTTTCTGTCCTGAGCGCGGAGGCCATCAGTCTTCTGCACAGTGCCGCTTCCGCAACTTCCACTCCACGTCGAATGCTCCGCTCCGACTGGAAAATGCCGTTTGTGAGGCCTTCCTTCGTAGACGCACTACGCCACAGTGTTTTTCGATCTGGAGAAGGCCTATGATACCGCATGGCGATACAGTATGATGGAGACTCTCCACACGATGGGGGTGACGGGACGCCTACCAACCTTTATATCTGAAATTTTGCGAGATCGTCGATGCCGCGTACGGGTGTGGAATCCCTCTCCGGCCTGATGGATCAGAAAGAGGGTGTCCCGCAGACAAGTGTCCTGAGTGTCGCACTCTGCCCTGAGCATCAACGGCATCACCTCGGGGCCGTCGAAAGATGTTCTTGCTACGATCTACGTGGACTACCTCTCGATCTCTTTTGGCGTGGCCCTGATGCCAACTCTGGAGCGTCGACTCCAACAGGCATTGAGCCACGTCTCTCGCTATGCCGAAGCGCACATGCTTCGGTTTCCTTGGCCAAGAGTAACGTGGTGTACTTCTACTTCTGCCTCGATCCAGGGCTCTACCCCAACCCAGACTTGATTCTAAATGGGATTCGCCTGGTTGTGGTAGACTCGCACTGTTTTCATGGTCTTGTGTTTGACTGACGCCTTACTTGGGAAGCTCATATTCGCAGCCTTAGGGTCTCTTTTACCTGCGCCATGGATATTCTCCGCTCCGTATCGTTTAGCGCCTGGGGCGCTGATAGGGCTACTGCCTTACTTTTTTATCGATCCTTTGTTCGTTCGAAGCTCGATTACTGATGCGAGTTTTTGCATCCGCAGCCGACCGTGTATTGCAGAAGGTGGACTCGATCCACCACACTGGCCTTCGCCTGGCGACCGGTGCCGTCTGCACATACCCCACTGAGAGCCTACTCTCCAATGCTGAGGAGAAGGCACTCGTTCTGCGCCGTGCACAGTGCATTATTCGCCTGTACGCGCGAGCCCGGCGCCTCCCTCAGTCGCCAACAGCTCTCACTCCATCCGCAACTGATCTCGACGGTGCCTATGCCGCCGGTATACCTCTCTGCCCGGTGGCGCCACCCTGGAGGCTACCACCTTTGGCTATTTGTCGCCACGCCTCTTGTTTCTACAGCGCTGGGAGTATTGCGTTCGGTCTTTGGGAGCACTCTTAGTTTCACGTTGGAACCGCGCCACTGTATACAGATGGCTACAAGTCCTAAGCAGGGGTCGGTTTCCACGCCGTATCCCCTCTGTTTGAAGTCAGCGGGGCTCTGCTAGGCTCTGCGTCTGTCTTCATGGGCGAATTGGTTGCAATACACCACTCACTACGGGAGATAACGCGACGTGCCCATTTCGGTGACTGGATTGTGATATTTAGCCACTCATAAAGCGCCTCTAGTTCCCCTTCGGTATTGGTACCGCCCCCTCCCTAAACTCATTGCCATACATGCTCTAAACATCACCTTCGGACAACCCCCCCAAAAATTAACACCTTTAAAACAATTTATCTGCACACTCAATTATTCATCACCTCCCAAGCCTTGACTACTGGTAAATATAAAAAAATCGAAATAGCACAAAACACAGCCCATAGAATAATCATTGGTTGTTTACAAATCAGCCGCTTTCCTTAAATTCTTCCCATATGCACTTAAACAGGATATCTACACAATTCTACACTGAGACACTCCCAATCTAACTCATACCCCAGCCTCAACACAAACTCACCTACCCCAACGGCAAACAAAGCATCACCTTCAGTAGAATCTACTTCTCGCTGCTCCCTTGTTCACGGCAACAAAGAGAAACAACTGACTCAAATAGCCAGTCGCCACCTACACAACTTCCCAATCAATTCCATATTGCGTGCACCCCCCCACCCCCACCCCGACATAACAGGAAGAATCTTCCCTCTCCAGAAACACTAGGGTTACTCTCTCAAGATTCGTGGTAAGCTAAAACCCTAAACTGCAATACTACAAACACCACACAAACCGAACAGACAACCAAATCTACCCATCTGACCACCACACAAAAAACCCTAAGCACCTAATGACAACCTGACAACCCCATAGACGGACACACAACATATCGTCAATCAGAAATATGTGGGTTTAGCCATCAAAAGTGACTGTGTGAGCTGGCCTCAAAGCTTTGGTTGTCTGAGAGGCAACCAAGTAAGTGACTGTTCTTTTCTTCTTTCTACACATTCAGATCAGCTTCTCGCTATGCTATCAGCACTATGAAGCGTTTAAAATGTGCCTCCTTCTCTTCACTACTTATTTCTCATTACATTTTCTCTGTCCAGTTCTAACACACCCAAATACTACCTTTCCATTACAGTTTATCAGCACATTTCTACCGGCCCTAAACTTACTTTCAAAGACTTTATGTTAGAAAGGCCTTAATTAATTTTGCTTTTTCTCCTTAATTATTCATAAATTTCCCAACCTAGGTGGAGTATTTGGACGCTGAATTGAAGATGTCACGAGATGAGACTGCAAAATACAAGTCCAAGTACCAAATGTCATCCAAGGAGCTTTCTTCCTCTGCACCCCTATCCCATACCAGTCAACAGGTACCTACCCTATTATTTACTCCCCTGCTCCTTAAAAGTTTTATTGGTTCTTAGTATTCTCAAATTACATTTTTGCATGCCCTTCTGGCCCCAATGTCTGCCATTGTGTTCTCTCCTGGCCCCAATGTCTGTTTGAGGATCTGGGCTATATATCTTCCACATATTTTCACTTTACAGATCTTTCTAATCTTTTTACGGGAGATGCCTTTGTTGGTTTTTGCTTTAAA
This sequence comes from Ceratothoa steindachneri, assembly GCA_963969495.1. Lineage (NCBI taxonomy): Eukaryota > Metazoa > Arthropoda > Malacostraca > Isopoda > Cymothoidae > Ceratothoa > Ceratothoa steindachneri. The sequence goes on along the minus strand of OZ018321.1, from coordinate 105,774,912 downwards.
TTTGCTAAAAAATTATCCATCTCCATTTATATTCATTTTGTCTTCACAGGTTTTCTTGTCTTTCCCTGTTTTCTCCTAAGGTAGTTTCTTATGTTTACATAGTCACTTACTTTCATTAGGCGTTTGATAGTTTTATCCTAACAAAACAAGGAATTGACAGTTATAGGGTAACTCTATATTTGAACTTAAAGTGAATTGTTATTTCTTTTAAAACAGAGAGAACTTGGTTAATTAGTGTAAGTCTTTGGTAAGATGGTAGTGATGACAAAGATAAAGAGAAAAGACCAGAATATTGAGAGAAATTTAGGCATGATGAGGAATATTATACCAATTATTAACCATATTTGCCTGGATTTAGGGAGGGACATTTCAAAGCTCCTATTGCAAGCATTGACTTTTCCCATCCTTCGGGGGCCTCTGTAATAAAGATTACTTTCTTGGAAGAACAGGGAGAAGTTGATGAGTTTGGAGCATCAAGTATCTCAAGGAGCTTACTCATGCTACATAGAAGTACCTTTCCCTGCTGCATGCACCCCCTTCTGAATCCTGCCTTCTTTGTGAAGACAAAGTTCACCTGACCAGCCTATGGTGTGACCATCCTGAGCTATCAGAAAAGGCTAGATTTGACCATTGTCGATACTCGTTCAGAATTTAACACTTCCCTCCACACACAATCAAACACATAATCACACATGCCAACAACACTGAGGGCTTGTGTGGGAAAACCGAGTACAGGCCATATCCTTCCTCAATCTCGGTGGTTGCTCAGCCAGACAGTTTGAGGATCATCAACAATGAGTACCTTCCTCACATTTTAGGCCAACCACTTTTTTTTAAAGAAACTTGTTTCCCACTTGTTGATTTTCACTTTAAATTATGTAAATGATCTTTCTAAAACACAAAAAGTCTAAAGTATATAAATATAAAAAAATGTGTATAGCTGTGCCCTCATGGGCAGCCTCCAAATGAGATTGGTAAAATTCTTAAAAATTTTCCCAAAATGGGTTACCAGTTTTTTTTATCCTTTAGGTAACAGACCCAGATTTAAGAAGAGTGAAAGATGAAGCTGCCCTTCTTCGAGATGAGGTGAGTTTTGATTAAATGGATGGGCGGGGCGGTCTTCAACACACCAAAGAGGGTGGGTAGACTTGTGTGCTGTCGTAGCCTCAAGGTAACTTGCCTCCATGCCTTTTGGTTATTTATTAACAAGCCCAAGTAGTCTACTCGAGCTTTATACCTTCTACACATGTTGTTTTTGCTCTTTCACTTTATTTACCCGTTTATATAGCAGTGGCGTGCAGTCAATGGAAGCAAGGGAAGCAATGCTTCCCCTATTTAAGAAGAAATTACACCCCAACAATTAATATGACAGCATAATCAATTTGATTCTCACGATTATGCTTGCTTATACTTGTATAGTGTATACGGTACCGTTCACTTTCAATCAAACTGTCGTTAGCACGTGATAAGCCCAACTGCAATTGGAGAAATGCATCCTATTTGGTCCAGATTTCTATTCTTTCTTTTTTTCTTAATTTCAATAATAGTTCTGCTTTTTGGTACTTTGTAATGAATAGTTTAAAAGATGTTTTGCTTTTCTTAACAATAATATACAGTCATTAGAGTTTTATGATTTTTATCTAGATATTTCATCACTGTTAGAATTAAGAAAAAAATAACCTATTTGTATATGGAAAAGGAAGCAAATTTAGCTTTGCAGTCATTAGCTTGCATCTGGCAACCCTGCCAGGTTGCCAGAATCTAGGAAAAAGCAACAAAATATCTAAAAAACACTGACGTAACTATTATTATGCTCTGAAGCATAAACAAATCCTTAGGCTATATTTAAATACTGGTTCTGATAAAGAAAGTAGCTAAATAAAAAAAAACTCTAGTATGGTTAAGCTCTTATATCTTAAGCATTTTGTTAATATTTCCAGGATTCTGGTGGCTTACCATAGTCACCCTTCGTATCTTTGAGATCAGTAGCCCTGAGGCAGTGTTTATTCATTTTTAGTCATGTGTGACTATATCTCACTATGTCGGTCGGGTCCGTTTTGCTTCTTTTTTTTTGTAATAACATTGTAACTATTCAGCCGATTCAAACGAAATTTGAAACCATTATGTTCTTTTACATTCTCTTTTGAATGATATAATTGCCTAAGTTCACCCAAGGTTAGTCCATGAATTATTTTTTTTGCCAATTACATCATAAATATTCAGCAAATTCTAACGAAATTTGAAGCCCTTAATTTGTTTTACATTCTCTTTCGAATTATGTAACTTCCAAGGTCCTCCTAAGGTTAGTCTTTGAATTATTGAAAGTTTTGAAGGTCGTAAGGTCATAAATCAGAATAAGTGAGAGCATGTGACCTTTTGCTCAACAGACCTTGTTTTAAGTGATAACTGTCTTTTAAACAAAATGGATGCAAATTAAGTTGGGAGAAAATGCGATTGCTTTATTGAATAATTATTAAAAAGTAAGCTCAGTGCAATGACTTATAATGAAAGAGAAACTATTATTAAAGCAAGTAGGCCTACGCCAACACTAGATCTGTCATCCAAAACAGTGTTGCACTCGCAAATACAATGTAGGCCAATATGATAGAACATTTTGGCTAGCTGGTTGTGCATACTTACAGAAGCTATTTTAAAATTTAAATAAAGTTTAAAAAAAATAACATTTAAATAAAGTGAGTAGCTTACAATTTTATAGTTAATTTTAATGGACAGCATATTCAATTCAATTAATATTTATTTTTGTAAAACTTGAATTGCTTCCCCAACTGTGGTACTAAGGCAACCCCGCCACAGGAGGCAGAATCCTCTTTGAGGGTGAATTAGGTCTTGGCGAGACCTTTCCCAAGCCTGAGCCCACTCCTTGATGAGAACATCCCCAGGACAGTGGATAACCTCTCAGAGGCATAAAACAATAAAAAAAAAATGGAATAAGGACTCTTATTCTTCCTAGGGGTGCTTTAAGTCCAGGCCGCTCCTTATCATTTTCCTTAAGTACGATGCCGATCCCTTTGGGAGAGGAGGCAAAGAGGTTTAAACCCCACCCTCTGCATCTAAAAAGAATAAGATGACTAAAGAGAACAGTGCCTTGAAGACTTGAGGCCGCTCATTGGGTCGCTGTCAGATTCTTTGAGCCTATCCGCTTTAAGCAGTTCCTAGTCATTCATGCCACAGATGAAACAAGGGTGTCCAAAGGACACATCTTCGATCAATGCATGAGCCTAGCTGCATTCGTCCGTTTCTCAGATGGAGACCCTTTTGGTTAATTTGGTCAAACCTGCCCAGTGTCAAACTGTGCCGGTGAACCCCCATCTTACTATGAACTTTGTAAAGGGGGGTAGTGTATGCCATGGAACTGGTGAACTATTTCCTTGAAGATATTACTGAAGAAGCTGGCTAACCAATGGAGATTGACTCGCCAACCCCAGTGATGCTGGTTTCTTCCCCGGGCATTGGGTCTGGTGAGTCACCATTTGGCGTCCCGATGCTGAGAAAGGGAATGTCCGAAGGGAGGCCGCCTCCCGATGTGAATATGGACCCTCGCGTTTGCTCTTCCAGATGGCAGGATCTTCCGGAGGTGAACTCTGGTTTAGGGGTAGTACCCACTGAGGACTCAGATCGAGAGGAGGGCCCTCAAGACAGCCAGGTCCTTGTTCATATCAGAGAAGGATATGGCTGAGTCTGGTTCATCCAGCCCTAGGGGACCCTTCTGAGGGAGGAGAGAAGCGGGGGAATTTCTCCACCCTCGGAGATGGACGGGTCACCTGCCAACTCGGCAGGCAACCGGGCCGAGAATGGCACATCTGGCCTCAGGATATCCAAGGTCGGAAGGGCTAAATCCCACCAGATCTAACAAATGTGAGCGGAGCTACGATAATGTCGGTGCTCTTCATTAAGAGACTACCCAACGTCTTTGAGCCCGCTCGCTTCAAGCGCTTCATGATTATTCACTCTATTAATGTTAGCATGCTGTCAACATGTAGGCATTTGCTAAGGTTCTGGGTAGAGAACAGAAGCTCGCTCGTTTCTTGATGAGACCCTACCCAAGCGGCCATGGTATGTAATGTACACTGCGATGTGTTTCCCAGGCCGTTGTGCTGGCTGGACTTTGTTAAGAACGTCCGCGCACGCTTGCCTCTGAACAACGACTGCAGCTTAGCGGGCACCAGGTCGCCATTACACCACCGGCTATGACCTCACACTCGCCGGCCGCACGGCTATAACGTCAAGTCACGCCACGAATAAATGAACAGCGCGCAGCGTACATCTGCGTGCCATTATTATTCCCCCAGATATTAACACAACTCGTCTTCCTTTCTTTTCACTGCCTGCGGCCCATAGCCGCTGGGTGGACGCCCCACGCTCGGTGAGACTCTGCTAGCTATTGTGACGTGTCTGCCAGTAGATTAGATGATCACTACTATCATCATCCAGGAATATAATAAAAGCTCCTTGAGAACCACCATCAGCCAAATTAGCAAAAGCTGCATCCAAATACGAGGGGAGGTCAATAAGTTTTGCAATTCGGATATAAGGAAACGAGATATGAGGAAAGTGTTTTATTATTTTTCAATATAACTTCCCTCGATTTCAATGCACTTGCGCCACTTGTCCCTGAGGATTCGAATTCCCGACAACCAAAAATCCGACTGCTGTTCAAACCCCTCCTGGACGGTGAGCTGGACATCTTCATCGTCCCCAAACTGGCATCCACGCAGTGCAGCCTTGAGCTGGCGGAATAAAAAGTAGTCGCTGGGGGCCAGATCTGGACTGTAGGGGGGATGGTTGATCTCTTCGAATCCGCACTCGCGCAGGGCAGCTTGTGCAACTCTGGTCTTGTGGACTTTGACGACGTTGAAGACGATCATGGGGCGTGAGGTTTCTAGGGACCCAACGGGCAGAGACCTTAGGCATGGCCAAATTGTCGTGAATGATGTTGATGAAACTTCCATGTGATATTCCAAGTTCTCGCTCGATTTCTTCGACCTTCACCCGTCGATTTCCGAGGATCATCCTCTCCACACCTGCCACATTGTCCTCGTTGGTCACGTCTGACGGGCGTCCTGGACGGGGGTCATCTTCAAGGGACTCACGACCATGGCGGAACTCCCTATTCCAGCGAGCAATGGTTGCATAGGAAGGGGCGGTGTCGCTGTACACTACAACCATGCGTTCATGGATCTCTTTTGCATTCTTGCCTTCCTTGGTCAAAAATTTGATCACTGCGCGGTGCTCAACCTTCTCCATTGTTGAAAAATTTGTGACTGACGATCTGCGATCAGCTACTGCTTCTTAAATAGACGAGGCAGGAGCGTGCGGCTGCAGGTCCTGACTTGTCATAACTTGTCCTAACACCCCCGCAAACAGCCATCCCCCTTCCTCTGTTTTACCCTACCGATTCGCAAAACTTTTTGACCGCCCCAGCATAACACTAGAGAACACGCTTCGAGTGGCTCAAGCTTAGGAAAGTCTAATCTCGTTGTCTCTTGTCACTCGAACTATTAACTTATTCAATCTGAGCAAATCACCAACAATTGGCTTGTTACACGTAACATTCAATTCACAAGTTTCAAAAGCAATGTCTGGTCTTGTATGTGTTGCGATCCAGTTCACTTGTCCGATCAAAGTTCTGTACTCAGTCTTTTCCGCCAGTGTTAAGTCACTTGTTTTAAGAAGAATACGCTGATGACTGATGCCGACAGGTGTTAAAGTTGAAGCAGACTGGAACAGATCAGCAGTCGTGTTGATTTTCAAACTAACATACTTGAATGATTCTGACGCTAAGCTGCCAATCAAGAACATGTGATGTAATTTCTTAAAAACAGCGTCCTCAAATACAGCAGTTCCCGCCCAGAGAAAATCATCAACCTAGACACTAATTATGCCCTCAAAATTGTACTCATTGTACCACGAAAACATAGAATTATCTAATGAACACATGTGAACACCAAGCATCAATAATTCATCCTTCACTCTTAGATAGCAAGCTCTGGCTGCATCACAAACCGTAAACTGTCTTCTTTAATTTCCACAAGTTACCATTAAAATATTGCTGCCAATCAAGAACATGTGATGTAATTTCTTAAAAACAGCGTCCTCAAATACAGCAGTTCCCGCCCAGAGAAAATCATCAACCTAGACACTAATTATGCCCTCAAAATTGTACTCATTGTACCACGAAAACAAAGAATTATCTAATGAACACATGTGAACACCAAGCATCAATAATTCATCCTTCACTCTTAGATAGCAAGCTCTGGCTGCATCACACAAACCGTAAACTGTCTTCTTTAATTTCCACAAGTTACCATTAAAATATTCAGGAGTAGGTTTCAAGTAAAGCTCACGTTTAATAACATTGCTCTTCAGATAAGCATCCTTGACGTCTACAGTGTGACACTCCCACTGCTTGGAAAATGGCAGAGACAAAGCCAGACGCACTGCTTTCCTGGAACACGAGGCGAATCCTTGCGTAACGAGATAGTATCCTCTTCAAAGCCACCTACTACTAATCTCGTTTTAGTAACCTTATTATCTTGCACTTTCTCAGTTATCAGTAGAAGCCAATATCACCTTGTGAACGTTAGCCTTGTCTAGTCATCTACACAACGGTAGTACATAGTGTCTAGATGAATTAGAACCTAGCTTGACTCATTTCTTGGCAATCTTCACTGTGTTGTTCCGCAAAATCCAAAACTATGCCAGCAGTTATCATATAGACTTCTTACCTAGCAGCAAGGGAATATTAGCCTCGACAACATCGGTAGTAAGTCCCACGCATGTTATTAATTCAACAAGGAATTGTTAATTTCTTCAATGAAAGTACAGAGGCGTAATCACCAAACGTAAATGTTGAAACTGATGGCTGCTCTCTAATCAATGACTGGTCATATTCAGATAGGGAATTTAGGTATCGCTGCAGCCACAAACTACCACACACTGTAGCAGAACAACCGGTGTCTAGTATAGCGCAGCTTTACGACTATTCAAGCAGCTTAGTTTCTCTTACTTCGTTGCGTACATCACCCATAATAAACATTGATAATTGCACACTTTCAGTCTGATCATCTTCTTTACTGACCCTATTATTATTGTTCTCATACGCATGTGGACACTGACGTGCCCAATGATACTTCGAATCACAAACTGCACACCGAGACACGTAACCATCATGTCCTATAGGATTGAGCTTACGAGCTCGTGACTGCGAAGGGTAGGATTCTTATCCAGTTACCGCACAGTTCACACTACTCGTACTACACAGAGCGAAACAGAGCGAAAGCGGACGTGCGCCAGCATGCCCGTGTCACTCCTGGAACGACCTTCTCAGAGGTCGTCAAAAAGGGTGTGACCACGAAAACAGAGAAGCCGGGAAACGGAAGAGCGTAGGGAGTCCTATACTAGGGGACTCCCTCAAAGTCCTTCTGTTCAATGCGAGGTCAATCAGGAATAAGTTTCTTGAGCTCCGTGGCCTCGTAGTAACAGAGGAACCTGAGATGGGGGCCATAACGGAGTCGTGGATAAAAACCTCAAGCCGAGATTTTGAAGGTGAATTCACGATTACCGGTTACCAGCTCTTCCTGAAAGATAGGCCAGACAGAGAGGATGGCGGTGTGATGTTGTATGTCAAGGATACTCTCAACTCGACGGATTGCAACATCGTATCCGACCATGAACTACTAGGTGTTGACCTAGAGATAGGTCCTGCCAAATACAGGACCTTGGTGCTTTATAGACCTCCTGCCCAACTCGTTGAAAAGGACAGAGATCTGTACCAGCTACTAGGAGAACTTGTCGAAGACAGAGTGTGTATCGTCATGGGTGATTTCAACACACAATTTGACTGGGAAACCAGAGAACCCTGTGGCGAGAACGCACTACTCCTGGAGTTCGCGAACAACGAGTTCCTCACTCAATGGGTGAGAGAGCCAACGAGAGGAAACAATATCCTCGACTTGGTTTTCACCTCTGAGGATGACATCGTTGAGGACCTCTCTGTTGGCGAAGAGCTCGGTGGCAGTGACCACCGACTAATTAGATTTGTAGTCAAAGTCCCCCAAGGCAGAGCCTGCAACTAGTAAATCAAGGAAACTCGATTTGAGAAGAGCAGACTTTGCAGGTCTACGCGCGGGACTGACTGACGCAAGGCTAGAAGAGTGCGAGGCTGTTGAAGACTCTTGGAACAGTTTCAAAACCACATTCATGAGTCTTCAGTCGCGTTTCATCCCTCTGAAATTACCCCGTCGGTCCTCTGTTCAACCAAAGTAGTTTAATCGAGAAATCGGGCAACTGCTTAGGGAGAAGAGAAATGTGTACCTGCAATCGAAGATCTCGGGTGACTTTGACGAATACCGGAGGCTAGCCAGGAGAGTGAAGTCCAGCATAAGAGCGGCTAAGCGTTCTGAGGAACTCCGAGTGGCGAGACTCTGTAAAGAGAATCCCAAGGAGTTTTTTGGATATGTGAACAGCCGTAAACCAATCCGTCGAACGATTGGCACTTTGAGAAATGAGGAGGGGACATTAAAGCACTTAGATGCAGAAAATGCTAACCTCCTCAACGACTACTTCTCTTCAGTGTTTACTGAAGAGTGTGGTCCCATCCCCCTGCCAATGGATTCCTACTCGGGGGAAAAGCTGGAGGATATGGACTTCACCGAAGGGAAAATCAAAAAGAAGATCACTGACCTAATGACGAATAAGTCACCTGGCCCGGATGTGTTTCTACCTAAAGTGTTGAAAGAAGTGCGCGATCAAGTGTCACCACACCTGAGCGCAATCTTTAACATGTCAATCCGGACCGAATGCGTTCCTAGAGACTGGCGTGAAACGGAGGTGACTCCTATCTTCAAGAAAGGAGACCGAAGCCAACCGTCGAACTACCGACCTATCAGTCTGACTTCGATAGTCGGTAAACTCATGGAAAGCATGATGGTGGACAAAATGACCTCGTATTTAGAGTCAAACCTGCTACTGAGGAGTTCCCAGCACGGCTTCCGAAGGCAACGGTCATGCCTGACGAACCTTGTGGAATTCTTCCACTTCGTGTTCAGTGAGCACGATCGGGACAAGGCGGTGGATGTGGTGTACTTAGACTTTCAGAAAGCCTTTGATAAGGTACCACACCGCCGCCTTCTCCGGAAAGTGCGAGCGCTGGGCATAGACGGAAAAGTAGCCGGCTGGATCGAGAACTGGCTAAGTGGCAGACGGCAACGGGTGGTGGTGAATGGACAGGCTTCTAAGTGGGTGCCCGTTACTAGCGGGGTGCCTCAAGGTTCTGTCCTGGGATCACTACTATTCATCATCTACGTCAACGACATGGTTGCCAAGATTTCCAAATTTGCCGACGATACCACGCTTGGTATGAACGTTGCAAAGGATGGAAATACTGCCCGCCTGCAGGAAGATCTTGGGAAGATTGGGGAGTGGTCGGACAGGTAGCAAATGCCTTTTAACGTGAACAAATGCAAAGTAATGCATATCGGCCACAGAAACCCCCAATCTCAGTATATCCTTAAGAGCACTGCTATTGAATCGAGTGACACTGAGAAGGACTTGGGTGTAATTCTTACTAGCGACCTCAAGTTCTCGAAACATTGCATCGAGGCAGAGAAGAAAGCCCAAAGGATGTTAGGCTACATAAAGCGCCAGTTTGGATACCGTAACAAGGAGATAGTACTTTGTCTGTACAACTCCCTCGTTCGGCCGCACCTGGAGTATGCCGTACAATTTTGGAGTCCTTCGTTTCGAAAGGATATCGCAAGGTTGGAACGCGTACAAGCCTGGGCAACCAAACTGATTTCCTCTATCTGACATAAAAGTTATGAGGATAGACTAAGGGAATTAAATCTGTTCTCGCTGGAAACCCATAGACTGCGTGGTCAGCTCATCGAAGTTTTCAAAATACTTCGAGGGTTCGAAAATGTTGACTACCGGGATATTTTCACACTGAGTGAGAACAGAACGCGCAATCACGGCTTCAAACTTGAACTGAAGCGTTACAACCGAAATCTGTGTGGAAACTTTTTCACTTACAGTATCTGCGGTAAGTGGAACGCACTTCCAGTGGAAGTTGTCAACAGTGAATCTGTTGACCAGTTCAAGTCAAGACTAGACAAAGTCTTGAAAAGTGGCCGTTTAGGGACGCAAAACAATTGAGCAGCCATGTGCCTGCTCGATTGCTAGTCCAAAGGTACCCTCTTTGAATGGACCGTAAGGTCTCCTAGGGTACTTACTTTCCTTGTTACCCTGACTCCGCGATGCACCACCACCACGGTAGAAATCTCGACCACACCTTCCACCACGAGTAAACAATGCCTCACTACTAGTGAGCTAGTTGCCAGATGGGCTCTATAAAAAAAAATAATAATAGGGAGCTCCCCGTAAGGGGCGCGGCGATTTGCCTTCATGACCGCCGTGCTGACGGGACTCAGCGCCCCGTCCGGCCCCATATTAGCCTCTTCTCCTTCTTTCAGACAGCCTGTATTTCTCCCTCACTTCCTCACTTCCCCTACAACCTCTCCCACAACTTTCTCTGTGGTCGGCCTCTATTTTCTCAGGGTAGATGCTGATCTTCTCAGCCAACTATTTCGGATCGAGGCTGAGGGGGGAGGGGACAATGTTCCCTAACCCCTGAGCTCCGGTTTGGTATGGTGGGTTTTTAACAACCTGCTTCATTGCCACCCATACCTTCCTCACATCCCTTTTCTTTCTCTCTTCACTATCTATTTTTTTACGACGTGCCTAAGGTGGAGCCGCCATGCCGAAGGGCTGACAGGTCACCAGGCGGGAGGATTGGCCTTGAATGGGGACACCTGGCTCTGCCAGCCCCATACGCGCCCCTTGCAGGGCGGGCTACTGCTAGGGGTGATGAGTGTTTGCTTCCCGTAAAAAAAATAGGGTCGCCTAATGATGAGAAAATAAAAAATCTTCTCTCAATTTCCCCTCCTCCATCGTCGGAGCCGCCCTCAGATAGCTACACAGGAAAAAAAATGGAGGTCACCACCCCCCCTTTGCTCTCGGAGGGGACCCTCCAAATCTCTCTAACTGGAGAGGAGGCTTACTCCTCTCCTTCGCCTACTGGTGTAGGCTACTCCCCCTCAACCCCTTCTCTGGAGGTGCCTTCGGGCACCTCCCTCTTTCCAGTGGCAGTCCCCCTTTTACTTTCCAAGAGAGTGCCAAGAAAGCCAGCAGGCAGCACATTGAAGCGGCTCAGTAGGGCAAACCCCCTTAGGGGGGGGGAGAGAAGCCAGGCCCCATCGGTCGCTTCCCTCAAAAGCCCTGCTAGCTAGAATATTAAACCTAGCGGGGGTCAAGGCGTGTGCCTCCCCACACTCGACTTGTGACACCACTGCCACTGGGACATGGTCCTTGAGGCAACCCAGCCTCAGACGGTAGGGCCTTCCATGGGAGCGAATCCGGGCTCGGCGTCAAGCACCGAACTCTAGTCCGCCCCTATGCAAGGTCCTCCTCAAACGGCTAGGGTTTCCAAGGCAGTACAAGGAGGGGAGGGATTTTCTCCGACCGGTTTCCTCGCGACTGCCAGGACCTTCTCCATCTCGGAGAAGGACCTTGCTGAGGCTGGTCCATCCGGCCTGGGAGCTCCTGCCGGTGGAGGGGAGAAGCTGGTTAATTCCCCGCCCTTCTCTCCTAAAAACAAAAAAAAGACTCGGGGCTCCTCTCCATCCGCGGGGGCTGCGGGAACGGATGGGTCTACTGCCACTTCGGTAAGCGACCAAGCTAAGATCGGCACATGCGGCCCCTCTGCTCCTCCGGGTGCAGAGCCCCTGACTAAGACCAAAAGAGCTAGTGCGCAGAGCGGAGCGTCGATTACATCGGAGCCCCTCATTCAGAGATTACCCGACGTTTTCGAGCCCCCTGGCTTCAAACGCTTCCTGGTTATTTGCTCCACTGATGGCAGCATGTGGGCTAAGGGCAACATGATCCACCAGAGGAGAGCTTTAGCTAGTGTGATTGGTAGAGAGCCGAAGGTGACCCGTTTCTCTGACGGGAGCCTTTTGGCGAATGCGTCGAATCTCTCCGAGGCATCCATGATTAGTGCCCTTCGGACACTTGATGGCACGCCTGTGAGTGTGACGCCGCACTCTACCATGAATTTCGTGCAAGGAGTAGTTTATACGAGGGAACTCGTGGACTACTCCATATAGGACATCACCGACCATGGGGCGGTCAAGGTCGAACGTGTTATGAGAAAACAGGGAGGGGCTTCTAGACCCACCCGTACACTCTTCGTCACGTTCGACTGTGACAAGCTTCCTGAGTCGGTGCGTGCCGGTTTGTATCGCTAACGCGTGAAGGCATCCGTGCCACTGCCGCGGAGGTGCTATTACTGTCACCGCTTCGGCTATACGAATCGTTCATGTAGACATGTAAAGTCTGGGTCACCCGCAGTCTGTGTAAATTGTTCCAAGGCCGCACACGATAATCCAAATCGTGTGTAGCCAAGTGTGTCAATTGCGGAGAGCCGCAACCTGCTTCTTCGAAGCAACGTGGTGCGTATCTCCTTGAGAAGGAAATCCTGGCCGTTTAGTCTCAGGATCGTCTCTCATTTTGCGAGGCTAAGGACTTTGTCCTGGCGCGCCCGGCCCTACCCGGGACGTCCTATGCCTCAATGTTGAAAAGGACACCCTCTGCTCCTGGCCCCTCCAAGCCTACGAGTACGGTCGTGTCCACGCTCATTCAGAACACTTGTGGGTTTTACATACCCCAGACGCTCTCCTGGTAAAGCTGGTGGCACAAAGGGTCCACACCCAGCCCCGGCTAAAACCAGGGCTCCCCCGCTTCCAACAGCGGGACCGTTTCCTGTAAGGCGAGTCGTTAGGCTCAGTAGAGGCAACACCCCTGAAGTTGATCGCCAGGCCATCTTCCGGGGTTCCTAAAGCTGCCGCCCGAAAGGAGGACAGTAAAACAAAGGAGCTTCGGCTCCCTCGACCACGCCCAGTTGTAGACTGGATGGCTCGGAGACGGAGGATCCCCGAAAAGAGGGCCTCTGAAGCCGCAACGCCGCAAGGTTTCGAGAAGGAACGAGGAAAAGACTCGCATGGTGAGACTAAACTCCCCCAATAAATCCTCGAAGGCGACAGCAACTTCAGCGCATTCTCCGGCCAACAGCGCCCGGGGTTCTGCCTCTGGGAAGCGTACGGCCATTCCCGTGAGGGTCTTCACTTCGAAGAGGGCCCCCGCGTCTCCTCCGAGCTAGGCCTGGACAGCATATTCCTGCAATCGAATTGCCGCGGACTCCGAGCAAATTGGGACGAGCTGCAGAGGCTCGTCTCGTCCCGTTCCCCGTTAGCTAGCTTTTAGCAGGAGACCATGCTGGGCGCATGCCCTCTGCCCACCCTCCCGGGGTATAGGAATTTTGCGACTCCATCACCACGGGATGGGGGCCGGGCGGGAGGATGTGCGATTTACACCCGGCATGATGTCTCCGTTCTTCTCTTCGCTTTAGATACCTCCTTTGCACCAGTAGCTGTGCAACTGCACCTTGATAGGAGTTATACTGTTATTTCCGCGTACATTCCACCGTCAGCCGACTTCGATGCGGGGGACTTCCGCCGCCTCGTGGCACGGCTGCCGAGACCCTTTCTCTTGCTCGGAGATCTAAACGGTAGACACTCCCTCTGGGGAGACTACTCTATCAATCCCCGAGATCAAGTCCTTGCCGACCTGATCGATGAGCTTGAGATGGGTGTCCTAAATGTAGATCCGGATGCACAGCCCGTTTTTAATTCGGTAGTGGTCGATGACCTCCATGATAGTGATCACTTTCCCATTCAAATATCATTTTCTGGACCACTGCCGCCCGATAGCCCGGCCTGGTGGTGCTTCGCGTGGGCGCAATGGTCTGCTTTTCAGGAAATGACTGAATTCTCTATCTCAGTCGAGGAGTTTAGGTCGGTAGATGAGGCCGTTGAGTTCTTCTCCGGCAATCTCATCGCCGCGGGCCTGACTACTATTCCTAGAATGTCTGGCCGTTTTGCACGCCGACCACTCCCGTAGTGGTCAGCCGAGTGTAAGACGGCCCTCAAGCAGAAGTTATGCTTACATGCGCTATAAGCGCCGCCTGAACGATTTCACTGTCGGTGAATTTTGTCGGGCTAGGGGTAGGTTCCGGTATATTTCGAAGTCTTTATATCTGAATTTTTGCGAGATCGTCGATTCTGCATACGGGTGGGGAAAGCCCTATCTGGCTCATTGGAGCAGGAAGATGGGTCCCGTAGGGAACTGTCCTCAGTGTCACATTCTTTGCCCTGAGCATCAACGGCATCACCTCTTTGCTGCCGGAAGATATTCTCGCTTCGCTCTACGTGGACGACCTTTCGATCTCTTTTGCCGCGGCCCAGATGTCGACTCCAGACTGATGGACATTATTGTCCTTCACTCTGTCTTCAGGGTCCTACCTTGCTGAACAGGCCACTGTGGAGGAATCAGACTAAGGATCCTCACACCCGTGTGTTGAGTACCGCTGTACGGGTTGCCGATCGTGTTCGCCGGAGGTATCTCCTTGAAGGCCGCACTTGTTCTGGTGCTGATAGCGGTTCACAGCCTAGCCGTCGTCAAACTTCCATTCATGACGTTGCACTGTTTTTAAAACGACAGCTGTAGCGTGGGGGAGGGCTACCCTGAGGACGGTGTAAAGGGCCTAGTCTCGGGGCAACTACAGTAACTTGACTCTACTTCCCCAAGGGTATGTATTCTTTTAATACAAATATTTATGTGTAAAAATAATAAAAACTTTTCCCAAAGGCCCCAGGCTTCTGGTCCCCGGGCCACCAAAGACCGTGATCTTGGTAGACTCGATCCTTTTAGTTCCGAGGTCGACGATGATCTTTATGATAGATTTGTAGTTTTAATGTCCGACAAAGACACACCAATAAGTAAGGCTGAAATTTTCAATGTCTGTCAAGACTTTGTTGCCAAATGTGGTGAACCTGCCCAACTGTCGCCTATGAATGATGGCTGCCTTGTTGTGGAGTCCTCTTCATTTGATCAGCATCAATAAATCAAAGCACTAGATTCTTTTGCTTCCCTCATTATCTCCTCTTCAGCCCATCCTACCTCTAACACCTGCAAGTGGGTTATCAGGTCCGAGTAGCTTATTGAATATGATGTGAACCGGCTTGTTGCTAAACTGACTTCTCAGAAGGTAGTTGGTGCATATCACGTCACGTAATGTTAATGGCACCAAAGTTCTTTCTGCTACTATCATCTTAACTTTCAATAGGTTGGAACTTCCTAAGAATATCAAGGCTGGTAATCTGTGTATTACTATGAAGCTATACGTGGAGAATCCCCGTAGGTGCTTTCATTGTCAACGTTTTGGACATGTCAGTAAGCACTGCAAACAGGAGAGGGTATGTGTCAATTGTTCCTTTGATTTCCATGGAACACCGTGCCCTCGTAACCCATGTTGTGCCGACTGTGGTGGTCACCACCTAGCCACCTCTAAACAGTGCACCTTTTTCTTGTATGAGAGAGAGGTTGTTGCTCTTCGGAATAAATTCCGAATTAGCATGAAGGATGATAGAAGGAGAGCTAAAGAATTATACATACAACCAGGAGTGAGTTTTGCGGACGCTCTTAGAGCGACCAGACCAGTCCGTAACATACAGCAGAGACCATTCAGACCTCCACTTTTACGGCCGCAGAATATCCATCAAGAAGCCCTCCTCCCTCTCCAATCATTAGGGAGGTCCTGCTTCTCCTAAACCAAGGCGCAAGAGGACTCGCGGCTCCTCAGATTCCCCTCCATCAGCATCTAACCAACTATTGACATGTCCTGAAGACATGGAGGCAGATTCCGAGGATGTTCGTGTGGTGTTCGTTTCACCTTTGGACATCCACCCTCCTCCCACTGAATCTGCCTTGAGTCTATCAGTCACAACTAGCCAGCCTATTACATCCACAGCATCAGTAACTCCAGAAGAAGCTGAACAGATTTTTTTTTTATCCAGCTTTGGCTGTGGCCCTTTTAGAAGAGGAGAAACAGCCTTCTAGGGTTTCTTCACCCACCCCAGCTGACCCACCAACCACTTCTCAGAATGACTTGGTACCATCTCTCTCGACATTACTACCTACCAGTACAGAGGACCCAATATCTTTGGAGGCCTTTTTGCCAGCAAAAACCACTCTGTCATATTCACAACTGACAGATGGTTCTTTGCCATCTAATAAAAAGGCCATCCCCAAAACATTCAAACTACTTATACCTCAAACATTAATTACACCTAAAAATATCAAAGGTTCAAAACCCCAGTCACCTTCATCACGTGCAAAGAAAAATTTAATTACCCTTAAATAATGAATATGTTTCCAAATGTTCATTGGAATCTACAAGGAATCTTCTTCAAATGGAAAGAATTCAAACTCCTGCTTCATGATTACAACCCTTGCTGTATACCATTACAGGAGACCCAATTGGGTATTCGTCGATTACCCAATATCCCCCACTATGTAGGATATTTTAAGAATCCACCAGGACCCATTCATGGTTCGGCTATTTTTTTTTGTGAAGACTGTTCTCACTTAGCAATCCCGTTGAAAACAGACCTTCAAGCAATAGCGATTCGTGTGTATACCAATCATTTATACACAAAGTCTGCTCACTGTACCTCCCTCCTGGTGAAGGAGTAGTTGCTTCAGATTTGGCTAACAAATTAGCCAATCTCATCTCCCAACTCCCGACCCCATTCCTACTAGTTGGAGACTTTAATGCAAGACACCACCTTTTGGGAGACTATGATGACAACCCCAAGGGAAATCTGATTTTGAGACTTAGGGAGTCCTTGGATGTGTCATTATTTAATGATGGTACTCCAACATCCTTCCATGTCCAGACCAACAGCTCTACCTATGTAGATTTGTCACTTTGTTCCTCAGACTGTAGAGCATATTACAGCTGGTCGGTGGATCCTGATATGACAGGAAGCGATCACTTCCTAGTTGTTCTGACCTCATGCCTGGGTGGTCCTCTTTCTCCACCGGGTAATAGATGGAACACCAGGAAAGCCACTTGGCCAAAGTTTATATACCTTTCTCACCATTCTGGACACTTCCCTCATGGCGACATTGACATGGTCCTGAAGAACTTCCATAATCATGTCAACCAGGCAGCAATTTCTTCCATGCCCCTCTCCAAAACTGCTTCCCATAAGACCCATCTCCCTTTTTGGTCTGAGGAATGCAATAAAGTGGTGACAGAATGTAAGCGAGCTTGTCGTCGCTACCATCGAAACCTTACTGCCATCAATAAGTATGCTCGTAGCCGAGCCAGGGCAGTACGACAGCCTACCCTCCGCCAGGCTCGCCGAATTTCCTTTAAAGGGTACATCAACTCTTATCAACCACCAAACTCCACCAGACAAAGTCTGGAAAAGAGTGAAAAAGTTCATGGGCAGAGCAAGTGGTTTCTCTACCCTCAATATAGTTGAAGCAGGCTAGCTTTTGGGAGACTTGGCCAGAATCTCAAATTTCCTGGCAAAGACATTTGCTGACTTTTCCAGCCCTAACAATTATTCCTTAGAATTTCAACATGTCAGGAAAATACAAGAGCAGTGCCTCTTGAACTTCATGAACTTCGAAGTGCTCTTAAAAGATGTGGATCCACCGCACCTGGTCCTGATGGTATCTCTTATGATATGATCAGGAATATGCATTCAACGCTCATTTCACATCTTCTCGATATACGAGGGGTGGTCAATAAGTTTTGCGAATCGGTAGGGCAAAACAGAGGAAGGGGGATGGCTGTTTGTGGGGGTGTTAGGACAAGTTATGACAAGTCGGACCTGCAGCCGCACGCTCCTGCCTCGTCTATTTAAGAAGCAGTTGCTGATCGCAGATCGTCAGTCACAAATGTTTCAACAATGGAGAAGGTTGAGCACCGCGCAGTGATCAAATTTTTTACCAAGGCAGGCAAGATTGCAAAAGAGATTCATGAACGCATGGTTTCAGTGTACAGCGACACCGCCCCTTCCTATGCAACCATTGCTCGCTGGAATAGGGAGTTCCGCCATGGTCGTGAGTCCCTTGAAGATGACCCCCGTCCAGGACGCCCGTCAGACGTGACAAACGAGGACCACGTGGCCCGTGTGGAGAGGATGATTCCTCTAAAATCGACGGGTGAAGGTCGAAGAAATCGAGCGAGAACTTGGAATATCACATGGAAGTGTCATCAACATCATTCACGACAATTTGGCCATGCCTAAGGTCTCTGCCCGTTGAGTCCCTAGAAACCTCACGCCCCATGATCGACATCAACGTCGTCAAAGTTCGGAGGAGCTGCTGCTCCTGTACAACCAAGACCCGGCGGGATTCGAGTCGCGCATAGTGACAGGTGATGAAACGTGGGTACATTACTGGCATCCCGATACCAAGCTCGAAAGCATGGCCTGGAAGCACAGGGGCTTCCCGACCCCCATCAAGTTCCGGACCCAACCCTCAGCCGGGAAGATCATGGCCACCATCTTCTGGGATTCTGAGGGAGTGTTGATGGTGGACCATCACAGGCCAATATTACGCCGAGGAACTGGCTGGGTTGAAGAAGTTCATCCGTCAGAAGCGGTGCGGCAAGTTGACACGCGGTGTCCTGCTCCTCCACGACAATACCCCTGTCCATAAGGCCAGAGTTGCACAAGCTCCCCTGCATGAGTGCGGATTCGAGGAGCTCAACCATCATCCCTACAGTCCAGATCTGGCCCCTAGCGACTACTTTTTATTCCGCCAGCTCAAGGCTGTACTGCGTGGACGCCGGTTTGGGGACGATGAAGATGTCAGCTCACCGTCCAGGAGTGGATTGAACAGCAGTCGGGAGATTTCTGGTTGTCGGGAATTCGAAGCCTCAGGGACAAGTGGCGCAAGTGCATTGAAGTCGAGGGTAGTTATATTGAAAAATAATGAAACAGTTTTCCTTATATCCGAATTGCAAAACTTATTGACCGCTCCTCGTATTTAACTATATCTGGATTAAGGGCTGTTTCCCTTTCCATTTGGAGGGAAGCAAACATACTTCCCCTTCGTAAACCAGGAAAGGAAGCGACACTTCCGACCCACTATCTCCCAATTGCCCTTACTTCTTCCCCATGCAAACTTTTTGAAAGGGTGGTGAATGTTCATACAGCAATTACTTGCTGGATGCACGTTCCTTATTAGTGTAGGAAATGTCATATCGGAGCCTGTTGATCAGATAGAGGGTGTGCCACAGGGAAGCGTTTTGAGCGTCACCTGCTTCTCGGTGGCTTTCAACAGCATTATTGCGGATCTTCATGCAGAGGTAATGACAACTCTTTATGTGGTTGACTTGGCAACTTTATCACCATCGCCTCTACTGCCATTTGTCATCCGTAAATTGCAACTGGCCATTAACATCATTACCAAGAATGACGCTGCAAAAGGCTTCCGACTGTCACCCTCAAAAACAAAGACAATTCATTTCTACAATTTCAGGTAAGTTGACTGGGAACAGCCAACCTTATCTTTGTATGGCTCTCCCATCTCGTTTGAGCCTCATTGTAAATTTCTTGGGGTTATCTTTGACTCAAAGTTCTCCTGGTTCCCCTGATTGAAGAGAATGGATATCTTAAAACTTCTATCACATGTTTCGTGGGGAAGTGATCACCGTACCCTGTGTCTTTTGTATACAATCTTGATCCAGTCTGAGCTGGATTATGGGTCACAGGTGTACTCTTCAGCCTCATCCTCAATCCTAGATAATCTCAATTCTATTAGGAACCAGGGAGTGCGTCTAGCTTTGGGAGCATTCAAGTCTTTCCCAGTATGGAGTCTCCATGTAGAGAGTGGGGTCCTTCCACTATCCTTTCACCGCCTTAATTTTAACCTGCAGTACCTTTTCAGGCTGCATCAGCTTCCCCACTCACCTGTATATGAGTGCACCTATAATATTCACTCGGTGGCCTCATATGACAGGTTTCCTTCGCTGACTCGCCCCTTTGCCCTGTGTATGACTGGAAATACAGGTCAACTGAGCGAATTATCAGTTATTCCATATCAGATCCCTAAAGTACCCCCATAGCTATTGCCACCCGTGAGGGTTTTCAAGGTGCTGGCAGGCGAACCGAAGACCGAGTTCTTGCCTTCGGTTCTACGAAGCCTCTTTTATGAACACTCTTTGTGCCACAAATCAAGCACTTTTATCTACACAGATGGATCTAAATCCTCTGGTGGGGTAGGAGCTTCTGCTATCTTTCCCTCCCGTCATGTGTCTGTGCGCCTGCCCAATACTGCCTCTATCTTCACGGCTGAGCTCGTCGCGATACTGGCTGCACTGTATACCATCGCTTCTTCATAACCGGGATCTTATACAATATTCTCTGATTCCCTCAGCTCTTTGGAGGCTTTAGTCTTTTTATTTCCAGATTACCCGCTCGTTTCAAAGATCCAACAGTGGCTTTTTTATTTATCCTCGTTGCCCAAAGGTTTATTCTGTTGGGTACCTAGCCACATAGGTATAAAAGGAAATGAGAGATCAGATGCCCTTGCCAAGGCAGCTGCATCTCTAGGAACCTCCACCCCTGCTCCTCTTCCTTTGCATGATGTCATGTTGCCAAGGTAGCTGCATCTCTAGGAACCTCCACCCCTGATCCTCTTCCTTTCCGTGATGTCGTGCCATACATCCGTGAGTACGTGGTCGGCCAGTGGCAGAGGACTTGGGATGAACTCCCCCCCCCCCCCCCCCAACTAAATTGCATGCCATCAAACAGTCATTCCGTCCCTGGCCACGCATTACTAGGACCCGTACTCAGGATGTTATTCTATGCCCTCTGAGAATTGGGCATTGTCCTCTGACACATGGCTTTCTGATGGAAGGCATTCAGCAGCCTCCAATGTGCACTCGCTGTGGAGTACCAATGTATGTACTCCACCTATTTTCTGAATGCCTACGATTCCATACTCTGGGGCAAAGGCTTTTTCCTTTTATTTACCAACATGAACCGAGTGTTTAAATTTTTATCAGAAACAAATCTCTCAACGGAAATTTAATGTTTTATCATTTTTAGAACCAGATAGACGTGGCGTGTCTTATGTTTTTACTTTGGTTTTACAGCATTCTAGAGGCATTTATTTTTCTACGTTTTTACTCCCTCTTCCTTTGTATATATATATATATATATATATATATATATATATATATATATATATATATATATATATATATATATATATATATATATATATCTTTTAGATTGTTAACCATAGTTTATGTTTTTAAGGAACATTTGAAATTTTACTGAATCTTCCCTTTTTGAAAATGGCTGCGAGCTTGCCCACTGGGACTTAACGCAGCACCCGTCTGTTTTGTACCATTCATTCATTCCCACTTAACTCTCATCTTGCTCTTCTTTACCTTGGTCTTATCTTACTGAGTGGGCATGCTATTGTTAAATTACCTGAGTTTTCTTTTTGTTCTCCATCTTTGTTAGGTGGACACACTAGAAGCTGCTTTAGCTGAGGAGCGAATGCGCAGCAGTGAAGACAGGTCGACCTTGAATCGCCTGCAAGCAGAAAGTCTTCACATGAAGAAAGAACTCTCTGAATCCAGAGACCGTTCTGAGAAAAATTTGTACAGTGACCAGTACTATCAGACAAAGGTACGTGGGTACTGCTGTCCAGCTAACTTGCTGTGGTAAGTTCTCTGGCAGTAAAGCTGAGTTTGTTATGGTGAAAGATATGATGATTTGGGTGGATCGACTGTCTCAATTTTGTTTTGTTTTTGCCTTCATTTTCATGGATTGATATTGCAAAATTAAATAACGATAAAAACGAAAGTAAATACAGAATAACAAGGTTTTCTCTGTTTTTCCCTCTATTGGTCTTATTAGAGGATTTTTAAGACTATGTTGACCTACTTTACTATTTAGCTTCCAGGCTCTCTTCATTTAAAACCCAGTAGGATTCAGGTTGTGCACCACAACACCTGGCAAATTACAAAGGTCTTTTATGGAAGTATTATGAAAAGAGGTTCTGAGGTGACTGACTGGCAAATAAGAAAGGATGAGGTGTGGGATTGTTAGGTTGTTCGGCTTATACTTGTGTTCTTGCAGAAACGGGCACTATCTTAACTTAAGATGGGTTAGCAAAACTGGTTTTACAATCAAGTGAGGTTTCCAATGTATGTCTGGCTGTTACTTTCAGGGTTGGTTTTGAAGTGCAAGTTGTGTGAAGAGGGTGTGTGTGTTTCATTAAGTTGTGATTTAGTGGAAAGTTGAATGTAGTGGTTTGTGTGTTTATTTATAGTTTTAAAGATAGGAATTGGTATAGATATGTGATTGAGGGGTGTGAATGAGAATTTGGGTTTCTGTGTGAAAGTGGTGTACATGGGGATTTTGTGAAGCTTGTTATAATATGGAAGGCATTGTTTTGAATGTCATGTTTGTCTTTTGGGGAGATTGGAGTCCATGCTGCTTGAGAGTTTTTGTTTATAGCTTACCAGGAGCAGATGACCTCTGCTCCCTCTGACCGTTTGGGAGATTAAGGAAGAAAGCCTTGATCCTACAGCGTGTGATGTAGGCCCCGACAACGTTACCACAATTCAGTGGGGCTGCACTTTCTGACAGTCCTGAGGGACTAGGTTAGAGTGGAGGGGAGGAAAGATGTTACTTGCTGCGGGGATTTTATAGCACCCCTCTGTGCTATCGGCTCATGCAACAGCTCGGAAGTGGAAGTTCTCTTGCATCTTAACCTCACCCGGAATACATCCAAGTGGGGTGGTCCCACTCCAGGATTGTATCCAGGTAGGCTTGTTGTGTTGTAGCCACTGGGGAATGACTGACCACCCTTAAATCCTTTTTCACCTGCCCTACAAGGTGCCTAGAGTCTACAAAACACAGCCTTTCCTGTTGTCTACCAAAGCAGTAGAGCTATATGCACCCGAGAACGGCGGCAGGGAGGGGGTCAACCTATTTCACGCGGGGAAAGGTTTATTGGGCAAAACCGATCTTCTCAGTGTATACCAGGACCCCTCATTCCTGGTCTCTTATTAAATACAGGCAGGCATTAAAGGTTCCAAAGCCTCTCTTCTTACACAACATGAGGTAGCTGGTCAGGTCCTTAAGCCTAGACAAAGGGTTGGAGGAGATGAGAAGAGTTGGTGCAGAAAGTAGATGTTAACTGATGGGCACCAAGTCCCATCAGCACGGCGGCAAAGAAAACATCGTCGTGCCCCTTACGGGGTGCTGGAGACATGAATATAGGTGCCAATTGCAGTGTCTTCACTTATTGGACAGGTGGGTTCAGTCACATTTAGTTTCCTCCTTAGATACGCAGCTGAAACCAACAGTGGTGTGATTCTTGATCCTCTCCCACAGGTGAGACAGTAAGAATTTAGGGTAGTGGGACCATGTTATCTGACAAGCGCAGCAGTAAAATATTGAGAATTATATAAAGGACCTCTAACTAATACTTTAAATAACTGAAATTTATTTAGAGATATTTTATTATTTATCATTCCTATACATATTTTAATATTTTATAAGGATAGGTTAATTATGGTTGCACGCAAGTGTGACGATTCTTGTTTTGTACTCTCAGATGAAGTCGCTTCAAGAGATGCACGATGAAGCAACGGCGAAAATCATTTCGTACGAGGAGTTGCTCGCCACCAAGAACGAGGAATTGGCTCGCCTCAAGAAGGACCTCGGGCAGACTAAGGCACAATTGACGGAGCTCAAGAGCGAGGGGGAAACTATCGCCGTACTTCGAGCCCAAGTAAGAGAGAATTGAAGGATTCTAGATTGGATGCACGTATTTTTTCCTAAGATCGTTAAGGAAATTATTTAATAAGCTCAAATTTCTGTCCCCTAAAAGATCTGGGGATTTAGCTAGCTGATGTCCATTAAATTTCAAATGCCTGCCACTTGAAGCTGATAAGATTAAGGTTGAAAGAAGATAGGAACACAAAATGAGGGAGACCGCTACAGTCTAGCTGCAGAGTGAAAGATTGTTCATTAAGTGCGATTTTGTGGTTTGAAGCTTCAACGGAATATTTTGGAGAAACTACTCAAGGATGGCACGTCCGGCCACTTGACAACCTTATGTGGGGAGGGAAAGTCACAAAGAGCAAAACCCGCAAGTAAGGTGAGCGAAACCTCGATGACGCCCGGGTCCTTCATCTAGAAGCTACCCGGTGTTTTCCAGTAAGCTGGCTTCAAACGCTTCCTCGTGACTCGGTCGACTGATGGCAACAGGCTAGCCAAAGGTCACAGGTTCCATCCGTGACACGTACTCGCTAGAATCCTCGGGAGAAAACCGAAGGACTCCCGTTTTTCGGACGGGACCCTTCTGGTGAATGAGGAAGAACCTGCCCAGGCGGCTATTGTAAGTGGTTTTCGGGCACTCGATGGCTCGCTTGTACAGGTAGCATCGCACTCCAATATAAACTTCGTGAAAGTAGTCTATGGGAGAGAACTTGTTTACTGTTCCTTAGAAGACATCAAAGAAAAGCTGGTTAACCAAAGAGCCTTCAAGGTTGAGCGTGTGATGAGGAAAGAGGGAGAGCTACACTCCTCATGACTTGCGATCTTGACTGTCTCCTTTAGTCAATGCGTGCTGTTTAGTATCAGTATCGCGTCAAGGCTTTCGTCTCATTGCCGAGGAGCTGCTCTCACTGCCACCGCTTCGGTGTTGTTGACGTGCCAAATCTGGTCAACCCGAAAGCTGTGCAATTTGCTCTAAGGCCTTACACGATGTCTATATTATGTAAGGCTAAATGTGTGAATTGTGTCGGACTACGCATCCACAGGGGGATACCCTGTTTAGACTGTTGCACTTAGTACCTTGAGCTGCACATCCTCCCAGCCTGAGTGCAAATTTGGGAAAGCCCGTTACTGGGTTGACATGAACACAATGATGTGCCGTTGTAAGTTGTTGGTGTACTTTCACCTCCTACCTTCTCAACACTACCTTTTCATCTTATGACTATTTCATCAATCTTTTGTCTATTTACACTTGGTAGCAGGAGGAACTGTTTTCACCTGGACAAAGTGCAAAATAGGGAGGCCTCGCCACTGAGTTAAATAGAACTCTTTGACAGAGCCAAGATAAGTTCTTGGTGCGCTTCCTGCTCGCTCCCTTTCAGCATTCCTTTTTCTCTACGACTATCCCCTCAACCTCTGAAGGTGTGCATTCCGTCGGGGTGTCGTGTTCGGTTCGCTGAATAGGGTGCTTGGGTAGTTTTTACACCATTCCGGGATAACGCGTCGGAGTATGATAATAATAGGTGAGCAGCCACCATACTCGTTAGTGGATCCGCCCATCTCTACTTCTCTTTATTGCATAACCACCTACCCCCTTCAAAACTTGCTCTTCTATCCACAAAGGTTCTAGCTGCTCGGCGCACTTTCGTCCTCTTACCATACCTTAGTCAGGGGCAGTGTATACCGTGAGGTCCCTCTCTGCTGCGAGAATCAAAAGCTCTTTGGCTGAGAGGAGTATTAGGCACGGGGTGTGCTGGGCCGTAGACTCTGCTCACCGGCTTCTAGTACACATATAAGATGGCTACGTTGGACCATTCTTTATTGTCAAAACTCGAGGACTTATTCCCCTGAGTGGCGCGCCCGGTTGTCAAGGCCCATCTTAGCTCGAACCTGTGGGCTGAATATGCGTAAATGATCACATTATGGAATTTTCTGATCATATGAAAAATGTTCTCTTAATCTCCCAAGGCATTGGGAGGTTATAGTATCTAGTATCAACCTTCCATGCGCCTTTGTTTATTTTTTGCTATCATGGATAAAACAGGGAAATAGTGGGCGACCACAGGCGCATGGAAATACGCCTCCAAGCGCGGCCTCACTCTACCTAGTTGTCGGATAGGACGAGGGAAAACGAGACCCCTTCAAACAGTGGAGAGGCTCCCCTCTCACCACTTATATGCGGCAAAGGGGCTTCCCTTTTTTCATTTTTGGGCCTCCTTCCATCGGAGGAGACTGCCAAGAAAGCAGATAGGCAGCCTCCTACCCTCACTGGGATATTTTCCAGCTCAGCGAGGAGAGAACAAGAAATCACGGCTACAAACTTGAACTGAAGCGATACCACCGTTATTTGTGTGGGAAATTCTTCACATACAGTATCTCTGGTAGTTGGAACGCACTTCCGACGGAAGTTGTTAACAGTGAATCTGTTGACCAGTTCAAGTCAAGATTAGATAAAGTCTTGCGAAATCACCGTTAAGATCCTCGCGAGTGATCTTCGAGGTTGCCAACGGACACCTTCGAGGATTGCGCCAAAAGTACCCTCCTTGTCTGGACCGTAAGGTCTTCTAGGGTACTTATTTTCCTTGTAGCTCCTGCATTCATGCATATTAAGTTTGAAGGGGGACGGTGTGCCTGCCACACTCTCTTTCCCGATAGAGGTCGCTTCGCTAGGCGAACACCACAGGATTAAAGGGTCCGTGATACTGTAGGGTGGGGAGGATGGCGACTTGGAAGTCTCCCTTGAGCTGGACATGTCCCGGTGATTACCCCGCTCCAGATGACATGATCTTCCATGGGTGCATACTTGTGCTATCTGCTAAACACCGAACATGAGTCCGCCCCTGTGAAAGCTTCTACTTGGGCCGCCGAAGACTCACAAGGAGAGGAGGGACCTCCTACCCCGATTGGTGTTCCTTAGAGAGGCAAGTTCTCTCAGTCCGCCTTTGGGACCCCTTCCGCCGGCTCTCCGGGTATGGATGTGCCCGATGCCGCTTCGGCAAACAACCAGGCCAACATCGGCACGTCCGCCCCGAGCCTTCCTAGGCGGGGGGCCCAGACAAAGCCCAAAGTTGCAAGTGCGCTGATCGGAGCCTTGATTACGTCGGGGCCCCTAATTCAAAGAGTACCTGCCGTTATATAGCTGATGGCTTCGAACGGTTTCTAGTTATTCGCCCCACAGATGCCAGCATGTTGGCCAAAGGCCATATGCTCCATCAGAGGAGAGCATTAGCTAGGTAGACTGGTAGAGAGCGGAAGACAACCCGTTTCTCGGACGGGAGCTTTCTCGCGAATACGTCGACCCTTCCGAGGCGGCCATGATTAGTGCCCTTCGGACACTCAATGACTCACTAGGTATTGTGACGCCGTACTCTACCATGAACTTCATAAAAAAGAGTGGTTTATGCGAGGGAACTCATGTACTACTCCTTAGAAGACATCACCTTACGGCTGGCTGACCATGAAGCGGTCTAGGTCGAACGTGTGATGAGAAAATAGGGAGGGGCCTCGAGTTCCACCCCTACACTCCTCGTCACGTTCGATGTGACAGGCTCCCTGATTCGGTGCGTACCGGCTAGTATCACTACCACGTGAAGGCATTTGTGCCACTGCCGCGGAGGTTCTACTACAACCACTGCATCGACCATAGGAATCACTCGTGTAGACGTGCAAAGTCGGATTTACCCGAACTTTGTGTAAGTTGTTCCAAAGTCGTACGCAAGTCCCTATCGTGTATGGACAAGTATGTCAGTTGTAGAGAGTCGCACCCCTCTTATTCAAGGCACTGTGGTGTCTCTCCTTGCGAAATAAATCCTGCCTTTTCAGGCTCCGGATATACCCTCCTTTTGAGATGTTCAGTACTTAGTCCTGGCACCCCTGGCGTTGCCTGGGGAGTCTTATGTCTCAATTCCCCCGAAAAAATTACACCATCAGCTCCTGGCCCCTCCAGGCCTACGAGCATTCGGAACTCTTCTGCTGGTTTGACCCCTTCCTCTCCCGGCCGCTCCCCTGGTAAAGCTGGCGGTACAAAGGGTTCGCACTAAGCACCAGCTTAAAATAGGGGGTTGCTCAACGTGACCGTTTTCCCTAAGGCGAAACGGTCCCGCACCTCCACCGAGTCGCTAGACTCACAGAAGGTAACACGCACGAAGGTGAGGCCGTCTTCCGGGAGTCCTAAAGCTGAAAGGAGTACAGCACAAAAAGAGTTTGGCTCCTACACCCCTACCCAAGGCTAAACTGGGTTTCTCAGAGACGGTGGATCCTCTAAATGATGGGACCCCTCCTCCGAAGCCACCCCGCCCGCCAAAGGTTTCGAGGCGGAGGGACGAAAAGAATCGCATAGCGAGCCCAACTGCCTGCGATAAGTCCTCTAATTGCGACAGTGCTTTCAGCGCTCTGAATTCTGCCAGCGCATCTCATCCGAGCTGGGCCTACGCCCTAAATGAAATTGCCGCAGACTCCTGGCAAACTGGCAAGAGCTGCGGAGGCTCGTCTCATCCCGTTCACAGTTAGCTATATTTTCCAACATAACATGCTAGGCGCGCGTCCCTTGTCCACCTTCCCTGGGTATTAGGATCTTGCGACCCCATCACCAAAGGACGGGGGCTGGGCAGGAGGATCGCGATTTACACCATGCTCGATGAGTCCGTTCTTCTATTTGCTATACCCAGCTTAGCCTCTTCTTCTTTCTGACAGCCTGTGTTTTTCCCCTACTTCCTCACTTTTCCTACAACCTCTCCCACAACTTTCTCTGGTCGGCCTCTAATTTCACAGGGTAGACGCTGACCAGCTTCCTTTTACCCAACTATCCCGGATCGGGGCTGAAGGGGGAGGGCACAACGTTCCCAAACTCCTCAGCTCCGGCCTGGGGTGGTGGGTTTTTAACAACCTGCTTCATTTCCACTCACACCTTCCTCCTTTCAATCTCTATCGATTTTACGCCGAGCCCTAGGTGGAGCCGCTATGCTGAGGGGCGGCCAGGCCACTAGGCGGGAGGAGTGGCCTCAAATGGCGGCAGCTGGCTTTGCCAGCCCCGTACCCGCCCCTCACAGAGTGGACTACTGCGTGGGGTGATAAGCGTTTGCGTCCCGTGCTAAAAAGGGGTCACCATGCCCAATGATGAATTTAAAAACATACTCCCTTACCTTTTCCTCGGGCAACTTTCCTGAAAAAATGGAGGCACCCCCCCCCCCCCCATCCGTGCTTTCTCAAAGGACCCTCCAAATTTCTTCTATACCGGAGAGGAGGCTTACTCCTCTCCTTCCCCTACAGGTGTAGGGGACTCCCCCTCACCCCCTTCTCTGGAAGCGTCCTTGGGTGCCTTCCTCTTTCCTATAGTAGTCTTTCCTTTTATTTCACAAGGGACTGCCAAGAAAGCATGCAGGCGGCTGAAACTTGACCGCTCTAGGTTGGAGCGCGTCGATAGGGCCAAGGAATGGCAGGGCCCGTGGGTCCTTGCCCCCTAACATACTACAGTCGCGACAAAAAAAATCGTAACATCATCGGCAATAAAAATTGTAACACGGAATTTGCGTGTTACGATTTTATTTGCTGTTCCACCATAGATAGAGTGGGCGAAGCATGTGTTGATGCAGAGGCCCTGACGTATCTGTAGCTACACGCCGCCACCTAAGCATGTCTCAGTGCACAACGAGTGCTTGTGTAGAAAGGTGGTATAGTACGCTGCTCTCGTTAGCGCCGATCCTGACTGTAACCCTATCTTTGCAGCCATATAATTCCATTCACTTTGCACACAATGGGACGTACTAAGCTCATCATGGAGGAAAAGGTTCGTGCTATCGCCATTTTAGATAATGGCATGTCTGTGATTCGTGTAGCCACCGACCTGAAGATGTCTAGACAAGCCATTTATCGTGTCCGGGACGCAACGGCGACATTACCACCAGGCACGACCCTCCCAAGGAAAGCAGGCTCTGGAGCACCAATAAAGACGACAGCAAGGACGGATAAGCTGTTAAAACGTGAGGTGATGGTAAACCCTTCAATTTCCACTGTAGCACTCAACAAAAAACATCGAGACATACTCCAGAACGTGGCTATTAGAACGATTCGGCACCGGCTGCAAAAAGAACTTGGATTACCCGCACGATGCGCAACCAAAAAACTCCTTCTCACGAATGCTATCGAGAAAAGGCGCCTTGAATTTTCCAAAAAATACAAGGACTGGACCTCAGAGGAATGAAAAAAGGTAATGTTCAGCGACGAATGTACCTTCAGGCTGGTCAGGGGAGACCCCAAGACAGTGCGCCGGCCCAAAGTGTGTCACAGTTTGATCCACTGTACACAGTGAAGACGGTAAAACATCCGGACAGTGTAATGGGTGTGGGGTGCTGTACTTCCTCCCCAAGAACGTTACCATGAAGGGGAGAAATTACAATGATCTGTTGAAGGAACATTTGCTATATTTCTGGAGTATTCATGAGTGCAATTATTTCATGCATGATGTGGCCCCTGCACACAAGTCAAAAGCTGTCAAAAGGTTACTTGTAGACCCGCAAATGGATCTGTTATACTGGCCAGGTAATTTGCCGGATCTGAACCCCATCGAGAATGCCTGGAATGTTATGAAAAATAAGGAAAAGCATCCAAACCTGCAGGAGGCATTGAAGGGTTTATGGATCAATATGAACGCCTCCTACTTTGCCAAGCTGGCCGAATCAATGCCCAAAAGACTTCATATGGTGTTAAAGAAGAAAGGCAGTATGTCAAAGTATTAAGTTTAAGGATATAATCACAATAAAATACATGTAAGTGAAATATTTGTTTTTATTAACCACATCGTATGAATATTACGATTGTTTTTGCCGCGACTGTACACTCGTGCGCTAAGAGTCTACAGGGGGTCACTGTACGTGTCCCTCTCTCTTTCTCGATGGATGCTGGTTCGTCGGCATTAGGTAAAAAAGGTAACTCGAATGGGATCTGTGATGGAGGAGGGGCACATGGAGATATACATGGTCCCTGAGGTGACCCCGCCTCATACGGTAGGCTCTTCCATGGGGTCGAACCCAGACTCGATGCCAAGCACAGAACGTGCGTCCGCCAATATGCAAGCTCCTCCTCGGACGGCTCAGGACCCCTAGGCCTCACAAGGTGAGGAGGGATCTCATCTCCCGCCTGTTGCTCATATGACAGGCAAGACCTTCTCCATTTCAGAGAAGGATCTTGCTGAGGCCGGCCCATCTTGCGTAGTGGCTCCTACCGGCGGGGAGGGGGGGGGGTAATTCCTCGCCCTCCTCTCGTAAAAACAAAAAAGAATTGGGGCTCCTCTCATGCCGCGGGGCCGCTGCCGTTTCGGTAAGTGACCAAGCCAAGATCGGCACGTCCGGCTCCGTTGCTTCCCCGGGTGGAGAGTCCGAGATTAAGACCAGAACTGCCCAGAGCGGAGCCTCGATTACGTCGAGGCTCCTCATTCAGAGGCTACCGGACATTTTCGAGTATGTTAGCTAGGGGCAACATGATCCATCAAAGGAGAGCTCTAGCTAGTGTGCTTGGTAGAGGGCCGAAGGCGACCCGTTTCTCGGACGGGAGCCTTTTGGCGAATGCGTCGAATCCCTCCGAGGCGGCCATTTTAGTGCCCTTCGGACACTCGATGACACGCCTGTAGGTGAGACGCCGCACTCTACCATGTACTTCGTGAAAGGAGTAGTTTATGCGAGGGAACTCGTGGACTACTCAATAGAGGACATCACCTTAGAGCTGGGCGGTCAAGGTCGAACGTGTGATGAGAAAACAGGAGGGGCCTCGAGACCCACCCCTACACTCTTCGTTACGTTCGACTGTGACAAACTCCCCGAATCTGTGCGTGCCCGTTGGTATCGCTACCGCGTGAAGGCTTTCGTGCCACTGCCGCGGAGGTGCTATTACTGCCACCGCTTCGGCCATACTAATCGCTCCTGTCTACGTGCAAAGTCGGGGTTACCCGAAACCTGTGTAAGTTGATCCAAAGCCACACACGATAAGTCCAAATCATGTGTGGCCACGTGTCTCAATTGCGGAGAGCCGCACACCCCCTTTTTCGAAGCAATGGGGTGCTTATCTCCCTGAGAAGGAAATCCTGGCCATTCAGGATCAGGATGGTCTTTCATTTTGCGAGGCTAAGGACTTTGTCCTGGCGCGCCCGTTGCTACCTGGGACGTCTTATGCCTCAATGTTGGCCAATCTGGGCCTACGAGCACGGTCGTTTCCGCCGTGCCCATTAGGAACCCTTCTGTAGGTTCTACCGACCCCGGGTGCTCCTCTAGTAGAGCTGCTGGCACAAAGGGTTCACACCCAGCCCCGGCTAAAACCAGGGCTCCCCTCCCTTCCCCCAGCGTGACCGTTTCGCGTAAGGTGAAACGGCCGCGCGCCTCCACCGAGTCGTTAGACTCACAAGAGGCAACACTAAAGGAGCTTCGTCTCCTTCGCCCACACCCATTGGTCGGCTGAGTGGCTCGGAGACGTTGGATTCTCGAAAAGAGGGCCCCCCACCTCCGAAGCCGCTCCGCTCGCCTAAGGTTTCGAGGCAGAGGGAGGAAAAGACTCGAATGGCGACCACAACCTCCCCCCATAAGTCCTCGAAGGCGACAGCCCATTTTCTGGCCAATTGCGCTCGGAGTTCTTCCTCCGGGAAGCGTACGGCCATTCCCGTGAGGGTTTTCTCTTCGAAGAGGGCCCCCGCATCTCCGATCTAGGCCTGAAAGGCATATTCCTTCAATGGAATTGACGCCGACTCCGGGCAAATTGGGAGATGCTGCGGAGGCTCGTTTCTTCCCGTTCCCCGTTAGCTATCTTTTTGCAGGAGACCATGGTGGGCGCGTGCCCCCTGCCCACCCTTCTGGGGGTATAAGGGTTTTGCCACCCCACCACCACAGGATAGGAGCAGGGCGGGAGGATGCGCGATTTACACCCTGCATGATGTGTCCGTTCTTCTCTTCGCTTTAGATACCTTTTTTCAGGCAGTAGCTGTACCTGGATAGGATGTAAACAGTTATTTCTGCGTACAGTCCACCGTCAGTCGACGCGGGTGACTTCCGCTGCGTTGTGGCACGGTTGCCGAAGCCCCTTCTCTGGCTCGGACATCTGAACGGTAGACACCCCCTCTGGGGTGACTACTCGATTAATCCCAGGGTTCAAGCCCTTGCCGACCTGATCGATGAGCTGGAGATAGGTGTCTTACTTTTGGATGAGTATACTCATCACTGCCCGAGAACCGCTTAATTTTCCTGCCTCGATCTCTCTCTGTGCTCTCCGGATGCACAGCATGATCTTTGGTGGCGGGTGGTCGATGACCTCCATGGTAGTGATCCCTTTCCCATTCAAATATCATTTTCTGGGCCGCGGTCGCCCGAGAGCCCGCTCCGGTTTTGGCATTTCAGGAAATGAGTGATTTCTCTCTCTCGCCGTTGAGTTCTCAGGCATACTCATCGCCGTGGGCCTAACTAGTATTCCTGGAACGTCTGGCAGTTTTGCACGCCGACCGCTCCTGTGGTGGTCAGCCGAGTGTGAGACGGTCATTAAACAGAAGCGTTATCTCTACATGCGCTATAAGCGCCGCACGAACGAAGTTACTGTCGGTGATTTTCGTCGAACTAGGGCTAGGTACTGGTATATTTCGAAGCACGCCCGCCGCTTTTCTTGGCGGGCATACATGTCTTCACTTAACGGAAAGACACTTCTAGGAAAGTTGTGAGCGAGTCAAAAGGATTCGGGGCAACTTATCGCAGGATCCCTATCCCGTTCTCCAGGAGAATGGGACCGCAATCTCAGACCCCACGTCCGTGGCAGAATCCTTCGTGAGACTGCTTTCTTCGCATTATCTAGCCGGGATGCTGCTCCGCCAGCATTCAAGGCGCGTCGTGATGTCGTAGAGTGCTGCCGACTGGACTTACCTCCAAAATCGGAGAACCCTTCAACGACAGGTTTACTTTAAGTGAGTTGCGTTCCGCTCTCGCTTCGTGCGCGGACACCGCCCCTGGTCCAGACGATGTCTTGTACGCCATATTTCGACACCTAGGTGAGCAAGGCATGGCCTCTTTGTTAGATTTGTTCAATTCAACAGGATCTGAGTAAAGAATATCCTCCCAGAGTCGTGGCGAATCGCTACTGTGCTCGCTTTTCGCAAACCGGGGAGAGATCACTCTACCCCGACTGGTTTCCGCCCAATTTCTCTAACCTCCTACGTGTGCAAGTTGATGGAGAAATTGGTAAATGTTAGATTAGCCTTCTTTCTGGACAACGGAGGTGGTCTTTATTCTGCACAGTGCGGCTCCCCAATTTCCACTCCACGTCGGATGCTCTGCTCCGAATGGAAAATGCCGTCTGCGAGGCCTTCCTTCGTAGACAGCATTACGCCATGGTGTTTTTCAATATGGATGAGGTCTATGATACCGCATGGCGATACGGTATCATAGAAACTCTCCACACGATGGTGGCAAGGGGTCGCCTCCCAATCTTTATATCTGAATTTTTGCGAGAGTATCGATTCCACGTACGGCTGTAGGGAGCACTCTCCGGCCCAATGGGGGCAGGAAAAGGGTGTTCCGGAAGGAAGTGTCCTATGTCACACTCTTTGCCCTGAGCATCAACGGCATAACTTCAGTTCTTCCGGAATATGTTCTCGCTACGCTCTACGTGGACGACTTTAGATCTCTTTTGACGCTGTCCAGATGCTAACTCTGGACGTCGACTCCAACAGGCATTGAACCGGGTCTCTTGATATAGCGAATCGTACACGCTTCGGTTTTCTTTTGCCAAGACTAAAGTGGTCCACTTCTGCCGCCATCCACGGCTCCATCCTGACCCAGACATATTTCTCAATGGGGTGCGCCTGGAAGTAATGAACTGGCACCGTTTCCTCGGTCTTGTATTTTACCGAGGCCTCACCTGGGAGGCTCATATTCGCAGCCTTAGGGTCTCTTGTACCCGCTATGGATATTCTTCGGTCCATGACGTTCAACGCTTGGCGCGCTGATAGGGCTACTGACTTACTTTTTTATCGATCCTTTGTTAGTTCGAAGCTCGACTACGGATTCGAGTTTTATGCATCCATACCCGAGCGTGTATTGCGGAAGGTGGACTCGATCCACCACACCGGCCTTCGCCTGGCGACCGGTGCCTTCCGCACTTTTCCCATTGAGAGCTTGTCGATGCTGGGGACATGCTACTCGCTCTGAGCCGTGCACAGTGCATTATTCGCCTGTACGCGCGAGGTCGGCGCCTCCCTCAGTCGCCAACAGCTCTCACTTCATCCGCAGCTGATCTCGACGGGACCTATGCCGCAGAGAGACGCCAGTCATACCCTAAGCCCTTTGGGTTTAGGACTAGGAATCTCCGAGAGCTAGGTATAACTCTCGGGCCAGTGGCGCCCCTGGTTCTACCAGGACGCCACCTTGGGGAGTACCACCTTTGGCTATTTGTCTCCACACCTGTGCTCCCAAAGCTTCTACAGCGCCGGGAGTATTGCGTTCGACCTTTTTGGAGCACACTTCGTGTCACGCTGGAACCGTGTCAGTGTATACGGATGGCTCTTAAGTCCCAGAGGGGGTCAGTTTCCACCTTGTATCCCATCTGTTTGAAGTCAGCGGGGCTCTGGCCGGGTCTGAGTCTGTCTTCACGGCCGATCTGGTTGCAATACACCGCTCGGTACGGGAGATAACGCGATGTGCCCGGTTCGGAGACCGGGTTGTGATCTTTAGCGACTCAAAGCGTCCTGAGTGCTGTCTGGGTATTGGAATCTTCACACCATCTGGTTCGCGGTATCAGTGACCTCCTGTTGCGTCGAGGTTATCTTCTGTTGTGTTTCTGGGCATGTGGAAATTGCGGTAAATCAGCGCGCCAAAGAGTCCGCGGGGATTATGCGACCATACCACGTTTCGCTCTTCCTCACTCCGAGTACATAACAGGAATTAGCGCAGCTCCCCAGGCTGCTTGGCAGAGAAGATGGGAAACGGCCGAGGAGAAGATAAAGTTGAGTACCATTGCGGTGCGACTGTTTCCATTGGCCTACCCCCAATTCCACAACAGCTTCAAGTCGCTTTCTGTTTCTTCGCGCACGTTACTTGTGCGGGGTCGCTACCTCTTGTCCTATGTACTCGGGATTGATTCGTTCACACCGACTTGCGGCCTTCATCAGTTCTTGGAGTAAGCAGGCCTCCTCCACTGTATATAGTTCTTTTGGTTTAGGTGCCGGAGGAAGCGGGCTACCTTTCGGTACCTGATCAGGCAAGGTCTTGGTCTTTGTTGGGGTTGGGCTTTTTTTTCGTTATCTTGTAATTTAGCCTAGGAATAGTCTAGCTATTAATATGGTAAATACCCAGAAATTCCGACCGTTTATCGTTATAAGATAAATTTAACCCAATTTGGTTTTGCTAGTCTTCGGATGGGAGCCGACTGCTGTCGATTTTGTTGACATGCACTGAACTGTGTCCGAAAGTGCTGAAAACCATACAAAACTAATCTTTTGCTTTACATATAGCGGTGTAAGCCCTGAAAATCTTTTCCCTTTCAGGTAGAGGTGTACCAAAGCGATTTCCGAGCAGAGAGGGAGGCTCGAGAAGCTATGGCGGCAGATAGAGAGAGGCTGCGCGAAGACATGCGACATCTTCAAGTGCGCAACGCCCAGCTTATGGACGAGCTCGAGTCGTATCAAAGAAAGCATTTTAACCAAGGGTAAGGAAGGGATCCTACCAAAGGATGCTTGTGCTAGCAACTGTTATAAAAAGTATTAAGGTTATTTCTAGCTTCCTAGGTGTAGATGGCATATCTGCTCCCTACAGCCTGTGTTGTACGCCCCCGTCATCGGCACCCCAATTAAGTGGGGCTGTGCTTTCTGTGAAGCTGTCCTAAGGGATCAGATTAGATTGGAGACAGGCTGTTGCATGCTGTGGGAATTTTATAGCACCCCCCTGTGCTAGTGGTCCATGCAACAGGTATGAAGTGGAATTTCTACTGCAACTCAACCACGTGGAATACATCCAAGTGAGGATTGCCTCCATATGTCATTTCCACTTGAGAATCACTGACCACTCTTCAATTCCTTCCTCGTCTCCTACAGGGTGGCTAGAGCTTAAAAAACACAACCTTGCCTGATGAGTAGTAGTGAATTCATATAATGGTGGTTTAAAATTCATGGAAGGGGTAAATAAGGTGGCAATAGGTTAGTACTGTGAGAAATTTGATAAATGGTAGCTGGAGTAGTTGATATAGTCGCTGAGATCCTCAAAAGTAGTGGTGGTCGTGTTGTAATGCTTTTGAAAGTGGAAGAGTGCAGTAATATGGGGATAAGTCTGTTGAATGTAGGTAGGCAGATAATGCCCTCCGTATCTTGGCTAGAACGCCACCCCCGCGACCGGATAATGAAACAAACATAAAGATTAGCATAATAATCACTAGTGAGCGCGATTGTAAGTATCGGCGAGTATTTTGTGTGGCTGGTTTTGAAACCAACCAGAGAACAGGTAAGAACATTCGTGTCCCCTGGTGAAGGAGATCCGTTCCATCTCAAGGGTGGATATCGGCAACATTCCTTGCCACCTCCATTTATTCAGTAGTTAGGTCCATGATCGCCCCTTTCCCCTCCCCTCCTCCAATTCCAAAGCATCCTTGTTGTTTTTTCCTTATTTATTTTAACATAGCCTAATTTAATTCTGCGACTGAGCCGTTAGTGGCAGTCCCCAAATGATTCGATGTCTTGCTCTGCAGATTGCTAAAACCTTGACTAGTACCCTGTATTTATTTTTGGGAATCTCTTTATCCATGTTAATGGTGCTTTGTATTTATTTCAGACCGCGAAATTCCAGGTCAGGTTCTGAGGAACCTGATGCTAGTACTCAGAAGGACCCTAAAGGAATACAACCACAATCTCTCAGTCCGGAATCCCTTTGGGAAAAACTATCATCCGGCTCAGATCCTAAAAAGGTAAAATTTTATGTTGCTTCCTTTTAAAACTGGCGGTATTTTATTTAAAAACACACACTTTAATGGAGAATTTAGTCTCGGTCATGTGGTGCCTCGTGTAGACATACACCTGGTACTTGGCGGAGCGACACGCCTTCTTGCCTTGTATCCCCAGCAGTCTCAAACGCGATTGTTTCTACCCAGGCTTTATTTATTCTAGATATTTTCACCCAACTCTTTTTTTGCGGCTACTTTCTTTACACTCTTGCTCATTTTCTTGGTCTGCGGCTAATATCGTGAGGTAGTCGCCGACCAGCTTTCGTCCACTATTTATTATTTATTATTTTTTTATGCACCCCCTAAGGTGATAAATAGCTGGAGGCTTCCTTGCACTTCTGCCCCAACACTCGCAGTTTGCTCTCTGGCTCCAATGCCTGTAGGATGATGTGTAGTTCTATTGTCCACACTTTGTTGAAGTCCCTATATTTGTTTTATTCTTATTCAGTCTTCTGCCTGTATGTGGAGTACGGAACAATACCCATATGGTTTTCCCGTACATTTCGTAAATACAATTCTTAAGTGTGGATCCTCTTGTGATGGTTATATGTGGTCAAGGGAAGAGGGGCGAAGTGAACAATTTGTTTAAAAGGGGAGGTGATAGACTTGCGTTATATGAGACCAATATGAATGGGAAAGAAGTTTGTGTCGGATGGTGGATAAAGTGCAATTTGGTGATAGAGGTAAAGAGTGTTGTTTTGCTTTTGCGATTCAGAGCAAATTCTCCCAGGACCTCTTCTCCCGTCCTCCGGGGCAATGGAACCGCAATTTCGGACCCAGCGTCCGTGGTTGAGATCCTCACGACCGATTTCTCGGAGCAGCATTTAAGCACGTCAATAGCTCCCTGAAGGCTGTCCAGTGCATTTTAAGTCTAGAAGTGGAGAAGTAAGGGTGTGGCGATTTGCCTTCCTGGCCGCCGTGCTGACGGGACGTGACTCAGGGCACCGTCCGACACTAGCTTAGCCTCCTCTTCTTCTTTCTAACAGACTGTGTTTTCTACCCTACTTCCTCACTTTCCCAACAACCTCTCCCACAACTTTCTCTGGTCGGCCTCTAATTTCACAGGGCAGACGCTGACCAGCTTCCTCTCACCCAACTATCCCGGATCAGGGCTGAAGGAGGAGGGGACAATGTTCCGAGCTCCGGTCTGGGGTGGTGGGTTTTTAACAACCTGCTTCATACCCATCCACACCTTCCTCACTTCCCCTTTCTTCTATCCATTTTACGCCAAGCCCATGGTGGAGCCGCCATGCCACTAAGCGGGAGGTGTGGCCCCAAATGGCGGCAACTGGGTCTGCCGGCCCCGTACTCACCCCTCACAGAACGGGCTACTACGTGGGGTGATTAGCGTTTGCATCCCGTATTTAAAACAGGGTCCCCATTTGCCCAATGATGAAATTAAAAAAAACTCCCTTGCCTTCTCCTCGTCCATCGTCGGAGCCGCCCTCGGGCAGCTCCACTGTGCTTTCGCAGGGGATCCTCCAAACTCTTCAACCGGAGAGGAGGCTTACTCATCTCCTTTGCCTAACGGTGTAGGGGACTCCCCCTCACCCCATTCTCTGGAGGTGCCCTCGGGTACCTCTCTCTTTCCAGCGGCAGTCTCCTCTTTACTTTCTAAGGGGACTGCCAAGAAAGGCAGGCTGCCCGTAATTGACCGCTCTCGGTGGGAGCAGAACGATAGGGTCAACCCCCTTAGGGCTAGGAGGGAAGACAGGGCGCTTCGGCCTCTTCCCTCCAAAGGCCTGCGGGCTCGAATTTTGAACTAAGAGGGGGTCACCGTACGTGCCCCCTTCTTTTCCCCGACTAATGAAACTCGTGATGTCCTGGGGGGAGGCACATGGAGGAGCCCCCCTCCTCTCCTAAGATGGACATGGGGACGATCCTAGGCTCGGTGCCAAGCACCGAACCTGAGTCCGCCCCTGTGCTAGGTCCTCCTCAGACGGCTCGGATCTCCAAGACTGTAGAAGGAGAGGGATATCTCCTCCTCCCGCTTGTGCCCCTGTGAAAGCCATCTCGGCTTTCCTTCTCCATCTCGGAGAGAGATCTTGCTGAGTCCGGTCCATCTGCCCTGGGGGCTTCTGCCGGTGGAGGGAAGAAGCGGATTCATTCCCCGCCCTCCTCTCCTAAAAAGAAGAAGACGAAGAAGACTCTGGGCACCTCTCCTTCGGCGGGGGCCGCTGCCGTTTCGGTAAGCGACCAAGCCAAGATCTGCACCTCCGGCCCCGTTGCTTCCCTGGGTAGAGAGTCTCAGACCAGACGAAGACCAAAACTGCGCAGAGCGGAGCATCGATTACGTCGGGGCCCCTCATTCACAAG
This sequence comes from Ceratothoa steindachneri, assembly GCA_963969495.1. Lineage (NCBI taxonomy): Eukaryota > Metazoa > Arthropoda > Malacostraca > Isopoda > Cymothoidae > Ceratothoa > Ceratothoa steindachneri. The sequence goes on along the minus strand of OZ018321.1, from coordinate 105,734,905 downwards.
CTACCTGACGTTTTCGAGCTTGCTGGCTGCAAACGCTTCCTTGTTATTCGCTCCACTAATGGCAGCCTGTTGGCTAATGGTAACATGATCTATCAGATGAGAGCTCTAGCTAGTGTGATTGGTAGAGAGTCGAAGGTGACCCGTTTCTCGGATGGGAGCCTTTTGGCGAATGCGTCGAATCCCTCCGAGGATGCCATGATTAGTGCCTTTCAGACACTCGATGTCACTCGTGTGAGTGTGACGCCACACTTACCATGAACTTCGTGAAAGGAGTAGTTTATGTGAGGGAACTCGTGGACTACTCCATAGAGGTCATCACCTTAGAGCTGGCCGAGCATTAGGCGGTCAAGGTCGAACGTGTAATGAGTAAACAGGGAGGAGCCTCGAGACCCACCCCTATACTCTTCGTCACGTTTGACTGTGACAAGCTCCCTGAATCGGTGCGTACCGGTTGATATCGCTACCGCGTGAAAGTACTCGTGCTACTGCCCGGAGGTGCTATTACTGCCACCGCTTCGGCCATACTAATCGCTCCTGTCAACGTGCAAAGTCGAGGTTACCCGAAACCTGTGTAAGTTGCTCCAAGGCTACACACTATAAGTTCAAATTGTGTGTGGCCAAGTGTGTCAATTGCGGAGGGCCGCACCCTGCTTCTTCGAAGCAATGTGGTGCATATCTCCTTGAGAAGGAAATCCTGGCCGTGCAGGCTCTGGATCGTCTCTCATTTCGCGAAGCTAAGGACTTGCCGACCTGATTGACAAGCTTGAGATGGGTATCCTAATTGTGGATAAGTTTACGCATCACTGCCAGAGAACCGCATCATTTTCCTGCCAAGATCTATCTTTTTGCTCTCTGGATGCACAGCCCGATTTTGATTGGGGAGTGGTTGATGACCTACATAGTAGTGATCACTTTCCCATTCAAATATCATTTTCTGGACCGCTGCCACACGAGAGCCCGCCCCAGTGGTGCTTGGTGCGGGCGTGGTGGTCTACATTTCAGGAAATTACTGAATTCTCTATCTCAGTCGAGGAGTTTAGGTCGGTAGATTTGGCCGTTGAGTTCTCTGGCAACCAGCAGAAGCGCCGCCCGAACGATTTCACTGTCGCTGAATTTCGTCGGGCTAGGGTTAGGTTACAGTATATTTCGAAGCCGCTCTTCTTGGCAGGCATATGTCTTCACTTAACGGGAAGACCCCTCTAGCAGAGGTGTGGAAGCGAGTCAAAAGGATTCGGGGCAAATTCTCGCAGGACTCCCCTCCCGTTCTCCAGGATAATGAGACCGCAATCTCTGACCCCTCGTCCGTTGCGGAATCCTTTGCGACCGCTTTCTCCGCATTCTCTAGTCGGGATGCTGCTCCGACAGTATTCAATGCGCACGTCATGATGTCGCGGAAGGCCGCCGGCTGGACTTTACCTCCAGAGGCGGAGAACCCTTCAACGACAGGTTTAATCAGAGTTAGTTGTGTTCTGGTCTTGCTTCGTGCACGGACACCGCCCATTGTTCGGACGATGTCCCGTACGCCATGCTTGATACCTGGGTGAGCGAGGCATGGCCTTTCTGTTAGCTTTATTCAACAGGATCTGGGTGGAGGGTCTCCTCCCGGATTACTGCCGAATCGCTACTCTGCTCGCCTTTCGCAAACCGGAGAGAGATCACTCTACTCCCGCCGGTTTCCGCCCAATCTCTTGCGTGTGCAATTTGATGGAGAAATTGGTAAATGTTAGATTAGCCTTTTTTCTGGACAGTGGAGGCCATCTTTCTTCTACACAGTGCGGCTTCCTAAGTTCCGCTCCACGTCGGATGCTATGCTCCGCTTGGAAAATGCCGTCTCCGAGGTAATCCCTCGTAGACAGTACTAGGCCAGTGTTTGTCGATCTAGAGAAAGCCTTTGATACCGCTTTCCAATACGGTATCATAAGAGACTCTCTGCACGATGGGGTCGAGGGAACGCCTCCCAATCTTTATATCTGAATTTTTTCAAAATCGTGATTCCACATACGTGTAGGGGGAGCCCTCCCCGGCCCAATGAAACAGGAAGAGGGTGTCTTGCATGGAAGTGTCCTCATTGTCACACTCTTTGCGCCCCTCCCCCCCTTCCCCTCAGTTGCTAATAGCTCTCACTGATCTCGACAGTGCCTCTGGAATCTTGCAGATGTTGCACTGGTATCCGGCCAATCCACGTTTTTGGAGCACACATCGTGTCACGCTGGAACCGTGCCAGTGTATACGGATGGCTCCAAGTCCCAAGAGGGGGTCGGCTTCCACGCCGTATCCCCTCTGTTTGAAGTCAGCGGGGCTCTACCAGGCGCTGCGTCTGTCTTCACGGCCGAGCTGGTGGGAATACACCACTCGGTACGGGAGATTACGCGACGTGCCCGGTTCGGAGACCGGATTGTGATCTATAGCGACTCACAAAGCGCCCTGAGTGCTCTCGGGGCATTGGAATCTCCGCATCCCCTGGTTCGCGATATCCGTGACGCCACGGTTTTGGCGAGCCGGGCAGATGTCGAGATTATCTTCTGCTGGGTTCCTGGACATGTAGGAATTGCGGGGAATGAGGGCGCCAAAGAGTCCGCGAGGACTCTGCGACCGGACCAGCGTTTCGCTCTTCCTCACACCGACTACATGGCAGGAATACGGGCAGCTCTTCGGACTGCTTGGCAAAGAAGATGGGAGACGGTCGAAGGGAACTTAAAGTTGCGTGCCATTGCGCCGCGACTGTTCCCATGGATCTATCCCCCAATGCCGCGGCGGCTTCAGGTTGCTTTCTGTCGTCTTCGAATCGGACACACTCGTGTGACGCATCGCTACTTGATGGAGCGCTCGCATGCGCCCTATTGCAACGACTGCGTCGTCCCCCAGACTGTTCGGCATATTCTTCTCGAATGTCCCAGTCTGGGTGATCTTCGAGCACGATACCTGTCTCGGTACCAGGATGGGCGGGGTCGCTACCGCCTGTCCCTTGTACTCGGGACGATTGCGTGCACCATGACTGGTGGACTTATTGACTTTTGGGGGGAGGCCGGCCTTCTCCCTTTCATTTAACCCGGTTTTATTGTTGTTGTTATGTTTTTTTGTTATTGTTATTTCTTTTTATTGTTGTTTCCTGTTGAATTATTTTGAAGTAGCCTAGAACTAGGCTGTTTGTTTACGGCAACTTATGCCTAAGTCGGCAGTCGCCAGATAGCCCCTTAATCAAAAAAAAAAAAAAATTGACAGTGCCTCTTAAGCCCTTCGGGTTTAAGGCCAGGAAATTCCTTCGAGAGCTAGGTATAGCTCTCCTGGTTCTGTCGCCACTGCTCCCAAAGCTTCTACAGTGCCGGGAGTATTGTGTTCGGCCTTTTTTGGAGCACACTTTGTGTCACGTTGAAACCGTGCCACTGTATACTGATTGCTCCAAGCGTCAAGAGTGAGTCGGTTTCCACTCCGTATCCCTTTTTTGAAGTCGGCAGGCTTCTGCCAGTCGCTGCGTCTGTCTTCACGGCCGAGTAGGTTCCATTATACCGCTTGGTACGAGATAACGCCACATGCCCGTTTCGGAGACGCGATTGTGATTTATAGACCTATAAAGTGCCTCGAGTGCGCTCGGAGCATTGAAATCTCCGCATCTTCTGCTGGATTCCTAGATACTTAGGAATTGCGGGTAATGAGGGCGCCAGAGTCCGCCGAGGACTGGGCGACCAGACCAGCGTTTCGCTCTTCGTCGTACCGATTACATGGAAGGAATACGGCCTGCTTGGGAAAGATGATGCGAGATGGTCGAGGGGAAACTTAAAACAATGTGCCATTGCGCCGCCACTCAGGCTGCTTTCTCTTGTTTCTGAATTGGAAACGCTCGCGGGACGCACCGCCACTAAGAGCGCTCGCCTGCGCCTTGCTGCGACGACTGCCTTGTCCCCCTAGACTGTTCGGGACATTCTTGTTGAATGTCCCAGTCTGGGTGATCACGCACGTTACCGGAACGAGCGGTTTCGCTACCGGTTGTCCCTTGTATTCGTGACTGGTATGTGCACAGCAGTTACTGGAGGCTGGCCTTTACATTGTAGCGGTTGAGTGTACCTTTCTCTCTTGATTTTTTAATAGGCTAGACGGCAAATAATAATAAAAGAAGAGTAATTTCGGCGTCTATACCCAGGAATTAGCTCAACTTTCGGTGTTCCATGGCAAACAGCCGACGGGAACCTTTTGCGTCTCCTACTCGGGCACTCCTCGAGGTATTGCAAGTCTCCCCATACCTTACTTACGACTACTTTGTACCCACGACTGTGCGTCACGTTCTCCTTGCATGTCCCAGTTCTAGGGAGGGAGCTTCGCGCGAGCACCTCTCGTCTTAAGTACTCTAGATGTGTTCGTGAACTCACGATTCTGGATTGACTGAAGGAAGCTCTTCTTTTCTCTTGCCCAAGTTAGTTCCCTGCGTCCCCACTGATCACCCTCCCAGGATACAAGGGCTTCACAAGCCCCCATCAACTGGATACAAGCCGGACAGTTGGTGGTATGCTTGTCCCTAGAGTCTTGATACCTCTATTCGTGAGGTAAAGTCCAGCAGCGCCTCTACAATTCCGCAATCATTCCTCTTTGACGAAGAGTTCCATCTTGTGGTAAACTAGTTGCATTCTGGAGCATCCCGTGATAGTGACTACTGATTGTCCCTATTCCTAACCTACGCGTTTTGTTTTTTTTCCCGACAGCCACTAGATAAATTACGTATTGGATCCTGGGAGAACTTTGCTCAGGCAGTAGAGTTAATCAAAACAAGTGGACAAAGAGTCAGGAAGATAAAATGTCCCAAATTGTAGTTTTAAACTGCTGGGAAAAAAAAATATTCCGGTGTTTCGTAATGTTCTAATGTATTTTTCTGACGCTGGCTGAAAAGGGGGTCACGAGTCAAAATAGAATATATATTCAGGGCCTGGACCATAAGAGTAATTAAATGAAAAGTAAGACATTCAATTAATGCCTTTACCAGAGATTAGCATTGGATTCATAGTAATACTTTTCAGATTGATGAGGCTCAAAAGGAGGAGACTGAAGTTGATGAGAACCTTTTATATTGTCCCAAATGCAACAAATCCTTTGTAGAACTCAGACCCCTTGAAGAACATGTCAACCGCTGTCTTGATGAAGATTAATTTAAGGACTAGAATGTTTCATGGACTGTCCGTGATGTGTATACGGATGGACACGCTTGTTAATTTTCTCAATCAGCGTTTTTTTTGTTTTTTTTTTTTTCCTCCCCCCCAAAAAAAAAATTCTTAAAGCACCAGAGTATTATGTGCCAAATGCGTCTCGTTTTTAAAAATGCATTAGTACATCTAGTCACTAATATAGTTATTCGAACTAATGGGATTTTATACAATAAAACTATAAAAAGTATATTTAATAAATGATTACTTTATACAGAGAATGGACTAAAGGCATTTAATTTACTTAAGTATTCCTGCTTCTTTCGCCAAAATTGCAAGCTCCTCTGCAAAAGAAAGAAAATAAAAGTAGTGCTAAGCAGAATTACAGGCATGTTATAAGGCCAAGCCAAGTGAAAATACTGCTTCCGATTCGGGTCAATTTCACTGCGGCTAGAATAGGCTGCAGATATGTAGTTCAGATCAAACGTTAAACTAACTATAGGTTCCAAGTGCGCGATAAAAGACATCGTAAACATGGCTCTGGGTTGTTTGCTTTTTAATTTTAAGAGCCATAATCACGCTAAAGACTAATTACTAAACGAGATTAAATAAATAAACATGTCAAAGGCTAGAAAACAAGCTGAAAAAAACAAAATATAAACAAGGAATCGCGCCTCCACTCGGCGCAGGAACATGCGACCTAGAATAGATTTGAATAAAATGAAGGACTTTCCCGGGTCGAAGTCGGCTGACTGTACAATGTAGGCGGAAATAACAGTATACCTCATATCAAGGTGCAATTGCACAGCTACCCTGAAGTGAGGTAGCTAAAGCGAAGAGAAGAAAGGAGACATCATGCCGGGTGTAAATCGCGTACCCACTCGCCCGCCGGGCCCTCATCTTATGGTGGTAGGGTCGCAAAACCCTTATACCGAGGGAGGGTGAACAGGGGGCACGCGCCCGCCATGGTCATGGTCTACTGCAAAAATATAGCTAACGCGAAGGGACGAGACGAGCCTCCGCAGCTCCGCCCAGTTGGCACGGAATCTGCGGCAATTCCAATAAAGGAATATGCCCTCCAGGCCTAGCTCGGAGGAGATGCGGGGGCACTCTTCGAAGAGAAGACCCTCACGGGAAATGCCGTACGATTCCCGGAGGCTGTTGGCCGGACAATGCGCTGTCGCCTTCGACGACTTATCGGGGAAGGTTGGGCTCGCCATGCGAGTCTTTTCCCCTCTCCGCCTCGAAACCTTAAGCGAGCGGGGTGGCTTTGGAGGCGGGGATCCCTCTTTTGGAGGATCCACCGTCTCCGAACAACTCAGCATACCCACTAAGTGTGGGCGAAGGAGCCGAAGCTCCTTTAGTGCTGTCCTCCTTTCGGAGGGCAGCTTTAGAAACCCCGGAAGATGGATTCAAGACCATCTTCCAGGGGTGATGCCTCCTGTGATTCTAACGACTCGGTGTAGGCGCGCGGCCGTTTCGCCACAGTCACGCTGGGGGAAGAAGGGGAGCCGTGGTTTTAGCCGGGGCTTGGTTGTTAACCCTTTGTGCCGCGAGCTTTACTAGGGGAGCGTCCGGGGTGGTTAGAACCCGCAGAAGGGTTCCGAATAAGCGCGGAAACGACGGTGCTCGTAAGCCCCGAGCAGTCTTTCTTAACATTGGGGCATAGGATGTCCCAGGCTGCGCTGGGCGCACCACGACCATGTCTTTAGGAGCGGATGCGTGGCCTGAACGGCCAGGATTTCCTTCTCAAGGAGATATGCACCACATTGCTCCCGTCCGAGAAACGGGTCACCTTTGGCTCTCTACCAATCGCACTAGCTACTGATGGATCATGTTGCCCTTAGCCTAGTACTAAGCTAAATTAAAATAATCTGCAAAAAAACAATAACAATAAAAAAACGAAAAGGGCAGGAAGCATGCTCGGGCGTCGAGGGGAGGCTCCGGAGCAGGAACGTGCGATCTACAAAAAAAACGGTTAGATAAAGTGGAGGGGGCCAGCCTCCTCCAAAATGTCTACAAGTCAGTGTGCACGAACTCGTCCCGAGTACAAGGGACAAGCGATAGCGACCCCACTCATCCCGGTATCGGGACAGGTAACGTGCACGAAGACCAACCAGACTGGGGGGAAAACGCAGTCGTCATAATAAGGCGCAGGCGACCGCTCCATCAAATGTTGGTAAGTCCCGCTTGTGTGTCCAATTCGTTGACGACAGAAAGCAACCCGAAGCTGTCGCGGCATTGGGGGGGTAGGTCCATGGGAAGTCATGGCGCAATGACACGCAACTTTAGGTTCCCTTCGACCGTCTCCCATCTTATTTGCCAAGCAGCCAGTATTCCTGCCAAGTAATCGGTGTGAGGAAGAGCGAAACTCTGGTCTGGTGGTCAAGTCCTCGCGGACTCTTTAGAGCGCTCATTCCTACATGTCCAGGAACTCAGCAGAAATAATTTCAACATCCGCCCAGCTCGCCCAAACCGTGACGTCACGGATATCGCGAACCAGGGGATGCAGAGATTCCAATGCTCCGAGAGCACTCGGGACGCTTTGTGAGTCTAAATCACAATCCGGTCTCTGAACCGGGCACGTCGCGTCATCTTACGTACCAGGCCGTGTATTGCAACCAGCTGACTTCAAACAAATGGTATGCGGCGTGGAAACCGAGCCCCTTTTGGGATTTGGAGCCATCCCCATACAATGGCACGGTTCCCGCGTGACACGGAGTGTGCTCCAAAAAGGAGAAAGCAATACTCACGGCGCTGTGCTCGCCATTCGTCTTTTCCTCCCTCCGCCTCGAAACCTTAGGCGAGCGAGGCGGCTTCGGAGGCTGGGGGCCCTCTTTTCGAGGATCCACCGTCTCCAAGCCACCCAGCCTTTCACTGGGTGTGGGCGAAGGAGCAGAAGCTCATTTCGGGGCACAGCTTTAGGAACATCGGAAGATAGCATCGCGACCTTCTTCAGGGGTGTTGCCTCCTGAGTCTACGACTCGGTGGAGGCGCGCGGTGGTTTCGCCTGACGCGATAGGCACGCTGGGGAAAAGGATGGGAGCCCTGGTTTGAGTCGTATGAACACTTTGTACCGCCAGCTCTACCAGAGAAGTGCCTGGGTAGAACCCGCATAAGGGTTCCGAATGGGTGCGGAAACGACCGTGCTCGTAGGACTGGATGGGCCAGGAGCAGAGGGTGTCTTTCAACATTGAAGCATAGGACGTCCCAGGCAGCACCGGGCGCGCCAGGACCAAGTCCTTAGCCTCGCGAAATGAGAGACGATCCTGAGTCTGAACGGCTAGAATTTAATTCTCAAGGAGATACGCACCACATTGCTTCGAAGAAGTGCGATGCGGCTCTCTGCAATTGGCACACTTGGCCACACACGATTTGGACTTATCGTGTGCGGCCTTGAAGTAACTTACACAGACTTCGGGTAACCCGAACTTTACACGTCGACAGGAGCGATTTTATGGCCGAAGCCGTGACAGTAATAGCACCTCCGCGGCAGTAGCACGAATGCCTTCACGCGGTAGCGATACCAACCGGCACGCTTATCACAGTCGAACGTAGCGAAGAGTATAGGAGTGGGTCTCGAGGCCCCTCCCTGTTTTCTCATCATAAGCTCGACCTTGACAGCCCCATGGTCGACCAAGCTCTAAGGTGTCATCTATGTCGTAGTCCACGAGTTCCCTCGCATAAACTACTCCTTTCACGAAGTTCATGGTAGAGTGCATCACACTCACAGGCGTGCCATCAATTGTCCGAAGAGCACTAATCATGGCCGCCTCGGAGGGATTCGACGCATTCACCAAAAGGCTTCCCTCCGAGAAACGGGTCACCTACGGTTCTCTACCAATCACACTAGCTAGAGCTCTCCTCTGATACATCATGTTGTCCTTGGCCATCAGTGGGGCGAACAACAAGGAAACGATTGAAGACATCAGGGTCGATAACGCCAGGTCGCCTCTGAATGAGGAGGTCCTACCGTCTGGGGCTGGGTTGCCTCAGGGACCATGTCCATTTCATGGGGGGCCTCAATATGGCCATCCCCACCCCATGACATCAGAGGTCCCAAAGTCTTTGGTTGGGAAAGAGGGGGGGGGTAGATATGGTGACCTCCGCTAAGCTCAATATGCGAGACCGCAGGTCTTTAGAGGTAAGAGGCCGACGGGAACTGTCTTCCCTCCTCCCCCTAAGGAGGTTGGCCCCATCATGCCGCTCGTGTCAATTATGGGCCACCTGCCTTTCTTGGCAGCCCCCTTACAAAGTAAAGGGGGGACTGCCGCTGGAAAGAGGGAGGCACCCGAGGGCACCTCCGGAGAAGGGGGTGAGTCCCCTAGGCAAAGGAGAGGAGTAAGCCTCCTCTTCAGTTGAACAGTTTTGGAGGGTCCCCTATGCAAGCACAGAGGGGGGAGGGGACCTTCATTTTTTCAGTGGAGCTACCCGAGGGCGGCTCCGTCGCTGGTGAAGGGGAAAGAGGGAGAGATTGCTTTTTTTATATTCTCATCATTGGGCATGGTGATCTTATTAGTGATACAGGAAGCAAACGCTAATCACCCCACGCAGTACCCCCGCTCTGGGAGGGGTGAATACAGGGCCGGCAGAACCAGCTGCCGCCATTTGAAGCCACTCCTCCCACCTAGCGGCTCCACCTTAGTGAAATTTGTGAGTGGGGATGAAGCAGGTTGTTAACCTCCCCCGCAAACCGGAGCTCAGGGATGTGGGGGGATCCCCCACGATTCGGGATGGATGGGTTAGAGGAAGCTGGTGGCGTCTACCCTGTGAAATTAGCGGCCAACCATACAAAGTTGTGGGAGAGGTTGTAGGGAAAGTGATGAAGTAGGGTAAAAACACAGGCTGTCAGAAAGAAAAGATTAAGCTGGGGCCAGACGGGGGGCTGAGTCCTGTCAGCACAGTGGCCAGGAAGGCAAATCACCGCGCCCCTTACGGGGTATTATTTCATAGTACAGTGGCTAAAAAATGTTCCTGCTATGAGGTAAGTAAAGTGTATTTGAAGAAAGGATGCATCCAAAACTACAGAACGATAGCTTGTAACTTTGAGTACATGTAAACATTTATAATGGAAGTTATGACATTGCCCCATGTGTATTGTAGACAACTATCGATGGTATTACTAATTTATCAGGATGGCGAGATGAGCAAAATCAACAAATCCTTCAGAATGATGGTTGTCCATTGGAAGAGTAAAGGAATCACACCAATATTTCAATGCATTGTAATCAGTCAAAAAGTGATTTCACATACAAGCTCCATGAGGATACTGAGTCCTGAGAGTTGAGGAAAATGGGACACACTCCCAGAGAAGAATGCATGATGCGATGGATGTTGAAGAACAACCCATTTGAGACGGCACGGCAACAATGTCTCTCACCGGAATGTCTAGCATTACTTGAGATGTGACTCATAACACTCCCCTGCAAAGAAAACCCTCAAAGCAAAGAATAAAGCAGCCCTGTTAGCTTTCACTGCTTAGTATGTTATGTTGTAGTAGTTTGGTTGTCCGCCTCCCCTCCCCTATGTCTAATCTCTTTCTTCTTTTGCAGAATGTGTGTGGGTGTGGATCGTGTGATCACCGTCTTTACTTTGTGTAGGGGGACTCGATGGATCTCTATTGTGCTCCCCCATTCATCTCCTGTTTTCTTTTTAGGCGGATTCTTTCAGCAAATATTTTTTCTTTAGAAAGTGTAGGTAAAAGTTTGGAAGTAAAGTTTGTGACTGAGGAAGGAAGAGCCGCCTAGACGGAAGATAGGTGAGTGAAGATTGTGTGAGAGTGGATATGGTTGAATGAGTTAGGAGTAAAGATGTTTGAGTGTGGCAGTGAATAGGTGACTGAATGTGCCTTCCCTTTTCCAGTTCCGTGGTACCGATTGTCGTCGACATCTGGCTTTAGGAGACGGCTGAAGCCAATCCTGACCCTCGCAGGTGCGCCTACCTTTTGGGGCAATTTTCTAAGGTGTGGACCTTGGCCAGCACCTTCCAGTCTCCAGGGAGTGGTTGAAGCAGTGTCCAACCGACTGTGACCCAGCAGTTGGGACCAACAAGCGTCCCAGCTACCCAAAATCCTCGGCTTTGCCGAGTCCTGGACCCCTCAGAATCCCGCAGAAAGTGATCCATCTCCCACTTTCTCCAACACGTCTCACTCCATTAGTTAGATAAGGGTGCACCCGTCTTTCGCAATATCTTGGTTTTATTATTCGTTTGCGTGGCCAAGATCTTATGTAAGGCCTTTTGGTAAATATATACGTCTGGTGGTTGGCCAGAGTATTGTAAGGCCAACTGTATTTATATATTTATATGTAATGTATTTTGGTTTAGGTTGAGGGTTATATAATATTTGGGGTTGATTATTTTGCTATAATTACGGTTTCTAAATTAAATTTAGATAATACTCTCTCTCCTCAATACCCTCTTCTTGAACCACCGAGCGGACCTTGTCAGGGCGGCGGGAACTTTTGGCTAGGGACTCGCGATCCCGCCGCTACATATTTTTGGCACCCGAATAGGGACTGCCCGGTGGTTTGAGGAAGGAGAGGAGTGAGAGCCTGTGTCTTTTGTCCCTAAAGGAGGAGGAACAGATTGGGACCACGGAGTTGGAGATGAGAAGACTAAATGAGTTAGTGCGGCAGAAAGACAGAGAAAATGCGCATTTGAGAGAAGAGAATGATAGTTTGAAAAGGAAAATGAGGGAGATGGAAGTGAGAATGGAAGAGAGGATTAAAGACAGTGAGGTGCGAATGGAGGAAAGATTGATGCGAATGCTGAATGAGAAAATGGGAGAATCAGGTGCAATTGGTGGGGGGGTGGCCTCGACTCCACTTGGAATTGACATGACTGATAAAAAGGGATTGACAGGCATAAAGGAACCCCTGCAAATGACTAGGCATCGAAAAAAGAAGACCCCAAAGACTAGATGCCCAGACCGACAGGAAAGGACCCGACTGGCTAGTATTGACTCCTTATATTTCAGCTCGAATGAAGGCATGAGTGAAAGTGGGAGAGAAATGAGTGATAGTGAAAGTGATGCTGAGGTTCATCGGAGTATACTGATCAGAGAAGTGCCAAAGTTAAGTAAGTTTAGAGTGGAAGGAGCAAAAGATGTGAAAGTGTTTTTGAAAGAGTATGAAAATTATTGCAAGGAAAAATTTGGAGAGAATAATAGGTTTTGGGTGAAAGAGTTGTGCGAGTTTCTGGGGGGAAGGATTTTTACTGGACGATTATGAGCGTGGGTGAGCCTAAGTGGGATGTTATGAAAGAGAGAATAATAGAGCACTGTAAGAGGATGAAGACAAGTGTGAAGTATAAGAAAACAAATGGGTTTGAGGAAGCGAGAATGGGGAAGAATGAGGATGTGAATTCTTATGCGCATCGCTTAGAGTCCTTGGCACGAATGAGATTTGGAGATGACGGAATAAATGGGAATAAGGAGCTGATGAAGAAGTTTTTAAATACGGTTCCGAATGAAGTGAGTGAGTATGTGACGTATAAGAGGAAAGAGAAGATGAAATGGGCTGGTGAAAGATTGCCATGGAAGGATGTACTGGAGATGTTAGAGGACCGTGAATTTGAGGATTATGGAAGGGAGGAGGCCTCGATTCACACTGTGCGCAACTCAACTATCATATCGGGACGCATTGACAGAGAACCCGATCGAAGTGATGTCTAGATTTTTGGAAAATTATTACAGCGGGCAGAATGAACAACAGAGTGTGTATGTTGGCCGCCAACCGAGAGGGAGTAAAAGTAGGAGTGAGAGTCGGAATGGGTGGAGTAGGGTTCAGAATGGTCGGAATAGTGGTCGCACAAATGGTAGGAATGACAGTAGATCTAGAGTAAATGAGCCTAGGTGTCTGAGGTGCAAGAAAGTTGGACATATGAGGGTTGACTGTCGCTGGTCACAAGGAAGTTGCTTTGGCTGTGGACAAATGGGGCACATGATAAAAGATTGTAGTCGTGCGAGGGAAAGAGCATGTTATGGATGTGGAAGAATGGGCCACTTGGTTTGAGATTGCAGGGAAGGTGGTCGAGTAAATATGAGTGGACCTGGAGTGTGTGGTAATTGTGGGCAGATAGGGCATTATGCCAGGATGTGTGCCAGTCCAAGAGCTACCTGTGGTAAATGCGGAATGGTAGGTCATGCAACAAGGTTGTGTAGGACCGGAGAAAGATGCATGGGAATGATGCAAGTAATCGAGAGGATACGACTCAGGGAAACTAAGGAATGAGAGGGTTCCTTCTGGGGAATTCTCTAGAGTGCAAGTGATGAATGTGAGAGAAGGATTGTCAAATCGTGGAGTGAATTGGGGTCAGAGAGTGAATAGGTGTATGTGTGTTAAAATTAAGTGTGGAGAACGAGAAGTTAGTGCATTGATTGATACAGGATGTAAGGTGAATGTGGTGTACTATGAAGCATTTGTAGGAATGAAAGTAAGTGAAGTTAAGGATCGTGGATATCATTTGACTGGATTAGGTGAACAGGATGTGCCGATTGTTGCAAGGTTTAGAGAGAGTGTTTTGATTGCCGGTGTCCGGATGAATGAAGATGAATTTTGTGTTGTAGAAGGTGCAAACAAGAAGTATGACATGCTATTAGGTTATAAGTTTTTGAAAGCGAATGGTATTGTGATTCACCCGGATTTAGAGATGATTGAATGTAAGAAGAATGGAAGTATGAAATGTCAATGGTATGTGAATCCAGATGGAAGTGTGAGAGTGAACATCATGAAAGGTCTGGAGGTATATGCGATTGAGAGTGTGCCTGTCAAGCAGAATGAAACATTGAGTGTAAGGATTGGATGGAATTCGGATGTCGAGATAAATGAGAATGATGGGAATATTTATGTCTTGGATGGTAGTGCTGTGAACCGTCGATTAAGGCGAGTGGTGCATGTGTTTGATGGTATAATTGATATAAAAGATCCGCGTGTCTGCATACAAGTTTGGCCTGATCTGCGAAGGAAGAGTCTTAGAGGAGTGCAAGTGGGAGATAAATTGGGTGTGTTAAATACAGTGGTGAATATGGAGAATGATATGCATGTGGTGAACGCAAATGTGTTTTCCGTGAGTGTAACGTCGAATGTTTGGAAGTATTAAGATTTGATTGAGCAAGTGAAATTCGAAGAAAAGTTGAGTGAATGTGAGAAGCAAAAAGTTTACAGGATGTTGTGGAATAGGAGAGGTGCTTTGAGTCAAGGGGATGAGGACTTTGGCAATGCTCACTTGCCTGAGTTCAAAATAATTTTGAGCGATGATATGCCAATTTATCAAAGGCCTCGTCATTTTCCTGCCCCTGTGGCTCAAGAGATTGAGGAACAGTGTGAGGAATTAGAGAGAATTGGCGTGATTGAACCGAGTGTGAGTGCCTGGAATAGTCCGATTGTACCTGTACGAAAGCCAGATGGACGTTTGCTACTGTGCATTGACTATAGAAGAGTGAATGAACGAATGTTGAAAGACAAGTTGCCTATGAGTGTTGTGTCTGAATGTGTGTACAGTATGTATGGAATGAAAGTGTTTTCTAAGATGGATCTGGTACGTAGATACTACCAGATGCCTGTGGCTGAAGAGAGTAGGCCTATTACAGCGTTCTCTACCTCAAAGCGCCATTATCATTTTAGAAACCTGAGCTTTGGGTTGGCGAATGCCCCAGCTGCTTTTCAGCGTGCTATGAATGTAGAGTTGAGTGGTTTTCCGTGTAAGAATGTATGAGTGTTTTTGGATGATATTTTGGTGATGAGTGAGAACATATGACCTTGGTGAATGATGTTTTAAGAAAGTTGGAAGAGGTTGGTGTCAAAGTGAAGTTGTCTAAATGTGTATGGTTTGCTAGTGAAGTTGAGTTTTTAGGACATAAGGTGAGTGCAGTTGGATTGCGTAAATCGGAGAAGTTCGTGGGAAAGGTTAGGAATTTCCCTAAGCCTACCGCAGTCAGAGAGTTGCGTGGATTTCTTGGTTTAGTTGAGTTTGGAAGAAAGTTTATGAAAGATTGTTCATTTGTAATGAAACCGTTGAGTGTATGGACTGGGAAAAAGAAGAGTGCTGTGATTAAGTGGAATGACTATGAATGCAGCGTTTGAAAAGTTAAAAACGGAAGTTGCAAAAGATGTGGAACTTGCATATCCAGCATATGGAACAAATGCAGGAATGCTTGAAGTGTATACGGATGCAAGTGGTCATTCGATGGGTGGATGTTTGATGCAAGATCAAGTTGTGAATGGAGTTAAAAGAAAGCGAGTAATTGCGTATGTTTCTAAGGCATTTAGTGTGGCAGAGCGTGCATATTCAACGATTGAAAGAGAGCTGGCTGCGTTAAGATTCTGTCTCAAGTCGTTACGACCATTTCTGTATGGAGTACGGTTTGTAGTGAGAACAGATCACCAGCCACTAGTGTATTTGCAGCGTATGAGGTTAGTTGATAGTAGGCTTGCAAGGACGATAGAGGATTTTGATTTTGTGGTTGAGTATTTGCCAGGTGAAAGGAATGTGATTGCTGATTTGATGTCACGTTTGCCATGTAGTTTGAATGAGAGCGAGACTGTAAGCATAAATCCTGAGTATTTGCCAGCAGGTGTAGTT
Organism: Ceratothoa steindachneri; assembly: GCA_963969495.1. Lineage (NCBI taxonomy): Eukaryota > Metazoa > Arthropoda > Malacostraca > Isopoda > Cymothoidae > Ceratothoa > Ceratothoa steindachneri. Next base: position 105,719,195 of record OZ018321.1, on the reverse strand, counting down.
GTTGGAAGAAAATGTAATGGTCGAGGTGATTCTATGTTCGAAAGTGTGTTTATGGTTTACGAGACTTGGTGAAAGATGGATTGCTTGAAAAGGTGCCAGAAAGTGTGAATGCATTACGAAAGGTGGTTATGGAAGAAGCGTGTAAGAGACCAGAGCAATTGGGAATGGAAAATTCAAGTAGGTTAAGAAAAGACTTGAGAAGTATGTGTATGCCAGGAGTGATGATGTTTCAGGAAGTGTTAGCGATAGTGAGTAAGCTGTTTGGTGTGAGAGTATATGTGTATTATGGTGTGGAGAAGCCAGTGATGTATCGTGGTAAAGGTGTAGACCGAGTGAATGGATGTGAGTTGCATCTGCAATGTTTGAGTGGTGTGCATTATAATTGGCTGATTGAGAAAAAGAATTATGTAAGAAGAGAGATTGACTACATTTGCGAAGGAATTGTTCCTGTTAGTGAAGATGAAGGTTTGGATGCTGCAGAAGTGTTTGTGGAACAGACCGAAGTGTTGAATATAATGTGTGAACATGGACTTGAAGAGAGAGTGCAAGTTACCTTGACTATGAATGGGAAGAGCTATTGTGGAATGATTGACACAGGTGCGCAAATTTCCTTGGTGAATGCAAAAGTTGTGTGTGATGTTGATAATATGAGTTGGAATGTTTCTAGAAAAGGTGTGACAGTTTCGATAAGTGGACTCGGAAGTGGACGTATTATGGCATGGGAGGAAGTGAGTTTGTCTGTAAGCATGGGGAAGTTGAATGATATATTGCATGAATTTGTTGTGCTAAGCGAGAATGAGTTACCTTATTGTTTTCTGTTTGGGATTGATTTTCTGCGTAAGAATAGGATTTCTGTGGATGTATGTAATGAATGTTTAGTGAAAGATGGTGTAACAGTTGGGAAGTTGCAGAGTGAGCTTGTAGGCTCAACTGGATTTGTAGGAGTGGCAGGTGTCGATTTGAGTGAAGAGCTGTTGACTGCTGAAGATATAGAGAGCATGCAAGAGTCATGTCCGATGGTGCGTGAATTGAAAGATAGTGTGATGACCAGTGTTCCTGTGAATGAATGGAGTTGCATATTAAGAGAGTTTAGAAGGTTTGCTGGAAAGTTTGTAGTGTGCAAGGGTTTAGTGTATTTTGTGCAATGTATAGATGATGAGGATGTATATATTCCGGTGTTTTCCGTGTGTGGCACGATTGGAATGGTGAAGATTGTGCATGATAGGTTTGGACATATGGGTAAGAATAAATTGTGGGAATGTATGAAAGGATGTATATTTAGTCCCTTTTTTAGAAAGATTTGCGTGGATGTAGCGACTACGTGGAAGTATGCCAGAAGAGAAAGTATCAGAGAGTGTATGTCGCCCCACCTGTATTAAAGTTGAGTGTGAATGAACCCTTTGAAATGGTAGCGATCGATTGCGTGTCTTTTCCGAGGACTGCAAGAGGGTATGTAGGGATGATTGTGATGGTGGATCATAAGAGCAAATTTGCGTATGCTGCACCTGTGACAAATAAATCTTCATTGACTGTTGCTAGAGAAGTGAGTGAGAGAATGTTGCCCATGTGCATGTGTAAGCCTGTGCGAATGTTGAGTGACAATGGACCTGAGTTTGTAGGACGTGCTTTTGAGGAGATGTTGAGTGAATGGGGAATAGATCATGTGCGAACAACGCTGTATATGCCTAGTGCGAATGGTTTGGCTGAAAGGACGATAAGAACTTTGAGTGAGATGTTACGATTGATGGTGAAAGATGGGAAAGAATGGGATGAATGTTTGGGAAGAGAGCTTTGGGCGTATAACATGACAGTGCATAAGGCGATTGGAATGTCACCATGTAAGTATTTGATGAACTTTGAACGAATGATTAGGCCACATATGGGACTTAGTGAGAAGGATCGTGAGTTGTGGAGAAAAGGGAATGAAAGGTTTGAGAGTTTTTCTGTGGGTGATAAAGTACTAAAGGAGATTGAGACAAAAGGTAGACTGAATGTGGATAAGTTGAAAGAGAAATTTGAAGGTCCGTTTGTAGTAAGAAAGGTTTGGTCAAATGGGGTAAGTTATGTGATAGTTCGTGAAAGAGAGGATGGAAGTTTGGATGAACGTAGAGCGCATCAAGGTCAGTTGCGAAAGTGGCGTGAACCTCCTGAATATTTGGTGCAACATCCAGTGAATGAATATCTGTCTGAAAGAATGGAAGACTGTGAAATGGTGGATGATATAGCTAGTGCTTTAGAGGGGAAGCAGTTAGTGTTAGTTGAACATCGAAGGGGGAAGCGTAAGAGTAAACGGTTGAGAAAGGATGAATGGATGGAACAGTTTGGTGAGAGTGATTTGAGAGAGTTTTCTGGGTTTGTGAAAGATCAAGATGGAGTATATGATAGAACGTACAGTATTTGTAAGTTTCCGTTGAATGAGTGAGTCTATGCTAGAGAGTGTAAATGGGATAAGTGCGAAATTGGAACAAGAGTCGATAAATGCTATGAAAGAATGGGAAGGTTTGATGGATGTAGTAGAGAGGTTAGTTGAGGATTTGAGTGGGATTGGTCAGGGAATGTCGGATGTGTGTGTGGATGAAGTACATAGAGAAGGGGCCATGGACAGACATGAGGAGACATTACGACAGATGACAGAGACAGTTGATGGACCTGTGACTAGGAGGAGAGGCAGAGTGAAAGACTATGACTGGGTGATGTTGAAAGCATTGTGAATGAATGAAGATGGGGATTGAGACATGGTGAGGTGAGGTGAGGTGAATTTAGCTGGGAGGGATGTAGTAGTTTGGTTGTCCGCCTCCCCTCCCCTATGTCTAATCTCTTTCTTCTTTTGCAGAATGTGTGTGGGTGTGGATCGTGTGATCACCGTCTTTACTTTGTGTGGGGAGACTTGATGGATCTCTATTGTGCTCCCCCATTCATCTCCTGTTTTCTTTTTAGGCGGATTCTTTCAGCAAATATTTTTCTTTAGAAAGTGTAGGTAAAAGTTTGGAAGTAAAGTTTGTGACTGAGGAAGGAAGAGCCGCCTAGATGGAAGATAGGTGAGTGAAGATTGTGTGAGAGTGGATATGGTTGAATGAGTTAGGAGTAAAGATGTTTGAGTGTGGCAGTGAATAGGTGACTGAATGTGCCTTCTCTTTTCCAGTTCCGTGGTACCGATTGTCGTCGACATCTGGCTTTAGGAGACGGCTGAAGCCAATCCTGACCCTCGCAGGTGCGCCTACCTTTTGGGGCAATTTTCTAAGGTGTGGACCTTGGCCAGCACCTTCCAGTCTCCAGGGAGTGGTTGAAGCAGTGTCCAACCGACTGTGACCCAGCAGTTGGGACCAACAAGCATCCCAGCTACCCAAAATCCTCGGCTTTACCGAGTCCTGGACCCCTCAGAATCCCGCAGAAAGTGATCCATCTCCCACTTTCTCCAACACATCTCACTCCATTAGTTAGATAAGGGTGCACCCGTCTTTCGCAATATCTTGGTTTTATTATTCGTTTGCGTGGCCAAGATCTTATGTAAGGCCTTTTGGTAAATATATACGTCTGGTGGTTGGCCAGAGTATTGTAAGGCCAACTGTATTTATATATTTATATGTAATGTATTTTGGTTTAGGTTGAGAGTTATATAATATTTGGGGTTGATTATTTTGCTATAATTACGGTTTCTAAATTAAATTTAGAAAATACTCTCTCTCCTCAATACCCTCTTCTTGAACCACCGAGCGGACCTTGTCAGGGCGGCGGGAACTTTTGGCTAGGGACTCGCGATCCCACCGCTACAATGTGGAATGTCAAAAAGGTGTCTTTTAAGGAAGCAGATTTAATTTCTTCAGATCAAATGGGAAGCGGTATGTAAGGCATTGTACAAGTCAAAGATGGTCAAATTGGAGGTGGTAGCATTATGATGTGGGTGGGGCATGTTTTCAAGCTCTGGGGTCAGTCTTGTCATTTGTGTATACAACAAGTAAATGCTGCAATATATAAGAATATTCTTCAGGAGTATGAGGTCTTTTCTTTCAGAACATTGTAAGTACACAAGCCTGTTTTCATGCAAAACAATGCACCATGATACACAGCAAAGGCGGCGAAGCACTTCTTCTAGGATACTGAAAATACTGTGATAACTGGCCTGCACAGAGCCTGAATTAAATCCTATAGAAGATACAGTGATAATTATAGCTCACAAACCGACCAAGGACTGTGTGATTCCTGGCAAAAAGGTTGATAAAGAACTGATGTAATGGAAAATGGTGGGGAGTGGGGAAGATACAGACAAGTAGTCAAAACTGGAGACTTTTTGTAGTATTAGGAATGGGAAGGATGGTAAACTCAGATTTTGCCCCACTTCCGAACAAAGGAACAGAAATAGCACAAGTCATTTATGTATTAGCCACTTGTCAAAACTCTTCAAATAGGTAGCAAATTCTAGCAGATGCATTTCATAGGACAAACCTTAATTTCTAAAAAATAAAGTAGTTATGTTACCTTGACGGGCTCTTTCAAGTTCGCGGGCTACTTCGTCCTTGCGAAGTTCAGCAATTCTTGCTTCTTCTTCTCGTCGAAGTGTTTCCTGCTTGGAAAGGCTCTTGAAATGCATTGAACCATAGATAAGACCAGCAATAAGACCTACCCATCTACCAGTCTATAAAAGAAGATTAAATGTTATAAAGAAATCACAACTAATCATATCAGCTTGACTTTAAACATGGAAGATTAACTACTATCAAGTCTCAAGTCAATAGAAGTTGGCACAAATTGAGATACATAGGGCAATAAACCTTTGTAAGCAATCCAGAGTCGTGGTCAGTAGATTTCATTGAGGTTGCTGGATGATACTTGGGGCAAGTTAACTAACCCCTACCTACACTTCCATTCTTACATGTTCACACAGCTCTTTTTGTTTCTTACCTTTCTCACTTCCCTTCCAAAATAATTTCCTGATACAATCTAGATCTTCATTCTACCTTACAAATGCATCAATTTAGTAGTATTATTGACATGCTCATCTGCACTATGAAGCATATGAAAGTGTGAATGTGCTCCATTTACAGTGGAAGCATTAATAAAACTAGGGTAAGTGAAATAGAATAGAAGGTAACAATGACGTAGACGCTTCCAGTATTGTATTTAAGTTATATGAGGGATCTTCAAAAAGTTTTGGTGCAAGCCTTCAGTTTTAAAGATTATTGGAAATTTTCAAGTCAAAACACATTTGATTATATCATTTGTTTGTGCTGATACCTGCAAAACCATCATTCATTCCTCTGATGCATTTTAAGTAGCAAGTGAGTGCTTACAAGAAATTACTTTGTTTTATCCATGGAAAAGCAAACTTTTGCGTTCAGAGCTGTTATCATTCTTTGCAGTATGTTTATGGTGAGTTTACACCACATAGAAACACTTTTGAGGTGGATGAAACATTTCAAAGAAGGAAGAGATGACCTTAATGATGATGACTATGCGATTTTTCCCCTTCAAACAGGTAGCACGTGTTTTATAGAGCTCTCAGTCTGTTGATCTATTTTTCAGATTTTTCTATAGTTTGTTTGTTTTTTTTCTCACCACAATCAGCGAAAGCTAAGTTGCTCTTCTTTTTTTTCTTATTGCTACTTAAATTCTTTCTTTGTTTGAATAAGTGATGGAGTTTGGGGATGAAAGTGAGCATGAGTGTCGGAATGTATGCATTGGTTGTGGTGTATTAGGTGAGGGGTATACATGTGTTGTATGTGGGCTGCGTGAATGCATTGTAGATTTAGAGGGGATGAGAAGGCAGGATTTAGACAGGATATGTAGGCTGGAGGGGTTAGTTGCTGAGCTCAGGAGGGAACTTAGTGTTAGGCCTAGATTTGGGAATAGGTTAGGTGGTGAGGTAGGCCAGTTAGATGTTTCAGGTGAAGGTAGAGGGCCGGTGGAGGAGGTAGGATATGATAGTTCTAGTGAAGTTAGCCCCCTTAGATTAGTTAGAAATAGGCCTAGTGAGGATGGGGGACAGTGGAGAGTGGTTAGGAAACATGAAGCTAGGGAGGCTTCTCCTGTTCTTTGTGAGAATAGGGTTGCCTCTGTTGAGGTGGTTAGCCAGGGGGAGAATAGGTGTGTGAGTCAGAGGGACACAGAACCTATTAGCTTGACTAATAGATTCAGTGCCCTAAGAGAGGAAGTAACTGGAAGTGATATGACTGATGGGGGTGGGGGTGGAGGTAGAGTGACTGGTAGTTTGAATGAGAATAGGAGTGGGGATGGAGTTAGGTCTGTGGGGGTTAGGAATAGGAGTCTGACTGAAGTGCTTGTGATGGGTGATTCGCGAGTTAGATATTTAGATAGGAAGTTGAATGCAAGTAGATTGAATGGTTTGAGGGTGTGTTTGCCGGGTGCTGGAGTGAGAGATCTGTCTGATAGGTATGAGGAACTGGTGTCTGGCTGTGCAAGGGATGCGGTTGTGATTACACATGTAGGAGTGAATGATGTGAAGAAAGTGGGTGCATGTGAGTTACGTGAGAGCTACAAGAGGTTGATTGAAAAGGTGAAAGAAAGTAGAATGAAAGGTGTTGTGACAGGTGTGCTTCCAAGAATGGATGTTGGGGTAGAATGGATGTCTCGTGCAATTGGGCTGAATGATTATGTGAGGAGGATGTGTGAGATGGAAGGTGTCATGTTTGTGGATGTGTGGGATAGGTTTGTTGGAATGAAAGAAATGTATGCGATGGATGGACTGCATTTGAGTAGGAGGGGGGTAGATGTGTTGTGGGAGGAGTATGATCGTGTTATTAGGTCTTTGCGGGCGGGAAACTAGATACTAATAGTGGTCAGGGAATTATGAGAGGACATTATAGTACTGAAAGTAGAATGGACTTGGCAGATAACAGAAATAGGTTCCAAGGCGATAGAGGTGAGGTCATTCAAGTTTCAAGAGGTGCTTCAGGGATAGGGGGGTTAAATTGTTTCTATACAAATGCTCGTAGTCTTAGAAACAAGAAGGATGAGCTATTTAGTTATATTAGCAATGAGGATATAGATATATTATGCGTTACTGAATCATGGGTTAATGAAATAGAATTTAGTGACACTATAAGTGAATTTGATTTACAGGGCTATAATATGTACATTAGTCAAAGGACAGGTAGGATTGGTGGAGGAATAATTATCTATATAAAAAACAACATTGTTTCAAGTTTAAATACTTCAATAAAGCAGGATGGAGTTGAGTCACTTTGGATAGATATTAGGTTCAGTAAAAATAGAATGGTGCATTTGGGAGCTTTTTACAGGCCACCTGGGCAGACTGATGATATAGATGAACTAATGATAAGGGAAATAAGTAAGGGATGTGAAACAGATGCAGTTATTATTGGGGACTTCAACTTAAACTCTGTGGACTGGAAAAATATGATAGGTAGGGATAGAACAAGTGGCAGGTTCATAGAATGCTTTGAGGATAATTTTTTGAATCAATTTGTTAATGAGCCAACGAGGGGGGACAATATATTAGATTTAGTACTTTCTAACAGTGATCATTTAGTTCAAGAATTGACTGTTGGGGAAGCATTGGGAAATAGTGACCATCAGATAGTTCGTTTTAACTTGGGAATTGAGAAGGGTAAAATAACCGAGAATGCTGTAAAAGTTCCAAATTTTCATAAGGGAGATTATGTAAAACTTCGAAGCTTGCTAAATTTGGTAGACTGGGATATAGAATTCAGAGGTAAAAATGCTTATGGGATGTGGGATACTTTCAAGCATATAATAAATGTAGTCCAAGAACAATGTATCCCAATGAAGACCATTAGGAACAAAAGTAGGAAACCATTATGGTGGAATCAGGAGATAGCTAGAAAAATTTCAGAGAAGAAAAGGGCATATAAAAAATTACAGGTACAAAATAATATTCAAAATTTAAGTGATTATAGAATGGCTAGGAATGAGTTAAATAAGATTATAAAGAAGAACAAAAGGGTGTCAGAAATTAAATTAGCTCAGGATAGCAACAAAGATCCTAGAAAGTTCTTTAGTTACTATAAAACTAATAACAAGTCTGGCAGAGTTAAAATAGGACCTATCAAATATGAAGGGTTTGTGAGAGAAACTGATGAGGAAATAGTTGAGGTACTAAATGGTCATTTTGCATCAGTATTTACAAAAGAGAAACTAAATAGTCCTATGTATAGTACTCATAGGTCAGGAAAAGAGGTGTTTACTAACATTTGTGTGGATCAGAGGATGATAAAAGGACTAATAGGTGATTTAGATACTACCAAGGCCTCCGGCCCTGATAATATTCATTCTAGGATACTTAAAGAAGGGGTAGAAAGTATCTCAATAGCTCTGGACAAGTTATATACTAGGTCATTGGAATATGGAGAAATACCCGATGATTGGAAGAGAGCAAATGTAGTCCCCATTTTCAAGAAGGGTAGTAAAGAGGATCCAAATAACTTTAGACCGGTTAGCCTAACTCCTGTAGTCTGTAAAATTCTTGAGAAAATAGTTAAAAAAGGGATTTGCCAACATCTAGAGGGAGGGGTTAATCAGCGATGCTCAGCATGGGTTTAGATCAGGTAGATCATGTTTGACTAACTTACTAGACTTTCTGGAGTTTGTAACAGATCAAGTAGATAAGGGAGAGAATGTAGATATACAGTGGTGGCAACAAAAAAAGTGACATGTGACAATTCGGGAAAAATGAAACAGAAAAATGCAACTTACATATTTTATTATGAATATTTCATGAAAGTTAATACCTGGTCATGTTGCCCTTGCACTTGGTGACCATCCTGAGTCAATTGGGCATTAATTCAGGGAAGTTTACGAAGTAGGTGCTGTCGATCGTAATCCAGATCTTCTTCAGTGATTCTATCAGGTCCTTGATGCTGCCTAGTGCTGTCTCTTGAACTTTGGTTTTCATGAGATTCCAAGTATTCTCAATAGGATTTAGGTCCGGGGAATTACCAGGCCACTCCAAAACACTAATATTATTATCAATGAAGAACTTTTTTACTAACTGGGACCTGTGAGCAGGGGCACCATCATGCATGAAAAATTCACACTGATGAATTTCCCAAAATGGCAGCATTTGCTGCTTCAAAACTTCGAGATAGTTAGTCCCCCTCATGGTTACATTCTTGGGAAGGAAGTACAGACCTCCTCTGACCTTGTTTCCACTAAAGGCACCCCACACCATCACACTATCAGGGTGCTTCACAGTTTTCACTGTATATTTTGGGTCATACCGAGACATATTGCTGGGACGACGCACGATCTTTGACTCTCCTCTGACCAGCCTAAAGGTGCTCTAATCACTGAACATGACCTTCTTCCAATGGGCAGCTGTCCATTGTTTATAGGTCTTGCAAAATTTGAGCCTTTTCATCTTGATAGCCTTGGTAAGAAGTGGCTTCTTGGCAGCGCGGCGAGCCGGTAGGCCTAAGTCCGTCTGTAAGCGATGAGGGATGGTCCTGAGGGCGATGTTCTGGAGGAGGTCTGGGTGTTTTTTCTTGATTGAAGCGGAGGTTACAGAAGGGTCTGACATCACTTCACGCCTTAGGATATTATCAGTCCTTGGAGATGTCTTCCTAGCTGCACCAGTGCCCTCCTTCCTCTTTGGTATGGTACCTGGTAGCAATAACTCAGCTGCCCGTTTTAGGCGATAAATCATATTTCTTGAGGTTCATAAATCTGCTGCTACATCAATAAAAGACTTTAACCGCTCTAATAGGGTAAAGGCACAGCTTTTCTCTGTAATAGAAAGCTTTTTCCGCCCCATTGTATCCACTTGCACAGAAGTTATAGCACATCAAATGTAGGCACAAATGCAGGAAATCAGGACGCTGGAGCGCTGTACACTAAAACCTCACTGTACGAGCTCAAACGAGACACTTGAGTTGCAATAAAGCACAGTTCTGTTGTCTTAGCTCAGGAAAGTCGTCCACTCACGGCATAAGCCAAGCCCCTTTTTATTGGCTTGTTGGCAAGTAAAATTGTGAAAGCGATTTTGTGTATCGATCTCTGTTGCCAATATTCAATGTCACTTTTTTTGTTGCCGCCACTGTAATTTACTTAGATTTTAGTAAAGCATTTGATAAGGTACCACACAGGAGACTAGTTCATAAATTAAAAATGATTGGGATATGTGGGGGTGCTTCAAATTGGATAGCTGAGTGGCTGAAAGACAGGAAGCAAAGGGTAGTGCTAAATGGTGTAAAGTCAGAGTGGAGGGATGTTATCAGTGGGGTTCCTCAGGGATCAGTTCTCGGTCCATTATTATTTGTCATCTATATAAACGATCTTGGGGAGGCAGTTAATAATAAAGTGTCAATTTTTGTGGATGATACCAAATTAGCAGCTGTAGTTAAAGATATTGATGATAATTTTAAAGTGCAGGGGGACTTAAATAAATTGTTATCCTGGGCACATAAGTGGCAAATGACTTTCAACCTTGATAAGTGCAAAGTTATTAACATGGGAAAAGATAATAGAGAATTTAACTATGAAATGGATGGGCATTGGCTGAGCTCAGTAGAGGATGAGAAAGATCTAGGAGTAGTAATAGATAAGTCATTAAGGTTTTCTAAGCAGTGTATTGAAGCCAGAAATAGGGCAAATAGAGTGCTGGGTTTTATTAAGAGAAATGTCAGTTACAAAAGTAAGGAGGTTATTCTTAAACTCTATAACTCTTATGTTAGGCCACATCTAGAGTACTGTATACAGGCATGGTCCCCACATTTTAGACACGATATTAACCTTCTTGAGTCAGTGCAACGGAGGGCAACAAAGATTATTCCTTCCCTGAGGCACCTTGAATATGAAGATAGACTGAGGGTATTAAATATGTTCTCGTTCGAAAGGAGGTGTGTGAGAGGGGATATAATTGAGCTCTTTAAAAATTTTTCCTGGATAGATAAAATGGATGTTAGCAAGTTTTTTGAGTTAGATGATGGAAATCGGACTAGAGGTCACCACTTGAAAATTAAAAAGCAAGGGTGTAGGTTGGATTTAAGAAAATATGTTTTCACCAATAGAGTGGTAGACTTCTGGAACAAATTGCCGCAGAGGGTAGTAGGTAGTCCAAATCTAAATGTATTTAAGAGTAGGTTGGATGAGTTTATGGGAAGGGAAGGTTGTGATGGTTCCTAAGTTTTGTATATATTAATATTGTTTGTATATATCTATAGCTGCATGATTTAGTTCTTGACAAGCCTTGATTGGTGATACCCTTGTTTCTGGATGCAATCCTCTGGATGTAGTTTTCCTGGGAGTTTGGGTGCCTTGAAAAAGAGGCCGCTTGACTCGGATGACCTATGATGAGCCCTTGTGGCTTTTGTCATCCGTTATATTATATTGTGGGGGACTTTGATTTTTTCTTCCCCTGGTGATGGTGCTTTTTGTGGGTGGGTTTTGACGGAGGCGGATGACCTTTGATAGGCCCTTGTGGCTTTTGTCATCCGTGTAATTATGTTATGTTATGACAGAGAAGGGAGACCATCCACATCAACCAATGCAGAAAAGGTGGCTGCCATTCAAAAACTTCTGGATAAAAATTGCAGGATTATCATTATATTTATTGCGAAAGAAATATTTCCCAAGGAGCAGCATATGCGATTTTAACAGCATCTTGGTGTCAGCAAGCTTTCTGACAATGCTCCAGCCCATTATTCAGGGTTAACAAGGGAAACTTTGAGGTTATTTCAATGGCAAATCATACCCCATCCACCCTATAGCCCTGATCTTGCCCCATCAGACTATTTCTTCTTTAAGGAATATTTAAAGGGAACAAGAGGTAAAACATTAATTAGGTCAAGACATGGTGCAATTCAAAAAGTCAGTTCTTCAGAGAGGGACTAGTCAGGTAGAAACATCACCTTCAGAAGTACATTGACCTAAATATATATATATATATGTGTGTATTTATTAGTATAAATAGATATGCGCATAGTTGTATATAAGTATATATGCATACTTCAGTCTGATTGAGAAGTCATAGGAATTCAGCCCTTAAAACCAGTGTTTAAATTTAAATTCTGCAAAATTTCAGAGAAAGTTGTATGAGTCAACAACAGACATGCACATACACTTTCAACAACTCATCTTTTCTGACAATTTCTTGCAAAATCATGTTGAATCATACACCCCCTTCTTCGAAAGCACATTTACTTGCAATGGTGTAACCATACCATTCTTCCAATCATCCAGCTCACCAAGAAATTCCCTCCAACTAAGGCCCTATTCTTAAAAATTACTTTTGACAAATCCTGATTGAATTAGATATAAACAAACACACCCATGCACCAACCAAATCTGTGTTAATTGGTGGTTCTAATGTAAGACCTCTCTTAGCACATGTAAAATGAAGTAAGAATGGAGAGAGACCCTTGTAGTAAAATGGTAACCTGAATTAGCTCCACTTCTGGAAATTGCCATTTATAGTTTAGGACATTTGTTATAAAGGGTAGTTTAACTCAGAATTCTCCAAAGGCTAACCACCTACAGTTAAAAGAACTTGTGAAATGAGTTCAGCTAAAGAAAAATTTAAGCTTAAAAAAAAACTTACTGTTTGGTCTCTATGCATTGGTCAGAACCTCCTCTCAGTCAATGCAAGGTTCCTACTGCTTGACCATCAGCAAGGACTCCAACTAAATTACGGCCCAAGAAGGCACCCTCAGATGAGGTTCCCATTTGTATCACCAAGAACCAATGCTGAAGCACTAACACTAAAAATTAACATAATTTATGGGCAATCAACATTTGCAACCAGGAATGCACCAGTTTTCAACCAGTATACCACCCATTTCTTCTCAAATGTATGTCTCAGTGTTATTCCATTTTCCAGCTCTAGATTACCCAGACAACCTTTGCATCACACACAACCACTTTCCTAAACTTGTTCCAACTTTGCTCCATCTCTATATTCAAGTAGCCCAATGCTACCTCACCATCTCAGATTTTGATGAAATTCAGTACACAAGTTAGTACTTGGCCAAAACAGACCTGTGCAAAATTTCAGCTCTGTAGCTGATATAGTTTCCAAGATACAGTACCCCTGTTTTTAAACCCCCAAACACCAGAACCGAGACTGACAATTTCACAGAGGCATTTTTAGGAGGCCTTCACTCAGTTGCTATATGCTTTGAGGTGCTGCTGAATCATTTTTTTTTTTTTTAAGAACTCATCTGGCGACTGCATACTTGGGCATTAGTCGCCGTATTAGAACTGGCCTAGTTCTAGGCTACTTTAAAACAAAATTAGAGAGAAAAAACAACAAAAAACAACACCCCCAAAAGGGGGAAAGGAAGCAAGCTGGTGCGCCGGGGAGAGGTCCCCCCGGCGCAGGAGCCGGCAACCAAAGGAAAAAAAAACAAATGCAAAAAACAAAAAAAACTTACTTAAATAATAGGGAGAAGGCCGGCCTCCCCCAAGAAGTCAACAAGTCAATGTGCACGAATCTGTCCCGAGTACAAGGGACAGGCGGTAGCGCCCCCGCCCATCCCAGGACAGGTATCGTGTGCGAAGATCAACCAGACTGGGACATTCGACAAGAATGTGCTGAACAGTCTGGGGGACGACGCAGTCATTGCAATAGGGTGCAGGTGAGCGCTCCATCAAATAGCGATGCGTCACACGAGTGTGTCCGATTCGGATATGACAGAAAGCAACCTGAAGCCGCAGCGGCATTGGGGGATAGGTCCATGGGAACAGTCGCGGCGCAATGGCACACAACTTTAAGTTCCCTTCGACCGTCTCCCATCTTCTTTGCCAAGCAGTCCGAAGAGCTGCCCGTATTCCTGCCATGTAGTCGGTGTGAGGAAGAGCGAAACGCTGGTCCGGGCGCAGAGTCCTCGCGGACTCTTTGGCGCACTCATTCCCCGCAATTCCTACATGTCCAGACACCCAGCAGAAGATAATCTCAACATCCGCCCGGCTCGCCAAAACCGTGGCGTCACGGATATCGCGAACCAGGGGATGCGGAGATTCCAATGCCCCGAGAGCACTCAGGGCGCTTTGTGAGTCGCTATAGATCACAATCCGGTCTCCGAACAGGGCACGTTGCGTAATCTCCCGTACCGAGTGGTGTATTGCCACCAGCTCGGCCGTGAAGACAGACGCAGCGCCTGGTAGAGCCCCGCTGACTTCAAACAGAGGGGATACAGCATGGAAGCCGACCCCCTCTTGGGACTTGGAGCCATCCGTATACACTGGCACGGTTCCAGCATGACACGATGTGTGCTCCAAAAAGGTCGAACGCAATACTCCCGGCGCAGAGGCGGGGCGACAAATAGCCAAATGTGGTACCCTCCAGGGTGGCGTCCTGGGCAGAACCAGGGGCGCCACCAGCCCGAGAGCTATATCTACCTCTCGAAGGAGTTTCCTGGCCCTAAACCCTTTGGGTTTAAGGTATGACTGGCGTTTCTCGTCTGCGGATGCAGTGAGAGCTGTTGGCGACTCAGGGAGGCGCCGCGCTCGTGTGTACAAACGAGTGATGCCCTGCACGCGGCGCAGAGCGAGTGGCATCTCCCCAGCATCGACCAACAGGCTGTCAATGGGGGAAGTGCGGAAGGCACCGGTCGCAAGGCGAAGGCCGGTGTGGTGGATCGAATCCACCTTCCGCAATGAATGCTCGGCTGCGGATGCAGAAAACTCGCATCCGTAGTCGAGCTTCGAGGGAACAAAGGATCGATAAAAAAGTAAGGCAGTAGCCCTATCAGCGCCCCAAGCGCTGAACGTCACGGAGCGGAGAATGTCCATGGCGCAGGTACAAGAGACCCTAAGGCTGCGAATATGAGCCTCCCAGGTGAGGCGTCGGTCGAATACAAGACCAAGGAAACGGTGCGACTCAACCACATCCAGGCGCACCCCATTAAGAAACAAATCTGGGTCGGGGTGAAGTTGTGGATGGCGGCAGAAGTGCACCACCTTAGTCTTGGCCAAAGAAAACCGAAACCTGTGCGCTTCGGCATAGCAAGAGACGCGGTTCAATGCCTGTTGGAGTCAAAGCTCCAGAGTTGTCATCTGGGCTGCGCCAAAAGAGATCGATAGGTCGTCCACGTAGAGCGTAGCGAGAACATCTTCCAGCAGCACCGAGGTGATGCCGTTGAGGCTCAGGGCAAAGAGTGTGACACTGAGGACACTTCCCTGTGGGACAACCTCTTCCTGCTCCTTTGGGCCGGAGAGGGCTCCCCCCAACCGTACGCGGAATCGACGGATCTCGCAAAAATTCAGATATAAATATTGGGAGGCGTCCCCTCGCCCCCATCGTGTCGAGAGTCTCCATGATACCGTATCGCCATGCGGTATCATAGGCCTTCTCCAGATCGAAAAAGCCTCGCAGACGGCATTTTCCAGTCAGAGCAGAGCATCCGATGTGGAGTGGAACTTGCGGAAGCCGCACTGTGCGGAAGACAGATGGCCTCCGCTGTCCAGGAAAAAGGCTAATCTAACATTTACCAATTTCTCCATCAACTTGCACACGCAAGAGGTTAGAGAGATTGGGCGGAAACCGGCCGGAGTAGAGTGATCTCTCCCCGGTTTGCGAAAGGCTAGCACAGTAGCGATTCGCCAGGAGTCTGGGAGAAGACCTTCCACCCAGATCCTGTTGAACAAATCTAACAGAAAGGCCATGCTTCACTCACCCAGGTGTCGAAGCATGGCGTACGGGACATCGTCCGGACCATGGGCGGTGTCCACGCACGAAGCGAGAGCGGAACGCAACTCACTCACAGTAAACTTGTCGTTGAAGGGTTCTCCACCTCTGGAGGTAAAGTCCAGCCAGCGGCCTTCCGCGAAATCACGACGTGCATTGAATGCTGGTGGAGCAGCATCCCGGCTAGAGAATGTGGAAAAAGCAGTGGCTAAGGATTCCGCCACGGACGCGGGGTCCGAGATTACGGTCCCATTCTCCTGGAGAACGGGAGGGGGGTCCTGCAAGAACTTGCCCCGAATCCTTTTGACTCGCTTCCACACCTCAGCTAAAGGGGTGTTCCTGTTGTGAAGACACGTATGCCCGCTAAGAACAGCGGCGGGCGTGCTTCGAAATATACCGGAACCTAGCCTTAGCCCGACGAAATTCAGCGACAGTGAAATCGTTCGGGCGGCGCTTATAGGCATAACGCTTCTGTTTGAGGGCCGTCTCACACTCGGCCGACCACCATGGGAGTGGTCGACGTGCAAAACAGCCAGACGTCCTAGGAATAGTAGTCAGGCCAACGGCGATGAGGTTGCCGGAGAAGAACTCAACGGCCTCATCTACCGACCTAAACTCCTTGACTGAGATAGAGAATTCAGTCATTTCCTGAAATGCAGGCCACCGCGCCTGCGACAGGCACCACCGAGGCGGCAGTTGCCCTGAAAATGATATTTGAATGGGAAAGTGATCACTACCATGGAGGTCATCGACCACCCCCCAATCAAAATCAGGCTGTGCATCCGAAGAGCACAAAGATAGGTCAAGGCAAGAAAATGAAGCGGTTCTCAGACAGTGATGCGTAAACTCATCCATGTTTAGGACACCCATCTCAAGCTCTTCGATCAGATCGGCAAGGACTTTTTCCCTGGGATTCATGGAGTAATCTCCCCAGAGAGGATGCCTGCCGTTCAGATCTCCAAGCAAGAGATAGGGCCTCGGCAACCAGGCCACGACGCGGCGAAGTCCCCCGCATCGAAGTCAGCTGAAGGTGGAATGTACGCAGAAATGATAGTATACCTCCTATCCAGGTGCAGCTGCACAGCCACTGCCTGAAAGGAGGTATCTAAAGAGAAAGGAAGAATGGAGACATCATGCCGGGTGTAAACCGCGCATCCCGCGGGCATGCGCCTAGCATGGTCTCCTGCAAAAAGATAAATAACGGGGAACGGGACGAGACGAGCCTCCGCAGCTCCTCCCAGTTGGCCCGGAGTCCACGGCAATTCCATTGAAGGAATATGCCCTCCAGGCCTAGCTCGGAGGAGACGCGGGGGCCCTTCTCGAATTGAAGACCCTCACGGGAATGGCCGTACGCTTCCCGGGGGCAGAACCCCGGGCGCTGTTGGCTGGACAAAGCGCTGAAGGTGCTGTTGGCCGGACAAAGCGCTGAAGGCGCTGTCGCCTTCGAGGACTTATTGGGGGAGGTTGGGCTAGAAATGCGAGTCTTTTCCTCCCTCCGCCTCGAAACCTTAGGCAGGCGTTGCGGCTTCAGAGGCAGGGGGCCCTCTTTTCGAGGAACCACCGTCTCCGAGCCACTCGCCACACCTCGGGGCATGGGCGAAGGAGCCGAAGCTCCTTTGTTGCTGTCCTCCTTTTGGGGGACAGCTTTAGGAACCCCGGAAGATGGCCTAGCGACCATCTTCAGGGGTGTTGCCTCCTGTGAGTCTAACGACTATGTGCCCAGGATAACAATTTATTTAAGTCCCCCTGCACTTTAAAATTATCATCAATATCTTTAACTACAGCTACTAATTTGGTATCATCCACAAAAATTGACACTTTATTATTAACTGCCTCCCTAAGATCGTTTATATAGATGACAAAAAATAATGGACCGAGAACTGATCCCTGAGGAACCCCACTGATAACATCCCTCCACTCTGACTTTACACCATTTAGCACTACCCTTTGCTTCCTATCTTTCACCCACTCAGCTATCCAATTTGAAACACCCCCACATATCCCAATCATTTTTAATTTATGAACTAGTCTCCTATGTGGTACCTTATCAAATGCTTTACTAAAATCCAAGTAAATTACATCTACATTCTCTCCCTTATCTACTTGATTTGTTACGAACTCCAGAAAGTTATATTATATTGTGGGGGACTTTGATTTTGTCTTCCCCTGGTGATGGTGCTTTTTGTGGATGGGTTTTGTCGGATGCAGATGACCTTTGATAGGCCCTTGTGGAATTAGTCATCTGTGAAATTATGTTATGTTAATGCCTTTGCCTTAATGTTGGTCTCTACTGTGTGTTCTCTAAATCCATGCATTTAGCCTCTAAGCTACCCAATCTTATTTCCATGTCCTTTCTTTCTTTCTTTTCCCGATCTACAATTTCTTTTAACTCTGTAATCTCAACTTCCATCGCTTTCTGTTTTGATTCCAGCTCTAATTGTTGCTGTCCTAGTTGCTGGATTGTTTTAAACATTTTGTTGTACCCATTTTTGCATGAGTTGCATAGCCAAAGAAATTGCTTTCCTGCTTTTTCATCATTTATGAAGTTGTATACTGCTTCTGGTATGCCCTCACATTCTATATGGAACCATAGCTCATATCCGACGGACTTGCCATTATATTTTACCATTTCTCCACACCCCAAACATAGGTCACTATGTTTCCTCTTCTTTTCTTGTACAGGTAGGTTAGTTGTCACTTTATCCTTCTGCCTGGTCCCCCCCCCCCCAACACCTCTTCTATTGTTGTTGTTTCCTTTACCGTCCACCATATTTATTGACTTCATGATCTCCAAAATTATTAATTTAATTGCGATTCTAATTTAAATTTAAATGTCCAGGTCTTATGCTAAGGCATATAGGCTCCCTTATCTGGGTCAGGACAATGGCCAACAAAGTTGCTTAGGCCTTTTACAAATTTTTGGTAAATTTACTTAAGACAGTTTTAGAATTGTTAAAATAATTTTAGCACATTCCTGTGTATGGTTCTAATTGTATATTAGGTAAATATGTAGATTAGCGACTTGAACGATGGGACGTACTATTTTGTCCGTGTTCCAAAAGGATTCACGTTTTTGGAGTATATTTAAGGGGACGGCTCAGGTGGGGGTAAACACAATGGGGAGGACCACACTATGATGATCCTGAGTTTCATTAAATTGGGGGGAGGGGGGTCTGTTTATTGACTAATGTGCTAATGGTAACAGGGTAAATATGTAGACGAGCCGCCCGGCCGATAAGATGTACTATTTCGTCTGTGTTCCAAAATGTTTCACGTTTTTGGAGTACATTTATAGGGGACGGCTCATGCGGGGTTAAACACGATGCATGGACCGCACTACGATGATCCTGAGTTTCATTAAATTGGGTGGGGGGGTCCCGGGGGGGACAACCCCCAGTATATAATCCTAATTTTTCTAATGTTCTGACATTTACAGAGGTGAATGCTTTAACATCATGTCAGCGCCTTTAATCGTTTTGCGAATTATAATAGGGGCTAAGGATGGGATATGATGTCAGAAATGAGATTGTGAATTATAATGGGGGTGGGGTCTAACATCAGACAACCAAACGCGCATGAATATTCCGGTAGGAGTGAATGAAAATATTTACCAAAAAAACCCCACTTTTTTGGCAAAGTCGCTAATTTACATATTAACTGTATATTGTAGATGCCTGATCAGACACAATCCTATGGGTAAACATTGAGACGAGCGGCCCGGCTGGAAAAAATTATTTTGTATAAATATTATCGTTGACCAGTGTCATTTCTGACATCATACCCCACCCTCAACCCCTATTATAATTCGCAAAATGATTAAAGGCACTGACATGATGTAGTCAAAGCATTCACCTCTGTAAACGTCAGAACATTAGAAAAATTAGAATTACATACTGGGGGGGCTGTGCCCCACAGACCCCCCCCCCCAATTTAATGAAACTCAGGATCATCGTAGTGCGGTCCATGCATAGTGTTTAACCCCCCATGAGCCGTCCCCTATAAATGTACTCCAAAAACGTGAAACATTTTGGAACACGGACTAGAATAGTACATCTTATCGGCCGGGCCGCTCGTCTACATATTTACCATCCTATGGATGCATATTGTGGGTGGTTTTTGACAGATGCAAATGACCTTTGATAGGCTCTTGTGGCTTTTATCTTTTATCATCCGTGAAATTATGTTATGTTATTTGCTAGCGAGGTTAGCTCCATGAAAGGCATCACGTTTAGGAATGGGTAGGTAGAGCTCATAGCCATGACAGGAAGTCCACATATGAGAAGGATAACTGATTTAAAACCCAATGATGAACCGGGTCCCAAAGGCTGAACAGGCTACTACCCGGGATTCTACTGTGAATTGGCACCAAATTATTTTTATTTCGACCAAAATGGCTCGAAATTAAATATCAATGCCAAGTCAAGGAAATTAAACAATTCTTGGTTAGGACGCAATAACTCACCTTAATTAAAGGCGAAACTTTAACTGGAGCTCCTAATGTAGTCATATTTAATTGTTAATATTAGAAAAGGAATAACCAAAAGCAGAGGACGACGAGCAGTGAAGAGCAGTAGCACTTTCTTTCTTCTACAACCGACAACAAGACAACCGGCCTTTGTTTTCGATATGGGTATAAATAAGTTTACAAGTTCAAGAAATACCAACTATAATTATAATAATAGATTTCACCTAAAAAAATAACCGGATACTAATTTAAAATAACGAGAAAATAATAAAATATTAAAGAATGATTTCTAATGAATCTAGAATAATAAGTGGAAAATTCTCAACCAATAGAATCGACTGACCTTCGAACAGGTAGCACGTGTTTCGTAGAGCTCTCATAATATTTTGATTATTTGAAATACTTTGGTGTGTGACATAAACATAAATATTAAGTTATTAGATCATATATTTGGTTAATATAACAAAGTTGAATTGTGGTTATTTTGTTTAGGTGAGAAAGTGACTTTTGTTTACTTCGGTGGCCACCTTGATTAGCAGGTTTTAAACTTGCGTGCACAAATTCGGGTCAAATTCTTGTTGTTTGTAAGTTTTTGTTTCTATTATTGTTCTTGTTTAAGTATGGCTGACTGTTTGGATGTAGAGAGTATGCCTTTTGAAAGTAGTGTGTATGTAGTGTGCGATGTCTGTGGTGTAGAGAGGAGAGTGAAAGTGTATGAATGCCGTGTATGTGCTTTGACTGAGGAGGTGAGTCGATTACGTGCGGAATGCTTGAGACTAAACGATTTAGTGTGTAAAGTGAGAAGAAATGCAAGTGTACGTTTGAAGAGTCAGATTGGGACCAGGAGGGAGGAAGTTAGGCCTAGAATAGGGACTGGAGAGAAAGCAGTAAGTGAAGTAAGTGATGATGAGTGGTGGGTGAAAGTGAACAGAATAGATAAGTTAGGACAGGTTAGGTGTGTGAATGAGAGGGACATGGAACCTGTTTGGCTAACTAACAGATTTGATGCCCTGAGAGAGGAAGAATTTGAAAGAGATTTGTCTGGTGTGGCCGTGCCTGAAAGTAGAATAGGAGGTCGAGTGAGTGAGAGCAGGAGGGAGGGAAATACTAGGCCTAGAGAGAATAGGAGAATAACTGAGGTGATTGTGATGGGTGACTCTCAGATTAGGTATTTAGATAGGAAGTTGAGTGAAAGTAAATGTAAGGGAGTGAGAGTTTGTCTGCCGGGTGCTGGTGTAAATGATGTGTGTGAGAGGTATGATAGGTTGGTGTCTGGGTTTGAAAGGGAAGCAGTTGTGATTACACATGTCGGAGTAAACGATGTAAAGAAGGTGGGTACTTGTGAGTTACGACAGCGGTATAAAAGGCTGATTGAAAGGATGTGTGAAAGTAGAGTAAAAGGCGTTGTTTCAGGTGTGCTTCCGAGAATGGATGTGGGGATGGAATGGTTGTCTCGTGCAATGGGGTTGAATGAATGTGTAAAAGGTTTGAGCCAGGAGTCAGGATTGGTGATTGTAGATTTTTGGAGTAGGTTTTATGGGAATAAGGGTTTGTATGCGATGGATGGACTCCATCTGAGCCGAGATGGGGTGGAGGTTTTGTGGCGGGAATTAGATAGTGTTATTAGGTCTTTAGAGGCGGGAAACTAGGTTTTGATAGTGGTCAGGGAAATTTAATGGCTCAAAGTGAGGCAGGGATAGGAAGCAAACACAGATTTGTAGAAGGTAGGCAGGCTAATGGAAGTGCTTTAGGGTTAAATTACTTGAGTAGTGATAGTGGTCAGGGAAATACAAGAGTACAGGGTCGGGGAAGGAGAGAAAGGAGATACAGAGGAGATAGGCCCTCAGGTGCTTCAGGGATAGGTGGGCTAAGTTGTCTTTACACAAATGCTCGTAGACTTAGAAATAAGAGGGATGAATTATTTAGTCATATCACTCATGAAGATATAGATATAATATGTATAGTTGAATCATGGGTTAATGAAAATATATTTAATGATAATGTCAGTGAATTTGAACTAGAAAGTTATACTATGTACATTAGTCAAAGGAGAGATAGGACTGGTGGTGGGTTGATTATGAATATCAGAAATAGCATTTCTTCAAATCTAAATAACTCTATAAAGCAAGGAGAAGGTGAATCATTATGGATAGATATTAAGGTTGGTAAAAATAGGAAAATACACTTGGGAGCTTTTTATAGACCACCAGGACAGACTGATAGCATCGATGAGTTAATGATTAGGGAAATAAGTAAAGGATGCAAAGAAGATACAGTTATTCTTGGTGACTTTAATTTAACTTCTGTAGACTGGGAAAATATGATAGGAAGAGATAGAGCAAGTTGTAAGTTTATGGAGTGTTTGGGGGATAACTTTTTGACCCAATTTGTTAATAAGCCAACAAGGGGTGCCAATATATTAGATCTTAATTCTTTCAAATGATGATCACTTAGTTCAAGGATTGAGTGTAGGGGAATCAATGGGAAACAGTGATCATCAGATGGTTTGGTTTAATTTGCAAATAGTTATGGGTAGAACAGCGACAAACTCCACAAGAATTCCAAATTTTTATAGGGGAGATTACGATAAATTACGCAGCATGCTAAATCAGATTAGGTGGGATATAAAATTCCATGTAAAGAATACTTATGAGATGGGGGATAGTTTTAAGACTATATTAAACATGGTTTAGGACAGTGTATTCCAATGAAGTCTATTAGGAAAAAATGTAGGAAACCATTATGGTGGAATCAAGAAATAGCTAATAAAGTTTCAAAGAAAAAAAGGGCATACCAGAGATTACAAATTGAGAGTAGTTTAGATAATTTAAACCATTATAGGTCAACCAGAAATGAACTAAATAAGATTATTAAGAAGACCAAAAGGACAGCCGAAATTAATTTAGCTAAAAATAATAATAAAGATCCTAAAAAATTCTTTAGCTATTATAAAATCAATAATAAATCTAACAGTGATAAAATAGGGCCTATTAAATATGAAGGGGTTTTGAAAGAATCTGATGAGAAAATAGAAGAGATCCTTAATGATCATTTTGCTTCAGTATTCACAGAAGAGAAACCAGTTAGATTAATTGATGATAATTCTTGGTCAAGGGAAGTAGTGATAAATTCTATTAATATAGACAGAGAAGAAATTAAAGGGATTATAATGCAGTTAAATACTAGTAAGGCATCTGGCCCTGACAACATTCATTCTAGGATACTCAAAGAAGGTGTAGAAAGTATTGCAGTAGCTCTTGAGAAGATATTTATTAGATCACTAGAGTCTGGAGAAATACCAAATGCTTGGAAATTGGCAAATGTAGTACCAATTTTTAAAAAGGGAAACAAAGAGGACCCAAATAACTTTAGACCAGTAAGCTTAACTTCTATAGTCTGTAAAATTCTTGAGAAGATGGTTAAGAAGGGAATTTCTGTTCATCTAGAGAGTAGCATGTTAATTAATGATCCTCAGCATGGTTTTAGAAAAAGTAGATCGTGTTTAACTAATTTACTGGATTTTATGGATTATGTAACTAAAGAATTAGATAGGGGTGAGAAAGTTGATGTGATCTACTTAGATTTCAGCAAAGCTTTTGATAAGGTTCCACATAGAAGACTAGTTCATAAATTAAAGCTGCATGGGATATGTGGGAACGCTTTAAATTGGATAACTGAATGGCTGAAAAATAGGAAACAGAGAGGTGTACTGAATGGAGTGAGGTCAGAGTGGAGGAATGTTATTAGTGGCGTACCTCAGGGATCAGTTTTAGGCCCTTTATTATTTATAATCTCTGTAAATGATCTTGGGCAAGGTGTGAATAGCAAAGTATCAATTTTTGCTGATGACACTAAATTGGCAGCAGTAGTCAAAGAGGTTGAGGGTAGCTTTAAAGTGCAGGGCGACTTAAATAAGTTGTTAGCTTGGGCTCACTAGTGGCAGATGACTTTTAACCTTAATAAATGCAAAGTTATTAACATGAGAGAGATAATAGGGAATTTAGCTATGAGATGGATGGGTATTGGCTTAATTCAGTTGAAGATGAGAAGGACTTAGGAGTAGTAGTAGATAGGTCACTGGAATTTTCAAAGCAGTGTATTGAGGCAAAAAATAGAGCAAATAGGGTGCTAGGTTACATTAAAAGAAATGTTAGCTACAAGAGTAAGGAGGTTATCCTTAAACTATACAACTCTTATGTCAGGCCACATTTAGAGTACTGTATACAGGCATGGTCACCACATTTTAGACATGATATAAACTTATTAGAGTCAGTACAAAGGAAGGCAATAAAAATAATACCATCCCTGAAGCACCTTGAATGTGAAGATAGACTGAGGGTATTAAATATGTTTTCATTTGAAAGAAGGTGTGTGAGGGGAGATATGATTGAGCTTTTTAAAATCTTTTCTGGGGTGGATAAATTGGATTTCAGCGAGTTATTTGAGTTAGAAGGTAGTAATAGAACTAGAGGCCACCACTTAAAGATTAAAAAACAGAGGTGCAGACTGGATGTTAGAAAATATTTTTTCACTAACAGAGTGGTGGATTATTGGAATAGTTTGGTACCTGAGACTGTACACAGCCGGAACTTGAATGTTTTCAAGCACAGATTGGATGATTATATGGGGATGGAGGGTTAATTTCTTACTTTCGGTATGTGGATATGTTTCTTGACTCATTCCTGTGGATGCAGTTTCTTTTTATTGTATATTTTGGGGGACTTTGATTTTGTTTTTGACAGACTCCTATGGAGGCTTTAAATTATATATTGTAGATGCATGATCTGACAAAATCCTATGGATGATTTATGTAGGTGGATTTGATGGATACGGATGGCCTTTGATAGGCCCTTGTGGCTTTTGTCATCCGGGAAATTATGTTAATGGGACAAGTGGTATTCTTCAAAGTTGTGTTATAGGCCAATTTTATTTTTAATATACATTAACTATGTTTTTGGACCTGAGTATAAAAGCTTGCTCTTTTCAGATACCTTAAAACTTTATTTAGTTGCACTTAGTGAGTGATCCGAGAGTTATTTAATGGGGGCGAGAAGATTTCTCTCGTGTAGTTTGGTGGGTTGGGTAACTGGCGTGATCGTAGCTTCCTCTAAAGGTGGATGTAAATTTTGAGCTGAATTCACAAAGGCTTTATTCGGCGAGAGCATGGACTTATATTCAAGTCTAGTACAAGAAAAAACTGTCGATAACTCCATTTTTCACAAAATAATGCTCTCTCTATATATAGGGTCTTTCAATAAAGTCGCTCAATTTTTAAATGTAAATAAAACAAGTTGTGTGTGATATATGCACTCAATATATTTTAAATCTGAGAGTACATTTTATGGCATTAAGTGTGGAATATGACTTCGTTCAAATGTTCGCCGCGGCTTCGCTTGGTGGAACGTATTCGAGAGGCACAATTTTCGATAACTTTGTCGCATAAATCTGGCTGAATTTGCTGGATGGTGTTCGTTATGTTGACTTTGAGGACATCAACTGTTTGCAGATTATTCGTATAGACCTGCGATTTAAGGTAGCCCCAAAGAAAGTAATCTAATTGCGTTAAATCGCATGATCTCGGTGGCCAGTTGACGTCGCAGCCGCGCGAGATGACCCTGCCCTGAAATCGCTGGTGCAAAATGTCCATCGTGGCGTGCGCAGTGTGGCACATAAAGCCGTCCTGTTAGAACCACATGTCGCCAGTATCATATCAAGCATATAATCCAGTTGAGGCCACAAGAAGTTGCCTATTATCGATCTGTAGGTCTCGCCGTTGATGATTGTGGCAATCCCATCTTCGTTCTCAAAAAAATACGGACCGATGATTCCGTTAGACGAAAATCCGCACCAAACAGTCTCTTTGTTGGGATGCAATCGGTGCGGGTGTATCTCATGTGGATTGTTTTCGTCCCAAATCCGACAATTTTGCTTGTTCACAAATCCATTCATCCAAAAATGGGCATCGTCTTGGAAGATGATTTTTTGGCGGATTTTGGAGCAACTTCCAACTGCCCTAGAGCCTAATCAGCGAACACACGGCGTTGTTTATGGTCGTTTACCTTAAGTTCCTGGGTAAGTTGGATCTGTACGGGTGCAGACCCAAGTCCCTACGCATAATTCGCCGAACTGAAGTCGCAGAAAGGCCAAGTTCTTGTGAACGACGAGAAATTGACTGCCTCAGATTTTCCCGTACACTCTCATTTACGGCAGCCATGTTTTCAGCAGACCTTGCGTTTCAGCGACGTACGGGTGTTGGCTGATTGTTGATGGAACCTTTTGCCTCGAATTTGGCCACCGAGCGTCGAACAGTGCACTCGGCAGGACGATTGTGGCGAAGATAGAAATCACGTAATGAGCGAAACGTTTGTCGAACGGAGCACTGATTTTGATAATAATATTTGATGATTTCCACACGCTGTTCAACGCTATAACCTTCTATCGTGACTTGCCAAGTACTAATGAACAGTTCACAGTGAGGTTGCCAGATGTCGCTTTAACAACATGGCCAGCCACTAACGCCTGACAAAGCTCGAGCTTCCTTGTTGAAAGAACCTTTAGTTATTATACGTAAACATAAGCTATACAAAATTTAGCTAATCAGCATTAAGCAGATTTCATGACAATTTTATGTTTAATTTAAGACAAATGAATACATACGTGCTACAAAAATCGGCCACTCAGCGTTAAGTCAGAATTACAGAAAGGTTTATGTTCATGGTTTACGAATATAGGCGTCACTGAAATGATTTTTTTCATTATCCCTGACGGATACAAGGTGTCGAAAATCATCTCTAGCCAACAGACTTTAGAATTAACTTGACGAAAAGGAGGCCCACAACCCAAAACAACACGGGTTCAGGAAGAGCCGCGAAACGAACACCGCACTCGCGCTCCTAACCGAGAAAATAGCCAAGTACCGAGCGGATAGAAATTACATTGACATCGTACTAAAGGACGTGCAAAAGGCCTTCGATAAGGTCTGGCTGAGGGGCCTTCAACATAAGATCCTAAACCTTCAGTTAGATCCAATCCTAGAACGAATCATCTGCGACTTCGTCATGGAATGGCGCCCTCGGATTATAATAGAGGGTCACCAAGGACCAGAGTTCCTCCTCAAGGCAGGATTACCTAAAGGAAGTTGTCTGAGCCCCATCCTTTATCTAATCTACATAATAGATTTACCAACTCCTGTAAAGGAGGACTCATTATATCTCCAGTTTGCGCATGATATAACCCAGGTGATCCCTGGTACATTCAGAAATCCCAGGGCTCAGGCTCTCGAGACTCCAAACGAAATTCGGAACGTAAATGAATACGAAAGAAAGTGGAAGATCCGGACGAATAGCTGAAAATTCAAGATCCTCGCTCTCGTCCGCAGAAAAAAAAGTGGATGTAACAATAGAGCAGCTAATATATCCCTATTACCAAGAAGGGAGTGTTCTGGGACTACACATCAGCTCCACCGGATATAGTCACCACTTCATAATGCGGGAAAATCTGGCGAAGTTAGAACTCAATAAACTTCATTGATTTAGAAATCTGAGCTCTAACAACATCAGAAAAATATATCTCATGCATATTCGAGCAACGCTCATATACCCCGCGGTGCTAACCCAAACCCTAAGTACGTCTCGCTTAAAGCGCCTGCAAAGAGTCCAGAACAAGGCGACTCTCTATATGAACAAACGCAGAAGGAGAGATCGAATAACTCAGAGATAACTCCACCGGAGAATCGCCTTGACACCAATCAATCTAGCGACCCAAAGTCTGGCCAAAAGAACACGAGATAGGATCCTGAGTGAAACGGGACCCGAAC
The DNA here is from genome assembly GCA_963969495.1 of Ceratothoa steindachneri. Classification (NCBI taxonomy): domain Eukaryota; kingdom Metazoa; phylum Arthropoda; class Malacostraca; order Isopoda; family Cymothoidae; genus Ceratothoa; species Ceratothoa steindachneri. The sequence goes on along the minus strand of OZ018321.1, from coordinate 105,691,295 downwards.
TAACTGAGGGTCTAAACATCCCAGCGAACAAAAGTGAGAAAGTGGCCAGAACAAGGCAATTTCCGAGCTCGAGACATTGCTCCGAGGAACAGCTGGCACCGTTGTTTACATAGAGATTATACTGCACAAACAACTACACATACTATTCAGGTGGGCGTTATCGCGATAAATTATCGCGCCGATATGAGGTTATCGGTTATCCTATTTTTCCCACGTTATCGATTCATCGGTATCGCCAATACTTTTGGTTCTAAACTAGCGATAATCGATAGTTTCAGTTTTTTTGTTCCAGTTTAACACAGGGGCGAGCAGCGCGTGACTTGGAGGCAGAAATAGGTAGGTCCGAGCTGGGGAGGAGGATCCTCAAAACCTATGAGGAGATGAAGGAGAGCCTCACCAGGTAAGAAACTAAGAAACAGTATTCAAATATTTTTACTATCTTATTATAAAATAACGCTATATATAGTCAATAATCAATATTGTATTATAATTTTGGATTTATCGGTTATCACCTTACCGGGCGATAAATTTATCGCCAGTTATCGATTATCTTTTATTGGCGATAAGGTTATCGTTATCGATTTATCGGTTATCGTGATACATTTTTTCGTTATCGCGCCCACCTATGCTATATATTAACAGCTACACTCAAAAACATGAATCAATGGGTTTGAATGAAACCGAAATAATTGTATATAAGTGTATATATGTCAATATAACTAGTAGTTAAGAAAAAATGACAAAACAAAAACAAATTCTTAAATTAGTATAGAAGATTTAGAATGGGTGATTAACTATATTACTACTTTTGAAAATGTTATCTATCTTAAAATAAGTATAGTACTAAGGAGATAAATATATAAAATTATAAAAAACAAATAAAATAAATAAAATAAAAAAGGCAGAGAAGAAAGATACTATAAACGAACTAAAAAAAGATACAAAAATAGAAAATAAATAAACTAAAATAAATATATTTAATAATTTTAAAAAATTAGTTCAAAGTTAAGGAAAATAAAAATAAAGTTGCAAAATAAGTATAAAAGAAAAGCTTGAATGCGTTATAACATAAACTCAAGTTAAGGAGCTTTAAGGTCATGTACAACGAAAACAACATCAAAGAATAATGTAAAGCGTAGCCCTCACTACCAGGGCAAACCCTACACACTCTCTTCACCCACAATCTATCATCTTATCTTCTACATCAATTTTTTTCTTAACTAATATTCATCAATTCAATTTTTCATTATTAACTGCTCAGAAATCATTGAGGAAACAACGCGACGAAGTATATTGGCTTTCTACATGCCGCTACCCAGTAAAGGAGGTAACGGTTTCAGAGTGTACGAAAACGCCTTCACCTTGCAAAGGCTTGCTAGCACCACCCACCAATGACAACAGTGTAGCAGTAAATTCTTATTTGCCCTTAATAAAGAGGCAACAAATACTAAAATTTTTACTCTGCCAATGAATAACAAATAAGAGTTCTGCGTGCGAACCGAATATAAAATCGATATGACGACAAAAGGCTAATTATTTTAGTTACTTTTGAGTCATATTCATTTCTATAATGTGGTTCCACTACGACAGGAGTTCGCCCCGAAAACATGAAGTGTGTTTACATATAATAAATAATATATCATTCGTACACATTTTTAAGATATCCAAGGTATTCAGAATGTACTTTAGAGCGTTCGACGCGGTAATTGCAAGTGGTTGAGGCGGTCAACCACTTGCAATTACCGGATGGAAAACTTGTGAGCTTTGATGTAAACTCTTTGTTTACCAAAGTTCCGGTTGACCAAACCATGGGCCTTCTGCGGGAAATCATGTCTAGAGACTTAATTTGGATCTTCCCATTTCTACGAGTAAATTTATCGATTTAGTTGAATTATGTCTCTGTGACAATGTGTTTCGAGTAAATAATGAGTTTTATAGACAAATATTTGGCCTTAGCATGGGAAATAGTTTATCTCCGATATTGGCATGTCTCTTCATGGAATATTTTGAGACTGAACTCCTTCCCACAATTTCTCTCCCTAACTTTATATGGTTAAGGTACATTGACGATGTATTTTCTGTATGGCCTAATGGCCATGATTTTGATCCTTTTTTTAATAATTTGAATAATTTGCATGTCTGCATCAAATTTAAATATGAATGGGAATATGATAATAGATTACCCTTTTTAGATGTCCTCATTAATAAAGATCACCATGAATTAAAACTTGACGTGTATAGGAAACCAACCCACTCGAATGCCTATATACATTATTTTTCGTTTCACGATAATACTGTTAAAAAATTTCGGCAATTTCTAACCTTTTCCTTAGAGCATACAAAATATGTCATTCTTCCTATTTAGATGAAGAAATTGTCATTATCAGGACCATTTTTTCTAATTTGTATTACCCCGATTGGTTCATATTGTCTGCCCATTTTGCAGCTAGGAAAACATTCTATGGTAATAAGCCTTCCCGCACTAACGACTTCAACAAATGTATAACGTTGCCATTCAATAATAAATTAAATAGTTTAAAGGACATATTTGGAAAAGCGGGTATTAATCTAGCCTTTAAATATAATAATTCCTTAAACCAATTGATGATGGCCAAGAAACCCAAAGAACATCCTAACATAGGATTATATACAGTACCATGCAACGATTGCCATAAAGTTTATATAGGGGAAACGGGGAGAAATCTAGACAAGAGATTGTACGAACACAAAAGAGATATTAGAATGGGCAACGAAAGCAGTGGAATATTTTGCCATGTTAGAGACAAGAATCATACGATCGATTTCAATGGAAGTAAAATGGTATTTAAATCGGCTAACTATGTTAAGAGAAGAATCGTAGAATCGAGCTTGATATCGTCAGTTCCTAATTTAAATCTATCTGAGGGTCAATTTTCTTTTAATCCTGTAATAAGAAAGCATATGAACAAAATAGTTAAATGTCAGCCCTTCAATATGTTTAGGCCTAACCCCTTTCCCAGATTAGCCACATGTAGGGAATTGGGGGAAAAAGAGGGGATCTTGTGTTATGCTTATATGCACTTCTCTTATATTTTCTACCCAGTGTCAGTTGAAAAAGGGTGTGAGATACACCGAAACTGTTTTGAATTAAATTGTCTTCGGAGAATGTGGTTTAATTCCTCATCTTTTCTTGCGATGTTGCATTAATTTTCATCATATATATATATATATATATATATATATATATATATATATATATATATATATATATATAGTTATAGTTATTATAGATAAACATAAGTTATACAAAATTTAGGCAATCAGGATTTCATTTATGTATATATTGGTGAAATGCCTTCTTGTGAGCATAGTTTGGTGCTCGGGAACTGACGTCGACCTGAGAATTTTTCCCGTAGTCTTGAAGGTATGTTAAACATGCCGCCTGTTCCCTATAGCTCCGGAATGACACCATTCGCTAGGGTGAACCAGACCTTTCTTCCAAGTTTTGAGGTGGCGATATTGATGGGTTCTAATCGTTTCCTCCTGTGTAAATCTATTTGTCAATGGTGATCACGCCGTCTGTCTTTATTAATAAATATGGATGCAGTGTTCTGGACACGTTGAAGTCTTCTCATCGAAGATTTGCTGGGCGCTTGAGTTACTACTGCGGGATCGATAAGCTTAGCCCGGACATACATCATATATATTTTCCTGATTTTGGCCGAACTAAGACCTCTAAACCTGTATAGCTTGGAGATTTATATCCTTGCTAGGTTCTGCCTTTTCGTGTGGTGTCGCGAGGATCCATGGTCGGAGATCTTTAGGGCTGGGACAATGCCTTCGGTGGAGTAGCCGTATATCCTCCCTTCTATGATTATTGGCCATGTCAACTTGCGGCTCAGCGGGACGATTTTAAAATTGTCCACGTTGGTCCTGATCTTCCATCCTCTCTCGTACAGGTTGATGTTATTGATTTCCGCTATCGTGCAATCTACCTGTGCCCTTGCTTTCCTCTTCGAGCATCGGACGATTTGCGTGATGTCACCTGCGAATTGCAGATACATCGTGTCCCTGTGTACCGGAGTTGGGAGGTCGATGGTGAAGACCAGGTAAAGCAGTGGGCTCAGGCAGCTTTCCTGGGGAAGGCCCGCCTTTAGTACGAATTCAGGTCCTCTATAGCCCTCAATCACGAGACATGCCCTTCTGTCCATTACAAAGTAACAGAGCATCCTTTCCAGGATGCTGTTTCAAAATCCTACAGGATTGCCCTCCCTGTCCATCCTAACAATGATGTAATTCCAGATTGCTCTTTGCTTTTCAATTAGTATGTTCTTTAGTTTCTCTCATAGTTGTCTTATTCTGGCTGTTCTTTCCCGAATGGTGCATGTCCTGCCGATATCTTCATAGATTCATCTATGTTCCTGGACGATTTCTCTCATCTTGTTCGTCCATCTAGGTTGTGGGAGCATTTTATAGGAGATTCTGGGGACGCATCTCTCATCAGCTTGTATGAGGAGATTGGTGATCTTATGTATCTCTTCATCAATCTATTCAAGATTAGCGTCTCACAGGTCAGTTGGTTGGTATGCACTGAGTATCTCTCTATATAGCTCCCAGTTTGCTTTATCATAGCTTTCCCTAAGTTGGACAGGCTTGAGTAGTTGGACAAGCGAGATTGTGGTGATAATCGGGATGTGATCGTTTGGTACCACTGGTCCGGGCTGATTGTAATATTCAAGGGGAAGTTTTTGCTCGTTAACACCACACCCGGTTTAGTTGCCAAACGATGCGTTAAGAAGGTCGGGAAATCCGGCCCGACCTTCTGAAGTCTGTATCTTTCGAGTAGTAACTCAAGGTTTCTTCCTCTTTGGTTGGGTGCTACCGTAGCCTGACGCTCTGCATTTGGCGTTTAGATCACCGCCAAGCAATATTAGTTTCCCACGCTCGAAAAGAATGTAAAAGTTGTTAATCAGCAGGTATTTGCGATGTGGAGGTTGATAGGCAGCCGCCATGGTCAGGTTTTCCACAAGGGTTGATATTTCAAAGGCAAAAAATGACTCTTCTAGGTTTGGAAGTGTTCTGTATGTAATGTTTTTTTTTGTATTGTGATGGCTGCCCAATCGTAACGATCCTATATGTGGTTTTATTTATAACTGTAATTTCGTATCTTAAGTTCGGTTTGTATTCGTGTTAACATCGTGTTCAATGATAAGGATCAGGTCGGGATCCACTGTACAGAATATGTTTCCCTTCCCATCCATTTACGTTAATTGTAAGTATTTTTAATCTTATTTGTGTTTTCCATGTTTGTGTTGTCTAGTGCTTGTCTTTTATTTGTGTGTGTATGCGTGTGTCCTCTTCTACTGGTATATTAAGTCTCTTTTTTCCGTTTTTGATTTTGAAAAATTCTGCTTCACCTATCTCGAGGCAGGAGTTCCTATGTATTTTTATTTCTGTCGTCATGAGAGCCTCGTCAATTAGCGCTTCTTGGACTGGCGCATCATACGTCTATTTCAATAAGCCTGCTTTGATTCCTTCTATGGTCTCCCTGAAGTTGGGATCCCCTGGGAAGGGAGTTTTAGCCGTCCTGTAAAATCGGATTTTATTCTCTTTCCATTACTCTTGCTCTCTCATGGGCCTTAGGAGGCTGGGAGCACTCTCGTTCTTCTTCAGATGAGGAAGCAGAACCAGAGAGGTTACCCTCAACCCGTTTGATCCTACTGGCTGGTCTTTTTACACTCTTTTCCTGTTGCCTTCTGGCCTCAATTCTGGGGTCCCTGTTTGCGGGCCTTTGAGGAACTGGGGTGGGTTCCGGGTATTCGTGCTCTTTTCCGTTTTTTCTTCTTCTCCTATTGGGAAGGCAGTCGCTGGTGCCTCTTCCTCGGGCTGGAAGTGCAGCTGAAGGACTTTCCCTGATGTTTTTTTTCGGGAACCACATTTCTGCTAAGTTATTATTCTTGAGCATAGTATTTAGCTCTTTAACGAAGCAGCCTGGGTTCGTCATGTTCCTCACGTTGGAAAATAGTATGCACGTGAGTATTTTCGTCGAGTTTTCGTTGCCGATATTCAGATAAGTTTTTCGTGTGACGTTCTTGATATTTCCAGCGTGTGCGCTTTTGCCGCTTTGGCGTAGGAGGTAATCGCTCTCAGGATTCCTTCTGCTTTTTTCTCTTCAGGATCTCTTTATTTGTGGGACAGGACAGCGTCATTGCCCCGTGTTTTTGTCCACAGTTTGGGCAGTATTTTCTGCTGCTGGGCATTCGCACCATCCGCTGTCCTCTTTTACTGCATCTGAAATAGGTTGATTCCTACTCCTTGCAATCTTTCGTGGTAAAGGTGCTCGAGGCTAATGCATCTAAAACAAATCTGCACCCGGGTGAATTCCTCCCGATCGATTTGCTCACCGCTTATTTTTGTATTGAAGAGAAATAGCCCTTTCTCTTTTGCCTTTGTCGCCATCTGCATATCTGAAAAGATTATTTTAAACACGTGATGATATTCTGTGTTTTCTCTTATGTTTCTAAATTTGATTATTTCAAAAATCCTTGCCCATTGCTAGTTCCTTTGTATTTCCTCTTTGATTTATTCTTTAGTGTGCTGGCCGATCTAGGGGTCAAGCCTTCTGCACACCACGTTTCTGTGTGCTTGGATCTGAGGAGGAGTGCTTGGCTGTAGATTTATTTTCTTCAAGGCTTTTACCCCTTCCTCCTTTGTGAGTGTCTCTATGTCTTCCTCCTTTTTGCATATTGCGACCATTGCTGTCGGTGTGTGTAGTCGAAGGATTGCAATGTTTAATTTGCCGAATAGGCTTTCAAACACCCCCTGCCTTGTCCGGGTTTTCAAGTCTGCTTAGGAATTTCAATGGGACCCTCGCGGCATTTTTGGTCGCCATTATGGTGGTGAGCAGCCCTTGAAGAGTGGAGCGCACTTTGTTCTAGCCCTGATATTTTTCTGTTATATAGGAACACACTAGTGTATATGTTTAAGAGTTTGTCGGTTGTTTCTATTTTTTTATAATTTGCCTTTGGGAGAAGAGGGCCCACCCTCTCCATGCCGCCGCCTGGATGTAAATGGTAATTGCCTTTGAGATGAATGATAACGAAGGATGAGATGAATCCGGGGGGGGAATCCTCTCGGGGGGGTGATTGTATGAAGGACTTATTGACAACGCCACCCTCTCTCCTGCGAAGGTCTTTTAATCGCGTCCGCATCCCAACATACCATAGAGACGGTTGCATGTCCCTCTATGGTCTTGTAAGGGGCCCCTGGTGTGATGAGCAGCAGAGGTTGCAGTCCGTCACTTGTCTGGAATGGTTTGTGACATTGTTATCGGCTGTGAGCTACTCCTCAAACCAGATTCCTCCAATGCCCCCAATTATGTCTTAGCAACTGCCCGGTATAGTTGTAACGAAACATGAATGGCAATCCCCTCCCATCCGGGAGTAGTTCACGTAGTGGGGGGGGGGAGCCTTAAACAATCTTCTGCTTTGGTGGGGCCACTAAAAAGAAAACTGAAGATTAGTAGTGATGATGAATGGTGATATGAGTACAACGTATAGCTCTCTTTCGTAATTGTGGTTTCTATGAATAGAAACCAATTCTCGGAGGCGTGTTTCGATCTCCCCGAAACGTTACCTCCTTTACCGAATTTCTGAGGTAAATTGCTGGAGTACTTCAACCAAGAGTTCTACGCAGTCGGTTAATCATGAAAAGCGGAGAAGAGTAAGATATGAGTATGAGTAAGAAATAAAGAAAAGGGGTTTCCCCCGGAATTGTCAGGGGGTCATATTGTTTTAATCTATACATTAGTTAATTTTATCTTTTATATTGTACATTTATTGGGTTTGTTTTTGTATAAAAAACATATTACTAATTTTTAGAATAGATTATTCACATTATTAAATTTTAATATAACCATATATACCATTTTTGGTGGCATTCAATTACTATAGTATATACATATGTCTAATTTGAGTTATTCCTTTATTCGTTGTTGTTTATTTTAGTCATATCTGCTTATTTATTGTAAACATATTTTAATCACTTTAGTATCATTATTTATTAACTTTTCGTTAATATTATTTACTTTTCTCACTTTAGATAATTATTTAACAATAATTTGTTTTAATCATTATTTATTTTCCTAATTTGTTTTAATAACTTTATTATCATTATTTATTCGCTTTTCATTATTAACTTCTACTTCATATATCCATTTTTCGTTATTATCCGATAACTTGTTTTAATCACAAATTAAGTCACTTTATTATCGCTATTTATTCAATTATTATCGTTATTCCTTTTCCGTAATTATTATTTATTTTTCGCACTAATCACTTTATTATCGTCAATATTCGTTTTTTTTCTCGATTTTCTACACTTTTTCGTACTTTAAACTATCACTCAATGAACGATGTGTTTTGGCCACTTTTTATCTTCTTGTAGGTATAGCAATGCCTCTGGGCATTCCTATAATAAAAACCTCCTGGGAAACTAAAATATATATATCATCATTTATTATGTATAAAATTCATTCAATTATTGTACTTTAACTTTGTTAATTTAATCATTCAATTATTTTACTTTAACTTTGTCAATTTAATCTTCCAGTTAATCTACTTCAACTTTTGTAAATCAAATCATTTTATGTTAAACTTAATAATTAATTAATTCATTAATTTTACTTGTCAATTCAATTAACGTATACTGTTCCAAACAACATCTCTTAAATTTCACAAACAAACAAACAAACACACGTTCCCACCCCGATCAAAATGGCCCGCTATTCCGCCCACTCGACTCGCAGCTTTCTTCGTATAAAGGTCGATAATAATTTCTTCTACAATTATCCATTTAGCTCCAAACAAATCATACTTAGTTAATTCCATTTTCTCTCACAATTCTTTGCAAACGACCATACGAGAGTAGATCATAATTATATTTACTTCTCTTTGCAGCTCCAATTCAGTCCATCATAGATACTCTATATTATTTAATATATTATTATTTACTCTATAGTGTATGGTTATCAATGTCATTTATCTTAGGTCAATAAATCAGCCTAGATAGCGTTTCGAAAAACCATAACTATAAATTTTGTTGGATCGAAGATGTCTGCCGTTAGTTTTAGGCCTAAAGGCGACAGCGAAATAATTTTTTGAATAATGACTTGGGCTTTAAGAAAAACAATTACACAAATATAAATATATTGATAAAATCAACGAATGTCCCCCCCTCTAAGAAGGTTACCACCCCTTTTACTATTTTGAAATTATAAGTCCGAGTACCGACGAGGCCTCCTGACGACGCGACCGGAGCGTGTGACAGTGCCATTTTTTTGGCTGCGGGTACGAGGACACAGATTTGATGTGGCAGGAACATTAGCGTTGCACGAGGCACTGGCACGAGACAAGGTTGCCGGAGCGAAGGTTATCCGCTTGCTGGTTATAATAAAAACCTCCTGGGAAACTTATATATATATATATATATATATATATATATATATATATATATATATATATATATATATATATATATATATATATATATTGTCGTAGAATGACTCCCGACGATACCATATATATACTATTCGTTGAGGGAACTTCCTTAATTATCTCTAGAGTGCGTTTTACTGTCTTGGCGGCCGATATTATGTATCTTCAAAAATGCTTAAGAAGTGGAACTGAGCTCAAGGATAATAATATGGCTATCATTAATAAAATAGAGTTTTATTAATAATAACTATAAACAATACACAAAAACGGAAAATATTGACAAACAGAATGGAAAGGGTCGTGGAGACTCGGGCTAATCCAAGGATTTAAGGATCAAAAAGGGTAAAACAAAATGGAGTTAAAGAGATGGGATGGTTCGATAAACCATTTAAAGATCAGGATAGAATTGACAAATAAGGGATCAATACTCAAAAGGTGACGCTTGGCTTACGTAACTTCCGTTAGGGTGCAGTGGAAGGTACTTGAAGGAATATTCGGTCCGCTGGCGAGTTCCAGCCAAAGGGGGGGGGGATAAGATGATCCAGACGTTGCGTCTTGGGAAGGAGAACCGTTTCTCGACGAACGGCTGGAAGAACAATGGCTGTTCTAGGTTGTTCTCTTCTGAACAAAGGGGGGATGAGAACCGTCTCTTGTCTACAGGCTCAAGAACAATGGCTGTTCTAATGTTGTTCTCCTTTGAACAACAGGGGGGGGTGAGAACCGTTTCTTGGCGAAGGGCTCAAAACGAACAATAGCTGTTCTAATGTTGTTCTCCTTGAACAACAGGTGGGGGGGGGGATGAGAACCGTTTCTTGGCGAAGGGCTCAAAACGAACAATGGCTGTTCTAATGCTGTTCTCCTTGAACAGCAGGGGGGAATGCCTTGGGGACTTGACGTCACTAAAGGCTCGAACCTTTGGCACTCAAGGAATATTGTCCTCCTGGACAAGTGATGGTGAATCTCGAGGCCGAGGTCCCTTGGCGCACAAAGGGAGAGAGGGTCGTGGTGATGTTTCGCGACGAAAATCTGGATCTCCAATCTGATCTTAGTGGTAAAGAGTCCATATAAATAGCCAGGACATCTCCTTGGCGTGGGGGAGAATGGAGTGAAAGCTTGGAGGGAACGCACAGCTGGGCCGGAGAAAAATGCCTTATCTGTTCATAAGCCTAACTCGATCTGGCGAGGTCGGCGTATGGGGGCGAACGGGGGGACGATAACCTCCTTGTTTAAACATTGACGTCCGGCAGCTGTTGATAAGACTCCAAGCCTCGAATCGAAGATGCACGTGGGCCTCCTCGAGGTTTTAACTAATATGGGATAGGAGTTGAATTTAACACAGATTCAACTCGTTCTATCACACCCCTCCATTCCAGGGGAAGTTGTCACTTCGAAAAAAAAAGAGAGAAGGGACAACGATAGAGCTCCGTTGTAGGGAACTCGTTTTCTTGTACCAACCGTATCTTCCTGCACCTAACTATTATTACCTCAATACATGATTATTTTGATATTTAGATTACAGGGGAAAATAACCTTTAATACAACTTAATAAAAGAAAAAGGGCATGGAACAATGAAATGTTATAAACTTAGTACATACGGGACAAAATAATTTATACGTAAATTAATAAGAACAAATATATATACATCAAAAAAAAAATATTAGACATTGAGCGTTGCAAAATTCAGACATACCTTAAATAACTATATTACAAAAGAATCTTAAATTAAGTCGTACAAGACGGTATATACCGACATGGAGATACTAATCCTATGAATACAATTGTTCTACACTATTTGGTAACGCATTCCTACTGAGTGCGTCAGCGACCTGGTTATCGGAACCTTTGATATAATTTATTTTAAATCGATACTCTTGCAAGAGTAAACTCCAGCGCATGATGCGGCCGTTTGAGTGTCTCAAATTCCTAATATAGGCTAACGGACGGTGGTCGGTTCCTATTCGAAATTCTTTACATATCAAGTACAGCTTGAATTTGTCTATGACCCAGATAATTGATAGAGCTATCTTTTCTCTAGTGGCATATCTCTTTTCGCGTGGTAATAATAGATGGCTAGCATATGCAACTGGATGACTCGTTCTGTCATCCTCGTATTGAAGGGGTACACCTCCAATGCCCTCGTTGATCACGTCGGTCTTAACCCCAAAGGATTTTTCCGGGTTGGGCAACTTAAAAATGGGGGCAGAAATGAACTTATTTTTGAGCTGATTAAAATGGGAAACAGCGACATCATTCCAACGTAAACGATCGGAGAAATTCTTTTCCTGAAGGGGGCATAGGGGGGCCGAATTTGCAGCGAAATTCGGAACAAATCGCTGATAGGGAGAAGCTGATCCTAGGATCGATCTTAATGGCTTCTTTGTAATCGGGAGGGGCATGTCGGCGATTGCCTTAATCTTGTTCTCGTGGGGACCTGACTTGCTTTGTCCTATTTTGAAACCCAAATATTTGATGGTTTCGTGGGCAAACTGGCATTTGCTGGGGCCAATGGTGAGGCCATTTCCACGCAGTTGCTCGAAAAGAGCTAATAGGGTGGATAAATGGTGATTCCATTTAATTAGTTCTTGGAGCTGACTCTTCTGACGTGGTGTCAGCTGCGCGTCACTATCCAGGTCAGAGGGTTCCAAAGACTTGCCTGGTAGGGAAGGAGGAGGGTAATCGGCATCAGGTTGGATGCACACTGTCTGGATTACCTTAAGGGACTCCGCGGGGCAATCCTCTTCAAGCGCCGATGCTTCGTCTAGTTCTACGAAGGTATCTCCATGGGCGCGTTGGGGGTTCTTTTTTTCTTGGGGTCCAGGGACAGTCTCCGTGTCCTTGTCTGGGGCCTTATCACCTAAGGGTTTTAGTGAATCACATTCCTCTTTTTCCGTCCTAAAGTCCTGGTTAGGGGTCTCCGAGAAATCGGACGGTATCGGGGTTCTGATGGGGACGGGCTCCTGGGCTTCTTTCTTATCTCGGCCTTGAGGAAGGGCGGCCTGAAACACAGGGTCGAAACTTACTTGGGGGCTCTTTCCTATAAGTACGGAACAGAATTTTATTGGTGCTACAATGACTTCAGCCCAGCCATTATAATATTGAAACTGCAGGTAACATCTAGCGACGGGGAATCTGTTCGCCCGCCCAAGGTAGTCACGTACCACCGCAAATTTTTCGTGGTTAGAGGCCACTGGGAGGAGTTCGTCGGACACGATGAAGCATGTACATCCTGTGTCCCTGACGAGAGTCAATACTCGACAGCTGTCCACGCTGCCCTCCTCATATTTCAAAGTTCCCGCTGAACTTTTATTCCAAAAAAAATTTACCTGGTGGCCTGACGGAGGGGGAGAAGTTTCTGCTTGGGTCTGCACCACCGGGGGAGCCGGAGTTGCATTAATCTGGCGAACTTGGTGGGCTGGTCCGCTTTTAAGCCTAGAATTTTGGGGGCAATTCCAGCTCATGTGGTTTTCTACACCACAGGTGAAGCATATGGTTGGTCGCTTCGGGAAGAGAGATGGAGGAGAAGTCTTAACGGGAGGTTTGGAGTCCCGTTGTTGGTTTTGGGGAAAGAAGTTTTGGGGTTTTACGGGGCTCGGAAACTTTGTCAGCTTCCCTGGGAAGGGGCGCGAATCCTTCCTTCTTTCTTCTCGTTGGATTACTCTTTCCCTTTCTATTACTTCCATTTTTCTTTGAAATTCTGCTTCAATCCGAGCTAATTCAATCTAATGGTCAGCTTGTCTTATCCGTTCCTCTCTTTCTTCTCGTTGTATTTCTCTTTCTTCCTTTCTTCTTTGCTCCTCTAGAATGTACTCAGTTAGTTCTTTTCCGGAAAGTCCACAGGACTCTCCTTGCGCTTTAAAGATTTCGAACGGAGTCATCTTTGCACTTGGGGCGCACTAGTCAACCAACTAAAATTCCTCGCAACAAGAATTATGCCTCTATAGAATTAGCCTACCTAAATATGGGCACTGACCTATTCGTACTTGGTTTCTTACTCTAAATAACCACTGACTAAAATCACAAAAAACACAAACAAATTATTTTAACCGTTCCTTGAGCTACTCCAGCTTCTTAAGTTTCAAAAAAAAAGGGGATAGCAATCGTTAAAACAAAAGGGAACTACTATATTCTATTATTATAACGAATAACACTATGCTTTACTCGACTGAGACCAGTGTTTGCAAAGATATAGCGTTAAACCTTACACACCTGATACCAAATTAAATAGTATATATATATATGTCGTAGAATGACTCCCGACGATACCATATATATACTATTCGTTGAGGGAACTTCCTTAATTATCTCTAGAGTGCGTTTTACTGTCTTGGCGGCCGATATTATGTATCTTCAAAAATGCTTAAGAAGTGGAACTGAGCTCAAGGATAATAATATGGCTATCATTAATAAAATAGAGTTTTATTAATAATAACTATAAACAATACACAAAAACGGAAAATATTGACAAACAGAATGGAAAGGGTCGTGGAGACTCGGGCTAATCCAAGGATTTAAGGGATCAAAAAGGGTAAAACAAAATGGAGTTAAAGAGATGGGATGGTTCGATAAACCATTTAAAGATCAGGATAGAATTGACAAATAAGGGATCAATACTCAAACGGTGACGCTTGGCTTACGTAACTTCCGTTAGGGTGCAGTGGAAGGTACTTGAAGGAATATTCGGTCCGCTGGCGAGTTCCAGCCAAAGGGGGGGGGGGAAAGATGATCCTGACGTGGCGTCTTGGGAAGGAGAACCGTTTCTCGACGAACGGCTGGAAGAACAATGGCTGTTCTAGGTTGTTCTCTTCTGAACAAAGGGGGGATGAGAACCGTCTCTTGTCTACAGGCTCAAGAACAATGGCTGTTCTAATGTTGTTCTCCTTTGAACAACAGGGGAGGGGGTGAGAACCGTTTCTTGGCGAAGGGCTCAAAACGAACAATGGCTGTTCTAATGTTGTTCTCCTTGAACAACAGGGGGGGGGGGATGAGAACCGTTTCTTGGCGAAGGGCTCAAAACGAACAATGGCTGTTCTAATGCTGTTCTCCTTGAACAGCAGGGGGGAATGCCTTGAGACTTGACGTCACTAAAGGCTCGAACCTTTGGCACTCAAGGAATATTGTCCTCCTGGACAAGTGATGGTGAATCTCGAGGCCAAGGTCCCTTGGCGCACAAAGGGAGAGAGGGTCGTGGTGATGTTTCGCGACGAAAATCTGGATCTCCAATCTGATCTTAGTGGTAAAGAGTCCATATAAATAGCCAGGACATCTCCTTGGCGTGGGGGAGAATGGAGTGAAAGCTTGGAGGGAACGCACAGCTGGGCCGGAGAAAAATGCCTTATCTGTTCATAAGCCTAACTCGATCTGGCGAGGTCGGCGTATGGGGGCGAACGGGGGGACGATAACCTCCTTGTTTAAACATTGACGTCCGGCAGCTGTTGATAAGACTCCAAGCCTCGAATCGAAGATGCACGTGGGCCTCCTCGAGGTTTTAACTAATATGGGATAGGAGTTGAATTTAACACAGATTCAACTCGTTCTATCACATATATATATATATATATATATATATATATATATATATATATATATATATATATATATATATATATCATTTATTATGTATAAAATTCATTCAATTATTTTACTTTAACTTTGTTAATTTAATCATTCAATTATTTTACTTTAACTTTGTCAATTTAATCTTTCAATTAATTTACTTCAACTTTTGTAAATTAAATCATTTTATGTTAAACTTAATAATTAACTAATTCATTTATTTTACTTGTCAATTCAATTAACGTATACTGTTCCAAACAACATCTCTTAAATTTCACAAACAAACAAACAAACACACGTTCCCAGCTCGATCAAAATAGCACGCTATTCCGCCCACTCGACTCGCAGCTTTCTTCGTATAAAGGTCGGTAATCATTCCTTCTACAATTATTCATTTACCTCCAAACAAATCATACTTAGTTAATTCCATTTTCTCTCACAATTCTTTGCAAACGACCATACGAGAGTAGATCCTAATTGTGTTTACTTCTCATTGCAGCCCCAATTCAGTCCATCATAGATACTCTATATTATTTACTATGTTATTATTTAGTCTATTATTCACTCTATTCTTTACTATATTATTCACCATATTGTTCCACCATATTTGTGATAGAACGGTTTGAGGCCGCTTAATTTCAACCGTTATCACATGTTTTTAGAAACCCGATGCTAACCACGTGCATCTTCACCTTGAAGCCGGGCGCATTATAGCCGCCACCTGAGTCAATGCTTAACCAAGGAGGTTTATCTTCCCCCGTTTCACCCCTTGCGCCGACCTCGCCAGATTGAGTTAGGCTTATTTGCAGATAAGGTATTGTTCTCAGGCGCGGCTGTGCATTCCCTCGAAGCCCCCACTCCATTGTCCCCTACGCCAAGGGGATGTCTCGACTATTTATACGGAAACTTTACCACTAAGAGGAGATTTGAGATCCAGATTTTCTTCGCGAGACATCTCTACGGTCCAGTCTCACCTTGTGAACCAAAGGGTCCTCTACCTCAAGATCCACCATCATTTGTCCAGAAGAGGACAATATCCCTTGAGTGCCAAGGTCCGAGCTTTCATGGCGCCAAGTCCACAAGGCTTCCCCTGTTGTTCAGAAAGAGAACAACATTAGAACAGCCATTGTTCTTTGAGCCCGTAGACAAGAAACGGTTCTCACCCTTCCCCCTGTTGTTCAGAAAGAGAACATTAGAACAACCATTGTTCTTTGAGCCGGTAGACAGGAGACGGTTCTCACCCCCCCCTGTTGTTCAGAACAAAACAACGTAGAACAGCCATTGTTCTTTAAGCCCGTTCGCCAAGAATCGGTTCTCCTTCCCAAGACGCCACGTCAGGATCATTTAATTCCCCCCCCCTCCTTTGGCTGGAACTCGCCAGCGGACCAAAGATTCTTCACGTCGCCTCCCTCTGCACAACAAGTGTAATTACGTAAGCTGAACGTTACCTTTGAGTATTTAACCCTTTTGTCAACCCTATCCTGTGCTTTAAATGGTTTAGCGAACCATCCCATCCCTTTAATTTTTATTTGTTTTACCTTTTTAAATCTCTTCAAAATCTTAATCCTCGGATTAGCTAGATTCCCCACAACCCTTTCCATTCTCTGTTTATGTCAATATTTTCCGTTTTGTGTGTTGTTGATAGTTTCTATTAATAAAACTCTATTTTATTAATGATAGCCATATTATTATCCTTGAGCTCAGTTCCACTTCTTAAGCATATTGAAGATAAATAACCTCGGTCGACCAGACACCACGCACTCTAAATATAATTGAATAAGTTTCCTCAACGAATAGTCATATATGGTATATCGTCGAGAGTCCATTCTACGACAATATTAATTTCACATACTTCAATTCTCTTCGCATCTTTTTTACTGTAAATCATATGTTAAAATATCGTACATTGTATACCTAACCTACTTATCTCATTGTACATTCGTTGATTTTATGAATATATTTATATTTGTGTAATTGTCTTTCTTAAAGCCCAAGTTATTATTCCAAAATTTATTTCGTTGTAGCCTTAGGCCTAAAACTAACGGCAGACAATTTCGATCAAACAAATTTATGGTTATGGTTCTTGAAACGCTATTTAGGCTGATTTATTAACATAGAAAAAAACACATAGATAACCATATACTATATAGGTGAACATATTGACGGTTTGACTGCACGAGCTCGGGATGAACATCGCGCGCTCCATCAGTAGTCCTTCTATTTCCTTCGGCGAACATGGGCCTTCGTAGGTCCACTTGTAGTCGCCACGGTTGATGCCTTCGAGCAGTTTATCTATATTTCCCTTTGGAGGTCTGTATACAGAAGCCCCTAAGACTTTGAGATTCACTTCCTGGGCGTCGAAGAAGAAACCCCGCAGTAGGATATCCTTTTTCTCCGTGAGGCGTACTTTAGGATAGTTTAGGATTTCGTCTTCATCTTCTTCTGAGCTTTGTAGAGGTTGGCTTTTTTTCATTTCTGTACTCTCTTCGTTCTCTGTTTCTTGTCTCACTTTCGTCTTCTTCTTTTTTCTTTGACGTTTATTCTTTGAGATCTTTTTTAAGTTTCCGCTCTTTTCCGATTCTTCTTCATACGTGGTTACTTCTTCCTCTGTGTGTTTTTGCTGCTTTTTTGCTGCTTCATCTTCTTTGTTTGCGTCTTTTTGTTTTTCGTCGATAAACTGGATATTTAGTATTTCTTGCGACGCGGGGTGGGGCGGAACATAAGAGGGACATCAGAGTTGGCAATGAAAGTAGTGGAGTATTTTGTCATGTCAGAGATTTTAATCATTCCATCGATTTTCAAGGAAGTAAATTGGTCTTTAAATCAAAAAAAATATGTCAAAAGAAGAAGAATAGAATCAAATTTGATCACATCCATTCCTAATTTCAATTTATCTGAAGTCAAATTTCTTTTAATAGTTTCATATTTAAGCAGATAAACAAAATTGTAAAGTTGCCCAGCCCTAATCAGGTAGTAAATTATGTTCCCCCTGAGATTAGCCCGAGCAGTGGAGTGCGTCAGGTAACATGGTCATTGTCTATCAGGTCAGAGGTGTATATGGAGTTCTCTGTAATTTTCTACTCAGTTGCCAGTTGACAAGGGTGTGTGTTATAACGAAACTGTTCTGGAATAAATATCTCTTCAGGAAGCTTGGTATAATTCCTCCCTCATATATAACATAACCTAATTTCACGGATGACAAAAGCTACTAGGGCCTGTCAAAGGGGTCATCCACATCCGTCAAAAACAAAAATCTCCTATAATCTGCAAGTACTTTCGAACTTTCCAAAGTTCTTCGAAAGTACTTGGAATCCCCTTTTTATCTTCCTCTGTGATTTTTGAAATTATTGCTCTACTCACGCCCTTCTTTGTGAATTTCTTATATATATATATATATATATATATATATATATATATATATATATATATATATATATATATATATATATATATATATATATATATATATATATATATGGGAAAAAATCACAATGACACGTGACACTGTAGATGCTCATTAACCCATAGGAAATAATGATAGTTGATACAACAAGCGATTTCGTCTTTTTCTACCTACGACGAAGCGCCAGGTCTAGGTGCCTTTTTTTTTCAAGAGGAGTAAAGTTCAATTTTCAAAGGAGTAAATTTCAATTGTACCCATTTAGAGCCATGAAATGACCCATATGACGATGGGTCATATGGTTATTTCCCCTGGAGATTTAAATTCTGCCATCGGATTTAGCACGGGGTGGCAGCATTTAGTGGCGGAAGCGTCCCAGTCTGGGTGATCTTCGCGCACGTTACCGGTACCGGGATGGGCGGGGTCGCTACCGCCTGTCCCTTGTACTAGGGACGAGTGCGTGCACATTGACTGGTGGACTTGTTGACTTTTTGGGGGAGGCCGGCCTTCTCCCTATTATTTAAGCAGGGTTAGTTTTTTTGCCTTTAGGTTGCACGCTCCTGCGCCGGGGGAACCTCCCCCCAACGCAGGAGCTTGCTTCCTTTCCCCCTTTTTTATAGTGTTTTTTTTTTTGTCTCTTTATTTTTATTTTAAATTAGCCTAGAACTAGGCCAGTTTTAATACGGCGACGATTGCCCAAGTAGGCAGTCGCCAGATGAGCTCTTAAAAAAAAAAATAGTAGCGGAAGCCTCATTTAGCCATTCAAAGGCACTGGTAAGTAATTGAACTAGGGAAAACCATTAATGCAATAACCATTTATCAACTTATCACAAAACGCCTCAGGTCATTGTAGGTACTTTCCGTCTCCTATCTATAAGAAAGCGAGATAGAGGTAGGACAATCTTATGAAACTGAAGTGAGATGGAGGTGTTCTCCTGTAGCTTTTCAATTTCAAATCTTTTATTTGAGTTTTGGCTAATGCTTTATAGTCGATAATAATGAAATAAGGAATAGTTGAGTTGATTGAATGACACGAGGGGATTAGTTTGTCTTCTTGTGATGGAGATGGTACGTTGATTAAATGATTTGTTTGGGTTACGTGTTGCAAACGTTGATGGGTGACCGGGAGAGAGTATCAGAAAGATTAGCTCTTCCCACTTTGTGACGAATATGATTAGTGTACTGACTAAATTAATTAAAATGCGCGGGCCTCTTTTGGAGAATGAATGCCTTGTTGTGAGGGACTTGATAGTGCTAATGATCGCCTTGCAAGCAGTAAAAAAAAATACCGCCTTTGATATTATTTGCAGTTTAATTGTAAGACTAAGAACGATTATTTCTGTGGTAAACGCGGGTTGATATAATTCTGGACCTTTATAATCCTTATTAGATAATCTTAATGTCTCTCATTCACCCTTAAAAAAACTGTTGCACAACACTTTCGACGCCTAGGTCAGACGCATCTGTGATTAATCGGATTGTGTTTTGTTATGGATGGAGTAAAAGGGCAACTTTCACTATAATGTTTTTATTGTTAAAAAGCGAATTATGCGCGGCCATCGCTTTGCAATATTAATTTTTTGTCCGCGATTGATTGAGTTCTTTAATAATCTCGTGGGCGAAATAAAAGTGGTGGCAACATTTTTAATAAATCTACGAACGAAATTGACTAACCCCCGGAATCTCTGTAGCTCTTACAATGTTTTCTGTCTATGATAATCTTTGATGGCGGTTATCGTATCAACTTGTGGAGATATATTTTGAAAGTTAACTTTTTTTTATAAAAAAATCAAAAGACTACTGAAAAAATACACTTTGTAGTGTTGACTTTCAACCATGCAACTTCAACCTTGCAAAGAGTTGCTCCAAATGTTGCAAATCTTTGAGTTTCTTGTTGGCTTACAAAGAGCAGGTCATTAATATATGCAAAAACGAAGTTCAGGTGACTCTAAACATAGTTAATGTATCGTTGGAGGTAATTGTGTAGACGATGGCCAGATGCGATTATTTTGAGCGTCGGCTCGTTTTTATACTGGGGGGCTGTGCCCCCCAGTATAAAAACGAAAATCGCCATAAAATTCTTCGATTTAATCTCTAAAAAAGTAGCCCAAAATAGCCCCCCAAAAGCTAGGCCTAGGATCCGGCCATCGTCTACACAATTACCTCGTTGGAATATTGGAGAAGAGTTGGACAAACAATGAGGAAAAATGAAGAATTCATAGAGACGAAAATCACTGGCGATATCATAGCCGTTTTTACCTGCGGCGAAGAGCCATGTCTAGGCGTCGCTTTTATTTTAAAAAGAGTAAAGTTCAATTGTACCCATTTAGAGCCATGAAATGACCCATATGACCATGTGCATAGATAACGAATACTTGATTGGTAGCTCGAAATCGGGCGATTCCATTGTTGGGGTAGCCAGGAAAAAACAAAAATCGTTCTCAATTCTTTATTTTTAAAGATATTCACCCCAAATTTGGCATGAAGCACCCTGGGACCAAAGTACTTCGAGCTGTGAAGTGACATTTTTATTCGACGAAGAGTTTCGGCGTAACAAACGAAAGTGTGACTTATTTAATGAAAAAAAAAAAAAATAAAAACCTTATATTTATTACTGATGTTGGTTATATTCAATTCAATTTTATTTAATAAGGCTGTGTTCCATGGGATTCTTAGATACTACAGGGTGTCTACTAATATCAAATTTCAAAATTCCATAGGTTTTCCAGGTATTTAAAAAAAAATAGATGGCAGAATCTCTAATTAAAACTGTAATGAAAAATGGGTATATTACATTTAACTACAAACATATTTCAAGGTATATTCTAATAAATGAAATAAACTAGGTAGCATCTTTTAAAGAAAAAAAGAAGAAATCCCTCCAGGGCCCACACCTGACCAATCTAGCAAACAATTATTTTTCCATTAGGTATCATTTTGCTAGACCCCCGCATTTAATTTCATTGTTTTTTACTTTATAAATCTTTGTCATAGCCCATGGGTGAGTACCGACTATATTATTCTGAAATGGGTATAATAAAGTAATAGTTAGTAAGAATCTAAGGGGTGGACACCCTGTACTAGTAACCTATTTCACGGTTAACCTGAATTCTAATATCTACCCTTCAAAATAAAGATACATAACAAATGTCAGTGGCTACGCACATTTAAATTGACTTAGGACTTTTTCTCATCTTGTAGTCACTTTTCCTCCTGGTAGCTTTCTTGGGTGCATTTGGATTACCTCTTTTTATGACTCTCCTTTTGGCTTTTGCATGGGCATGACTGTTAGCTTTTGACACCATATTTTTGCTCATGACATGGAAGAGGCACCTGGCGATGGCAGGAACAACGGTGTTGACCAGGCTGCAACCCTTTTCACAGTCCAGCAGGGACATGCCTAAGTCATTGCTCATTATTTCCTTGTAGACACTCACGGCCACCTCTTCTGAAGAGTAGGCTGCCAGGAACTCTGGTCCTCCTTTCGCCTGGTGTTGTAATCGCCTTCAAGACTTCCACACCCACCATGGCCATGCGGATGCACTCATTTGAGGGGTAGAGCAGACCGCTGCGCTCCTGGAATTCAATCATCTCTCTGAAAGTCTCTGGTAGCTTGTCGGGGTCGGCCACCTGCACTGAGGGCATAAGGGTGTTGCCTTCTACCAGAGCCTCCTGGCAAGAAACACACTTTAGGAGGCTACGAGCCTTTCTGGCAAAGTAATACACCATTTGTAATCATATGAATAACAGTACAGTATTATTAATTAGATTTTATTGCTGTCTTTGAACCTGTGTTTAATAAATTTACCAGGCAATGGCTTCGCCACTCTCCCCTACGGGAGAAGCTTGCGCTTCGCTACTAAGATTAAAATTTAAAATCTAAAAAAAAAGTAGCCATAGTTAAATTTTTATAAATTTTCTGAATTTCGCCAATTATAATAATTTTAAAAAGGAACTCTAAACTAAATTTTTGCCCTTTCAAAATATCACGTTGCTAAAATATAGTTATAGAAGAAGACATATAAAATTTTTTTCTAAACTTCACCATTTGGGTTTTAAAAAATTCGCAAAATATTGATACTTATATTTATTCCTGAACTTCACCATTTTGTTTTTGATATTGTAAAAGAATTATTAGAAATAACTTTAATAAAAAAACATAAGTCATTACCAAACTAAGATGAAATTATTATTCAAATACTCCAAAAAATACCCTTCTTAAATTATAGAGTTAGTGATGTGATAAATGACAATAAAATATCATTTTACCGTAATAACTAGCCAGAGATGATTTGATCAACCCAAGGCATCGGTGAAGGTGTAGTTTAGGGTGCGTATCGTAGTCACGACTTTTAATATCACAGTTATGATAAACAGTTATCTTTGGATAAACAATACCATAGATAAGGGTTGCACCGATATGCAAATTAGCCGATAACCGATATATTGGCGCCGATACAAGGTTAATAAAATCAAAATAAAAAAAAAATATTTGAGAATATTTTTGCCGAATGGAGGAGTTATTGCCGTATAAAAAAATGTGTTCAAGGACGTCATTTCTGACAATTTTAGACGATGGCAATCTTGTTAAGTCTAATCGTCCTCGTTTGTTTACAAACGTATACAATACTATGAATAATAAAATCATTCGATAATAGTTAAGTTTATTGTAGCGTAAATGCACTATTAATTTAAAGTAGTGTATTATTTACGTAATTATTGCTATAACTTTTAAGTTATTTTAGAAATTAACGCGTGCATTGTGAGGTTTAAGGCTAAGTTTGCAATTTCTAGATCATTATAGCGTCCCTTTTCAAAAAACATATATGTATCATATGCTGGCTTCCCTTATTTAACACACATTATAACTTATTCATTTAAATAGCAGAAGTCCACATCTTCACTACTTACAAGTACTAGAGCTAACAGGCCTACAACGGCAAATAAATACAATTAACTTATGATTTCAAAACTTTCCAAGATGGCAGCAGCGTCTCACACAAAGTAAATCGTAACAATGACTGGAATCGCCCCCTGGCGGGCATAGCGGCAAACAACCGCGCTGACTTATCGCCCGACTATGGAAGTAGCAGAATCTGGAATTTGGTGAAGCTACCAATCAAGTATTCGTTATCTATGCCATGGGATATATGGTTATTCACCCTGGAGATTTCAAATCTACCATCGGATTTGGCACTGGGTGGCGCCATCTAGTGGCAGAAGCCTCATTTAGTCTTTCAAATGCACTTGTAAGTGATTTGAACCATGGGAAACCATCAATGCAATAATCATTTATCATCTTATCACAAAACGGCGCAGGTCATTGGAGGGACTTTTCCTCTTGTTTCAATAGATGATGGTTCCGTTTGTATATGAAAAAATGCATCATTTTTATCGATTTTGGATATATCGAACAATTCGGTAAAGTTGCAGTAAAATCGACGAGGGCAAAGAGCAGGCAATTATCCCTAATCGGGATAGAATTTAAACGGTGGTAGTCACAGCTCACACGGTAATTGTTATTAGATATCTTTACAAGTTTAATTAGTGAGATTTAGCGAAATCTACCTAGCCTAATATTTTTTGCTTTTAATAAAGCTTGAATGTTATCCTTGACCAAACCTAAAGGATTTGAGGATAAACGACGCAGCCGCTCGGCAAAGGACGGCTCCAGTGTCATAATGTGGTGAAAATATGAAGAGGGAACCTTTTGATTATTACAATTCTCTTTGTGGGGTTTGTAAAGCTTACTGTAAGAAGATTATCTAGTGCAGAGTAGTTGGAATTGAAAAAGAGAGCAATGGAAGAATGACACTTTCACTTATAGCGCATACTGATAGATTGGTAGTACCTTTCACCAAGCGTAAGTGCTTAAGGTCAACTAGAAGATTATAATTTGTTAAAAAAATCAGCACCTATGATCGCACTTTTATATCGGACTCTAAAAGGTTCTACGATAGATAGGTGTTCGTTTGACTATTAAAAACCATTTAGTCTCCCACTACCATGAAATCCCAGGTGTACTCTTCCCTATGACATGGAAGCAATAAAGGTGCTTCCACCTGAATCTATTCTGGCCGGTTGTTTAAAACCAACGTTAGGACCTGGACCTGCGAACAAATATTTGAGTTCGAATTGGCAGTAGAGGTTACAGAATCAGAAGGTCTCCAGTTTGAATAACCGTTAAGATATATTTGGTCAACCACTAAATTTATTTCCTCCAAACTACGTTAGCCCACAATCCTCAGCAAATGGCGAATATGGGCAGAGACTGTCTATATGAATATCCCTTAAAAGGATTTCTAGATCATTAGAATTTGTTCTTCAGTTCGTGCTAATTCTCTCAAATGATCTAGAAAGTGGGTGGGGCCAAGAACTCAAGCAACTTCCCCGCCTCCGATCATCTTTTTTCTTGAATGGAGGCATTCCTCCACACATCTGGTCACACTGTATTTAATAATAAATTTAGGAATGTCAGAACGAGGGAGAAAGAGAGGTTCACGGGGATAATAAGGCCTAGAGGGTATCTCACGGACGAACGGACCGTCAACCGGCGTTTTTCGATACACTTCCGGGGCGATAACGAAGCGAGACGAGTCAAACTAGAGCTAGGAACCCAAATCAGCGAGAAGACGCTAAGCCCTTCCCCGACGCGCATTGAATCTGAGTGAGACTCACTTCTGACGGCAAACAAAATCGCTTCCAGAGAAGTCGTATATATTTTCCAGCGCGGAAATGAGCAAAATAGTATTCAACTAGGAGCCAGGCACTGCTCACGCAGTATCCAAGCATTAATCATAAAGATTCATTGCAACCAGCCAAAGGACACAACGCGCCACTTCACAAGAGACTCTCTCTTACCCTAAGGACTCGCAAGCAAGAAACCCGTTGTTCAGAACTACGGCAGTCAAGGACGTAAGGACTAATTCTAGAATAACGTGCTTCGCACCGTGCCTTGCAATGATACTCTCTCGAACAACCACTCAAGGCTCCCTCTTGGAAAATCTTAAGCCTATTACAATTTTCCTCTATCACCGTCGAAGAGTAGTGACGCTTTCCGACTCCAAAGCTTCACCTCATTATCTCCTACCATTTTCTTTCGGTAAATATTGTGCTACTCATAGTGTGGTGGAGTGAATATGTGTGTGTGTAAAGGGCCATTCTCCCACCCCTTTTTCCCAATAACCTCTCCCTCCCTCTGTAAGAATGTGTGTGTGAGTGGAAATGTGTTTTTTTAATATTTTTTTATATATAATATAAATTGATGTCATGTTGTAATAATTAGTTCCTTTCCTCAGGCGCGGTATTTGTATGAGGAGCAAACTATTTATTATCATTAATGTAGAAAGGCCACTAGTATTTTAACACGTTCCAAGGCTGTGTTTTTCTTGTAAAGTGTGTCTGACTTTGTTAGGTTTGAAATAGTTTGGCATTTAAAGAAGGAGGGCTTATAACAGCCATGCAAGTGTGACAAGGTGGCTTATCTTATACCAAGCTTGGAAGCGCCAATTCTTTTGTAATTCCTAGGCACTTTGCCCACTCAACTGGCTGCTGGCAGGACGTCCCCCCCCCCTTTGTACCAGGTGGGGCCTTATCTTTTTTTTGTTGTTCATTTATTGTTTGTTGGGATTGCCCTTGCAGATATTTTCTGGTTGTTGACTTTGCCTATTTTTCTTTTGTATAGTCTAAGTAAACATTTTTTGCTATTATTCATAAGTAGGATTTATTTATTTTTTTATTGTATATATAGGAAAATTAGATATCTATTTTTGTGTGCATAAGTAACGAGATCTCTTATAAAGATTATTGTATGTTTTTTATAAGTAAAGGACTGTATATACAATCCGTTTCATTCTCCTTCGATTTCGCACGTCTGAATTAGTGTAGGAAGCGGGTTGGAAAGAATGGGATTAGAGCAAAGATTTTCGGCACGCTACATTTGGCGCCAGAATTGGGATGTGAGATTTCGAAACCGGGAGCGTGACGGGATTGGAATGCAGTCCACACCCAATTAGAGTGAAAGGTAGTTGGTTGTTTTTCACCTTTTTCTATCTTTTTACTAAACTGGGGGATGGCTTAGGTAGAACAGGGCCTCCATGATGAGATCGTGAGACTGAGGCTGGAATTAAGGCAGAAAGAGGAGGAATGTATGATGTTGAGGAACGTGATTGATGGATTGAAGAGTGATATGATGAGTATTGATGAAAAGACAGACAGGATCACGAAAGAAATAGACGAGAGACAGAAGCAGGTTGACCAACGGGTGAAGGACTTATATGACATGATAAAGGGGTCAGGACCGGCCCCAGGACCCTCGACCTTGACCCCTGCTCCGACCGAAGGGGATAAGACTAATGGGATAAATGGGAGTGTGTGCGAGTCTAGAGAGGACAGGATGATTGTGAGTGATAAGAAGGACAAAGAATGGAAGAGAGTGGAACACAAGAGAAGAAGGAAGACTAGTTCAAAGGGAAAGGATAGGAAGGTAAGAGGAAAGAGTGTGGACTCATTGTACTCGGATGAAGGAGAGAGTGATGGTATGATTGGTATGGGTGAGAGTGAAGGCAGCTCAAGTGAGAGTGGAGTGAATTTGGGTAAGGTTATTTTGATAAGGGAAGTGCCAAAGATAGATAGGTTTAAGTTGCATGGGGGAGGGGAGTGTGGAAGAATTCTTCGGAGAATTTGAGTAATATTGTAAGCTCAAGTACCCGGAGAATAAGGGATAGTGGATGAATGTTTTAGGGGCATGTTTGGAGGGAAAAGTATTAGAGTTTTTCCGTGTGATCACAAGTGTGGGGGAACCGAGGTATGATGTGGTGAAGGAGAGATTGATTGGGCAGGTGAAACGAATGAAAGAGAGTGTGAAATATAAAAGGGTGAATGAATTTGAGAAGGCTCGAATGGGGAAGAGTGAAAGTGTGAACATGTATGCACATAGGCTTGAGAGTATGGCAAGAAAGAGGTATGGTGATGATGATGTGAATGAATGTAAACCACCCATGAGGAAGTTTCTGGACAAAATCCCGCGAAAGGTGAGTGAATGGCTAAGTGGAAAAAGAAAGGAGAGAATGAGATTGAGAGGGGGAACTGTTTAAGTGGGAAGATGTGTTCAGGCTGTTGGAAGTTGGAAGATTTGATGATGAAAGCGATCTAGAAGAGAGTGTATGGTACAGTGTGAATGTTGGGGGGAAGAAGCCCAAGAACTTTCCTCCACCCCAACAGTTTGTCAGCTACAGGGATGCCCTGAAGGCTGCACCAGCTGGAGTGATGTCAAGCTTCCTAGGCCGGCAGAATGGATGGGTAAATGGAGGATGGTCGAATGGAAGGGGACAGATGAATCTCAAGCATGAAAATAGGTATATGAGGGAGCAACAGAGGTATGTCCCAGCAAATGAGAGACCGAATGGTGTGAGAAAGATTGTGGAATGTCGTCGGTGTAGAAGGAAGAGTCATATGTTGGCAGAATGTAGGTGGACATCTGGTGTATGTTTTGGGTGTGGTAAGAAGGGGCATATGATCAAATATTGCCAGGAAAGTGTGAAAGAGTACTTCGAGTGTAAAGAAAGAGGCCATTTGAAGAAAGATTGTCCATGGTTAAATGGTGGAGCGACTGCTGGGGGAAGTATGAAGTATGCTTGTGGTAATTGTGGAAAGGCTGGTCATTATGCGAGGATGTGTCGTGACCAGAGGAATGTATGTAGCTATTGTGCGATGGAAGGACATTCGAGTGAAAAGTGTTGGATTAGACTGAGAGCGCAAGGTGTGAATGAATAGTCTGAAGCGGGAAACTGAATTGTAAGAGGGTACCTGGTGAAGTATCCTCTGGGTGCATAAGTGTGAGTAATGTGTTGGTAAGTCTGTCTAGTGTGAAAGTGCTGTCTGGTAGGAAGTATGAGTGTCTGAGTGTGAAGGTGGAATTGAATGGAATTGAGTGTTTGGCTTTAATAGATTCTGGATGCAAGACGAGCTTGGTGTATAAAGATGTGTATGACAAGGTGAGCGAGAAAGCCCTCCTGTCTGAGTGTAAGGGTAGTTTGGTATGTATTGGTAGTAGGAGAGTGCCTGTGATTGGAATGATAAGGTCACCTGTTTGAATGCATGGTATGTTGATGAATGAATGTAAATTCTCTGTGATTGATAAAGTGAGTAGTGAGTATGGTGTGATTTTGGGGTATGATTTGATGAAAGTGAACCGTATGGTTGTGCATGATGCGAGTGATCAGATTGAGAGAAAGATTGGTAAAAATGGGGTGTATAAGTTATATGTAGGAAAAGATGGTAGTGTTTTGAGGAGTGTGTTTACCGGTATTGAGGTGACTGCTATGGAGAGTGTAGGTCTTGTGAAGGGCGAAAGGGCGTCTATTAGAGTGAGTTGGAGTAAGGATGTGGGTGAGAACGCTGTGATATTGAATGGGAACGATGCGTGTTATAAGGTAGGCGTGTTGCTTGTGTGTTTGATGTCTTGCTATGAATTAATGATCCTTTTGTATGTGTGCAGGCGTACCCCAGTGTGAAAGGGCAGGTGAGGGGGATCCAAGTCGGAGATGTACTGGGTCACCTCCCCACTGTCAATGAGGTAGGTATGGATGATAGTACGGATGTCAGGGTGAATTTCGCAAATGAAAAGACGTGTGAATGGACGTATAATGAAGTGAAGCGCATGGTGGAATTGGATGGAGGTTTGACTGAGTATGAAACGGAGGATGTGTATCGAATGATATTTGAACGAAAGGGACCCCTCAGTAAGGGTGATCTGGATTTCGGAGTTGCAAAACTCTCGGAATTCAAGATTGTCCTGAAGGAGGACGCCCCAATCTATCAGCGACTGAGGCATTTCCCACGTCCGGTTGCTGATGAGATTGAGGAGCAGTGTTTCGAATTAGAGCAATTGGAGGTGATTGAAGAAAGTGAAAGTGCATGGAATAGTCCAATTGTCCCTGTACGTAAGCCGGATGGAAGATTGCGTATGTGTGTGGATTATCGAAAGGTGAATGAAAAGACTGTAAAAGAAAGGTTTCCGATGTGTGTGGTATCTGAGTGTGTGTATAGTATGCATGGAAGGGAGTGGTTTACGAAGCTGGATCTGGTACGGGGGTATTACCAGATGCCCATTGCTGAAAAGAGACGGCCGGTAACTGCCTTCTCTTCTACGAAGAGGCATTACCAGTTCCGGAACCTCAGCTTTGGGTTGGCTAATGCTCTCGGAGCCTCCCAGCGGGCTAGGAATGTTGTGTTGAGTAAGTTTGCGAGTTAGAATGTGATTGCGTTTATGGATGATATTTTGATTATGACTGAGAGTTTTGAGGAGCATATGCGATTGGTGAATGATGTGTTGAGAACGTTGGAGAGTGTTGGTGCGAAGGTAAGAGTAGCGAAATGTGAATGGGTGCAAAAGAAGTGGAATTCCTTGGACATATGGTGAGTGAGTATGGGTTGCGAAAGTCGCCAAAGTATGTTGAGAAGGTGCGAATGTTTCCGAAACCTGTGACTGTGAAGCAACTGAAGTCATTTTTGGGTTTGATTGAGTTTCAGCGAAAGTTTATACGTGATTGTTCTGGTGTGAGTAAGTCTCTGACTGAGTGGATGGGCAAGAAAGGTAGTACGGTTGTAAGGTAAGATGAATGAGGCGTATGAGAAACTGAAAGAGGCAGCGGCTGAAGATGTTGAATTGGCATATCCAGATTATAGTGTAAATGCAAAATGCTTGAATTGTATACAGATGCGAGTGGGTATTGTATGGAAGGTTTTCTGATGCAAGAGCAGCGTTTGAATGGAGAGAATGTCAGGCGAATAATTGGGTATGTATCCAAGGCTATGAATGTGGCAGAACAAAAGTATTCGACTGTGGAGCGAGAGTTGGCTGCGATAAGGTATTGTTTGAAATTGTTGCCTTCGTTATTGTATGGTGTGAGGTTTGTGATTAAGACAGATCATCAACCTCTTGTGTATCTGCGCGTATGAAGTGGGCTGATAGTAGGATTGCGAGGACTTTAGAAGATTTAAGTGACTTTGACTATGTGATTGAGTACGTGCCTAGTGAACGAAATAGAGTGGCTGATTTGATGTCAAAATATTCTGGTACGAATGATGAAAATGTGTGTGGAGTGAGTGATCCTGAGTATTTGCTGAAAGGGATTATGAATGGAAAGGAGAGTAAGGGTTGGTGGTGATTCCTTGTTTGAGAGTGTATGGAATGGTTTGCAAGATTTGAAGAGTGGTGGAGTAGATGTGAGAGTGTCCGATAGTGTGGATGACTTAATGAAGGAGGTAATGAGTGAAGTATGTAGGAAGCCTAAAAGCATTGGTATGGCAAGGGTGCGGAACTTCATGAAAGAATTGAAAGCGATGTGTATGCAAAGGGTCCTGCCATTTCAGGAAGTGTTGATTGTAGTGAGTCGTTTGTATGGAGTGATTGTTTATGTGCACTTTGGTGGTGAGAGGCCGATTGTGTACAAGAATGAGAAGATGAAGGGTTTGAATCCTAATGTGGTGCATCTGCAGTGTTTGAGCGGTGTGCACTACAATTGGGTGATTGAAAAGTGTTCATATATGAGATAGAAGAATGATTGTCTTGATGAAGATGAGTGTGTGGTGAGTGATGATGTGGGAGTTGATGATGGTGTGGATGTCAGTGCTGATGTTGGTGTGCTTGTTACTTCTGTGTATTGCAAACATGGTGGACCTGATATGATGGAAGCCAGAGTGAAAGTTGGTGAAAGGTTTTTCTGTGGTTTGATACTGGAGCGCAAGTGTCTTTAGTGAATGAGAGTATTCTGAGTAAGTATGAAGAGTTTAGATGTTGCGAGCATAAACCTGTGAAGTTACGGATAAGTGGATTAGGGAATGGCATGATAGTGGCATGGGAACAGGTTAGTCTGAAAGTGAGTTTGGGTAATGGTGTGAATGTGAAGCATGACTTTGTGATTTTGAAAGATGAGCAAATGTCGTGTTGTTTCTTGCTTGGTGTAGACTTTATGAGATTGAATGATTTGTCTTTGGATGCTGATAAGGATTGTATTATGAAAGGTGAATGTAAGGTGTTGAGGTTGAATGAGTGTGCGAAGGATGTTTTCAAATTTTGCGGTATGATTGAGTTGATCATGTATGATGAGAATGAGATTTTAAGTGATGACGATATTCTAGAGATGCAAGAGATGTGTCCTTTTGTCAGTGAATTGAAGAGGTGTGTAATGATGCGTGTTGCTTTGAATGAATGGCCTGAGAGTTTAAGTGATTTTAAAAGGTATGCTAAGGATTTTGTTGTTTGTATGGATATTGTAAATTTTGTGAGGCATATGAAGCATGGGGATGATATGTATGTACCTGTGATGTCCTTGGTTAGTATAATTGGTCTGGTGAAGGTTGTGCATGATAATTATGGGCATATGGGTAAGTTTAAGCTGTGGGAGTGTATGAAGGAGCGTGTGTTCCATCAGTTTCTGAGAACTGTTGTGAATGATGTTGCGACTACGTGTGAAAGGTGTCAGAAGCGAAAGGTGCAAGGTGTGCAAGTGAAACCACCGATGTTGAAAGTTGATGCGAAAGAACCGTTTGATGGTAGTGATTGATTGTGTGTCTTTGCCGCGTACGAGTGCTGGGAATGTTGGTATGGTTGTTATGGTTGATCATAAAAGTAAGTTTGTGTATGCAGCGCCTGTGAGAGATAAAAGGAGTGTGACTGTTGCGCGTGTGGTTGAGCAGTTGTTTTTTCCTATGTGTGTATGGAAGCCTAGAAGATGTCTGAGTGATAATGAGCCTGAATTTGTAGGAGATGTGTTGGAGCAAATGTTGAGAGAGAATGGTGTGGAGCATGTGAGAACGACTCCGTATGTACCATCTTCTAATTGATTGACTGAACGTACGATAAGAACTTTGTGTGAGATGTTGAGAATGATGAGTACGACAGTGAATGACTGGGATGTATGTCTGGGAAGAGTGTGGTGGGCGTATAATTCGACTGTGCATAGTGCAACTGGAATATCCCCGTGTCAGTTTGTGATGAATTTTGAAAGGTGAGTGAAAGATAGGTTTCGTTTGAATGAAAGTGAGCAGAGTGTATGGCATAAGGCGCATGAAAAGTTCCGTTCATTTGAATTAGGTGCGAAAGGTTTGAAGGTGAAACAAGTGAAGGGTAGGTTGAATGTGTCAAAGATGAGTGAGAAGTTTGATGGATCTTATAGAGTTGTGAGAGTATGGGAAAATGAGGTGACGTATGTTTTGGAGAGTTTGAATGACGGCATGACTGAGAGAGTGCGGGCTCATCAGAGTCAGTTAAGGAGATGGAGAGAACCTCCTGACTACCTGGTGAGTCAACCAGTGTATGAACTGTGCAGAGAGAGAGGTAAAGTGAATGATGATGAGATTGAATGTGATAGTATGGATCTGTCTGGGAAAGAGCTAGTCTTGGTCTCGAGGAGTATAAAGCGTACAAAGAAGAGTGAAAGAAGGAATGCAAGTACGAATGAAAGTAAGTCTGAGCAGAGTCTTTCTGGTATGGGGGAGCTTGAAAGAGAGATTGAGTGTTTGCAAAAATAGGTGAGTGATTTGGCTGGTGTAAGTAGACGATTGAGTGAGCTGCCTGTGCCTGATTTTTCTGGTTTTGGGAACAATATGAATGATAGTGTGTTTGGACAGAATGAACCTAGTGAGGCTGATTTTGTGGGTTTTACAAATGGTAATAGTTGGGGTGATTTTGATGTAGCGAATGATGAAATGGCTCATTTTTCGGGTTTTACGAATGGTAATAGTTGGGGTGATTTTGATGTAGCGAATGATGAAATGGCTGATTTTTCAGGTTTCTGGTGGGAACCAGTCGAAGGGGTTTCTGGTATGCCTGTTGAGAATACAGGGGATGTGAGTGACCTGTCTGTTTCGCAAAAGTGTGCTTTGAGTTTGATGAGGGCTGTGAGTGAGGAGATGATGAATGGAGGTATGAAGGGTGAAGGTTCTGAACGAAAAAGTAGGAAAGAGTTCTGTCGAGAGATGAGCGAGTTAGTAATGAAAGCAAAGAGTATGGTAGATGGCATGATTGATAGTGACGAGGAGACCGAGACTGACAAGACAACTGACGAACGACCCCGACCGATTGCTATGCGTAGCCAGGGACCAGTAAACGAGTGTGAATGGGTGCAGAAGGGTGCGATTGAGTATAAAAGGTACCGTGGGTAAGGATTGAGAGTGTATTGTTAGTGACTGTGGTCGAATGGCTTAAGAAAGGACGGGTGTGGTGGAGTGAATATGTGTGTGTGTGAAGGGCCATTCTCCCACCTCTTTTTCCCAATACCCTCTCCCTCCCTCTGTAAGAATGTGTGTGTGAATGGAAATGTGTTTTTTTTAAATATAATATAAATTGATGTCATGTTGTAATAATTATTTCCTTTCCTCAGGCGCGGTATTTGTATGAGAAGCAAACTATTTATTATTGTGAATGTAGAAAGGCCACTAGTATTTTACAAAGTTCCAAGGCCGTGTTTTTCTTGTAAAGTGAATCTGACTTTGTTAAGTTTGAAATAGTTTGGCATTTAAAGAAGGAGGGCTTATAACAGCCATGCAAATGTGACAAGGTGGCTTATCTTATACCAAGCTCGGAGGCGCCATTCTCTTTGTAAGTCCTAGCACTTTGCCCACTCAACTGGCGGCTGGCAGGACGTCCCCTCTTTTGTACCAGGTGAGGCCTTATCTTTTTTTTGTTGTTTATTTATCGTTTATTGTGATTACCCCGGCAGATATTTTATGGTTGTTGACTTTGCCTATTTTCTTTTTGTATAGTCTAAGTGAGCATTTTTCCGCCGCTTTTTTGTTATTCTTTAACGGTAGTGAAATACATTATGAGGTCGTATAACTGCAGCCATTCGCTCTGTTTAGTTGACTCAAGGTAGTAAGTTAACTAAAAATATTAACCTACATAAACCCCTCACCTAACCCCATTTTTAGGTTGTTCAAAACAAGCTATCCATGACAAGGTGGCTGCCAATCTATTTTTCGTCATAATATTATAAATAGTTGGCCAGTAAGTCCTGACTCAGTTTGAAGCGGAACGAAAACAATTTTTTTGTTGGAGGAACACTAACATCAGGTTAGGTTAGCCTTACTCACTCGACTACATTAGGTTAACCTTACTCATTTAACTACATTAGGTTAGGTTAGCATTACTCATTCGACTACATTAGGTTAGGTTAACCTTACTCATTTGACTACTAGCCTCCATACGCTATTGTTGTTTGTTGCTCCTGCGCAGTTTATTTCTCTTTGTGTAAGCCTCAACTGACAGAAATGAGTTTGGAATAAAGTGGAATGAGAATTTTGATTCGCTACTGGTACAAGCGAAAACTTTCTACAAGATTTGCAGAGAAGGAAATTGGTGGTACTGAAGGAGTGGCACAGTCAGTCAAGTGGAGGTCTCAAGGTGGTACAGACGTTTCAACTCCGGATATCTTAGTCTTGAAGATCAACCATATTCCGGCTGACCATGGACTTGGTATATGGGATAGATTTTGATGCTGGCTGATCGCTGGAAAAAGTATAGGGTCTGAGGTAACTAATTCTCTCTCTTATAGTTTCCTAGGCTGGGTATGTGATCAGTGAGCTTCCTTAGGATAACGGAAAAAAATATATAGCTGTATTCTTTATTCCTTGGTAAATAGCTGGAATAAGGCCTCGAAATGGCGAACCGTAATGACAACTTTTCTTCTGGAATAATAATGATAACTCTGTCTGTACTAACTTTTCCACAAAAGTACACCTATATAAATAGTCATTTCATCTACTCATAATACTACAAAATTCATCCAATCAGGATTGAGTTACATTTAATCGTCATACTTATGTTCATTTTGGGAATAACAGCCCTTAGCCTTAACAAATTGACCAATCAGCTTTTAGACATAAGCCCTGCAATAATCGTCCAATCAGCGCCATGATAGATTTAAAAAGTTAATAACCCTCAAATCGTTTGCATGTAACCACGGCTGAAATCCATTTTCCGCCATTGGCAAGACCTCTGTGCTTTCGACGATCTCTCTCCGTTTCCCTGCTATCTTTTTACATACAAGAGGCAAGTCCTAGAGGAAATTCCTCGACGCTTCTCACTGAGAACAGTGATTCGGCAAGCTATACCGTGGACGGTATAAATCTCGTGAGGTATACGAGATTCAGTAAAGCAACCCCGTTTACACCCCCCCCCCTGAATAAAAATTCTTTTATTTACCTGGCTCGTCATAGTGATATTACGTGCTAAACCCTCTCCATCTCTGCCCCGCCGTAACTTGGCTCTGTGAATGTGACTCTACACATAAGAGCTTCGTTGCAACTATGCCGTTCTACTTAGAAAGGGCATAATTGCAAACTTTAGGGAAAGGAGGTCTGAGGCTTAGCCCACTGCGGAACCCAAATGAAGGAGCAAACCTGGATTGGGACTCAGTTACCAACGCGGGGGAGGATTAATAGCCTACCCTGCAACACCGTCCAAGACCATAGAGAAAGACACCACCGTCTCTGTGAGATGTTAATTCGGGAGTCAGTTAATTCGGGTTTCAGTCATCATTAAGTCCGCCATGTTTTCACACCCTCTGAGGAGCCCAACCAGGTCCATACTCACTCATTAATCATTACTACATCCAAGTCATTTTTACGGGGTCGTTATCGCCTGGGCAGGGGACCCCCTATAAAGTAAAAGGAAAGTAAATTTAAATCCGATAATCAATGGCACACAACAACACATCCACACTCACACTCCTACACATAAGAGATAAAACACCCACTACCGACAAACCCACTACCAACAATGAACACACACTTCTCAATCTAGCCGCTACACACGACATCCCTATCACAAACATAATAAAGACTCACACAGGCCACAAACTCGTCTTCCGCTCACAGGAGCACGCAGTCAAATTCCACGAACTTGCGTCGGACATACTCGTCGCACAAGACCTTCAGACAAAATTAGCCGACGGTGTACACAAGAAACACCAAATACAAATCCTTAAGACCAACCCCCTATGGTTGGCTTTCTCCACCGATGACCTCCGCACACACCTCAGACAGAAGTATGGGGAGGAAGTCATAAGAGACGTCTATTACAACCGCACGAAACAATGGGCAGTAATTACACTCTCCGACGAACATAACAAGACACTGCTGCTAGACCAAGGTATCAAGATTTGCGGCATTCTAACACATCTACACAACTTCGAGCCACAGCTAAACATAAAACCCACACAGTGCCACCGGTGTTACAAAACCGGACACATGACACGTAACTGCCAAGCAGATCTGGTCTGCTCAAGGTGTAGTGTAGTGGGCCACCACTACACCACCTGCACAGCCACCTCACCCCTTTGCACAAACTGCGGCGGCGACCATGTCGCCGTCAACCCAAAATGCCCTTACCTAAGTAAGGCCCACTCTGACGCCATAGCGCCCACAACTCACCAACACAACCACACACTACGCTCCCGCGTCTCCTCCCTTCACATGAACATTCGCTGCTACTGTCGAAGCAACGCTGTCCACACCTCTCCCTGTCCTACCCCTGATACACTCTACCCCAGCAGCAACCCAGACTCATCCACATGTTCTGACACCTCCCCACACCAAAACA
Organism: Ceratothoa steindachneri; assembly: GCA_963969495.1. NCBI lineage: Eukaryota > Metazoa > Arthropoda > Malacostraca > Isopoda > Cymothoidae > Ceratothoa > Ceratothoa steindachneri. Next base: position 105,654,264 of record OZ018321.1, on the reverse strand, counting down.
CACTACACCCAGAGAATCCCACTACTTCCGACACCCACCCCTACCCCACACCACACACCCAAAGCTACCCTAGCCGCCTTGCTCTCAACGGTGGCAAAAGACGTTGAGGGGTGCGCCTTACTATACACAAACATACTTAACACATTGTTTGCCTCACACGGTCTAGAACAGATCACCTTCCCCGAAAAGGTGTTCGCTCTAATCGACGACGAGCATACACACAAGAGACCCGCACTCCTCCCCACCCCGGTGGGCACGAACACCTTACCCCCTGGACCTACCGCCCCTCACACCCTGAACCCACCATCATCACCCTCCTGCCTCCTCTCGCCACTGTACCCTCCTTACCTGCCCCTCCCACTGCTCCCACCTCTCTTTCTACCGCCTCCTCTCCTCCCTCCACAGCTACCACTCCTTCCCCTCTATAACTAAACTCCCTCCTACCACTAGCACTCCTTCGGCATCAACCCCCTCTCTATTGCCACTGATCCCACTCCCACTGATACCACAACCTCCACCTCCTCCACCTCCCCCAAGACAACCACATTCTCCACAACACTCCACATTAAACAAAAAAACTTCACCAGGAAACCCCCTTGCCACACGTAAAGCCGACCAACCTCCTTCCTGCTGTTCCACCTCTCCTCCTTTAACCCTACCCTGTGCCGTCCCAGCCTCCTCTCTCTCCCGACACCCCCCTCTCATAATCTGCACCTCCCCTACTATCTCTAGCCCCCCTCTACTAGCTCTACTCCCTCCTCCTCTGCTCCTACCCTCTCTCATAAACTCTACTCTCTCCAACCCTCCTTCCACGATCACCACCCACTCTCTCACTTTCTCTAACCCTCCCTCCACGGAACACACTCTTCCCTCTAATACAGCCTGCCCACCCAATAACACCACTGACAACCTCTCCACTCTCTCGAAACCACAGCCGACACGCGTATAGGTACTCGCTCCCCACGCTTCCAGGAAAATAACCAAGGAGAGGAAAACAGTCTCGGCTAAATCAGCCTCACACGCACTCCGCTCACCTCAATAGGTCGCCTCAACATAGCACAACTAAACGTACGCTGTTGGCACGGTATTCGCCATACCTTGGCCAACTTGGTCTTAAACACACAAAGACCTGACATAATACTCTTGAACTAGACCAGTCTACACCCTCCCAACAAAAAACTCCGCATTGCAGGCTACCAAACATATCTAACTCCACAAGCGCTACACCTAGGATCAGCGATCCTAATAAAGCGCTCTATACCTCACTCCCTCATTTAAACATGCGATGACTCCTCTCTACCCTGCAAGGTACAGAGAAGCTCCGGCCATATCCTAGTGGCCACACACTATAGACCACTACGCCTACAATTAAACATAGAAGTCCCACTCCGGGCTCTATCAAACCACAACCTTCCTATCTTCTTTGTGGGGGACCTCAACGCTTTCCACCCAACACTCCTTTCTAACACCACGAATGATGCAGGAAGGTACCTGGCCGGTGCCCTGCCGCGTTATCGCTGCGAACACATCGGCCCGGCCTCCCCTGCATTCTTCAGTCCTCGCAGAGGAACCACGTCTCCGGACTTGGTCTTCCGCAACGACCACGCTATACGCTTCTACACTCACATCTCATCGGGTCCTCACGTACTCTTTGACCATATACCGATATTCTTTATCATATCCACATTTCCCATACTTACACCCACACCACCTCTCTTCGACTACAAAAGCACGAACTGGGAAGAATTCAAGAGACACATAACAGAAATCACGCCACAAAACCTCGGCCTGGACCACACCAATCCAGATATGTTAGACGACCACTGGTGCTCAATCTTAAACACTATAACCACAGCCAGCACGCGACCTACACACATCACACAAAACCTACACATGCATAAAACACTTCACATATTCCCTACACACTCAAAGGCTCATCACACAGTACAACAATCACTACAGTAGAAGTCCACAACACAATATGATTCACCCACGTGCCCGCATCCTACAGTGCGTGCAACTAGACAGGAACCGACAGTGGCGAGAGGTCGTCCGCATCGGGACGACTCTCATTGCACTGATATCTCCTTTTACTAGCAGCGCGTTAAAAAGATGCTAGGCACGATCTACCCAAATCCATCACCCTCCAAGTAAACAAACAAACACTCACAGACACCAACGTCATCCTTCGACGCATTTAGGCGCCACTGAGACACAGTACACACACACAACCCACTCAAACCACACGCGCAAGAGCACTTCCAGGAAGTCCAGGAGTGGTATCGGGCCCACGCTCACGAGCTAAGGCCCGCCCCCCTGATACGAATATAGCTGCTTGACTGCACATCTACACTGACCACTCCCATCACCGTCGAAGAAACAAAACACTACAATAAAACAACACCAAAACGCGCACCCGGCCCCTCCGGACTATCAACCGCATTAATACACAACCTCCCAGCAAACATATAGCCTACACTTACACACCTATTCAACGCCTCACTAGCCTCAGGCTACGTCCCCAAAATATTCAAAGTCTCTCACAACATACTGCTACACAAAAGGAACAAAGACCCCAAATACCCAAACAATTACAGGCCTATTGCTCTACTATAGCACCTAGGCAAAATACTCGAATGCATGATCAACTGCCTCCTACGGGAATATCTGGAAGAGAGGGACTGGTTCTACCCCCACTAATATAGATTCAGGAGGGGCCGGTTCACTCAGGTGGCTGTGACCATCGTACACGACAGAATACAAAAAAAGCCACCAGGTACGACAAAAAAAACTCTCCAACAGTAAGGACGTGGAAAATGCCTATGATAAGGTGTGGCACAAACGACTCCGTTGGAAACTCGCCAACAATATGGTGGTACCTCTCTGCACCAGGATCCTCTCGCACTACCTCACTGTACGGAGAGCCACATAAAATACAACAATACCTTCTCACAACATTTCACACTTCGCTCAGGCGTTCTCCGAGGAAACGTACTGGCACCCACACTCTACATCATGTACACAAACGACGCCCCACGCCCAACTGAAAACTGCTGTCACACATACACATTGTCCAACGCCAATGACGAGACTATTCTCATCAGCGGCCGTAGACCAGAGGAGATCGCGCACCACGCACAAATATTACTAGACGTAAAGACAGAATACGAGGATAAATGGCTGATTGCCAGGAATCCTCAGAAAACACAGATGACACTCTTCGGCGCAAGAGATCACTACATGCATAACCTACAAATCTTCTCACACACACCAGGCATGAACCACCTAAGCCCAACAAGGCTCGACTACATACAACAAACAAAAATCCTTAGGGTAACTTTTGACAAGAACATAATACAAGCAAGAACCGCACGCACAAACAAAATGCTCCGCAGGTCCTACCCTGCGGGCGAAAAATCTACAGCTACAACTATATAAAAGACTCGTGCGACCTCTTCTTACGTACGCCCCACTGTCACTCGTAGCTGTGAGTGTCATGTGGCAGCAGAAGGATAAGCGCATTCAGAACTCTGCTCTGAAGCGCGCTTGCCACTCTCTCTTGTACGCGAGAATGTCCACACTACACCACAACAACAAATTTGCACCGATCAACATATACGCTCACACTAGACTCACAAAACAACTCCGGGAACTCGCCAGAGACCCCATATACACCGCACTACACGCAAGACGGTATGTTGCGATAGCATTGCGTCACCCCGCAACCCATACCGTTCTACGCATAAGTTAAGAGCATCATGAATAGCGCGTTTCCGACTAAGCAGACACGATCTCCTCCCTGACCCCCCCCCCAACCGTCGCCCAGTCACGAACACCCCGTAACTCACCCAACTACACCACACATCGGTATCTATCCACCGATCTATCAACTCTTCCCCACCCCTCTCAAGTTATTTCCGTACACTTTTCCTCAATGAGTACCTGATCGCCTGTGTCACACAGTGATCCCTCTCTGTTCTTTCTATATACATCAGTTCAGTTCAGTTCATTTTTCGAAGGACTGCTAAAATTTTCCTGTTATGATTATTTGCAAAAGGAGGTAAAGTCAAGTGGAAAAATGATTAACGTTCTCCGAAGATTTTGTGTGAACCGTTTACATTTTTCATACGAATGTTTACTTGGTTCGACCCCCACAGAAGATCGTAGAGAACGATGGACTTTATTTTGAAGAATAAATCTTGGTGTTGCTCCATATAATTTTGTTTTTTTTCCGCTCTCGAATTGAGTCGGGACTTTCTGGCCAACCTAATAATTATATATTCCTTATAGCATTTGCGGTTGTTTTTTTTAATAGATAATAGATTTATAACAAAGCGCACTCGATTGGGTTGGAAGCGTTCATCTGAAAAATTAGCTACTTTTTCAGTTTGATAAATCGAGACAAGAGTAATAAATACGCTAAGTAAATTCTCTCAATAAAGGAAGCATGCGGTAATTATTATAGAATGAAATATAAGGAAGAAAAAAATTATAAAGATTCCGAAGTTATCGTTCACTATAATACACCATTGGAAAAAGAAAACAAGGCTGCATATTATAAGGGTAACTGATACAATGTGTTTTTTTCAAATGAAAGCGAGACGAAAATTTTGATAGATGAGATTGCGGCCGTATGTAAAACAAATATGAAATGCACATTTGAGCAAACAACCTTTTTTATAAATATATATTTTACATTTTAGCCTTTTCATATAATAAATTTATAAATAATTGTGAAGCTACACTAAATCTGATAAAAGTGCATTTCCCATTTTCCTTACCATACGGCCGTTAATCTTAATATCTATTTAATTCGGACTTGGCACCATTTATTATGTAGGCGTGTTGTATAGGGTGAATAGAATCCTTATAAAACAAAAATAAAATTATAAATAAGGAAAAAACATGTCTTAAAACGAATGATTCGTTTTAACACATTTTCGCAAATGAATTTAAAAATGTGCTTTTCTTATGCAATTTTATGTGTACTTTTCAGATCTGCACCCCACCCCTCGGTACCGGTAATTCATATTTTTTGCATAATCGACCGAAGTTCATACTAGGAAAAGTATGCATTTCCAGCGAAAACGAATTTCATATCTGAAAACTACACATAAAACTGCATAAGAAAAACAAATTATCAAAATCATTTAAAAGACCTAGAACCAGACAGGACCTAATCTGGTAATTTAAGACGATTACGCCACCTACTTTAGGCTATATCCACTAAAAATTAACATTTATGGGGTACTTTCGAAATTGGGTAGGGAGCAAACCCGCCCCCTCTCGCAACTTAATAAAACCCTGGTGATATTTCTAATTCGAAAGCCTACCTTCAGATTTGAATGCAAAAGTTGATTGCGAAATGTCGTTAGGACTCTAATTTGCGGAAAAAAACAGTTTATAAATAAAAAGGCTAACACTTGTTCAAATGCGGACATTAGAAAGCCACGTGCCCTTAAAAGCAATAACAGAAATTTGCACGTGGGTTTTCGCCCTTTCGACTCCTTTAATCCCCACCTATTACAGACGATGCACGACATTATACCATATCAAATAAGAAAAAAATACAGCCGTAAATCGTTCGAAATACACGAGAGTGTAATACGAAATGAAATGATATTGGTTCATTGGCAAAGCACGCATGAGCAAAGCGCCTGCAGATCTAAAAAAACATGGTATTGGTTCATTGGCAAAGCACGCATGCGCAAAGCGCCTGCAGATCTAAAAAAAACATGGTATTGGTTGAATATCGCCAAAAGACGCATGCGCAAATCGCCTCTAGAACTCAAAAGCCATGGTCTAGGGGATTGAATCAAAACAAAAGTTGAAGAAGCTAGGTCGAAAATGACAGAAAGATTAGAAGTTAGCAAAATAGCAATATATTTTCGATTAAATTAACTACGTTATTATTAAGTTCCGGAAGTTAAAAATGGCATTTGGTGAACATCATTTTTTTTAAAGTAAAAACGTTTATGTATTTGAAAAATATAAAATCGTAAATGTGTTAAAACGAATCTTTACCAAAAAAATAATTGTTAAATTAATATTAATATAATAATTACAATTGGAAAATTGATGTGGAAAACTGTTACATATCAAATATTATTATTACAAGATTTATAAAAGGCGGCGGCGTTAGGCTGTAATGCTCACATTGCAACATAGAATGAGACAATCAAAGATACCTAAAAAATTAGCACTTTGAAGTTTCACGAATAGGGATTCCGAAAATAATAAGTGTTCTAGAAAGAGCACTGTTTCCAAATGGTAAAGACTTCTCTTTGTATTATAATCTATATTAAAAAGCTTAGTTATATTTTTCCGAATCATTGTCATTCTCTCAATCACTTGCTTATTTTTACCACTAACTAAATAATTTTTATTTGCATTACCAGTATATGAAGAAACTTTAAACGGGAATTGCCCAACTCGCCGCTAGACCATTCAGCCACCGAATCGATCCGCCACAAGACCCAACACGACGCCGACCTTATTCGCCGCCAACCCAAATTGCCGCGGCCCCGACTCACCGCCTACGCAGTTTGCCGCTACACTTTCTGAATTTATATTTATTTACAGCAGGAGTAGCCAACCTTTATTGGTCGATGCATAAATTTTTTCATGGTTCCTTCGATCCATCACTAAATTAATTAAAATAAGCCTAATAGGTGTGTCGTAGGGTGACCGTGGAGATGGCGCGCCAGAAAATCCGGATACATATCCCAGTGAGAGGGTTAAATAAACAAAGTCGAGTGCGGTTGGCCTAAATAATCAATTCTTAGAAGTTCTGGGATTAGAGAAACTAATGGTAGAAAAATATACAACTTTACTATATACAAAGAAAATACTAATAGCACAAGTAAATAACTGACAATAAATAAAATAGACCCGGGGTATTAAACAGGGGGGGGTATACAAATGATTCGACGGGTACGAGAGTCTGAGAGAGGATGCACGGTGATTGCTTCCAGAGAAAATGGGAAAGTGCAATTATCGGGGAGACTCACGCAAAGCCTAATTGACTGGAGGCTCGAATACGGCGAAAAGTCGGGAAGCTGCAAAGTTAAACTTGCAAGATTCCTTTTTCTTCAACCTCGCTGAGAAATGAGCGAGGGAGTACTCCAGTCGTTGAACGAAGTCGATAACCGAGTGATAGATTCCTGTCCATGTCTATCGTCTGTCGGCTGGAACTCTGGCCTTAGATACGAACAAGGCCGAGTAGAGATCACGCGTCGCGTTCTTAGCTGGAAGCCGTTGGGAGGCAAAGCAGGGTGTACAAGATTGTACGTGGCTGCTAACCAAGACAGAGGTGCATGGTACTGATTTCTCAAAGGTTTGTCGAAATATTTATACTGCCTCGGCGGAAGCGGGTCACCGGGAGCCCTTCCAAAGGGGGACGGGGATTTCCTTAGACTTTGCGCGCTAGGAGGAGGGAGGGTAGTCTCGGCGTCATCACAGCTTTGCGCAAAGATGCTTGGCACCGTGGATCTAGCGCCGATCAGACGGTGCGGCGGCGAAGAATGGAACCCAAACGGATTACGCAGTCCCGCGAAAATCTAGCGGCTCCCTTGGGTCTGTCTGGCCGTGCAGGTGTATCTCCTCAAGGGCCACAGGTAGAGGTTGAGTTCTATGAGGAAAGAGCGTAACCCTTCTCTCTCTCTGACAAGATGTTCAGATTTATTCACATTTTAAAGATCTGCAAAGATTTGTTGAAATGCTTAATTAAATAAAGTACATTATAAGATGTTAAAAATAATCAAAATAATATATTGAGATTCATTCACATTAAAGATCAGCAAAGATTCATGGAAATGCATAATTAAATAAATTACATTATAAGATGTTAAAATCAGGCAGATGAAATACTTAAACAATTAAAGTAAATTATAAAATATGATGTTAAAATCCAGCAGATCAAATACATAAACAATGGATGCAAAATGTATTTTCTATTCATAATTTTGCGAACTTCCTCTTAAAAATTCAATGTAAGTAATGTTATTAAAATTTATTGTTACGAGTATATTAAGAATACGTTCATCTTCTTCAATATATTTTTTAGTTTTAAAGGAGGAATCTGTCACGCAACAAGTTGTTAATAATAAAAATCACTTCCTCTATATGTTCTTCAAGGATTCGATAAATTTCCAACTGCTCGTGTGATCAACTTGAATTTCAAATTGCACTCTTCGGTTTGCAACTTCGGCATAGGTATTTGTTCGATCGTCTCCGTCTAGCACTTGTTGATATAGATTCCACATTTCATGAGGAAAACGGGAAGATCTCCTAGTGCCATTCCGTCTATTTATTCGTTCAACGTAATTATCTTCGAATCAGTCGAGAAGTTCATGCAACTATTCAGGCAAATCATGGTTTAGTTGCATGATTGCTTGACTTACATGCTTTATAGTAATGAAAGCTAATGAACAAATCATTTTACATTTCAAATTGAAATTTTCGTTGTTTCTGTATTGTTCAGCAAGTCCCAAACTACACACATGCTTTTCATATTTTGGGTCTAATAAAAAAAACCCCCTCTAATTCCAATGTCAGAGAAAGGCTCCATTGAACTTGGAAAATTTGCTGTTTCGCAATCACAGTTAATTATTCTGGGATTAAAGTTGGGTTCTATCTCTAATATCATATCTGACGTGGTATGACTTTAAATTACATCAATACCATATTATGTATATCTATGGGGGAGGGACCAATAACTTAAAGGCGAGCCGAACAGGGACGGAACACCACTAGTTTAGACGGGCTGAGTAGCGAGAAAGAGTGCAACGAGGTCAGGTAAATAATGGACAATGGCAAAGCTCAAGGTTATTTAAAGAGGCATGTACAAAAATATAATTTTATTTACCTAAAAATATTGAGAGAAATGACGGGCTAAATACATCAGATGAACGAGGGGGGCGATTGTAGTTATGAATCAGACTATGAAGTTAAAATTAATGTGTTACGGGAGGAGACTATTCAAATGGGGGAAAGTAATGTATATGGGTTACTGAAGGGGGAGAGGGGGTGGCTTACGGAGAATTCCGGGTGAGACGTCAGGGTAAGGCTTCACGGATGTCTTCTGCGCGTGAGGCGAGGCCGCTCGAAGCTTCTGAGCGGGATGTTAAAGTGATGACGGTTCTTCCCCCCAAAAGAAGGGGGTAACGTCCGGTCCAGGAAAGAGTATTTCGGCCACCCGAAAACGAGGGGCGAACGAGGAGGGCTTCGACAGGAGTTGGCGAGAGAAGTCGGAAAAATCACTCGGTAGCGATCGTTAAATGGAATTACCTCACTGGCTGGGGCTAATTCCAATACACAAAAATAGTTCAACTGTCACTTTGCTTTGTTTTTAGCACCTGACTTGGAGCTAGGGGAATTTTCTTGAGGTCCGGGTGAGACTTCTGAACTCTGTGTCTCCTCATGGAAGTCGAGCACTATTTATGTCCGAGGCTCTCTCCGCGGGGAAAGGGGATGGGGGTAGCGGGAAACAGCTCTACTCTCGAATGGCCTCGAATCTTCTTGTAGAGGCTATTCTGCCCGTGTAAAGGTGAATCGTGGTGGACGTGGTTCGAGGCTACCGCTTGTGGAAGGGGGGGTTAGGCTTACCAATTTAAGCATAACAAAGCCTTCTACAGCGCATGGAAGTTCCCTTCTGAACAAGAGATTCCACGTGGAATTCCCTCACAATCTCATATTGCTTGTTGTCATATGAACGAAGCTTATTCAGTAGTAGGGAGTATAGTATTTGGATCACTCCTCCATATTTATGACCAGATATGACATATACCTGGGAAAAGAACGGATGTGCGATTCTAAAAGTTCCATCAACCAAAAAATGTTCAGAGTTTACCAATAATCTCAAGTTACTCCTTCTCACAAAGATTAAAATCCTACAAGACGTATCATAGCAACCCCTATCTCCAAGCCAAAAATCTTCAGTTTCTCCTCCATTACAAGTATACGTTTAAAAATTTGGGGGAATGCATATATCGACTAAATCACTTGGGTTGTCAAGGTAAGAAACGGTATCTTTTCTTATTCGATGAGCCATGAGGCAAATTTCTGATTCATTCCTTAACAACTTGAGAGGTTCTTTCTACAGTACTTACAGACCGCTCTTTTATTTTCATAATGACACAATCCTTTACAATTTTAGCAGGAGCTGCTTCATGCGAATGTTCATTTATGCGTCGAATGACTTCTTACGTGAATTCTTACCTTGCAACAATATCTCCTCTCGCATCTAGAAAACTTAGTTTGTTTATCAGCACTAAATTTATCAAAGAGGTAGATATAACCATCGGATACGAATTTCTCTTGTCTACGTTGAGATGAATGTGATTTCCAGCCATCATTAAAGGTGTAAAAGGCTCAAATTATATATAAAAAAATGAATTTACTCTTATGGGGAAAATAATAATGAATGCGAAATCTTGGCCGTACACTCGTAAATATAGAATCACTAAGATGTGTAAAACGCTGGAATATGTACACCACGGTGAAGCCTGATCAAGAATGAGAATGATAAATGATAAATAGACCAATTAATAGATACCACAATTATTAAAAAACACGTGCTTGGAATGGGGGTGGCTAAGAGATAAATTCAGAAGAGGTAAAGTCAATCTGTCTCTATCTATATAGTTTAATCATAATAGTCCCATCGTGACTAAACTCAATTGGGACAGATTAACTCTCCCTTTTCTGAATTAATCTCTTAGCCTTTCCCATTCCAAGCACATGTTCTTTAATATTGATTGTACCTACAAATTGGTCTATAATAACTATATAGGGGTTCATAGGTAAAGTTAATCAGCCCCATAGGCGTTTAGCGCCTATGGAAATAACCAATTGGAGCTGGATATGAATGTATTTAGATATAAATGGATCTAGTTTTTATAGGATTGGAGTTGCTGGGTAGAATCAATTCAAGTGTGTACAAATAAGCCTGATATACAGGGTGTCCTAACATTAGCGATTTACACTTTCAATAAATTGAAAGAGCGGATAACTAGCTAATTCCATGACACCATGTATAGCAATATATTGTTATGTTTAATCATTCCTGCCAATTTCCTTATTGGTTTTCAAATAAATAAAACATGGTGCCAGTTCGCTATGATATCTACACGAATTTTGGCTTAGCCTTAACCTAACCTAACCTAACCAAACTTAACTTAACCTAATTTAACCTATCCACTTGAAGAAAAAGCAACTTGAGATTTCGGTAGATATAAAACCGAAAAGATTTTTCGTCTTTTTTATTCCATTCTATGACAAGTTCTTCCTTTACTAGGTCTTTATAGGTATGGTTAGGGTTAGTTTATGATATGCGGCCTTAGCGGCAAGTTGTTTTCAGGCCGAGCTGAGTCGGCGACAGGTTGGATCGGGGCGAGTTGGTCATATGTCCAGTTGGGCTCACCTCCAGGTGGACTGGCGGCGAAGTGGCCGAGTCGAGATGGGGCCGCGGCAAGTCGCTTGCACCGAATTGTCCTAGACCCACCCTAAACGAATTTATAAGAAGAAACGACAGAGTAGAATATAGTAATTTTGAGTTAATAAATATAAAAAATAGAGTAAAAGTCTAGGGGAAATAATTACAATCTTATCTTTTTAATAGATTTATTTTAAGTCGAGTTTAAATAACGAAAAAAGGATATGCATTGGGGCACGCACTGAAATAGGAGAAGCGGTAACGTTTGACAACCATACAAAGGACTTAAGTCAAATAATTACATAAATAGTATATGTTCATAAGATGAGATTTCTGATTAGAATAGAAACAATTTTACTATAACAGTGCAATGAATTTCTTTTGCTTTTGGAATAGGTATACGAGGGGCGGTCAATAAGTTTTGCAATTCGGATATAAGGAAAACTGTTTCATTATTTTTCAATATAACTACCCTCGACTTCAATGCACTTGCGCCACTTGTCTCTGAGGCTTCGAATTCCCGACAACCAGAAATCTACCGACTGCTGTTCAATCCACTCCTGGATGGCGAGCTGGACATCTTCTTCGTCCCCAAACTGGCGTCCACACAGTGCAGCCTTGAGCTGGCGGAATATATAGTAGTCGCTAGGGGCCAGATCTGGACTGTAGGGGGAATGGTTGAGTTCCTCGAATCCGCACTCGCGCAGGGCAGCTTGTGCAACTCTGGCCTTGTGGACAGGGGCATTGTCGTGAAGGAGCAGGACACCGCGTGTCAACTTGCCGCTTGCTTCTGACGGATTAACTTCTTCAACCCAGCCAATTCCTCGGCGTAATATTGGCCTGTGATGGTCCTTCCACGAGGCGCATAGTCCACCATCAACACTCTCTCAGAATCCCAGAAGATGGTGGCTATGATCTTCTCCACTGAGGGTTGGGTCCGGAACTTGATGGGGATCGGAGAGCCTCTGTGCTTCCAGGCCATGCTTTCGAGCTTGGTTTCGGGATCCCAGTGATGGACCCACGTTTCATCACCTGTCCCTATGCGTGACTCAAATCCCGCCGGGGCTTGGTTATACAGGAATAGCAGCTCCTCCGAACTTTGACAACGTTGAATTCAATCATGGGGCGTGAGGTTTCTAGGGACCCAACGGGCAGAGACCTTGGTCATGGCCAAATTGTCGTGGATGAGGTTGATAACACTTCCATATGATAGTCCAAGTGCTCGCTCAATTTCTTCGACCTTCACCCGTCGATTTTCGAGGATCATCCTCTTCACACGGGCCACAATGTGCTCGTTGGTGACGTCTGACGGGCGTCCTGGACGGGGGTCATCTTCAAGGGATTCACGACCATGGCGGAACTCCCTATTCCAGCGAGCAATGGTTGCATAGGAAGGGGCGGTGTCGGTGTACACTGCAACCATACGTTCATGAATCTCCTTTGCATTCTTGCCTTCCTTGGTCAAAAATTTGATCACTGCGCGGTGCTCAACCTTCTCCATTGTTGAAAAATTTTTGACTGACGATCTTCGATCAGCTACTGCATCTTAAATAGATGAGGCAGGAGCGTGCGGCTGCTGGTCCTGACTTGTCATAACCTGTCCTAACACCCCCACAAACAGCCATCCCCCTTCCTCTGTTTTGCCATACCAATTCGCAAAACCTATTGACCGCCCCTCGTATATTTGTGATTAAAATCAAAACAATGTACTGTAAATCAATCTCTAAAACCTTCTAGTTTTATATTTTGAAACGCTCATAAATTTAGCAGCCCAACTCTATAGAAGAAATGTATTAGATGAAATTTTTTCAATCTTTAAATTGCTTACGATTCACGATCCAACAATTGAAAGATTAAATAAATATATAAAGTCTTGCAAAAGAATTAAATTAAATAAAGTGAGATGTGTTAATATGTTCAATTAATATTTAATGTATTAAGCGGTCCTATATGAACTCTGTATATTTGAAGGCCCCAAATAGTGACTCATTCTTTCGTCTTGATTTTTATGAAAGTGTATTAATTCCTTGTGTTATTATATAGCAATTATAAGACATGATACTTGTTTAAGAATTGATAAAATATGTTAATGTAAGTTAAAAGAACAAATGTAATGCTGTGGGGACTGATTAAATATATGAATTAAGTATAAGGTGGTATTAAAATACCGCATTCATGTGCGTGGGCAGTTGATGTAAAGAGGAAGATGGAATAAGAACATAAGAACATAAGAAAAGAAGGAAACTGCAAAAGACCATTCATAGCCTACACTTGGCAGCTCCTGTGCAAGGATGAATTCTTTTATCAAGAAAAAACATCTGAACACGAGTCCAAAGTTTTAGGATGTAAAGTGATTCTAATATTCGAGGTTCGTCGGGGTGGGGGATATGACTAAGTATTTTAGAGTTATCCAGATTAATTTCGGGCTTTGATGTGATCTCGTATGGGCGCGGGGTCTGGTTTGTTTAGAATCAGCCTCGTGCGGGTCGACCTTCTCCGATGCTTCTACAATTGATTGACCTAATGGTCGAACCAATATAAGATGAATCGCAAGATTCACAACTATATTTATAAATTACAGAGGAGCGGCAAGGGAATGGAGTTCGGTCCTTATAGCTGAAATAGGATCCAATATTGTGCATATTAATATGAATTTTGGTTCAAGATATAGATAGAATTTATTTAGAGTCTTCTTAATTTTTTTACAAAGTCGTTTGATTTTTTAATTGGTAGATCTACTTAAAAAACTTGTTAAAACTCCTCCCACGTAATATAGGTTTGGAAGACTTCCATTAAACTAGCCCATAGCTTCTCCTTATGTAGTATCCTATTGGAAAATCCCTTTGGAGGTGAGCCCCCACCTTTCATAAAATACAAACCCTTGTAAACTTTAGGTCAGCAGGCATTCTGAGCAAATCTTGTACTTTAAATAATGCTAAAGTCATATAGCTCCTTTTGCTCTTCGCCATTGTATTGTACCAGGTTTCGAAGACGGGCAAGCAAAACGTTGTCGCCACTCATGGTAACACAAGCATTACGTTAAATTGTTTTGATCACTTAGGATCACAACGCCCTCTTCCACGATCGAACCCCTTGTAAGAATCATCATCTAACGTCAGATTGCACCGTGTATCAAACTACAAGCAGTCCTTTCTCACCAAGTAGGATTCCATTGCGCCGACTGCCTGATCACCATGACTTTGTGCCCCATCTACCGACGGAGGGTCATTCGTGTCATAGCCCTATTTACAAGGCTAGAAGAAGGGGGTACAAACACATCGACACTGGCGACCTTGCCAGGATCACCACAGTAGGGTGCTAGCTCAGAGCACTTTGGAGAGCTACATCTCTGAAGCCATCGCTGGACATAGTGGCCTTCTACCAGAGTACGGCACGAGTGCGGACTGCGCGACAGCTTTAAAAGAATCTTCGAGGCCTAAAGATTAACGAAATCAAATTATCACGAAACCATAGTGATTAAATAGGTCAAAAAAACAACGCAACTTGAAGGTACGACCTTTGGGCGTATAGAGTGTTAGGCTATTAGCTTTATTTTGTGGTAGTACCTTAATATTTCATATTGACCAAAGATTTTTAATTTACTTTTCAATAATTTGTGAACTTATACGAAGTAATCTTTGGCTTAGTCTGAAATTAAGAACCAAATCTTAGGGTTCGGGTACGATTTGGGACAGGAATTTAGGCTTGATTTGAGCAGTTTTAGTGCAAATTTTTAACTTAAACGATCTCTATCGAAATAATTGAGCTTTAAATGCATTTTCGTTAGAGTAGGTGTTTATTTCTTGTGGAAACGGGCTAATATTGTCCAGGCACTTAGTGGTTTTGATAAATTTGTTTGGCATTTCCCCTTGGTTACTCTTCGTAATCATAGTAACAAGTGATGATGGATCAAACCTCAACAACTCCAGCAAATCCCACACTTCCCCCAACTCATCAAACGCTGTATACCCACACACTTTGAACAGAACACCTCTACTATCATTACCAAATTCATTTTGCAAATTAAAAGGAACAGTAAAGGGCGCATGGGTAGAACCTTACTTAAACACATCGTTTAATGAGCTAGAAGAGTACTTCCGCCGGGAACCCACGTTAGTTCCAATTGACTAAGACAAAATCAAAGAGGCAAAAAGGTTTGTACACGAATCGGAGGAAAATGCCCAACTGGCTGTTGTATACCAACCTAGTTTAAAAAAATGCCCCAACATGGAAAGCTTTCAAAGAGGTTCTCCTCCATCATTACAAAGAAATTAATGAAAAACAGCCCTTGACTGGATTAGCTGCGGTATTCGCTCTAAAGTGGAATAAAGACAAGAAAGAGGATATACACACCTTTACATTTAGGGTACATAAATCAATCGGGAAAGTCCCTAAAATCGTAGAAACCTCATTAAGCTTCCAGTGCAATAATATGAAGGAGCTATGGAATCTATTAGCTGCAACTGCAATTTACGCAAACATTTTCCTTGCTGCACAAAAGAAATTGCAGTATGAAATTAAGCTAGATGAGGATGTTAACATTGCCTTACGCAAAACGAGAGAGGATAAACCGGAGGCTTTTGGCCATCGGCCACAGGAACCAAACAGCTTTATCTACTTAGATCCAATTACTTGATGTATACATCAAGTCGATGATTTTTGTCTTTTCTCTTTTATATCCTTAGTCCTTGTTCCTTAGGATTTGATTCACTTCATTTGGCGAAAACTTATCTGCTACATATGTATTTACTATATATACTATCCTTAATAAATGAATTATTTCATATATAACAACATTTAAACTTTAGTTTTGTTGTTTGGCCTCATCAACTAGTTTTAGGTATGGTTATTGCTCTTAAGTCTCTTTTCTAGGATGAATTACGTAAATTCTCTTCCTCGATTGTATTTGCCAATGTTTTCATAGACCTTAAACCCGAAAATCATTAAAAGTTAAAAAAAATGTCCTAATCGGAACCGCTAATACGAGTCGTCCCAAAACAACGTATATGCATAAATATCCACTTCCACAATAGCCCTGGAAAAGGACCAGCATAGATATTTTAGGGCCTCTTAGGAAGACACCAATTAACCATAAATATATATTAATTAGTAGTTACCGATTACTTTACTCGCTATAATGAATTGGCAGCGATTCCTGACCAAACAGCTGTAACAGTTGCCAAAACTCTTATAGATCGCATCATCAAAACCCACAGCGAACCAGAAGTACTGATCTCCGACAACGCTGCCAACTTTACTTCAAAATCAATGGAGGAAATCTGTAGGTTGTGCAACATAACTAGGGTTCACATAGTCCCCACCACCCTGCTTCAAATGGGTTAGTGGAACTGCAAAATCAGAAAAATTTGAATCTTCTCCGATCAATAGTAGAAATTTTACCCCATTGGGATGAATGTCTAGCCCTCGATCAGAGTGCCATCAACGGCGCGTATCATTTGGCAATTGGAGATACACCCCCACTTTGCATTATTTCACTATGACAAACGATTTCCATACGATATAATTGACTTTGAGGTCACTTTGAAACCTGACTACGGTGCACGATCCTACCTCACAGACGTCGCAAATGAATTAACAGAACGTGCTTTTAAATTTTTTTATTTTGTTCGAAGGGAACTAAACCAACAGAATACTCAAATGAAGCAGCAACAACACCAAAGGACTTCACCTCCACGTGCCATCTTCGTCGGGATGCGCTGCTATATTAAAAGGATCGTACCCCAAAACACTAATGCGAGACTATACCCCAGATGGGATGGACCCTATATAATAGTGAAAGTCTTCGGTAGAAACAGGTTCGAAATACTCGAACTTGGGATCTAAAACGCACAAAACTAGTGCATGGAGATCTGCATACCCCCAGCGAGATTCAGCTCCAGTAAAAATGCCTACGAGTGAACCCGCCCCATCAGAAGCGAACCTACCTGTTGACCCAACGGACACGTCAAAATCTTGGTACCTCAAATCACTTAAAAAACGAAAAACTACCTGTCCCGCCACTCACTTCGGAATTAGTGAGACCCCCTTCACCTTTGCAGGAAGAACTTCTCGGAGAAGTAGGTCTACCGCCAACTGAAATAGGTCCAAGAACGCCGGAACCTCCCGAAGTCCGAGACCTGTCTCCGCCATCACCTCCAGCAAATACCACTTCCAATGGCAATCGAAAGCAAAGTACAGTATTAGAATATCAGTTAAACAATTATTTTTTAGTATTTTACTCCCAAATTATAATTTGTTTAATTATTTTGTACAAAAACTGGTACGTTGAGTTTGTCATTGACTAGCTGCTTGTAACATATTTTGTAAATTATAGGATATAGAAATTTCAATTATTAAATCAATAATATGGAAGTGCGACGCGGAGTGAAGAACCCTAGTTTCCACACCTCTTTTGAAAGGGAGTGCCTTAAAAAAGGATAGTAAGTATAGTATAGTTAGAGGAAATAGAAAGTCCGCCTCTCATTTCAATTCTTAGGAAAAAACACATTTGCATATAAATTGATAGACAAATAGATCAATTGATAATAGATAGACGTATACGAATAAACTCTTAGCAGTTCATAAATGTTACATTTTGTTTTCAAAGCTCAGCTGTTTTTATCCCAGTCTTTCATGTATAACCCAACTTTGTAATTGATTTTTTGACCATAGATGATGCAACAGCAAAGTTTCGCCGTCTAAGAATGTCATAACCCAAACAATGCTAAAAGCTCAGATGTTCTCAATATCCGTCTCTCTCAGGTTAAATAATTTTTTATAATTAACCTTTGCACCTTTCGATAGTACTGCTGCAAGAATCATGTAAACAAAATAGCGAAAACACTGCTGAGAAAAAAATGCTTAGAGATCTGTTATTCTATAAAATCCTTTTCTATTCCCTGGTGCCACCCACTTCTAAAATAGGTTAGGGAGATTGGAAACCAGCCAATGGTCGTTAAAATTAGCAAATAAACAGGCAGAGTTGGATAGCAACTTGCCCTTCTTATGCAAACATTGGTAGATACACTTAAAAAAAACTTGTGAAAACTCCTCTCACGCAATATAGGATTGGAAGACTTCTATTAAACTAGCCCACAGCTCCTCTTTAAGTAGTATCCTATTTGGTAAACCCCTTTAGAGGGGAGCCCCCACCTTTCATAAAATAAAACCCTTGTAAACTTTAGGTCAGCAGGTATTCTGAGCAAATCTTGTATTGAATTGAGGAATAAGTTCTTGCGGTTTTATAAAATTTATTCATAACCATTAACAATTTTAGAAAAACTTTATTTTTAATTGATAACAATATGCAATTTAATCAATAATGTATTGTCCGTTGTTATTTACGACTTCTTCCCAACGTTCAACTAGTTTTTCGATGCCTCTGCAATATAAATCTCTGGATTTTGACTCGAAGAATTCGTCTAACCCGGTTCTTAATTCCACATCAGTATTCAACAAAACGTCGCGCAAATTGTTGGAGAGCGATCGGAACATATGGAAATCCGATGGAGCCAAGTCTGGCAAATATGGAGGATGCGGTAGGATTTCCTAATTAAGCGTTTGGATGGCGTCTTTTGTCATATTGGCAATGTGAGGACGAGCATTGTCGTGTTGCAGAAGGACTCCATAACGTCGATGAGGTCGCTTTTCACGAATAGCTTCGGCGAGTCGATACATTTGTTGAACGTAGAGTTATGCATTGACAATCTCGTTGTTCGCAAGGAGCTCATAAAGAATGATGCCTTCACAATGCCACCACCCACACAGCATCGTCTTTCGTGGATGAAGTCCTTGCTTTAATCGCGTAAGGGTTTTTTTTATTGGGGCTAAGCCATTGTTTTCGATGGTTCATGTTGACATAAACACACCACTTTTCGTCGCCAGTAATGATGCGGTGAAGAAATATGTCCTTATATCCACAAGTAGCCTTGTGACGAGCAAGCAAACCTGCGCCAATCGTGGAGCGTTGAAGTTTGTTGCCTTCGCTCAAAGCGTGCAGAATCCATGCACCGAGTTTTTTAACTTTTCCCATCGAATAAAGGTGATTTACTACAGTTTTCTGATCACACGCCAATTGTACAGCCAATTCTCTAGTCGATCGAGGAGAATTTTCATGAAGAAGGTCGTTCAATCGATCTTCATCCAACTTAATGGGGCGACCAGAACGTTCTTCGTCATTAAGATTGAAATGACCGTTTTTGAAACGTGAAAACCACCATTGAACTGTCCTTTGTGATAAAGCAGTTTCTCCCTACACAACACAAATATCGCGACGAGCTTTGGCTGCGTTTGCATTGTTCCCATCTCGATTGAAAATGAATAACAACAAGTGTCGAAAATGCGCCTTTCTTTCAACTTGACATTCCATTTTGAGGGTACAGAACAAAAATTAAATTAACACAACTTTTAAATAAACCGCAATGACTTATTACTCAACTTCAAGACGTAGCCTAAGCAAAAGCCTAATAGTCTACGCTGTTAAGAGACGTAGCCTAACCTTTGCAAATTTTGCTCTCATTATTTATTATTGTTTGTTAATATCTGCATAAATCACGTCAACAAACCTTAAATCAACACAACATAAAAAAACGCAAGAACTTATTCCTCAACCTAATACTTTGAATAAATCTAAAGCCATACAGCTCCTTGTGCTCTCCGCCACTCTGTCTTAACAGGTTTCGAAAAAGGGCAAGCAAAACGTTGTTGCCACTCAGGGCAACAAAAGAATTACGTTGAATTGTTGTGATCATTTAGGATCACACGCCCTCTTCCACGATCGAACCAATTGCAAGAATTATCATTTAATGTCAGATTGCACCGTGTACTAAACTACCTGATCACCTTGGCTTTGTGCCCCATCTACCAACGACAGGTTATTGGCATTATAACCCTATTTACAAGGTCAGAAGAAGGGATCCAAACACGTCAACAGATGTTCAGTCGTGTTGTTTAGGAATTTACTTGTCCTCGGTGTCTCCAAGAAAAATACATAGGCAGCACGATTAGCTCCCTGATAGTAAGGTTCTCCTCATACATGGGCATCAGCGCTCGTACTGGAAATCTACTTAATCGTAATGAACCATCCACTATCAGAGCACATACAATCAAATTTATCAAGATAATAATGAGCAAAGCTTAAGAATACTAGAATCCCTTTATATTAAATCCTGTGCCCTTACTCTTAATTACGACTATTCTGCTGTTCCCCTGCTTATGACATAACTCTACAACCAATACAATCTTACTCATAGATACTCACAGAGGATCTTCTGTAAGAGGCAAATTGTGCCTGTGGCTCCAGGGGTTTGAAGTCAGAATTATCCTTTCTTAGGTGGACTGCCTGTCATGGCTACGAGCTCCACTTACCCGGCCTCACCTTGATGTCTAGCCACGGTGATACCTCCCTAGTAAATAGTGTCAGCTTAAAAAGAATCCGGATGGAGATTCGAACTGCCGACCCAACGATTGCTAGGCAAGCGCGCTAACCACTAAACTAGCCGGGAGTGAGACTAACATAGGTGTGTTTTTTGATGGTTCTCCCTTGTATCCCACTAGAATTTTTTGTATTCTAACTCATTGTAAATTATGTATTTTCTTAGGCCTTTTGTATGATAGGCAAGAAAATTCTCTCCCTTTTTGTAAATATTTTTCAACACTTTTTTTATATTATAATTCATTGTAAATTATGTATTCCTTTCTACTTTGATATTATAGAACCCGAAGATGAGCGAACAGCTTGAAACCTTGTTCATATCCAATAAATGAAGATGAATTTCTTCACATTCTATATTCTCTCATTCCTGGTGAAATTAAAGATTCGTCTGGCTAGTATGTCTCTGTCAGAACATTTGGCCATGATTAGCAAGTGTTTGCCTTTTGATATTGAATGCATCAAGCACGCCTGTGGGACGCTCTTCATCTTAGAAAATCAAGTGGCTGTATCAAATACAACCACATAATAATAATAATAATAATAGTGACTAAAGCGTATATAGTAATCTCGGTGTATATCCTCCCTGTCCAACTCGGCATCCTTGCCTACCGCCTTACAGTTCCTCCCCTGTCAAATTGAGAGACCTACATATATGCTCCCGAGGCCTTTTCTCTTCTTTATCGGTCTACCTTCTGTCTCTGGTTATATTCCTTCTTGTGTCATATCGTACTTAGCTCGTTTCACTCCACCCCACTGGCCATATTATTATTATTAAATGAATATGTATGTATGGGTGTTTCCCCAATATATGTGTGCGCTTTAATCGGCTACTTTATTCTTACTGTTTTCTTTCAAACTCTTTACTTGTGGTTTATTCGTCCTGTTCTCTTCCAATCTCTAACTTCGTCAATCACCCGTAATTTTTACTCTGTCTGTTCTTTTGTTATATATGCCGTTGTTATTCATTCAGTTTTCTGCTTCTGACTGATCTTTTTGCTTACAAGTATATGTATTTTCGTCTCACAGTACGTATTCTGCATAAAAAAATCTCACTATTATTGTGTTTGCAACGTCTTTAAGTTGCGTATATCAAAGTTGTTTTGTTCCTACGACTTTCGGTCTATCAATCAATCAGCTATTTTTATGTTTATGCCTGATAAAATGTCGCGGTGTTCAGTGTTAAAAAAGGGTCTGCTCTCTTATTCTGATTTATGACCTTGCGTCTTTCAAAACTTTCAATAATTCAAAGACTAACATTAGGAGGACATTGGAAATTAGATCATTCGAAAGAGAATGTAAAGCAACATAAGGGTTTATAATTTCGTTAGAATCGGCCAAATAGTTACAATGTTAGTACTAAAACAAAAAAAAAGCAAAACGGGGACCGACCGGCAGAGTGAGATGCAGAGTCGCCCGCGATTACAAAGATTACAGTTATAAAGATAGCAATGTTCGTTAGTGTTTTTTTTTCAGAAACTATCAGAAATAGTTTCAGATAAAAGTTCACATGACCAGCCAGGATTGCTGTAAACGTAACTTAGACATAAAAAAAAATGTACCAACTCTCTTCATCTCCTTCAACCCTTTGTCTAGGCTTAAATACCTGACTAACTACTTCAAGCCGTGTCAGAAGAGAGGCTTTGGAACCTCTATAAGTAACGACATTTAAAGCATGCAAGTCACAAGAGACCAAACTTGAGGGGTTTTTGGAGTTGAGGCGCGATTAATGGTAAGATCAGTTCTGCCCCCCAAACCATTTGCCTGCGCATACTGGGTTGAGCACTTCACCACCGCCGTTCCTAGGTTCATACAGATGTACTACTTTGGCAGAAAAGATGCTCAGAAGGCAAAGCTGTGTTTTTAAAACTCTAGTCACCCTGTAGGACAAGAGAAAAGGGGTTCTAGAGTGCTCAGTCATTTTCAAATGGAAATGGCACGACCACCCCAACTGAGTCCAATCTTGAATGGGACCACCCCACTTAGATCTATTCCGCATGAGTTTAAGTTGCAATAGAATTTCCACTTCCTAGCTGTTGCTTGGACCGCTAGCATAGGCGGGTCTATAAAATTTCAACAGTATGCAATAGCCTCCCTCCACTCTAATCTGGTCCCTCAGAACTCTCACAGAAAGCGCGGCCTCATTAATTGTGGTAACGTTGTTAGGGTATACAGTGGAGGCTCCAAGATCTACTTACTTAAATACTGCTGCACTTAAATACCTCTCATAGAACAATCAATCCTGTAGACGAGCAAAGTCGGGGTTACCCGAAGTGTGTGTAAGTTGCTCCAAGGCCACACACGATACGTCCAAATCAAGTGTGGCCAAGTGTGTCAATTGCGGAGAGCCGCACCCAGCTTCTTCGAAGCAATGTGGTGCCTATCTTCTTTAGAAGAAAATCCTGGCCGTTCAGGCCCAGGATCGTCTCTCATTTCGTGAGGCTAAGGAATTGGTTCTGGCGCGCCCGGTGCTGCCTGGGACGTTTTATGCCTTAATGTTAAGAAAGACGCCCTCTGCTTCTGGTCATTTCCGCGCCCATTTGAAAGCCTTCTGCGTGTTCTACCCATCCCGGGCGCTCCACTGGTAGAGCTGTTGGGATAAAAGGTTCACACCCAGCCCCGGCTAAAACCAGAGATCCCCCTCCTTCCCCCAGCGTGACCGTTCCTCTTACGGCGAAACCACCGCGCGCCTCCACCGAGTCATTAGACTCACAGGAGGCAACACCCATGAAGTTGGTCCTGAGGCCATCTTCCGAGGTTTGGAAAGCTGCCTCCTGAAAGGAGCACAGCACTAAAGGAGTTTTGGCTCGTTCGCCCTCACCAAGTGCTAAGCTGGGTGACTCGGAGGCGGTGAATCCTCCAAAGGAATGACCCCCGCCTCAGGAGCAGCCCCACCTGCCTATGGTTTCAAGGCTGAGGGAAGAAAAGAATCGCATGGCGAGCCCAACCTGCCCCGATAAGTACTCGAAGGCGACAGCGTCTTCAGCACATTGTCCAGCCAACAGCGCCCGGAGTTCTGCCTCCGGGAAGCGTACGGCCATTTCCATAATGGTTTTCTCTTCGAAGAGGGCCCCCGAATCTTCTTTGAGCTAGACCTTGAAGGCATATTTCTTCAGTGGAATTGCCGCAGACTCCGGGTGAACTGGGGGGAGCTGCGGTAGCTCGTCTCCTCCCGTTTTCACTTAGGTATCTTTTTGCAGGAGACAATGCTGGGCGCGTGCCCCTCGCCCACCCTGCCGGGGTATTAGGGTTTTGCGCCCCCACCACCACGGGATGGGGACGGGTAGGATGATGCGCCATTTAGACCCGGCGTGATGTCTCCGTTCTTTTCTTTGCTTAATTAGCTGTGTAACTGTACCTGGATAGGAGGTATACTGTTATTTCTGCGTATATTTCACCGTCCGCCGACTTCGATGCGTGGGACTTCTGCCGCGTCGTCGCACAGTTGCCGAGGCTCTAGCTCTTACTCAGGGACTTGAACAAGAGAAACCACCTTGGGAGAGACTATTCAATCAATCCCAGGGGTTAAGTCCTTGCTGACCTGATTAGCGAGCTGGAGATTAGTCTCCTAAATGTGAATGAGTTTACGTATCACCACCTGAGAACCATTACATTTTCCTGTCTCGATCTCTCTTTATGCTTTCATGATGCGCATCCTGATTTTGAGTGTGCGTGAGGGGGGGGGGGCGGGGGTCGAGGCCCCCCATGCTAGTAATCACTTTCCTATTCAAATATCATTTTCCTGGCCGCTAGCGACTAAGAGCTCGCCCCGTAGGTCCGCATTTCAGGAAATGACTGATTTTTTTTCTCTCTCCCTCTCTCTCTCTCTCTCTCTCTCTCTCTCTGTGAAGGAGTTTAGGGTGGTAGATCGCGCCGTTGAGTTCTTCTCTGACGACCTCATCGCCATGGGCCTAACTACTATCCCTTAAACGTCTGGCCGTATTGCACGCCGACCGCTCACGTGGTGGTCAGCCGAGTGTCAGGCAGCACTCAAACAGAAGCATTATGTCTACATGTGCTATAAGAGCGGCCAAACGATTTCATTATCCGAGATTTTCGTCGCTAGGCTCCGGTATGTTTCGATGCACGACCGCCGCTCTTCCTGGTGGTGATACATGTTTTCACTTAATGGGAATACCCCTCTAGCAGACGTGTGAAGGTGAGTCAAAAGGATTCGGGGCAAGTTCTCGCAGGATTCACCTCCCGTTCTCCAGGAAAATAGACCGCAATCTCGGACCCCTCCTCCGTGGCGGAATCCTTCGCACTGATTTCTCCGCATTCTCTAGCCGGGATGTGCTCCGCCAGCACTCAGTGCGCGTCGTAATGTATGTCACGGAAGACCGCCGACTGGACTTTACCTACAGAGGCGGAGAACTCTTTAACGACAGGTTTACATTGAGCGAGTTGCGTTGCGCTCTCGCTTTGTGCACGGACACCGCCCCTCGTCTGGACGATGTCCCGTACGCCATGCTTCGACACCTGGGTGAGCGAGGCAAGGCCTTTATCTTAGATTTGTTCAACAGGAGTTGGTTAGAAGGTATCCTCCCAGACTCCTGGCGAATCGCTACTATGCTCGCCTTTCGCAAACCGGAGAGAGATCACTCTACCATGGCCGGTTTCTGCCCAATCTCTCTAGCTTCCTACGTATGCAAGTTGATGGAGAAATCAGAAAATGTTAGATTAGCCTTTTTTCTGGACAGCGGAGGTCATCTGTCTTCTGTACAGTACAGATTCCGCAAGTTCTACTACACATCGAAGCTCTGCTCCGACTTGAAAATGCCTTCTGCGAGGCCTTCTTTCGTATACAGAACTATCCTACAGTGTTTTTCGATCTGAAGAAGGCATATGATACCGCAATGCGATACGTATCGTGGACACTCTCTACACGAGAGAAGTTGTCGATTCCGCGTACGGGTTGAAGGAGTCCTATCCGGCTAATGTTGCAGGAAGAGGGTGTCCCGCAGGGAAGTGTCATCAGTGTCACTCTCTATGCCCTGAACATCAACGGTATTACCTCAGTACTGCCAGAAGATGTTTGCGCTACGCTCTACGTGGACGACCTTTCAATCTATTTTGGCGTGGCCTAGATGCCAACTCTGGAGCATCGACTCCAACAGGCATTAAACTGTGTCTCTTGCTATGCTGAAGTGCACAGGCTTTTGTTTTCCTTGGCCAAGACTAAGATAGTGCACTCCTGCCGCTCTCCACGGCTCCACCTTGACCCAGAGCTTTACTAAATGAGATTCACCTGGAAGTGGTGGACTCGCACCGGTTTCCTGGTCTTGTATTTGACCACACCTCACCTAAGAGGCTCATATTCGTAGCATTAGGGTCTCGTATACCCGCGCCATAGATATTCTTCCTTCCGTGTCTTTCAGCGTGTGAAGCGCTGATAGGGCTTCTCTCCTACTTTTAATCGATCCTTTGTTTGTTCAAAGCTCGACTACGGATGCGATTTTTATGCAGCCGCAGCCGATCGTGTATTGCGAACAGTGGACTCGATCCACCACCCTGGCCTTCGCCTGGTGACCGGTGCCTTCGGCACATCCCCCATCGCAAGCCTAATGAAGATGCTGGGGTGATGCCACTCGTTCAGCGCCATTCACAGTCCATTAATCGCCCGTACGCGCGAGCCCAAAGCCTCACTCACTCGCCAAAAGATCTCACTGCCTCCACAGCTTATCTCGGCGGTGTCTATGCCGCCGAGAGACGCCCTAAGCCATTTGGGTTTAGTGCTAGAAAACTCAATTGCGAGCTCGATATAGCTCTAGTTCTTCCCAGGACGCCACCCTGGAGGGTGGCTCCTACAGAGTGGGAAGTATTGCGTGCGTCATTTTTGAAGCACACCTCGTTTCACGCTGGAACTGTGCCAGTAGATACAGATGGCTCCATGTCCCAAGAGAGGGTCGGTTTTCACGCCGTATCCCCTCTGTTTTAAGTCAGCGGAGATCTGCCATGCGCTGCGTCTGTCTTCGCAACTGAGTTGGTTTCAGTACATCGCTTGGCACGGGAGATAACGCAAGCTGCCCGGCTCGGAGACTGGATTGGGATTTATAGCGACTTAAAACGCGCCATGAGTGCTCTCGGTGCATTGGAATCTCCGCATCCCTTTGTTCCCGATATCTGTGACACCACGGTTCTGGCAAGCTGGGCTGATGTCAATATTATCTTCTGCTGGATTCCTGGACATGTAGGAATTGCTGGGAATGAGCGCGCCGATGAGGGCGCCAAATATCCCGCGAAGACATGGCGACAAGACCAGCGTTTCTCTCTTACTCACACCGATTACATGGCAGGAATACGGGCAGATCTCCGGGCTGCTTGGAAAAAAAATGGGAGACGGCCGAGGAGAACTTAAAGTTATGTGCCATTGCACCGTGACTGTTTCCATGGACCTACCCCCCAATGCCGCGACAGCTTCAGGCTGCTTTATGTCTTCTCCGAATTAGAAACACTTGCGAGACGCACCGCCAGTTGATGTAGCGCTCTCCTACGTCTTATTATGACGACTGCGTTGTCCCCTAGACCATTTGGCACCGCGAGGAGCTGGGTCGCTACCGTTTGTCTCTTGTACTTTGGACTAGTTCTTGCACACATCCCCTTGGACTATACGACTTGGCTTACTCCATTTATTTGCATTTTTTTGTAGCTTGCTTGTCCTGCACCGTAGCGTGCTTCCTTCCTTTCTGCTTTTTTTTATTTTTATTGTTGTTGTTGTTAGTTTTCTGTTTTCTCTTTTAGCCTGCGCTTAGTCTTTCTCTTTATTTTATCTCTGTTATTTACATGTTGTTATTTGTTTTTATTCTAGCCTACTAGTAGGCTTTAGTGTGACTACGGTGACCTTTGCCCTAGTAGACATTAGCAAGATTTGCTCTCAAAATTTTAAAAAACCTTATAGGACAATCGTGCCAGTTTTCATCAGATTTTTAACTCACTCAGAACTATCGTAGTGCGGAGCAGATATTCATAGCCTGAGGGTCGATATTTTCCCAATGATTCTGTTTTCTCGTCAAAACTGCCGTTACGGGAACAACGTTTCCTTGTCCGGAACTTCTCATCACATCTTCTCCGTGGGCTGATTACAAATTTATCATTGAATTAGAAAATACAATTTCCCAAATTTATTTTAACACATCTATGAAGGGCATCTACACTCTTTACCAAAATCGTGCCTACATAAGAAACTTAGAGATACCACTCTTGTTTAGCTTCGTGTCGTTTGCGTTTGTAAACCACTAGAAGCGCCTTATGCTGGCCGGTTTCGTGTTGTCAGACCCGACGAAAAGAAATTTAAACTAGAATTCCTAAATGAACAGAAAGATCCGGTATCAATAGATAGGTTTAAACAGACCAGAATACCAAATAGTTTTTATTCTAGAGATCAAATTAATTCGCCATCTACCGAGATTCAACTAATTTTAAATAGCCTTAAAACTCTTCTACCATTTCTATGAGCACTTTGTATCAGAAATCATGCTGCATTCTCACTTATATCTTCTTTTCCGTTTGTGTTAGAGAAGGTGATGGTTACTTGTTACAGTGATAGTTTGTCGTATCGTAGGGTTTCACACGGATCAATTATTTCTCAATTAATATCATTGACTTCAATGAGGGGGTTCTGTGACATGTACCTCCTCAGATAGTGTTATGCAGTTGTAGGTTGCAATGTACAATTCTTTATTTTGGTTTTTGATGTCGTCGTTGGGATCAGGTTTACAAATAATGGACCAACCGCAGATAAGGAAAATTTATACATGTGTAGTATTGTTAGAAGGGAACTAAGAAATAATGAACACAGTGGAAAATTTAGTTGCATGTTATGATGTTGAAATAGAAACCGATGTGATTTCGTCTGGGAAAGGCGTCAAGACGAAGGGAACATGGTGTCACTGGCCGGTTTAGATTGCGCTGAGACATCGAGTTGTTGGTAAGATGGTCTCTGACGGAAGCTGCACATTGAGTGTAGGTTTCTTCTGCGAGATGATGGCAGCTTCAGGCATTCTTGGGCGTCTACAATCGCTAATACGTAGGAGGAAAGAGATGATTGTGCAAATTATTTTGCTGGTTGAGGTTGTGCCATAGAATTGGATATGTATTTTTATGGTTCCATCTTATAGGTGGGCGGTCAAGCGTCTCGACACGGTTGAGGAGGTTACGAAAATGTACGTGGAATGGGGTGTTCGCAGTAAAGCACATTGCATGAATATTCGTACACGACGTTGATCTCCTGTAGTCCTCAAGTCAGAGAGAGAGAGTTATTCTTCACGATGAAAGCGCTCTCTCTTCGTCTTGTAATAAATGATAAGATTTAATTTTGTAGCTGGATCCGTAGAGGTAACCTTCAAATTTACGATAGCTTTAGGCGTCTTTTTATCTCCATTGTGACTTGTGTTCATTATAGATTATAATTAAAGGTCAAGGGTCGGTTGCTTATGCATAGGCGGATGCCGAAGCCGGTAGTCAAGTTCATTTTTCACTTTACATAATCATCGATGGAGTCCTGTGAATAGCCGTTGTTTGTCAGGATGCAAGATAATTTTTTCAGTTCTAAATCGAAGGCAATCCATAACGAGGAATTATAAAAAGCTCTGTTGATAAGGAAAAATATATGTTTTGAATACAGAATGGAAGATCAATCTTGGAGCAATGAAACAATGTTACCAAAAAGTGCATTAATTTTCAGTGACGGCATAAAACTATGACTATGATCTTCTCTAAAATAATAAAAATCATAAAGAGAAAATAAAAGGAGCCACAAAAGAATTCTAAATCTCACAGCAAAGACACCTAGGTATCTTCTATGGCCAACAGCAACCAACAAAGGCTGACCACACAAATAAACTTGGACGGAACATTAAACGTAAAATCCCTCACGTGCATCTTAAAGTCGCACGTAGTGAACATCGCGAATCCTGAAACCTCCGAGACAACGCTAAACAACATGCTAAAAGAGAACGCACTTGATTCCATGAAATTCCTAAAGGAGGTTGACTCATCGATAGTTTTCAAGATAAGCGTCTCAAAAAAAAACACAGAACCAAAGCACAGATTGAAGACGCTAAAAGTAGCGATGGGGAACAAACCAGAAGAAATAGATAAAGAAACAAAGAGTAAAGACAGAATCTGAATAAAACTCGGAAGATAGGAAACAGAAAGTCACCCGAGTTACTGACAAGAGGACCCTGAAAAGAAAGAAATCAAAATAAATGAACAAAAGTAGTCCATCACCAAGAGCTAAATCTCTCTAAGCCCTAGCACACGGCAGCAGCAGAGGGAGATCCCAAGGTAAACACAAACTCAACTAAATGAAGAAACGCCGTTAAATCCGTTCAACAGATAACACTGAACAGAAAAAGAACGACACGGATAAGAAATGGATAATAGGATAATGGAAATCAACAAGTTAAAGATTTTATAGTTGAACACAAATGGATGGAGAGACAAGGAAATCATATATGGAAATTATTTCAGAAGAATCAACCCGGAGGTGATTCTAGTATCAGGACACGAGGTGAATCTAGAAAAAGGCAATAAGAATCTAGACCTACATACAATGTTCTTGTTTGGAATCCTTCGGAAGTAGGATTCGATGGAGGGGTAATAGCTGTAAAACAAGAACTGAACTATAACACAATGTAAGGATTGGATTTCATACTTAGCAATAGAAGTTCAAATGGAAATTACGAGCATCATAGTGGCCACAGGATACAAGCCACATTGACGCCCATAAATACTCTTGGAGAACTTCACACAATTATTTAACTATAGCTCTATGAACAGAGTTGGTAAACAACTCAATACATTGATTAATCGATGAATAATTTAACACGTGAGAATCAACTTCTTAAATTTCTTTTTAGGAGAATCTGCTACAACACCTGACTTATAATGGTGGCATCAAGAGAATGAGGTCGGTTGACGAAGAAAGTAATTTCGTTAAAGAATAATTAGCGAAAAGAATTGAAATATTGGAAATTACAATTGAGTGAGATATAGTAGAAGATTTCAAAGGAATTTACGGGACATTCACTACCCTAAAAAAATATCAGCTATGGGTCTATAAAGAAAGAAAGAATATTACTTATACTTGTTGAAACTAACTTATACATGTTTAATCACCTTACCATTTAAATTTTTTGAAAGTATTTAAATACAATGTATTTAGATACTTTTTGCAAATACTTTACTGATAATAGGTTTATATAGCAACTTGTATGCCTCAAACGGTTAACTGCGTGAGCCGGTGAGGAAAGATTGCTTGCATCAGTTCAAATTCAGTTAACAGATGTTCCCAGTTGTGTTCGGTTGTATAGTGAAAGCATTTAGCGTTATTTCAACTGCTGAATAGCAACTTCAGCTTCTTCGAAAGAGTGTGAAATGGAGAGATTAGAAAATAATAAAGTCGAGGAAGATAAAGAATCATGTAATTATAGTCATCCTTTACTAGATGATAATTTTTTAGAATGAAATCTTCTGACGGAAAAAAAGTCAAGTGTGCATTTACATCATGTAATGGCGAAATCTCTGCGGCGAGCAATGCTACTTACAATCTACGCATTCATTTGAAGGTAAGAATTTATATAAGCTAATTATATGATACTTAATTGAATTGACAAGTTTCACTATTTTTTATTTTTTTAAAAAAATGGCAAAATTGCTAGTAGCTAACGATAATGTTAAGCAGCATAGGTTTACCATGCACGAACCTACCTGCTTCCTTTTGCATCACCTTTATTTATAGTATATGCTGATTGAATTTAACGTGAATTTTTTCAACGTGAAACAAATGTCCTTCAATTATCTGATCATGTACATTTATCATCAGAGAAAGCATCCTGCTTTAGTGTAAAAAGTGGATAACTACGTAACAGCTCAAAGAAAAGATTCAAAAAGAAAATGTTCAGTATTTGATGATGGTCCTTCATGGAACGGTGTTAAAGTAAAGACATTACCGGAGTGTTTTGCGGTGAATACTAAGAAGGTCAAACAATCTGTTGTTGATAAGATGATTGCAGAGTTTATCATACAAGGTGTGTATCCCTTATCAACTATGAAGCAACCTTCTTTTGTGAGATTAATTAAAGGTGAGTTCTGAGTTGCAAATATTGTTTACAATAGTATTAATAGTACAGGTTAAGCTCTTATTACGACCGAATAATAAAGCGTTCGGATCATTGGTCACGTAGGCTATATAACGAAGTTAAATAAAGGAAGACATGCAAACAACAGAGATTAATATATTGCAATAATTTCATGAGAATCCACATACATATATTCTTAAAGCGCGCTATCATTTACTTGAAGATGATATTGAATAAAAAAATTTCATGAATAATTAGTACAATTATTGAGCGATTATATGTAGTTATTAGATTAATTCCTATAACGATATATTTCGTTATAGTAGCAATACCTGTATATCATTATGTCAAAACTAGCATGCCCGCCCGTCAAAAATGTAGGAAATAAAGCTTAATAATGTATATATTCCTAACAATACTGAAAGTCAATATTTTACTATGTAATTCTGAATATGAAGGACTAATAATATATTTATGAATTAATGTACAGTCCTATATAGCTATAGGATATTCATATAGCTACATTTTATATATACAATTTTATATGCATACCATATATTTTCATTTCACTGTGAAAATCAATTTCACTCATAATAATCACACATTCCATTACCGAAGGTCTAAATTTTTCAGTTGACGTCATTTCAAGGCGGACGCTAGGCCGAAATCTTATAGAAGGAGATAAAGTGACAAGATCTCCACTGAAGAATAAACTAGACAGCACCTCTTACTTATGTCTTACTGCAGATATTTGGTCAACTCGTCACGGGAGTTTTTTGGGCGTTACAGTTCATTGGGTATGTTAAGATTTTGCTCTTTATAAAATATTG
Organism: Ceratothoa steindachneri; assembly: GCA_963969495.1. Lineage (NCBI taxonomy): Eukaryota > Metazoa > Arthropoda > Malacostraca > Isopoda > Cymothoidae > Ceratothoa > Ceratothoa steindachneri. Next base: position 105,621,489 of record OZ018321.1, on the reverse strand, counting down.
AATTGAAAATGTCTTTACAGTTAGGGAGTTATCAGCTCTTGGCTGTAAGCAGACCTATTTGTTGGTGGAATTTATCTCGATTATATTAATATGTAAAATTTATGAAACATTTATGAGACAAACAATGGACTGTTATTTATTTTTTTTTCGGCTTGAGGAAGCTGCTCTTGTCCGTCACAGTGGAGTATTAGCATGCTGTCGCTTCAAAGGAGAACATAATTACATCAAGATTGCTGAACATATGGAGAATATCATCAATGAATAGGATATTCCCCTACAGAAAATCACGAGAACCCTCACTGATAACGGCTCTAATTTTGTTAAAGCGTTTAAGGAATTTGCAGTCACTGTTGCAAATGTGTCAACAGATTCTAAGTGCAGTCACTGTTGCAAATGTGTCGACAGATTCTAAGTGCAGTCACTAAGGGCTTTGGAAAGCGCTACCAATCTTATTTGAGCTTGACAAATGAAGCCACTAAGAATCTGTTAAAAAAACTATGATTCTAGTGATTGGGAATTAGCAGAGGGACTCGAAGCTGAATCATCCAGTGGTGTATCGGACAGTGACGATTATTTTGGATTTACAAAACCCACTCAAACACGATCAACCGCAGATTTAGAATTGTTCAGTTACCTTCAGGATTCAAATAAAACACTTCAAAGTTTAGATAGATATTCAAACATAGAAAAGTTATGTATTAAATATAACACTACCCTTCCGTCGTCAGATCCTGTGGGCGGCTCTTCTCTTTAGGAGGATTGACCTTATCTCCAAAACGGAGTTCTTTATCTGATGAAACATTTCAGCCACTGATATTACTTAAATGTAATCCTGATATAAATAGCTAACTGAAATTTCCTCCTATGGAACTTTCTATTTTTTTTGTAGTACCTAAGTCCAATTGTCATGAAATCCTATATTAGTAATTATAATATAAAATTTCATTTTAATGAATATTTTTTGTTGTGATACCAATGGTCCTTATCAATTGTCATTATATATCATGTATTTGAAATATATTTAAAAATGTATCTAAATACATTTAATGTATTTAGTATTTAGTATCTAAATACATTTTCTCATGTATTTAATATTTAAATACTTTAAATGTATTTAGTGACCACCTCTGCGTGCATAAGTATATAAAACGTCACCTATGTTGTCTAGTACCAACCTTAAAAAGAGAAAGTAAAGTTACCGCTGGAATGAACGAAACAGGGAATACTTATCGGCAAGGCGTCCACAAACTGTAAAAGATGAAGAGCTATATGTATTTTGAGGGAGTGCTTTTCTCGAATGATTGGCTGCATAAACATGATCTCGTATGGACTAAAGAGAAATCTTACACATGAAGAGACCCATTCGACGCTCACACAAATGTACACATCGCTCCAATTTTTAGTTGGCGCTTACTCTGTCCAACGCATGATGACGTACAGTCACCACAAGGAAAAATATAAACCATCGACAAACATAGATGGTCGAGAATCAAACTTTCGATCCGAAAAATGATCCTTACCTTCGTTCTATGGAAAAACTATATTTGTAACTTTAATTTGTGAATAAAATTTTGAAGTAAGTTGCACATTTAAAACAAAACCATATTGTCTGCACCGTAATATCGAAGTTTAATATTGAACGAGCATATGAAAATGGTTTGTACTCTTTAGAGTTACATTTATAAAGTTGAATTTATTGTTAGTGAAGTTTTTCATCATGTCATGAGTAAAATTAGTGGGTAATTCATTTCTTGCAAAGTATTTAAAAGGAAAAGCCGCCTCATTAAAATATGGGTGTTAGGTCTGGTGGTTGTATTATTAGTTTTAGGTAGGTGAGGGAGGTAGCATTAGGTTGTGGTGGCTCGAATATGGTACGTCACCACTTATCGGGGCTGCTCTCTCAGGGAAATGCAGTTGTGAGGTTCTCCACGGCCTCACTGGTGAACCATCCAAGTACTAACCCGACCCGATGTTGCTTAACAGTGACGATCAAATTTTACGGCCACACGACACCCTGGTGCTCACCTGAGGCTTACTCCAATTGTTCGAGAGAAGATAATACTCTCCCTCGGCTTGAAGTTAAGTAGGTTGGCTAAGAGGATCGATAGGGATTACCAGTAGGAAAGAAAATTCCAAACGGCAGAATTTCGGATTTTTTAATTTAGGGCGTAGAAGTTGGGTTGCTTCGACTTAAGACGAATTCGAAAAGGGGCGTGTCGTGTATTCGGACGAGCTTATTCCTTGTTTTGGGTTGCTATCTTAACTGACTGCGACTGACTGTAATTGTGAAAGTGCCCGTGATTCTGATTGACTGTCTTCCCTAATTGTTGTTTAAGTGTAATTGTGTGTAAGGGACAAAAGGTGTGTGGATATATAGGGAAAATAGGCAAGTGGTGAAAAGAGAAAGTAGTGTGGAAGATTGAGGATCTCTCCTCCGTCCGGGACTCACAGTTATGCCCTAGTTTCGAGAAAATTTCTGCTTTATGCTTCCGCTGTGGGCTAATCCTCAATCCAGTTTTCACATGAGCCCTTTATTATGTCAATTCAAGTGGCCGGAATAGTTAAGACGCAATCAATGAATATCAGCCATCCGAGCAGGTTCCCACGCAGGACGATGGACGGGACCAGTAAGGTTCTTAAGCCCTCATTGAATTATGAATCCTCGGTGAAGGAAATGGTATTATCTCTTCCTGAAGGGTGAAGCAAAATTCACCAAATGACTTCCAGAATAGGCTCTTTTCTATGTGGGCGGTGCTCAAAATCCGTTCCTAAGCAAGTAAAAATGTTTTATCCGTAGGGTATTCAGCAGTACGTAGAAATCAAATATTCAGCCGTATATATATATCAACTGTCCTCCCTCGGTCTACCCAAGATGTATATATGGTGTGCGTGGCTTACCATTAGCCAATGATTTTGTTTGGGCCGAGTATCCTCCACTCCGTGTTAATTTGTGTCTCCATGGAGATAGAGATTCATCTTTTCTCGAATTCCAAAAATGCTACTTTGTGTTTCGCGGTTTTCCGCTAGCAAATAATGGCCGCTACTATGTGTTTTCTGCTCCGAACCTGTTAACAAGCTTGTTTGAACAGCTGACCTTTTAGCGAGACTGGAATTTACTTTACTTCGTTTTACTGTGTATGTGTGTGTACATGTGCACAGGTTTGCTAACTTGTGAATGTCTTGAATTCATCCTTCTCACCTTTGCCTTTGCAAGTAACATATATATTATTTACATGGACCATTGTTATAGGTTCTTTGTAACAAAAGCTATACATTATTATTTTACAGAGATGTTACATATTAGTTACACAAAGAGCTATAATTATTTATGAAAACTGCTATACTTATTTAGATTATTTGCATCTGCATAGTTGTGAGCGTGCCTTCTACAAGCCTTCATAGGATTCACCTGATACTCATGTATGAACCCTGATTGTTAAACCTATTCCACCTTGCACAGTGGCACTACAAGAAAATGCCGTGAAATTAGGACAATATTTGCGTGTAAGGGATATTAAATTTTAAATTAAGTTATTGTTGAATGAAGCTGAAACATACGAACCAAATATGATTTTCTGTATACTGACGAACCAAGCAATTATTTTGTTATATAAAGGTAATGTCTAAAAATGCTAGTGTGACGTTAACTTCAGTTTGTGTCATATAATTTAAGATTATAAGATGTCAGAGCCAGCAAAGACCGTATGGTCCACTTCTGGGCCAGCTCTCCCTCAAACCACGCCGATGCACTTAAAGTGTGCATCTAAGCTGTTCTTGAAGATGTTTATGCTTGTTGATTTAACAACGATTTCCGCAACTCGTTCCATGAGGAAACTACCTTGTTTGATAAAAAATAATTTGCTATATTTGTTTCAAATCTTCGTTTCTTAAGTTTGTATCCATGGCTTCGGGTTCTTGAGGAAGCGGCCAAATCGAAAAGGGTTTCAATTTTTACTTTATCAAAATTATATGAGTTCTCCTCTTAACCTTCTCGTCTCAAGTGATTACAGGTTGAGTGCTGTAAGTCTGTCTTCGTACGACTTTTGACGTAGTCTAGGTATCATTTTTGTAGCATGATGTTGCACTCTCTCCAACATTTCTATATCTTTCCACAAGTTTGGATTTCAAAACTGAACTGCGTACTCCAAATGAGGTCGAACCGAAGATTTCACAGGGAAATTACTATATTTTCCGATTTTTAGGCAAAATTTCTACCTATGAAACCGAGCACTCTGTTTGCTTTCTTGCATGCCTCTGCTCACTGTCTTCCAACTTTCAAATCGTTGCAGACTAAAACACCAAGATTTTTTTCTTCTGATACCTTTTTTAGTGCCAGGCCTTTTATTGTATAGCTAAATTCTTCGTTTCTTGCTCCAATCTGTATTACCTTGCATTTATCAATGTTGAGTTTCATCTGCCAATTTTCTGACCATTCCACAAGGCTGTTTAAGTCTCTTTGGATTTTATGTTGATCGACAAGTGTTATTGATTTACCACCCAGCTTTGTATCGTCAGAAAATTTTGAGAATAGGCTCGCTATGCTTTCATCTAAGTCGTTTACATATATTAGAAAAAGCAATGGACCCAGCACGGACCCCTGGGGCACTCCGCTTGTTACGTCTCGCCATCTTGATTGGTGACCATTTATGAGTATACGTTGTTTCCTTCCGTTAAGCCAGTCTTCGATCCACTTCAATACGTTTCCATCGATTCCACGAGCGGCAATCTTCTTAAGTAGACGCTTGTGGGGGACCGTATCGAAAGCTTTTTGAAAATTTAAGTAGATTACATCTGCTGCTCTATTCGTGTCATACTCTTCAATGATGGTTTGAAAATATTCTATCAGATTTGTTAAACATGATTTGTTTTTCGTAAAACCGTGCTGTAATTCGCGGATGATACTCAATTTGTCTAAATGTTCTACTATTTTCTTTTTTATAATAGATTCGAGCAATTTTCCGATTAGAGATGTCAGGCTTATTGGCCTGTAGTTGCTGGGGCTTTGTTGGTCATCCTTTTTTGAATATCGGAGTAATGTTTGCACATTTAAAGTCTTCTAGAACGACACCTCGTTCGAGTGATTTGTTGAATATTGTGGTAAGTGGCTTGGTTATCGTTTCTACCTGGCGATTTGCGTAACTTTAAATTTTGTATATGTTTGATTACGTCTTCTTCTGTTACTTGAATACTAGTCATAAATGATTCTTGTTTGATAACTATTGGTGCATCAATGTCTGGAATGGTGTCGATGTTTTCCATTGTAAAAACATGACGCATATAAATCGTTTAAAATCTCGGCACCTGGGTCATATATTAAGTCTCCATTTTGGTTTTTAAGTGGGCCAATTGAGTCCTTTGCCGTGTTTCTGTTGTTTACATACTAGTAGAACATCTTTGGATTTTCTTTTCCATTTCTAGCTAGCTCGATTTCGTAATTCCTCTTTAATTTTCTAATTAGCTTTTTGACACCGCGTCTTAGTTCTATGTATTCGTCTGGACGTGCTCCGCGAGTATCTCTACAATGTTTATATGCCTGATTTATCTTTTGGATTAGATCCTTGATTTCGTTGTTCTACCACTTTGGTTTGACCATAAATCTTTGCATATGATGTCTTGAGACGTATATTTGGTCAGCGTTTCTGAATTTTGTTATGAAATCATTCCACATTGTAGTGACGGTGTTGTTATTATTAGTCCTAGAACTAAGGGCGTTCTTCAACACACGCTCAAAGTCTTTAAAATTTCGAACTTGAACAGCAGATATAATTAATAAAAAGGAATCATCTACGTATCTTCTATATTACACAGGTCTCAAATGACTAAAGTAGTCGTACAATTCAATTTTTTCATTAAAAAAGTAGTTTCAATCGATATAAAAATACAATCCGTTTATAATTCCTGTTTATTGGACGATTATTTATGGCCTTTTGAGCATTGAATTTAAGATAAAACATGAAAATTATTAAATTTTAACGCTCGTATTTCCGTTGACATGAGAAATAGTTTTTTTTTTCATACTTCTTAAATCACTGTTACTGTTATTCATTTTTTTCCAGCAACATCTTTGATTCCCCTCGTAATATGTCAGAATTTAATATATTTCGTTCTAATTTGAATGCCCCCATCCCCCAAGTTACCACTGATCTCAGTTTGTATGAAGCACAAACTTAAACATTAACCTTTTGTTGATTAAAGACTTACAAATTTACCAAAGAAAATTTGTTAACCTAGTGTTTTAAATTCGGTAAAAATAGAAATAAGGCCACCAGATTTTTATACATATAGGTAATATAAACTTTTACCATAAGAGTTAAGAAATAAAGTTCTCAACTTCTCGTATCGATGAGAGCGTTTGATTACAAACCATTTATACAAAATGATAATCAAAAATAATTTTTTAAGGTTATTAACGGAAGCAATAGAGTTATTATTATTGTTAGTTAGTATTATTATTATTATCTTCATAATCTATGTAGGCGTAGCTTATGAAGAAAGGATGGTATCTTCTGTGAAAGACAATATTCATAAAATTAATCCTGTTTCTAGCATTCATTGCACGAAATATTGTTTGTTGGACGTTTAGATCTGGGATAGAGAACTCCGCCGCAGTGCTTGCATTTCCTACGTCCTAGTGCAGAGCGAGAGGGTTCTGAGAGAGACAAATAGTCATGCTCAATGTTCGAGAGAAGCCCCATGGTACATGGAAATACATTCAAATCATTCAAAGCGATTTCGAGAGTTTTATCACACCAACGGCGGCAAATTAAGATGAAAGAACAATTTTTAATAATACGAATATAATAGGTAATTCCGGAAATAAGGCTATCAATATTTCATAACAATTATCAGTATTTACGTTATGAAAGCAACAATTATCTCTACGGTTTTGCAGATACCAAAGATACCCATCGATCTATTGGGATTCATTTTATTTGTGGATTGTATGGTGATGCTGAGAAACCCCTTCACTATCCAATTCTATGTAGGCAATTTTCAATACTTTGATGACTGAGTCAAATGACTCGCATCCGAAAATGACCTCGAAGTTGTCTACAATTAAGAATTACGGAGCAGCCTAAGATGCACGGTACTATAGCATAAAAATCCGAAGACCCACTGTTCGAATTTGCGGGAAGCGTAAGTTGAGTTCCAAAAGACAGAGGGAGTCTGGTTGCAAACTTCAATACATAGTTAATGTACCAGATTTGATTTTAGTGAAAAGCCGAATAATTCTTTGAATTAATCGACTAAATTAGGTCAAGCAACCTTAAATAACGATTATAACAATACCAAGCAAGCATAAAAGCAAACACATATATACAAAATACATTAGTTATTTTATCATAGTAAAAAAATAACACTAACCACACAGAAGAACAACAAAAGAAGGAGATTCTCCGAAAGGCTATCTAGACTGTCACCTGCAACGGGGTGCCGAGTGTTGCATGAACAACCATTCCACCGCTGGTATCTGAAGAAGTACGTGCCAGCCTGGTCTTCATACCCGCAAGGAAAGCTAAAGTAATGGTGACAAGACTTACCAATACAAACGCACAAGGACTCGAATTTAGAGAATGGTTTATTTAAATACACATATTAATGAATGATTTGGCATCTGAGAATTTACCACCGTGAGTGCAAAATTGGGCCAACCCCTAGATATTGCAGATCATTGTCAACCATTCCAAAAATTGCCAAGCCTTTGAGAAGAGAGCATATTGCTGATCTGTGTTCAAGTCATCAAGAACAGATTGTGGCAGCTCTGGAAATTGTGAGTTTGGTGTTTGTTTGAATTGAGCGATTGAGCAATTTGAAGCATGCTTTCTAAAACTTTTCTTAATAGGTTCAGTGCATGCATCAGGACTATTTTTGGTTTCATCCAGACTCGTAAACTCACGAAGCATGGGAGGTTCATTTGTATGTAAGAGAAAAATAACCCACTGAAGTTGTCTATTAAGCTCTTCTAGACTTCGAATGCAATCTTTGTTGTTACTAGTCATAGATGAAGTACCATCAGTATAAACAATTGTTATATTTTCTTGTAATTCAGTGCCGTAGGACGAATTAATCATTTATTTTGATATTGTTCAGCCTTTAATCTTATCAGGAGAAAAGTGAGTGAGATGGTATTCACCTGATTATCCAATTACAGTATAATGCTCTTCAAGTTGCACTAATCTATAAAGTTCATTATCTAAACTCTGCAGCATAGTTTGCGAAGCGTTCTAGTGCCCATCAGAGTATGGTGCACTGAAATATTTAATTATCTCTTCCTCTTGCTCTCTGATTCCATTATATCTCCCTTGCTCTCTTTGTAGATTGCTACAATGGATGAGATAAGTCTTATCCCCATCAGTAGTCAGACCAAAGTGAGCCCGCATGGGGCTGCGAGTTGTAGGATGGACAAACATGTTGCAGATGACATATTTATGATCATGTGCACTCCTGATCCAAAAGCACGTTGTTGATTGGAATTCCAGCTACAATAAATGCCCGCAAAACGAACTGAAGTGATATATCTTTCACACATTTTATTTTTTATATCCTACGACTTTACAGATAGCTCCTTGTAAACTTTCCGCCCTAGATATTTTCGTTGTTTTTTACTGTAAAATTTATTTGAAAAAATCTGGTAAGGGCGGTGGAACCATTGGAAGTTGCAGAATTAAAAGCCGTTCACTTATTTGACGGAACCCGTATTCGGGTAATGCGACACTTCAATCTGAACTTCATAAAATATGTAGTATCGTAAAAGGAACTTTTTTGTTACTCCCTGGAGAATTGATTGAGGAGCTGGCAGATAATAGGATGGTTAAAACGTTAGCAGATTTTAAGAAGGATAGGAGGAAAGGAGGCCAAACTTAACGCTCTTTATCACGCTCGGCATTGACAGTCTCACTCCATTATTAGGTTAGCGCTGATCGGTGCACGACCTGTACAAATGTGTGAATGCATTTTTGCCGTTATCTCGGAGGTGTTTCTACTGCTAATGTGCACGATGACTCTGTATCCTAAAATGAAAAGTGCATGAATAGTTGATCATTGTAACCTGTAATAAGAATTCTTAGTCCTTCAGTTTTTGTATAGAGCTGATCGGGAAAAAGCTCCGTCGCGATTTTTACGCCCCTTTCCAATGCTTCTCATGGAAAGATAGCCTCCGCTAAAGGCACATTCAAGCTTAGAGTGAAGTGCCTTCCGCGCATATTCAGAGCTCTTATGGTGCATAAACTTCCCCTGGACTCTTATTTGGCGACAAATTCAAATCAATCTCTCTTCCGGGCAAGAAAAGGGCCACACCTTTTCCCTGTGTTACCTTCTAGGGAGTTTCAAAATGGTCACATTTATCTCCTAAATTTCTAGGTTCAGTAGAGAACAACCCTAGTAAGGCGGGCATGGATATTCCCTTATTCTGTCGAAAGACGATTCCCCACGAATCAGGTAGTAGTAAAAGTGGTTCGTATCCTCATCACTTTTAAGCGTTCCTATAATGGCTGGCTCCCTACTGCATATGCAACTTAAGTGGCGGCTAGACCCGGCTTGCAGAGAGCCTAGAAACTTAAGAGTTCCGCCCCATATTTTTGCTTATAAGTCCTCATAGGCAATAGTGTGTTCAACACATCTAGTAACTAGCAACCTAAGGAGCTCTGACTCTAACTTCAAGAGGACTACCGGGTTTTACAAAAGCTCCGTTACACACGTGTTTTTTTTCTTGAGAGAGAGGTTTACGTGTGTGATAGAAAAAGTTCCTTCAAAGAAACTTAAAGTTCTACTTTTGCAGCATGTGTCATTAACACGTCTTTTCAATTGTTTACAGGTGTATCAAGAGGAAAATGAAAAGAATCGAGATCTCTTCTCTCTTGCACGCGGGCTACAAAAGGTGTGACATCGCCAAGTGGCTCAACGTCAGCCGAATAACTATCTACAGAGTCGCGGAAAGGTTCAAGAACTGTGAAGAGCTCAAAGATCGACCTCGTTCAAACGGATTTCAAGTGGTCAACCGTTTGGCTGTGAGAAAGATCTTTTAAATTGGTCCGAAGCTCAAAATGACTGCACTCGCGAAGAAGAACATCTCTGTGTCCACGGTGTCCAGGGCCGTCAAGGAGGAGGCTAGCAAGAGTTTGAGGTGTGTGGAAAGGCTATGGGTCGTAGGAAGGTCATGTTATTTGTTTGTGCAAATGTAACCAATTTGTGGGTGCGTGCTCGGTAATTATAAGGGGGTGTAATGAAGAGTCATCGTTGCTGTTGCACTGCTCAAAATCACCCGTCTAGAGCAGTGTGCGGGAGAGAGTTCCGGTAGAGTTGACTTGACGGGTAACAAGGACCTTAAGTAGTGGGCCTACTTTATGTCCCTGTTGAATTGGTTCTGACTCTTTATATTCCTTATAGTTTCTCACGACGGATTATGCGTTAGGCTGGGCTTGCCGAAGGTGTCTTCGTGATCGTGTAAGAAAAGGACTTCGAAAGGACGCAACAAAAGAAAAATAACTCTATTTATAAATTGGCCTACTAAAAGGGGCAATCGAGTATCGAGTCTAAAGGCGGAAGGATTTAGGAAGAGTTAATGGGGCTCCGTAACGCTACTAAAGGACTGATTGATTCTCTGATTAGCCGATTCTGATTGACTGATCTTGACTACTAAATTTTTCACTTAATGGTCAAATGAATTAACTGCTGAGTTGACTGTCTGTCTCTCGATTTCTCTCTCTCTCCATATATTGTGTGCCGTCTCCAAGGGGCGTGGCCTTGAATTGTTCGTGAGTAGACCAAGTGATCTAATTTGTTCGTTACTTCCACTCTTTGTGTGGAGTTCCGACAGATATGTCTATCTGTTGCGCCTACATATTTCCCATGTCTCAGATTTATTTTAAGTGCAGGGAATCGCTTGTCTCTTACCGTTCCTTGTGAAATTTTGCTGTCCAAAGCCTGTCTTTGTTCATCTTCCCTGTTGTCTCCCGTTGTGACCTTTGTGCTGATAACTATTATCAACACGCGTATGCTTGTGTGTTCCCGTGTGACTCGGACAACCCGCCTGCTTTTATATCTATTTGATATATATATATTGTTTCTTTTTCTAATTCTCTTCGGTTCTTTATTTATTACACATGGCATATTATTTCCTTAATATAACCAAATAGCGATATTTAGGATTAGATAGATTCCCCGAGAGTTTATTTGTGGAGTTCCTCGCCGAGCCTATTCAATCCTGATATTTGGGTGCCACAAGCCTTCCTCTTTTACATCATGAGCCCCACAAGGCCTCTGCCCACCGACCGTATGCAAGAACAACGTCGGAAGGGCTGTCTTCGCCGTCTCAATGCCTTCGAATAGACATGGCAATCGAATTCTCATTTTTTCTGATAAAAAAACTTGGTCGTGTACATGACCAAGCACTCTGCCTCCGTGATGATGTTTGTCGTCGTGGTTTCAAATGGCGAGAAGATGCCGCTAGTGCTGTTCGCGGCCGGTGACAGGTGCACCGCGGCCAATTACATGGACATCTTGGCCACGAAAGCCCTTTCATGGGTGAGAAAGATCACTAAGAAGGCGAATCCCATCTGTCAGTAGGATGGTGCTCCGCCCCACATGGCCAGCAGCGTGGAAGAGTGGTTGGGGTCAAACATGAACTTCTGGTCACCGCAGTTGCCCGACCTCAATCCCTTCGACTACAGCTTATGGCTGCATGTTGAGGGCATGGTAGCAAGGTCTGCCACAGCAAAATCGATGAGCTAAAGTCCTCCGTTCAGTGCTTGTGGGTCAGCATAAGGAATGACTTCTTCCACAATGGCCTTCAAGTCTCGGCTGGAGAACGTGCTTGCAGCCGAGGGCAGCCACATCGATTATTATTCAAACTTAAACCTATATATATATATATATATATATATATATATATATATATATATATATATATATATATATATATATGTGTGTATTAAAACAATAAAAATGTGTCTAACTGTATTAAACTATCATTCTGTTCTTTGTTGAGAGCGTCATAACGAGTGTAACAGAACTTTTGCAATAACTGGTACAATCACTATAGAATCTAAACTCTAAAGAGATCTCTTCCATGCGGGTCGCATTAGCTTCTTCTTAAGATGTTTGCAGGGCATATGGTTGCTGTAAAATTGCTGAGGAGTCTGGTTTGGTCAAATTGAATCGGGCTTTGACGTCTTTAAGTCTTGTGGCTAAGAAAGCGGAAAAGAGGCTTTGGAGATGAAAATAGTCTACGAATCCACGCCAAGATTTTCGTTGAACAAATGCATCATGTAGTCAGAATAAAAAAAATGACTAATCCGCATTAACCTAACCTAACCAGGGAGGTGGATAATTAGTAGGTTGGTAATTCTTTGCACACTCAGATCAAAGGACCCCTACCCTGACTAACCAACCTGATTAGCTGTTAATTGTCCGAGGTTTTGGCTGAATGCCGAAAGCCGCCGTAGCTCGGTTCTCTCCGAGAGAAATGCTCGGAAAGGGGACATCGAAGCCAGGTGCCTTGCAGCAAGAAATGGGCTGATTGAACAGAACTGCCCCCAAATCTTAATCTTTCCTTATTAGCTTACTTAGTATTAAACAAGCTCCTCATTATTACATTATTCTCAGAATCTACATCAGTCCTTAGCATATTAGATATATAATTTGTATAAATGCGTTAGAAACTACTATCAGAACAAAAAGTGTGAATATTACATCTAATTATAATTATAGACTAATAGAAAATACAAGAAATCCAAAAAAGACAATAATAACTAAAATGTTAAAGCATAATTTCCTCAAATAGAGTATGGATTATTCGGATTAGTAAAAATGAAATTCGTACTTTAACAAATTATACACCATCCAGAGAACAGCAGTATGGGATCCATGTTGGTGTGAAAAGATGAAGGGAGAGGGGCGAAATTGGATGGACGATAAATAATATTAGAAAGTAACGTAAGTGAAGAGACGACGAGGGTAATTGCTGGAACATTTGCACGAAACGTGGATGGCATGGCCTTGAGAGCTCCGCAAAGACCAGCCACTGAATATGAAAAATTAAATTACAAAGAACCGTCTCTGCTATAATGAGCAATGGAACGATTCATTGTGCACGAACAATAGCTTAGCGATTGTGGAATATGACCTCCGGGGATACAGACAGACAGGAGAAAACTTAAAACAGAGAATAAAGAAAAGACACACAGAGAGCGACGTGGTGTAGTCTGTTGCCCTTCCGGATTGGCACACCGAGTAATGCAGTGCCATCGGATGGCGCTTCGCACCCTACTGTAGCTAAAAAGAAAGAGGATGCACTATTCTTTAGTACTAATTTATTTTTAAAAGGTAACGCGATAAAGTGGAGAAGTTAAGGGAAATAAAATGTGTGGAAAGTACCGAGTCGAATTAGCTAAAGAGGGTGATCCAGGAGTGCCTAGGACCCCCTGGAAGGTGCGCAACTAAAATGGAGGGAGGTTTAAGAGGATTAGGGGACCTTTCAGTTATTAGCGACTCGAGTCGTATCTTAACATGGCATCTCCCACACATCTTTACTTCTACCCACCTCACTAGGTCCTTTAGAAAACTTTTTTAAAGCAACCGCGTCTTTTGGCCGTTGCTTGTTATCGTTTAGAACTAACCCTCCCATAAATGAAAAATAGATTTAGAGGATCGAATTCCTCGGGCATAATTTAACCAACGAAGGCATATCTCATTGATTCCTGACAAAATACAGCCAATAATAAATTAATAAGTTTCATTTTGATCAAAAAGTATTTCCTTTAAACCACAGATCATATTATAATGACGAGCGAATGTAAGAAATGAGGTAATATTATTTTAATTAAGCATCATTGGGTAAATTTGCACGTCTATTGCCCTGCCTGGGTAAATAAGTGTACATACGTGCTCGTAATAAGCTGTACACGAACAATTATATTCGGACATAATTAATGAGTACCCGAGGGTTATCGAAATATTGAAAGGTCCGAATATTGAAGCAATTTTTTCAAAAGGGAATAATGTAGATTGAAATATTCCGTTGAATTGCCCCCAAAGCTCCCTTTTTGTAAGATTTTAAAGTAAAGTTTGGTTAATTAAACCCGTAAAACAAGACTTATATTTATAAAATCATGCATGGTAACTTAGATAGCAATACAAAATATAAAATGATAGAAAATTCAGCAACCTTTTTTTTCTTCTTTTTTTCGGAAAAAAAACCTTATAAAATTGTTTAAGATTGTCTGCTCTTTAGTATTTTCCTAAAGTGTGAAATGAAATTGTCATTGAACAAATTAATGATGCTATATACGAACCTAAATTTGAGGCTCCATTTCTCAACTAGATTCGAGTTTTATTCCATTCCCTGCCACATCAAACACAAAGGCAATAATAATTTCTTCCAAGCCAAATTTGACCTCTCGCAGCGAAAGGGCGCATTTGCTGCAGTATCTGGTCCAATTACAGCCCCAAGCACTCCCCCTCTTCTCCATAAATCCCCACCATAAACCTCATCCACGCACACCAACCATCACTTGCTCGTCGGTCTGCTCTCTCTCTCTCTCTCTCTCTCAATCTCTCACTGTTTCTCACGCAACAAAAAAGTTCCTTATCACGCTTAGCTTGGCGCACCAGTGTTTTAACAGTTCTGATATTTTTTCTGTACTGCGTAAGATTATTTTCTTTTGCTACCACTGCTTTTCCAATTTACGTAGGTCTGTTTTCTTTTGCGAAATACTAAGGCGATGCGGCGAGTGAACCCTTTCGGTTGAATCGCGGGCTAGCCTCGTTCTTCAAAAAACGATGAATGTTAAAATTTTTCCTCCACGTAAACAGTTCGCCATCGCATAGGCCTGCTAAGAGATGACGTTGGCGTGTGGCGAGAGTAGAGCCTAGCTATTGTTACCTTGTTGAACGATTTCTTCACCGCTGTGTTTACAAGAGAAGGAGACGGTACCACTCCGAGGTCGGAGGTCTATCTCGAAGAAGGGGAGAACTTAAGCGAGATAATATTAGCCGGTGAGGAAGTGGAGGCTAGAATAAAGAACCTTAAGCCGTACAAGTCTCCCGGTCCAGATGGATTTCTCCCTAGAATCCTTCAGGAAGTGAGCGGTGAAGTTGCGTTACAACTTATTGCGATCTTTAACGAATTACTAGAAAGAAAAGAGGTGCCAGAAGACTGCAGGACGGTGGACGTTACTTCCATATTTAAAAAGGAAGAGTGCGAAAACCCGGATAACTACCGGCCTATAAGTTTGACTTCCGTTATGGGCAAAGTGCCAGAGAGCATGATCGCAGATAGTATAAAAAAACACTTAAAAACAAAATCTTGATCCTGGATTCCCAAGACTGGCTTCGCATGAACCGATTGTGTTTCACAAATCTATTAGAGTTCTTTCACAGCATTTTTGGTTAGAACGATCGTAATCGGACTGTGGACATCTTATACCAAGACTTTAAAAAGACATTCGGTAAGGTACCACACCGCAGGTAGATGCGCAAAGTCCGTGCGGTTGGCTTCACCGGTAAGGTGACCGACTCGATTGAGAGCTGATTGTCAGACCGGCGACAAAGAGTGATATTCAACGGAGTAGCCTCGAGTTGGGTTACCGTGAGTAATGGGGTTCCCCAGGGTTCCGTGCTTGGTACTCTATTGTTCATCCTCTATATAAAGAATATAGACTGTCGTAGAATGACTCCCGACGATATACCATATATCACTATTCGTTGAGGGAACTTCCTTAATTATCTCTAGAGTGCGTTTTTACTGTCTGGCGGCCGATATTATGTATCTTCAAAATGCTTAAGAAGTGGAACTGAGCTCAAGGATAATAATATTGCTATCATTAATAAAATAGAGTTTTATTAATAATAACTATCAGCAAACACAAAAACGGAAAATATTGACAAACAGAATGGAAAGGGTCGTGGAGACTCGGGCTAATCCAAGGATTTAAGGGATCAAAAAAGGTAAAACAAATATGGAGTTAAAGAGATGGGATGGTTCGATAAACCATTTAAAGCAAAGGATAGAATTGACAAATAAGGGATCAATACTCAAAAGGTGACGCTTGGCTTACGTAACTTCAGTAGGGTGCAGTGGAAGGTACTTGAAGGAATATTCGGTCCGCTGGCGAGTTCCAGCAGAAGGGGGGGGATAAAAGGATCCTGACGTGGCGTCTTGGAAAGGAGAACCGTTACTCGACGAACGGCTTGACGAACAATGGCTGTTCTAGGTTGTTCTCTTCTGAACAAAGGGGGGGATGAGAACCGTCTCTTGTATACGGGCTCAAGAACAATGGCTGTTCTAATGTTGTTCTCCTTTGAACAACAGGGGGGTGAGAACCGTTTCTTGGCGAAGGGCTCAAACCGAACAATGGCTGTTCTAATGTTGTTCTCCTTGAACAACAGGGGGGGGATGAGAACCGTTTCTTGGCGAAGGGCTCAAAACGAACAATGGCTGTTCTAATGCTGTTCTCCTTGAACAACAGGGGGGGGGATGAGAACCGTTTCTTGGCGAAGGGCTCAAAACGAACAATGGCTGTTCTAATGCTGTTCTCCTTGAACAACAGGGGGGGGATGAGAACCGTTTCTTGGCGAAGGGCTCAAAACGAACAATGGCTGTTCTAATGTTGTTCTCCCTTGAACAACAGGGGGGGGGAAGCCTTGGGGACTTGACGTCGGAAAGGCTCGAACCTTTGGAACTCAAGGAATATTGTCCTCCTTCTGGACAAGTGATGGTGAATCTCGAGGTCGAGGTCCCTTGGCGCACAAAGGGAGAGAGGGTCGTGGTGATGTTTCGCGACGAAAATCTGGATCTCCAATCTGATCTTAGTGGTAAAGTTTCCATATAAATAGCCAGGACATCTCCTTGGCGTGGGGGAGAATGGGGTGGAAGCTTCGAGGGAACGCACAGCTGGGCCGGAGAAAAATGCCTTATCTGTCCATAAGCCTAACTCGATCTGGCGAGGTCGGCGTATGGGGGCGAACGGGGGGGACGATAACCTCCTTGTTTAAACATTGGCGTCCGGTAGCTGTTGATAAGATCCAAGCCTCGAATCGAAGATGCACGTGGGCAGCCTCATGGTTTTAACTAAAATGTGATAGAAGTTGAAATTAACTCGTTCTATCACACCCCTCCATTCCAGGGGAAGTTGTCACTTCGAAAAAAAAAGAGAGAAGGGACAACGATAGAGCTCCGTTGTAGGGAACTCGTTTTCTTGTACCAACCGTATCTTCCTGCACCTAACTATTATTACCTCAATCCATGATTATTTTGATCTTTAGATTACAGGGGAAAATAACCTTTAATACAACTTAATAAAAAAAAGGCATGGAACAATGAAATGATATAAACTTAGTACATACGGGACAAAATAATTTATACGTAAATTAATAAGAACAAATATATATACATACAAAAAATTAGACATTGAGCGTTACAAAATTCAGACATATACATTAATTAATTATATTACAAAAGAATCTTAAATTAAGTCGTACAAGACGGTATATACCTACATGGAGATACTAATCCTATGAATACAATTGTTCTACGCTATTCGGTAACGCATTCCTACTGAGTGCGTCAGCGACCTGGTTATCGGAACCTTTAATCTAATTTATTTTAAACTGATACTCTTGCAAGAGTAAACTCCAGCGCATGATGCGGCCGTTTGAGTGTCTCAAATTCCTAATATAGGCTAACGGACGGTGGTCGGTTCCTATTTGAAAATCTTTACATATCAAGTACAGCTTGAATTTGTCTATGACCCAGATAATTGATAGAGCTATCTTTTCTCTAGTGGCATATCTCTTTCCGCGTGGTAATAATTGACGACTAGCATATGCAACTGGATGACTCGTTCTGTCATCCACGTATTGAAGGAGTACACCTCCAATGCCCTCGTTGATCACGTCGGTCTTAACCCCAAAGGATTTTTCCGGGTTGGGCAACTTAAAAATGGGGGCAGAAATGAACTTACTTTTGAGCTGATTAAAATGGGAAACAGCGACATCATTCCAACGTAAACGATCGGAGAAATTCTTTTCCTGAAGGGGGCATAGGGGGGCCGAAATTGCAGCGAAATTCGGAACAAATCGCTGATAGGGAGAAGCTGATCCTAGGATCGATCTCAATGGCTTCTTTGTAATCAGGAGGGGCATGTCGGCGATTGCCTTAATCTTGTTCTCGTGGGGACCTGACTTGCTTTGTCCTATTTTGAAACCCAAATATTTGATGGTTTCGTGGGCAAACTGGCATTTGCTGGGGCCAATGGTGAGGCCATTTTCACGCAGTTGCTCGAAAAGAGCTAATAGGGTGGATAAATGGTGATTCCATTTAATTAGTTCTTGGAGCTGACTCTTCTGACGTGGTGTCAGCTGCGCGTCACTATCCAGGTCAGAGGGTTCCAAAGACTCGCCTGGTAGAAAAGGAGGAGGGTAATCGGCATCAGGTTGGATGCACACTGTCTGGATTACATTAAGGGACTCCGCGGGGCAGTCCTCTTCAAGCGCCGATGCTTCGTCCAGTTCTACGAAGGTATCTCCATGGGCGCGTTGGGGGTTCTTTATTTCTTGGGGTCCAGGGACAGTCTCCGTGTCCTTGTCTGGGGCCTTATCACCTAAGGGTGTTAGTGAATCACATTCCTCTTTTTCCGTCCTAAAGTCCTGGTTAGGGGTCTCCGAGAAATCGGACGGTATCGGGGTTCTGATGGGGACGGGCTCCTGGGCTTCTTTCTTATCTCGGCCTTGAGGAAGGGCGGCCTGAAACACAGGGTCGAAGCTTACTTGGGGGCTCTGTCCTATAAGTAAAACAGAATTTTATGGGTGCTACAATGACTTCAGCCCAGCCATTATAATATTGACACTGCAGGTAACATCTAGCGACGGGGAATCTGTTCGCCCGCCCAAGGTAGTCACGTACCACCGCAAATTTTTCGTGGTTAGAGGCCACTGGGAGGAGTTCGTCGGACACGATGAAGCCCGTACATCCTGTGTCCCTGACGAGAGTCGATACTCGGCAGTTGTCCACGCTGCCCTCCTCATATTTCAAAGTTCCCGCTGAACTTTTATCAAAAAAAAAATTTACCTGGTGGCCTGACGGATGGGGAGAAGTTTCTGCTTGGGTCTGCACCACCGGGGGAGCCGGGGTTGCATTAATCTGGTGAACTTGGTGGGCTGGTCCGCTTTTAAGCCTAGAATTTTGGGGGCAATTCCAGCTCATGTGGTTTTCTACACCACAGGTGAAGCATATGGTTGGTCGCTTCGGGAAGAGAGATGGAGGAGAAGTCTTAACGGGAGGTTTGGAGTCCCGTTGTTGGTTTTGGGGAAAGAAGTTTGGGGGTTTTACGGGGCTCGGAAACTTTGTCAGCTTTCCTGGGAAGGGGCGCGAGTCCGTCCTTCTTTCTTCTCGTTGGATTTTTTTTTCTCGTTCTTCTCGTCGGATTACTCTTTCCCTTTCTATTACTTCCATTTTTCTTTGAAATTCTCCTTCAATCCGAGCTAATTCAATCTGATGGTCAGCTTGTCATATCCGTTCCTCTCTTTTTCTTTCTTCTCGTTGTATTTCTCTTCTTTGCTCCTCTTGAATGTACTTAATTAGTTCTTTTCCGGAAAGTCCACAGGACTCTCCTTGCGCTTTAAAGATTTCGAACGGAGTCATCTTTGCACTTGGGGGCGCACTAGTCAACCAACTAAAATTCCTCGCAACAAGAATTATGCCTCTATAGAATTAGCCTACCTAAATATGGGCACTGACCTATTCGTACTTGGTTTCTCAATCTAAATAACCACTGACTAAAATCACAAAAAAAAAACACAAACAAATTATTATAACAGTTCCTTGAGCTACTCCAGCTTCTTAAGTTTAAAAAAAAGGGGGATAGCAATCGTTAAAACAAAAGGGGACTACTATATTCTATTATTATAACGAATAACACTATGCTTTACTCGACTGAGACCAGTGTTTGCAAAGATATAGCGTTAAACCTTACACACCTGATACCAAATTTAAATAGTATATATATATATATATGTCGTAGAATGACTCCCGACGATATACCATATATCACTATTCGTTGAGGGAACTTCCTTAATTATCTCTAGAGTGCGTTTTTACTGTCTGGCGGCCGATATTATGTATCTTCAAAATGCTTAAGAAGTGGAACTGAGCTCAAGGATAATAATATTGCTATCATTAATAAAATAGAGTTTTATTAATAATAACTATCAGCAAACACAAAAACGGAAAATATTGACAAACAGAATGGAAAGGGTCGTGGAGACTCGGGCTAATCCAAGGATTTAAGGGATCAAAAAAGGTAAAACAAATATGGAGTTAAAGAGATGGGATGGTTCGATAAACCATTTAAAGCAAAGGATAGAATTGACAAATAAGGGATCAATACTCAAAAGGTGACGCTTGGCTTACGTAACTTCATTAGGGTGCAGTGGAAGGTACTTGAAGGAATATTCGGTCCGCTGGCGAGTTCCAGCCGAAGGGGGGGGATAAAAGGATCCTGACGTGGCGTCTTGGAAAGGAGAACCGTTACTCGACGAACGGCTTGACGAACAATGGCTGTTCTAGGTTGTTCTCTTCTGAACAAAGGGGGGGATGAGAACCGTCTCTTGTCTACGGGCTCAAGAACAATGGCTGTTCTAATGTTGTTCTCCTTTGAACAACAGGGGGGTGAGAACCGTTTCTTGGCGAAGGGCTCAAAACGAACAATGGCTGTTCTAATGTTGTTCTCCTTGAACAACAGGGGGGGATGAGAACCGTTTCTTGGCGAAGGGCTCAAAACGAACAATGGCTGTTCTAATGCTGTTCTCCTTGAACAACAGGGGGGGGATGAGAACCGTTTCTTGGCGAAGGGCTCAAAACGAACAATGGCTGTTCTAATGCTGTTCTCCTTGAACAACAGGGGGGGGATGAGAACCGTTTCTTGGCGAAGGGCTCAAAACGAACAATGGCTGTTCTAATGTTGTTCTCCCTTGAACAACAGGGGGGGGGGGAAGCCTTGGGGACTTGACGTCGGAAAGGCTCGAACCTTTGGAACTCAAGGAATATTGTCCTCCTTCTGGACAAGTGATGGTGAATCTCGAGGTCGAGGTCCCTTGGCGCACAAAGGGAGAGAGGGTCGTGGTGATGTTTCGCGACGAAAATCTGGATCTCCAATCTGATCTTAGTGGTAAAGTTTCCATATAAATAGCCAGGACATCTCCTTGGCGTGGGGGAGAATGGGGTGGAAGCTTCGAGGGAACGCACAGCTGGGCCGGAGAAAAATGCCTTATCTGTCCATAAGCCTAACTCGATCTGGCGAGGTCGGCGTATGGGGGCGAACGGGGGGGACGATAACCTCCTTGTTTAAACATTGGCGTCCGGTAGCTGTTGATAAGACTCCAAGCCTCGAATCGAAGATGCACGTGGGCAGCCTCATGGTTTTAACTAAAATGTGATAGAAGTTGAAATTAACTCGTTCTATCACATAGACGATGAATTGATTTGCTCGATATTCAAGTTTGCCGACGATACAAAGTTAGGAGGCGGTGTGAGCTCAAGCGAATACCAGAAGTTCGAGACTTGGCAGATGCCATTCGAATTTGACAAGTGCAAAGTGATGCACATCGACCATGCTCATCATCGAGAAGACTACTAGTGTTAGGTAGAGTTCTGGAGGTGACTGAACTGGAAAAGTACTTAGGTGTGCAAATCAGCATCGACCTAAAATTTTCCAGGCAGTGTGCCGAGGTATAAAAAAGGCACAAAGACTATAGGAATACATAAAGAGGCAATTTTGGTTCCGCATGGAGATTGACCTCAACTTGTATAACTCTAGTACGCCGTTAAATTCTGATACCCTACTCTGTGTAATGTCCTAGATCAAATAAGCAGATTGTTCTCGCCTTGTACAACTCTCTAGTCAAGTCACACCTTGAATACGCCTTTCAATTCTAGGCCCAACACTGCAAAAGGACATTGAACGGCTTCCCTTGCCTTAGACATAAAAATTATCAGCATAGGCTACGAGAATTGGGAATGTTCTCCCTGCAAGCGCGCCGGTTAAGGAACAGCTGATTGAAACTTTTAAGATAATACGAGGAGTTGAAAACGTAGATCAGAGGAGGATGTTCACGTTGAACGCAGATGGTACACGTAACCACGGTTACAAACTGGAATTACTGCAATTCCATACTAGCATTTGTGGCAACTTCTTCTCGTACAAAATCTGGGAAAAGTGGAACCGTCTACCGCCAGAAATGGTGAACAGTTCATCAGTTGAACAGTTCAAATTTCGACTTGATGAGGTAATCCACACCTTGACCTAAATGGTACCACCTTGGTATAGATTCTAGATTAGAGGCAAGTAGATAGGTTTCAACTTTTTCACAGCACATTCAGGTATCATTTCCGCTTTCTGGCCTGCAAAAGAGAGCGGGAGAGCCTTCACATATGCTATGCTTTTTCTTATGGCCTAGGTTAGGGCCTTCCAAAAATGGTACCTACACGGTATGGTCAGCAATATCTTTTGATGTATTACTTTTACTTGTAACTTTTCCTCCCCTCTCTTTCTCTTTCTCTCTCTATTTCCCTCTCTCTTAATCTATCTCTCTCTTTCTCTTTCTTTCTCTCTCTCGCTCTCTATCTCACTCTTACTCTTTCTCCTGCTCTCTCTTCCTCTTTCTGGCTCTATCTTTCTATTTCTCTCTCTCTCTCTTAACCCCTCTCTTTTTCTTCCTCTTTCTCTATCTTTTTCTTTTTCCTCTCTCTCTCTTTATGTCTTTCTCTTTCCCTTTCTTTATTTTTCTCTTTCTCTCTTCTAGTCTCGCTCTTTTTTTTTTATCTCTTTCCTATCTAGCTCTCTTTTCTCTATCTCTCTCTCTTTATCTCTCTTTCTATCTCTCTTCAATCTCGCCTTCTTTTTATTTTTCTCTCACATCATACATCTATTTATCTCTCCTCTCTCTCTCTTTCTGTTTCTCTTTCATTCTCTCTCTCTTTCTCTTTCTCTTTCGTAAACGTTTTTCCGCCCGCCAACCCTAATCGAAGGAGATGATAGGAAGTTGTTTAATTGTCTCTCCTCTATCATTAGAAGAAACAACAATAATATGGGGTGACTTGATTTTCCAAAAGTCGATCTTATAGCAATCACATCAGACAGGTAGAAAGAAAGACTAATGGTCTTTTTCCAAGATTAACTCCTTTTTCATAAGGTAGTGGAACCAACGAGGGACAAAAATATCCTCGATTTAGTTTTAACCACGGATGAATTTTTTTTTGCCAAACGTTCGAGTTGGAAAGCCGTTCGCGAATAGCGACCACAAAACATTAGATTTAATATAAAGGGAAGCCTATCCCTAAATGACAGCTACCAACTTGTTCGGTTGTTAGGAAGAGGCAATTTGGATCTGTTTCGTGATCGTAAACTGCTCCTCGATTAGGATTCAAGAGGGGCACCTATCAGAGGGCGGGGAAGAAACATAAGATACTGAATGATCATTTCGTAAGCGTCTTTACTGTTGAGCAGATGGCGTAGTTAAACACATTAAGTGAGGAATCATTTTAAGCGAAAAAAGGATGCTTTATGAAGAAGAAAAAGAAGAGAAGCAGAAAAGAATAGTAGAACAAAATATGAAGAAAAAAAAGTAGAAGAAAAGATTTCAAAAATGAAGAGTAGAAGGAAAGAAAAGAAGTAGAAAGGAAAAGTAGAAGAAAATATGAAGAAATATAAGATTAGAAGAAAAGAAAAGGAAAAGTAGAAGAATGGAATAAGAAAATAGAGAATGGAATGAATGAAGAAGAAAAAGAAGAGTAAGACAAAAATGAAGAACAATAAGAGTAGAAGAAATAAGAAGAGAAAGAAAGTTAGAGAGAGAGAAGAAGAAAAGGAAGAGTAAAAGTAATTATAAGAAAAAGAAAGTTAGCAGGAAAAAAAAGAGTAGAAAAACCGAAGAAAAAGAAAGTTAGCAGGAGAGAAAAAGAAAAGGAAGAGTAGAATAAAAGAAGAAAAGAGATAAGAAGAACGGAAGAAGAATAGAAAAAGAAGAAGAAAAAAAGAGTAAAAGGAAAGAAGATAAAATCTAGAAGCAAAGTAAAATAAAAGAAAAGTATAAGAAAAAAGAATAGAAGAAAAAGAATATGAAAAAAGTGTACAAGAAAAGAAGAAGAAAAAAAAGTAGAACAAAAATAAGCGAAAAAAACGAAAATTCGAAGAAAGAAGAACAAGAAAAGAAATATAGAAGAAAAGATGAATTTAAGAAAATAAAAAGAAGAGTAGACAAAAAGAAATAAATAATATGAAAAAGAAGAGTAGAAGAAAATAATAAGAAATGTGGCAGAAAGAAGAAGAAAAGAAAGGTAGGAGAAAAAAAAAGAATAAAAGAAAATGAAAGGTAGAATAAAAGAAGAATAGAATAAATTGAAAGGTAGAATAAAAGAAGAAGAGTAAAAGAAAATAATAATAAAAAATGCAGAAACAAAGAAGAGTAGAATAAAAAGAAGAATAGAAAAATAAAAGGAAAAGAACAGTAGAAGAAAAAGAGGTAGAAAAAAGAAAATGAAGAGTACAAGAAAATAAGAAGAAGAGAAAAATAGAAGAAGAGAAGAATATAAGAATATAAAAAGAAAAAGACGAGGGGAAGAAAGGAAGAGTAAGAGAATAAAAGAAAAAGTAGAGTAGACGAATTGAAGAACAAAATGGAGAGTAGAAGAAAAGAGAAGAAGCAGAATATGATTATGGTGTGGTGGCCCCACAAAATAAGGCGGAGTGGAGGGAGGGGGGTTCTACGACATAGCCTCGTTCAACAATGGAAGAGGGTTTTTGCCTATCAATCGGAAGAGGCGAGAGAAAGAGACAAGATTAGCCTCGCCTAACCAGAACTGAAGATAATAACGAAGCTCAATAACCTCGAGTGCTGAGGCCGGAGGGGCATACTGCAGAGCTGTTGCAAACAAGTTTCTATAGACTAACCTGGATTCTGACGTAGGAATCTTCCTCTCCTATGTGCGAGTTCCGGTGTTGTTTAATTACGCCGATTGTCCCTTCTCACTGGAAACCAAATTCACATAATGAACAGAATGGCAATTACAGGCGAGATCGATTGCAACTAGAGTCATTCTTCTTCGCGAGGATAAGGGAGGGGGGGGGGGAAGGGAGTGTAGATTTGGAACCCCTTTGGTTCCAGGATCCGGGAATGAAGAGTGATGTTTTGGTGTTTGAAGTGAGGAAGAGAGATAGAAGATCCACCGGTGTTACTAATGGATATGTCTGTGGATGGAGCTGCCTGTGCCCTTGTAGAGATCGAACCTCGTAAGGAGACAAAGCGGCGCAGAATGATGTCTAGTTCAGGAGAGTTGCGTCCCATCCTGACCCGAATGGCCATTTTCAATTCCCAAATTTTACAAACTTTTTGATTCTGATGCCTCGTTTGGTTTACGGTTTATATATATATATATATATATATATATATATATATATATATATATATATATATATATATATATATATATATATATATATATATATATATTGGGATGAGGAATGAGTTCTTGCGGTTTTATCAAATTTATTCATTACCTTTAACAATTTTCGATTTTTTTTTTTAATTGATAACAATATGCAATTTAATCAATAATGTATTCTCCGTTGTTATTGACGATTTCTTCCCAACTTTCAACTAGTTTTTCGATGCCTCTGCAATAAAAATCTCTGGATTTTGACTCGAAGAATTCGTCTAACCAGGTTCTTAATTACACATCAGTATTCAACGAAACGCCGCGCAAATTGTTGGAGAGCAATCAGAACAGATGGAAATCCGATGGAGCCAAGTCTGGTGAATATGGAGAATGCGTCAGGATTTCCCAATTAAGCGTTTGGATGGCGTCTTTTGTCATATTGGTAATGTGAGGACGAGCATTGTCGTGTTGCAGAAGGACTCCATAACGTCGATGTGGTCGCTTTTCACGAATAGCTTCGGCGAGTCGATACATTTGTTGAACGTAGAGTTCTGCATTGGCCATCTCGTTGCTCGCAAGGAGCTCATAAAGAATGATGCCATCACAATCCCACCACACACACAGCATCGTCTTTCGTGGATAAAGTCATTGCTTTAATCGCGTAAGTGTTTTTTTTATTGGGGCTAAGCCATTGTTTTCGATGGTTCATGTTGACATAAACACACCACTTTTCGTCACCAGTGATGATGCAGTGAAGAAATATGTCCTTATATCCACAAGTAGCCTTGTGACGAGCAAGCAAAACTGCGCCAATTGTGGAGCGTTGAAGTTTGTTGCCTTCGCTCAAAGCGTGCGGAATCCATGAACCGAGTTTTTTAACTTTTCCCATCGAATAAAGGTGATTCACTACCGTTTTCTGATCACACGCCAATTGTACAGCCAATTCTCTAGTCGATCGAGGAAGGTTTTCATGAAGAAGGTCGTTCAATCGATCTTCATCCAACTTAATAGGGCGACCAGAACGTTCTTCGTCATTAAGATTGAAATGACCGTTTATGAAACATGAAAACCACCATTGAGCTGTCCTTTCTGATAAAGCATTTTCTCCGTACACAGCACAAATACCGCGACGAGCTTTGGCTGCGTTTGCATTGTTCCCGTCTCGATTGAAAATGAATAACAACAAGTGTCGAAAATGCGCCTTTCTTTCAACTTGACATTCCATTTTGAGGGTACAGAACAAAAATTCAATTAACACAACTTTCAAATAAACCGCAATAACTTATTACTCAACTTAAAGACGTAGCCTAAGCAAAAGCCTAATAGTCTACGCTGTTAAGAGACGTAGCCTAACTTTTGCAAATTTTTCTCTCATTATTTATTATTGTTTCTTAATATGTCCAAAAATCACGTCAATAAAACTTAAATCAACACAACATTCAAAGAATCGCAAAAACTTATTCCTAAACGTAATATATATATATATATATATATATATATATATATATATATATATATATATATATATATATATATATATATATATATATATATATATATATATATATATATATATATATATATATATATATATATATATATATATATATATATATATATATATATATATATATATATATATATATATATATATATATATATATATATATATATATATATATATATATATATATATATATATATATATATATATATATATATATATATATATATATATATATATATATATATATATATATATATATTGTGAGTTAGAAAGTCCCCCAAACCCCTCCTGTCGAAAAAAATTAAGTTGGCGATGTTTGCTGAAGCAGATTTGCCAATTATGGTTCACATACACACACACTTATGTAGAATCCTCTCCGCGCGCGCGCGCACACACACACACACAAAAAAAAAAACAAACATACAAAAGAAATCCTCTGGAAGATTCAGTAATTCTTTGTGAGCCAATTAACAGTTAATTGATTTAGAAATTTGCCACTGCAAAATATTAATTATAATTATTATTACAATAAGCGGGGGTTTTGTATAGCGCCTTCAAGGCCACGAGCCTTTAGAGAGCGCTCGTCTCCTTATTAACGGAAGGCTTGGGAGAAAAGGTGCGTCTTCGAAACACGCTTAAAAGCAGCCGAGGTGTTGTGTGTGTGTTAGGTTGGGGGGGCGTCTGGAATACCAGCAAGACATCTCTCTCTTTATCTCTCTCTATCTCTCGTTCTCTCTCTATTTATCTCTTTCTTTCTCCGTCTCTCTCTCTCTCTCTCTCTCTCTCTCTCGCTCTCTCTCTCTTTATCTCTTTCTTCCTCTCTCTTTCTCTATCTATCTATCTCACACACAAACGCGCACACACCTGCTAAGGAGGAAGATTGATGATCTGGGCTACAATTATTGAGACAAGCTGTTAAGGCTTTTCAAAGTGAATGATGGCGTCAAAATGGATTCAAAGGTGTCCTGCAATTTCCTAGAGAACAACTTCCTACCTTGGTTCAAGAGACAGCCAGTAAGGATGAAGAAGTCATTTTTCTTCATTCTGAATAAGGCTGCTTTCTATTCATGCATCCAAGTTCCCTAAGAAATGGTTATAGTCGAAAGGATTTGTAGGAGACTCTATCATGGACTGACCTCCCAACATTTGCGACCTAAATCCAATAGAAAACTTGTGGAACGTCCTGAAGAGAGACATTTAGGCAGGCCGAAGATGACAAGCAATTTGTCAATAATACCTTTGGGAAGCCATTCAAGATGTTACAAAGAATGTTTCTGTTGACTGCATCAAAACTTTGACTTCATCAGTAGTCAAAAGACTGTTCAAACTTATTCCTAAGATGGTTTCCTTTGTCCTTTAGCTCTTGAAGTGTTCTTATTTAAAATTATCTTTCATCTAATTTACCTTTATTTTATTTCTCACATTTACTTCACATAAGGTGCTTAAACTTGCTATACTTCTTTATAATGATTTTTGATACATTATAGTTGAAAACTCTATCTATTCTTATTAATTAAAGATATGCAATTGATCTTTTGACAGATAGTCAATCGAATAATTATTTGTTTATTTTTCTTTCATTTGGTATTTAGATTCCAGATTTTCTGATTACATTTTCTGATCTTGTTTTTCTTAACTTCATGAACCAGGTTATACAATAGTGCACCTGGTTTAAAAGAGCTTTGGTTATTTTTAATAAATGGATTTAATCCCTAGATACACTTTATAGCCCTGAATTGAAACCAAACGATGCGCAAAAGAAAGTAAACTTCAATACGTTTAGAAAACTTATGGTGCTGAAGTGTCCTTAATGAAGTTCTAATCCATGTTTTAAGTGTTGATACTTTCCATGAACTTGTTCTGGGGGATCAGCATATTAAAGGGTTGGAAAATTCAAACGTTAAATCATACAAAATGAAACTTTCCATTCTAAAAAAATATTACTTCTCTACATAAATATACATACATATGCCTTTGTACTATACGACCTGCATACTAATAATATGCAAGTAGATGAGAACGAAGAAAAATTCATCGGAATTTTACTCAGTTGAAATAATATGGTTATTTTGGTATGGCAGTTATCATTATAGATATTTATATAATTATGTTACATCGAAATAGATGTCTCTGCCAAAGACCTTTGCCCATGACTGTATTACAGTTAATTTAAAACAGCTAGCAGCAAATTTTAAACAATTTAAGCAATTCTAAGAAGCATCATTTATGTCTTCTAAAAAGACATTAATTTCTTCATAACCTACTACTTTGGGCATGTTTTTTTTTGTGAATATTTATCTTCTAATCAAAATTCTGATTTGTGTACCCCCATACAAAAGTAATCGGCTAACCAATCATTTTTTACGACCTAATTGTTATTATAGTAAAAAGTGTTGCTTAGAGAACGGCACTCAGCCATTCTCACATAAACTCTCTACAAAGTCGTGCAGTCCGCCTTGATTTGCACCGAAGTGGCCTCTCGTGTGCATACATTTCTACTAGGACTAATACCCCTGTAAAACCCCTCTTTCGGACCACCAAGATATTCAAAGAGACATATATAAGTGCTCCAAAGAAGTCACCCTTGCTGAGACCTCTACAGGGACATTGAGTTTATAAAAAAAGGCAGATTTTATCTCCAAAGACTTTTTAGCGGATAAGATTGAGGTATTCTACATCAGTTGACGTGGGTACAGCCTTCTACAACCATAATTTTCCGGGCCGCTACACCCACCAAATACACTTTCCTACACAATTAAAGAACTACCAGGAGATGCAGTAGGGTCGTTATTATTGCTGCTGACTTTATCTGCCACTCTCTCGCTCCCATCAACCTCTCTCCTGAAACTTTCGAAGTAGTTCGTGCTACTTTTGCCCTAAGCCCCTCGCTCAAAGTCATAAACATATATAGACGACCTGATCACCAATCACATCTCTTATTTGACGAACTAGGTGATCTCCTTAATTTCGTGTCCTTAAACTCCTCCGCCATCGTGGTTGTACTCGGCGACTTCGATATGCAAAAAAACACCACCTCACATCATAGACTACAGACCTCGAAAAGAAAATCGAGAGGCTCAAGGAGGAGCAATCCCACCAGATCCGCAGGCTCAAAGAGAAGTTAAACGAGCTCTCGAGTCCTGTGGCAAACACTACCTCTGCAGAGAGGCCGGGCCCGAATGTGGCAGGAACGCCAAAAGGAAAAAAGAAAAAGAGAAAAAAGACGAAGAAGAAAGAGGAAGAGAGAGAAATAGAAGAAGAAAAGTTAGAAGTTATTGAAAAAGACGACAAGGGGGAAAACATTATAGAGAAGAAGAAGAAGAAAAAAAAGACTGAAAAGACCATGAAGGAAAAGATAGAGGAATCGGAGAGCTTGAGTCAGAAAATAAAGACTCCGAGCTCAGCAGGCAAGTGTGCCAGGGTCAGCCTTGTGGGTGATTCCCAGGCACGGGGCCTGCAGCCCCTGCTAGCGGCCCACCTTCGCACAAGCGTTAAGGTGAGCTGCCTCCCAGGCTGTGGGAATAAGAAGGTAAGAGCTGAGGCCGAGAAGTCTTAGATTTCTGAGACTTCAGTCGTTGCCCTTATGGTAAGTGGCAACGACCTCTACCTGAGAGGAGGTAGGGTAGGCCCTACAAGCGAGATTATGAAGACGGTTATGGGCACTGTCGACGACTGTGGATTGAAAACCTGCCGACGCGTCGTGGTGGGGATGCTCCCGAGGTGGGGTCCAAGCCGGACTGCCCACGTGAGGAACATGTCGCTAAACCGGCGCCTTGCAGACCTCTGTACGGCGGAGGGTGTCTTTTTTGTGGACCCGTACGCCGTATTCTATGGTAGAAAAGACCTCTACCAAAGGGATGGGTGCACCTCTCCTTTAAGGGCAAGGCTTTCCTAGCCAATCTCATCCAGCAAGTCGTGGAGCACACCAAAACGAGTGTCCGGCCCATTGGGAAGGCGAACGTACGCCAGTACGCCCGAGTCACTCCCCAAACAACCTTTTCGGAGGTTGTCAAAAATGGTGCCACCGCGACAACAAAGAAGCCGGGAAACGGAAAAGTATAGGAGGTCCTACATTAGGGGACTCCCTGAAAGTTCTTCTGTTCAATGCGAGGTCAATCAGGAACAAGTTTTCTGAGCTCCGTGGCCTCGTAGCGACGCAAGAACCCGAAATGGTAGCCATAACAGAATCGTGGATAAAAACCTCAAACCGAGACTTTGAAGGCGAATTCACGGTTCCTGGCTACCAACTCTTCCACAAAGATAGGCCAGCCAGAGAGGGTGGCGGTGTAATGTTGTATGTCAAGGATACAATCAAATATACGAACTCCAACATTATATCCGATCACGAGCTCCTAGGCGTTGACCTAGAGATAGGTCCTGTCAGATACAGGACCCTGGTGCTTTACAGACCCCCTTCCAAACCCGTTGAGAAGGACAGGGAACTGTACCAGCTGCTGGGTGAGCTTGTTCAAGGCATAGTGTGTATCGTTATGGGCGAATTCAACAGACAAGTTGACTGCAAAACCAGAGCAGCCTGTGGCGAGAGCGCGCTACTCCTAGAGTTCGCCAAAAACGAGTTCCTCACTCAATGGGTCAGAGAACCGACGAGAGGAGACAATATCCTCGACTTGGTCTTCACCTCTGAGGATGATATCGTTGAGGATGTCTCTGTAGGCAAAGAGCTCGGTGGCAGTGATCACCAGCTATTTAGATTTAGCGTCAAGATCCCGAAGGTAAGGTCTGTTGCCAGTCAATCAAGGAAACTTGACTTGAGAAGAGCAGACTTTGCAAGCCTTCGTGCTGGGCTGACTGATGTAAGGCTAGCGGTATGCGAAGAGGTTGAGGATTCGTGGAACAATTTCAAAAATAAGTTCATGAGTCTTCAATCAAGTTGCATCCCTCTAAAATGCCTCCGTCGGTCTTCTGTTCAACCAAAGTGGTTTAATCGAGAAATCAGCCAACTGCTTAGGGAGAAGAGAAATGCGTACCGGCGATCGAAGATCTTGGGTGCCTTTGATGAGTACTGGAAGCTAGCCAGGAGAGTGAAGTCCACAATAAGGGTGGCTAAGCGTACTGAGGAACTCCGAGTGGCGAGACTCTGCAAGGAGAATCCCAAGTAGTTCTTCGGCTATGTAAATAGCCGTAAACCAATCCATCGTAGGATTGGGCCCTTAGTGGACGAGGAGGGTGCATTAACTCACTCAGATGCAGAAAATGCTAACCTTCTCAATGACTACTTCTCTTCAGTGTTTACTAAAGAGTGTGGTCTCATCCCCCAGCCCACGGATTCCTACTCGGGGGAAAAGCTGGAGGCAATGGACTTCACCGAAGGATAAATAAAGAAATAGATCGCTGACCTACAGGCGTAAAGCAAGGGTTACTCTGATCTTCAATAAAGGAGACAAAAGTCATCCATCAAACTAACGACCTATCAGTTTGACTTCGATAGAAGCTACACTCATGGAAAGCATGATGGTGGACAAAATGACGTCGTATTTAGAGTCAAACCTGCTACTGAGGAGTTCTCAGCACGGCTTCCGAAGGCAACGGTCATGCCTGACGAACCTTGTGGAATTCTTCCACTTCGTTTTCAGTGAGCACGATCGGGACAAGGCGGTGGATGTGGTTTACTTAGACTTTCAAAAAGCCTTTGATAAGGTACTACACCGCCGCCTTCTCCGGCAAGTGCGAGCGCTAGGCATAGACGGAAAAGTAGCCGGTTGGATCGAGAACTGGCTAAGGGGCAGACGGCAATGGGTGGTGGTGAATGGACAGGCTTCTGAGTGGGTTCCCGTTACTAGCGGGGTGCCTCAAGGTTCTGTCCTGGGACCACTACTATTCATCATCCACGTCAAAGACATGGTCGGTAACATGGTTGCCAAGATTTCAAAATTTGCCGACGATACCAAGCTTGGTACGAACGTTGCAAAGGATGGAAATACTGCCCACCTGCAGTAAGATCTTGGGAAGATTGGGGAGTATCGGACACGTGTCAAATGCCTTTTAACTTGGGGAATTCAAAGTAATGCATATCAGCCACAGAAACCCCGAATCTCAGTATATCTTTAGGGCACTGCTCTTGAATCGAGTGACAATGAGAAGGACTTTGGTGTAACTATCACTAACGACCTCAAGTTCTCGAAACTCTGCATCGAGGCAGAGAAGAAAGCCCAAAGGATGTTAGGCTACATAAAGCGCCTGTTTGGATACCGTAACAAGGAGATAGTACTTTGTCTCTACAACTCCCTTGTTCGGCTGCACCTGGAGTATGCCGTACAATTTTGGAGTCCTTCGTTTTGAAAGGACATCGCAAGGTTGGAATGCGTACAAGCTAGGGCAACCAAACTGATTTCTTCTATCTGACATAAAAGCTATGAGTGAGAACAGAACACGCAATCACGGCGTCAAACTTGAACTGAAGCGTTACAACCGCAATATGTGTGGAAATTTTTTCACGTACAGTATCTGCGGTAAGTGGAACGCACTTCCAGTGGAAGTTGTCAACAGTGAATCTGTTGACCATTTCAAGTCAAGACTAGACAAAGTCTTGAAAAGTGGCCGTTCAGGGACGCAAAACAATTGAGAAGCCATGTGCCCGCTCGATTGCTAGGCCCAAGGTACCCTCTTTGAATGGATCGTAAGGTCTCCTAGGGTACTTCCTTTTCTTGTAACTCCTTGTAAGTCTTCGAACTTTTTTCTCTCTCCCAATTCGTCACTTCCCCCACCCACACTCACTCCAACATTCTTGATCTCGTTTTCGCCCAATACCAAGTTCACCAACTTAAATGTTAGATCTGATTACTTCTCCTCCAAGATAGCTTCACTGACCCCCCCCCCCCCCCCGCCTTCCTTCTTCTGACTTAAACATATCCCTTTATTCCTTTTCGCAGTGTCTCTCCTCCTGCATAGGTACTAATGCTCTCC
Source organism: Ceratothoa steindachneri (assembly GCA_963969495.1). Classification (NCBI taxonomy): domain Eukaryota; kingdom Metazoa; phylum Arthropoda; class Malacostraca; order Isopoda; family Cymothoidae; genus Ceratothoa; species Ceratothoa steindachneri. Next base: position 105,587,629 of record OZ018321.1, on the reverse strand, counting down.
TTCGTCCTGCATTCTCTCGCAGATTCCAGGCCCCTTGGTTCTCCAGCACGCACCTTAGGCCAAAAAACACACAAGGGCATGTGAGAGGCGCCTTTCGTCCCGCCCGCACCTGAGACATGGAGAGGGAACCAGCTTCTCTCGCCAAATTTTTTTAAACTCATGAGAACACAGCCCTCCTGCGATCGTCCTGCGAGGCCCATATCTGTAACATCCTTGGAAAAACAAAAAAAATCCTCGTGAAGTTTTTTAAGCTGCTCGGTCGCCTCTCCATCCGCCTTTTGTGCAATTTTCTCTAAAAAAGTAGTTAATATTCGCCCTTGGATCCAGTCTTTGTCTTTTCCCCGTCACAATATAACTCCCCTTACCCCACCTTCTAATATCATTTCCCTCATCCCAGTCTCCCCTTAAGAGTTTATCTCAACACTCCGCTCATTGAAAAATAACCACTCTCCACTTGACACTTTACCACCAAGTCTCGATGCTCAGTTCTACCAGTCATTTTACCACATCTGCTGGGTATCTTCAACGCCTCCCAGTCTCAAGATGAGGTGCCTTCTGACTTTAAACATGCTGCTTTTCGTCCGATCTTAAAGAAATAAAATCTTGACCGTAATAATCTTTTAAACTATCCTTCGATCTCTCAACTTCCTCTTGGCCTTCTTCAGCGTCGCCTAGGTCTATCCTTCCATTTCTATGTTGATAACACACAAATACTTCCCTCCTCTTCCCAAACTAGTTCGTCGTGACCGTCACTAGTTTTTTATCTGCATATGACACGTTTTATGAACGGCTATTGGATAACTTCCTTAAACTCAACAATAACAAAACTGAGGGTCTTTTGATGGGTACCTCAGCAGATGTCGATCACTGTTAAAATGTAGCCCCCTCCCTCAATCTAGGTTGCCTCTCCGATCGTGTTCTCTGACAACTTTAGAAACCTGGTCTTTTCCTTACAGTCAACTTTACTTTCTCCGTAACATCAGTCGTATCCGGTTCGAGATAGCCATCCATGCCTTTCTTACCACCTGCTTTGATTACTGTAATTCTGTTCTCACTGGAGCTCCCCCAACACTACAATTCATCCCTTTCAACTTGCCCATAACTTTGGGGCTTGAATTCTCGTCCGTCGACGACCACTTTCTCGTGCCCCAACGCTACACTGTAAACAGCACTGGTTGCCCATTAAATTTCAAATTTCTTTTAAAGTCCTCCTCCTCACATTTGAAATTCTAAACCTGGCATATCTCGCTTATCTGTCTTCCTCACTGGCTGTGCTCAGACAACAAAGAACATTCGCGCGGGAAGTGCCCTCCTGCTTCCGGTTCCTCACACTAGTCTCTGTTGTATGGGCAGGGTTGCCAGAAGCTTTTTGGGAATAGTAATAAATTCTAATATCAAAAGGTAAAAAATTAAACGAAAAAATAACAAATTTTAAAAATTACTAAATATATGAGATATTATTTATTAATGTCATTCAAAACAATGTTTACTAATCTTTTAGAAAATAGTTTCTTCTTCTGTGTTGCTGTTGTATAAGTTTTCCTGTGTCATTAGTTTAATTAATTCTTGGGGTGGCTTCCATTTTGTGCAATTACATAGTGTAAGTAAGTCGACTCTTAGAATATAAAAGAGCATTCAGTGTTTCTGTTTTCAATAATGATCTGTTTTTCACTTTAATGTTATTTAATAATGAAAATATTCTTTCAGCACAGGCCGAGGAATGAAGTAATACTAGTAGGCTCAACATTAATTTTGACAATAAGGGATATCGAAGTTTATCACCACATTTTTCTTTTGAAACGCTATACCAAAACCTCTCTGGCTCTTTTTCAGTATTACGTCATGTGTCTTCTAAGGTGAACTCTTGCCATTGAAAACAGAAACACTGAATGCTCTTTTTCTAATATAATATTAGGAAACTTTGTGGGCAAGAGTAATAAAAGACTGTAGTTTCCCCATATTAACGTTATCTGGATCCATTGCTTCAAGCAGTTCTACGTTTTTAAAGGTATCATTTGACAAAAAACGGTCCAATATTTGTTTCATTAAACGTACATAAAAGTTCAAAATGTCTATATGAAATTGCTTGAGGTGTATCTCTGTGATTCTTTGGGCATTCTCAATATAAACAGCTTCTACTTTGGCATCGTGGTAGATTTGATCAATTTGAAGGTAAATTGAAGGATCATTAACATTTATTTTCGGTAGATCCTAATTCTTAATTATTTCTCTTTTCACAAAGTAACTTAGAATCGCTTTAATACTGGTAGGTATAGAACTCTTTAATTTGTGTGGTCGAAATGTCTCGGCTTTAAATTCAAGATTCAGCTTGTTAAAAAGGGGTAATATAAATGCTAAATATGAATAATATATATTATTTAGGGGTTTATGTATTGTTCTAATATTGTAGTAGCCAATTTGACAGTATCTTCTAATGCTGCCAAAGTGAGAGCTGCCCACTGATCCAGTATTCTATTTACAACTTGTTCAAGTGGCAGCCATCTTGTACAACTAACGTGCAAAATCTTTCTAGGATCAGAATTAGTAAGCTTCTGAAAATCTTTGTACTCATTAAGACGCTTGGGGCTATTTGCAAAGTATGAATAGATATTTCAAACTAAATCTTCTAACTTGTTTGGAAGTTCTAAGCACGCCTTAGAAGCACATAGGGGCATGAATGACACACGCAACCCTGAACATATAATAGCGGGACCTTTTCCTTTAGTAAATGTTGAAAACCATTTTTCAGACCCATCATTGCACTCGCATTGTCGCTTGCAAACCCGCTAAGATTATGGAAGGAAATACCATGTTTTGGGAAAAAAATAGGCCATGAATTAAAAATTCCTTGAGCATTGCAATCTGTTACCTCAATTAGAGCTAATAATTTATCCACAGTTTTTTGCACATTTGGATCGTAGTATCTGGTTAACAGAACAAGTTGCTTAGTTGTGGAAACATCAGTAGTTTCACCGATAACCAACGAAACTTTTGTCTTATTTAATGTTAAAATGAGCTCATTTAAATAATGCTTATCGAGGACTGCACGAAAAACACTAGTACCTTTAGTTCGGCCGCATTTAATATCTTTGCTAATTGAAGAATCTTTGCAGATATTAGCGACCAGTCCTGGTAAATGATCCAAAATAGATATGGGTAAGTTGTGTTCAGCTACAAAGGCACAAAGTTTTAATTCAGCTGCAACAAACCTTGTTTGAATGAAGCGATGACGTAGTGGGCAGTAGAAAGTCGGTTAATTTGGAGCATTTGCTAAAACTATGTATACTTTTTTTATGCTTTTCTCTATTCGCATGTCTTTCAACCTGTGTTATTCCACCAGCTAGTTCACAATTGCAAAATTTGAAGAATGCTTTATTTTCATTTCCTTTACTCACTTGAATCCATTCTGAAAATCTTTCATCTTTTAGCCAGTCTCTTCTCAATTTTTGTGTATAACATTTAGATAGCTCCAATTTTTTCTTCTCTGGTGTATTTTTTTTATCACTCACTATCAGATAATTCTCTTCTTGAACTCATTGTGAAATACGGGATATATATATATATATATATATATATATATATATATATATATATATATATATATATATATATATATATATAATGACTAAACGAACTTAAAAAACAACACGTACTGCGTAATTCTCATTTGCGCATCACAAGCCAACTCAGTTAATACTACAGTATTATTACAACCATGCGGCAGTGCATTTTCAGGAACAAACAGTCCAAGTTTTGAACAAGAACGATACACGTTTGAAACAACTCTCTTATATTTTATTGTATGTCTAATGTAACAGATATTGGTATTTAAATTAACTTTAAAAATTGAAATAGTAACAACTTCTGATGACGTTGTAACAAAAGTAACAAAATTTGAAAATACAGCAAAGGGTAACACTTTTGGCAACCCTGTGTATGGGTGATCGTACATTCTTTGATGTTGCCCCTAAGATGTGGAATGGTCTACCTGCTGTCATTCCCTGCTCTTCCTCGCCCGGCCCTTTTAAGCGGCCTCTGAAAACCCAGCTCTTCTGCCAGGTCTTTTCCTGGTCGATGGAAGGGCGCCCTGCGATGGCTAGAGATCTTCAAAGGTGCCATATAGAACCTCTAGTAGTAGTAGTAGTAGTAGTAGTAACAAAGATATTATTATTATTATCATCCAGCATGCCAGAGAGAGTTGTAGAAGTCATAAAAAGAAAGGGTCAACATAATAAATACTAACTTTACGAATTAAATGTTTTTTTATATTATTTTGGTTTTCTTCTATTGTACAATATAATCTCGCACTTGATATTGGGAAGTAATCTGAAGCAATGAAGCATATGGACCCCTAAACTTGTCTCTCTGCAAAAACCCTTGGTCATGAGTGTAAAATCGATGCCCTTTTCAAGCTGCAATAAGGTATGGACTTTCTTTTCGCTACTAATACATAAGCATTTAATCGAGTAACTCATAGCACTTTTTACGATACAACAAAAATGGTGTTGTGTACCACATGAAACGTGTGAAGGACAAGGTTTAAGACGTGTGAATTTTGCTCCATCACAATTGTCAAGAGAGGCCAGTGACAATAGTTTGATGGCAAATAGAAACATTTCTACTCATAGACGGGTTCTCCAAAAGCAAAAGGATATGTTTAACATTTATTGGGAAAACTGGTCCTCGAGACCTACTGTAGATGTCAACAGCTGCAACGTTTAAATGAAGCTCCTGAACAAAAGACGTTCTTCACTGGCTATCTGAAAGTTATTTCGTTAGGTTATTGTTATTCCTCATCCTCCTTAATCAAGCGGTTTTTCTACCATATTAGTATCATTTATTTAATTCATTACCATATCACCAATATGGCAAAGCCTACTCCGATATTAAGGGGATGGTAAAAGAGATAAAATCCATATAGTTCATCAAAACCGAATGAATTATTCAAGATATATACTGTGTAGTTAAACTATGGGCGAGAACTTTTAATAATGATGGAAATTTCTTTGCTCAATTTTTGTTTGTATATTAAAAATGATTTTTATTTTCCTTCTTAAAACACGGCATTTTCTTGTGAGACTATAATATTTAGAAGGAACAAGATTTTCTATTGTGCTCTTTAAATTTCAGAACCATTTTCAGTGGGTTTTTTTCTGTTTATCCCAATCAAATTGAATTAGATTCACATCTTTACTCAGTTAAAATAACCAAAGATTTTCGACAGATCTTCTAATCAAGAGGCCTACCAAACATTTTAAACAAGGAGGATCTGGATAAACTTATAGTTAAATACAGAGATAACCAATATCAAGGATTCAAAAAAGAGTAGTAAAAATATGTCTCATTCTTAACAGTCATATGTCATTAGCGAGAAAAATTTCCTCCTGTACGGAATGAGGACTTGTTCCAAAGTGTAGTAATGCGTCTTCCCGCTCCCCAACGCTAAATAATCTCTTTCTGGGCTAATTGATTTGCATACCTTTCACACAGTTTCACTTTCTTTAACTTCATCTTTTTTAGTCCCAAACTGACTCTCAGTAACCTTCTTGTTGAGGTGTTGCATATTTATGGGATATAAGTTTGTTTGTTTTTTAGCCTGCAGAAAGATAAATAAGAGGATGAGGAATGAAGAGCGGTGGAGGGTAATATAGTGAGGAAAGATGAAGGAATTTGTAGTCAAAAAGGTGCCCGGTGTACGGGCCTTCTCCCACTATGGGATATTTGCTATTTGTCCCACTATGGGATCTTTTTATTTTGTTCTTACTTTCTTAACTTTTGCTTATTATTATTATTATTCTCTTCTTTTCTCTCGGTCTGTTTATCTATATATTGTTACGAGTTCCGGTGCTTTGGTGTTAGGGAGGTATCTTCTACATCTACCTTCGTCTGCCTCTGGGTCAAGAGCCGCTAGAGTCTGGGATATTAGTAAATATCCCAAGTCCTTTAAGAGGAATGAGATAATTTAATACTTCTCTGCGGGGAATGATAAATGAGCAAATCCACCAAAGAAATATCCCCACATGACATAGAGTGGAGAGGGAAAAAACTTATTTATGGTTGTTTGTATTTCATTGATCCTTATTTCCGCTGCATTATTCAAACGGCATGAAAGGTCAACTTTGATTTGGGTAAATAATTTCAGTCCGTTTGTATGAATATATTTAATTTTAGTTTCCATCTTCAATATCTCCGTTTAAATTTATGTTACCTTACCTGAATTCGTTTGGTTAGCGCATATATTCCCCCTTGGGATCATTTGTAAAGATTTGTCCTTTCCGTTTGTGCCCATTATAGTTTAAGTTTGACACTGTAGCTCGCAAAAGGCAAATAAGATCATAAGATATATAGCTAGACATTTTTGCGTTTAAATCTTCCCTTATATAATTCGCCTGTAAGACTCCATTTAGAGTATGAGGCTCCCTTCTGGTCTACACACAGGCAAGCGAACATTGTACTATTGAAACGCGTTTAGCATCGAGCTGAACAAGTAGATCGTACAAAGAAAACACCTCAACCTATGTACTTTGATTGAAAGTTTGGCAACAGCGTGGACAATATAAATTAATAAACAGGTTCACTTATACAAATTATGACTCAATATGAGAACTAGATAACCTAGCGTTAACTAGAAATATCGGTTTCAAACTAGTAAACAAAAGATTTAACACTACGATAGCAGAAAATTTCTCTTCTCATAAAGTGATACAAACTTCGAATAACTTCCTAAATATGACGTTGAAAGCACTACAGTAAATTACAGAATAAAATTGATAAATATTATTTGAAAATATAACTTTATAGAAATCAAAATAGTTAAACTAATTCTTTATCCATATCCTTTCTTCATTTTACCCTTCATCCCTTCAACTTCCCTCCTTTCGCTTTCTTGAAAAAAAGCCTTAAGTAGATCCTTTGGTCTTTACTAGTACGTAATTATGTAATTATAAGGTGAGGTTAAGCGATTTAGTTTAATTTATATATTTTTAATGATTTTCATATTCTGTGGATGATAATAATAATAATTTGGCTGTTTTCCTTTTCATATCTAGATCGTAGTAGGCAGTAGTGGCCAGATGAGCTCTTTAAAAAAAAATTTTTTTAGAGGTATCAACAGCCCTTAACCCACTCTTTCTATTCACTTTTACTAGGTTATAAGCCTTCTAAAAACTGCCATAGGAGATACATCCTTTGGTTGTTATTTTAATAATAGATAAAGTTCGTTGGTTGAAGCATTCGAAGACGGGCGGTAACCTGTGTGATGACGAGGGGAAAATGAAAGTACGATTCACAAATTGAGAGTGAGAACGAAAAGGAGAGTTTTTGAGTAGTTTAGTACTTCTTTCAAAATTGAAGTACTTCATATTACGTACATGCAAGATACAGTAGCTTAAAAATATGTTTCCTGGCTATGTGATAAAAATGAAATTGTGTAATCCAACTTGTCATTTCAATTGGTGAGGAGAGAATGAGGAGTCAGACAAATGATGGAGAGCGAATGGATAAAAATAAATTAGCGAAACGAATCCAGGGTAATAAATATTACATTGTCAGACCTCTTTATCTTTGAAGGGTCGGGCCTGGAACGCGAATATGAAGAATCCATGAATAAAACTATTGCAAGAAACTCTTCCCCTCAAGCCCTATACATTAAGACCCAACGTGCAGCTATCAAGATGAAAACGCGACTAACCTCTTGATGCATTAATCTTGGTCAGTCCAGAGTTACCAGATGGTTGGTAGAGTTTATGGCATTTTCGTTCAGGTTTTGGTAAAAATAGTATTTTGGAAAATAATAATCGTAGCGAGCGCAAGATAATTAATCTCCTTAAAAAACATACAAAGTGTATTGTGTCCAGTGACATGACCTGATAATAAGAGCATTCTATGAAGCACGTTATCTTGTTCAGAGAGCCGAGGGAATGTTGTGGTGAGTGGTTTAAACCTCTATCGTCAATCATTTTGTTAGAACAACCGTTCTTATACATATATGGATTAGCGTGATTCTTGAGAGGTAACATCATGCACAATATAAGCTGTTTTTCACCACCTTATAATCTCAAGGGTTTTGCAGTCTGTGACGAGGGTTACGTTGGAGTGGTGGATTAAGGACTGTCGTACGAGGGCGGTTGAGCGTTTGTTTTAAGATAAGACTGATCGCAAAAACTCCAAACTCTCTACCATTTTACTTAATTGATGATGCCATATTGTTATTGCGGTTGTCGTTTATCCAAGATAAATCACGTATGATCATTTGACTTCTACGGTGTCTCTAGTCTTGTGTCTCAGTCTCAGTATCGAGTTTGTGTCTCGGTCTAGCGTCTCAATACTTAGTAAATTGTATATTTTTATTTATTAATAATATATTATTCTTATTATGTTGCTATGTTCTCTTCCATACTTCTCTACTGAAGGGATATCCTTGTTTAGCATATTTTCCTTTTCTATATCTGTCTGCCATTTGCCGATTAGGATTTAACGAAGATAAATCCATTTCTCTGATTATATTGCTATATGTGAGCTTTTTGTATCTCTATCTGTCGACATTTAGGGTAAGGATCTTAAGGTTCTTTAGGTATTGTACGTTTTGATACATCTTGGCGTTTAGTGGACTTTCTGGCCTTGGTCTTGTCCGAATTCGCACGTAATCTTACATGACCTGACCGTTTCTTTTTTAATTGTTCTGCAGATAAGTTGATACATGATCTTGGGTTCATCATTTCGGAATCATAATCCCATTTGTATCTTCCTTTGTTCAGAACTTCAACAATATCTTTCTGTTTGTTGACCAATGGTATTGATGATGATGCGTTCCATAAATCTTTATGTTGTATTTGTCGGTATTATTTTTCTTTGTCAGTTCCTTTTGTTTGGCTCCTCAAGTTTCTGCTGCATAAACTTTATTTATTCCATGATTTGCATATCCTCATCAGTGATTGTAGTTTCCCTGTCGATTTGTTCTTCTTCTGTTGTTGTTTCTTTGGGTCCTTGTTCGGGTGTCATTGAGATACGGTATAGGTCATTTGATGGTGGGTTCTCTGGGAACCACATAAGTTTCAGACCATTTTGGGTGAGCATCTAGTTTAATTCTTCCGAGTATGACCCGGGTTTTGCCATACTTACGAAGTGTGCGTGTAGTATGCACAGTATGAGGTCTGGTCTCATATTGCCTGCCTATGTATTGGTTCTTTTTCTCTCCTTCTCCTCTATAATAGTGGTCTTTTTATTTTTATCTTTTCTTTTTTCTTCGGGCAGGCTATTGACAGAATGCGGTGTACATTCATTCAGTTTCACATCTCTTTTTGGGGTTTTCGTATTGTTCCCATCTGCGTTCTGTACTAGAACACTCAGAGCATTTTATGCCCTGGTACGTAGAGTCTCTCGTTGGGTGGTCGTCAAGAGCATAGCACTTGAAACAGAGCTGGACAGAGATGAAATTTTCCCTCTCAATCTGGTCAGGTCTTGGTGTAAAATTCCAGTAGTCCATTTTCTGCTGCTTTTGCTGCCATCTCGGTTTCCTTGAATACAGCCATTTTGTTTTGTTTTTAATTATAGTTTCTTCGAGTTTGGCCCACTCTTGATTTTTCTCAATTTCGTTTTTAATTTCATCGGTCGAGTCTCGTGCAGATTACCGAACTTTTGGTTGCAACGGAAGGTGGTATCCGAGGAGCGAGTCCTATTTTCCTAAGCTTTTTTAGTCGCATTATCGCCTTAGGAGCTTGTCAAGGTCTTTATCCGTATCTCAGAAAGCTACGCAGTGATTATATTGATCTTTTAATCTTTATACGAGGGGCAGACAATAAGTTTTGCAATTCTGATATAAGGAAACGAGATATGAGGAAAAGTGCTTTATTATTTTTCAATATGACTACCCTCGACTTCAATGCACTTGCACCACTTGTCCCTGAGGCTTCGAATTCCCGACAACCAGAAATCTCCCGACTGCTGTTCAATCCACTCCTGGACGGCGAGCTGGACATCTTCATCGTCCCCAAACGGGCGTGCATGCAGTGCAGCCTTGAGCTGGTGGAATAAAATGTAGTCGCTAGGGGCCAGATCTGGATTGTAGGGGGGATAGTTTAGTTCCTCGAATCAGCACTCGCGCAGGGCAGCTTGTGAAACTCTAGCCTGGTGGACTTTGACGACGTTGAAGTCGATCATGGGGCGTGAGGTTTCTAGGGACCTAACGAGCAGATACCTTGGTCATGGCCAAATTGTCGTGGATGACGTTTATAACACTTCCATGTGATATTCCAATTTCTCCTTCGATTTCCTTGACCTTCACCCGTCGATTTTCGAGGATCATCCTCTCTACACGGGCCAGGATTGTCCTCATTGGTCACGTCTGACGGGCGTCCTGGACGGGGGTCATCTTCAAGGGACTCACGACCATGTAGGATCTCCATATTCCAGCGAACAATGATTGCATAGGAAAGGGCAGTGTTGGTGTACACTGCAACAATGCTTTCATGGATCTCTTTTACATTCTTGCCTTCCTTGGTCAAAAATTTGAACATTGCGCGGTGCTCAACCTTCCCCATTGTTGAGAAATTTGTGACTGACGATCTGCGATCAGCTACTGCTTCTTAAATAGACGAGGCAGGAGCGTGCGGCAGCAGGTCCTGACTTGTTATAACTTGTCCTAACACCCACACAAACAGCCTTCCCCCTTCCTCTGTTTTGCCCTACTGATTCACAAAACTTATTGACCGCCCCTCGTACAATGACTCTGAGCTCTGCGAAGATGGTATGGAGGGTTTTCTCTTGATCCACTGTCGTATGTCCTTCGAGGACCCTGAGTGGGGCCCTCTTTGCGCATTCCAAGTTGTCCATCAGACGCAATAGAGGCCTGTCCCCCAGTTAGGTACAGATCGTACCTGTATTTTATAGTTTTCCTGGGAAGAAATTATTATTATTGTTTATTTTACTTTGATGTGAGTGAGGACCTTTGCCTGTCTCTTTTGGAGCTTCATCTGTCCGGTTCAGGGTTGCTGCTTTAGATGAGATAATGGGGTAAGTGAATGAGCCTGGGTGGGATCCCCTGAGGGGTGAATCATAGCGGACATTTTAGGGGATGGTGGTCGAATCAACTCCTACCATCCGGGGTGCCGCCTTCTCGGTGTTGTGGATATCCTACATTGCTTTCAACTTACATAGAGACGGTTTAAACTCCCAATATGATCTCGGCCAGGCACCCCCGGAGGTTCCTTTGGAACATCTCGGGGGTTGCAGTGTAGTGTCATTGAACAGGGTGCCTATGACTCCGAGTTCCGCAGTGGGCTAAGCCTTAAAACTGTTTTCCTTGGAGCCTCAAACTATGCCTTTGCACAAGGCAGGGCATAGTTTGACCTAGGCGATGATAGGTAGCTCCCCCATTCGGACGATGTTTCCCTGAGGCAAGGGAAGGTGGTGAAGTTAGCCGGACAAACTAAAATATGACGGCTGGATGAAACCTATTATTCTCTCTCTTTTTTTGGTGGGAGGGGGTGGGGGGAGTGAGCTGGATGAGGGTGAGTAGCAGGTGAACGGAGGTAGAAATGAAGTAAGATGAGGGTATTTGGCTCTTTGAAGATCAACCAGGTCCGTAGGTCAATTTGAGGCACAGCAGTGCGCTGATTTCAAATGGAGAGTCTCAGAGAGTAACAATCTTGTGCGAGAAGATTTCTTCTGTTCTTCTATATGAAAAAGTATTCTAATGAATGAGGTTGCCTCGTTGGTTTGTGAGTGCGTGCTGGCAGAGTAGCATATATATATATATATATATATATATATATATATATATATATATATATATATATATATATATATATATATATATATATATAGACATAAAAGAAATAAAAACAAAGCACGAGAGTTTACCCAAAACCTAATCAAAACCTGTTAAAAGGAAAACTTTAAAACTCAAAAGAGAGTAAATCAAGAAAACAAAGACTCGAAAACTTCATTCAAAAATAAAATAAAACCTACTATATAAATAACTATTTACAAACAAATATATGAAAATAAAGGCTCTTTTGCTGGTCGGGGAGCGAACCATGATCATACGATTAGTTTCTGTAACGTTCCATTTATAATATGATCATTGGGCCTATGAGCCTATGGGTTCACGCAAATTAAACAGGAAAACAAACAAACAAACAAAAATTTTCAATGTAGACTCGTCACGAATAATCTAGAACAGAGGTAGGCAATGTTTTAAGGAGTGTGTGGTAAGCCTAATCTTTGAGAACATTTTTATCACGTGCCGATGCTGTTACTTGACTATAACACAATACAAGGATATAAAATTATAGATATTCTGTTATTGATTCGTAATTCCTTAGGAATGATGGAAAAATCTAAGAGAAAATACAAAGTTATTTTAAATATAAAACTAGATATTTAACAAAGTGAATCTTTATCATTTTTAACAGAAAACAACAAATCAGAACTAGAGAAATAAAAAAATATGGACCTTTTATTTATTTACTATCAAAGAGACTTCTGCTGCTGATGGCAGATAATTTATAACGGGTTGCTATATAAAAGAATTTGGAAATATATTTATTTAGCATTTTTAAGGTGAGCATTTTGCTTCGCGTGCTACTGGTAAGAAGTCGTTGCTGTGCCACGTTTGGCACGCGCGCCAAGGGTTGCCCAACCCTGGTCTAGAACTTCTCTCAACCCTTTCTTTGGCATCGCAAAATCGAGTTTTATTCTTAAAATAATCATCTAAACGAAAGGTAATGAACTGTCTTGAGACATCAAACTGAGAATAATTACAAAATTCAAGTTTAAGTTGAGCTAAAAGAAGATTATTGAAGAACTAAATGTCCCTAAATCAATATTGTAGTTCAGTAATAGGCAAATTTCAACAATTAGGACAACTGAAAATCTCCCTCTTTAGATTGTTTTCAGAAAATTCTACTCCGCACTATTCAGATAATCCTTAGAGCTGTTAAAAATAACACTGACCAACGCCAACTTTATTATCTATGTTTTTTTTAACTGATTTGGGATAATTTTGATGTTCTAAATACAAAAACTTCGTTATTTTGCTCTATGATTCTTTTTACATGTACGGATATTTTCTATGTATATGATGCATTTTGTTCATATTTCTTTGAATAAACGAATTCTGAAGAGTTTACATGTGGCAATTTTTGACTAAATGGTGTTTTTCTTTTGCAAAGCTGGCATCTTTGACGGTCCTCAACTCTGTCAGATCCTCAGAGATCCAGAGTTTAAAAACTCAATGAACGAAGTAGAACTTGAAGCGTGGAAAGCTTTTGCTCTGGTTGTGAAGAACTTTCTTGGCATCAAGAAATCCAGGAACTGCACAGAATTTGTCACCATTATACTGACCCCTTTCAGAAACCTCCTGAGAATCTGAGATCAATTAAAGAGGATTAGGGGAAGAGATTCCATCAGGACATGAAATAGATAAGAACAGGTATCAGGGACGCTTGGATGCAGTGATGATGGCTGATTACTGTTGGACTCTGAAGAGATATATCCCCGCCACTGAGCATTCTAGGAGTTCGAAGAAACGGAAGTTCAGGCAATGAATTCTGAACAATGGTGACCTAATATTGAATTTACATGTACTTACCTTTATTAATGTCCACTATTTAATGTACACTAATGAATTTTTGTAGCATTTAATTAATAAATTGTGTTAGATAACTGTTTTTTTTAATCTTAAAAACCTAATTTGGATGAGAAATATTAAAAACATTAACCGAAAATGACACAAATATTGAATCAAATTAGTTATAAGATGGATTTAAAAAAAAAGACAAAAAACAAAAGCTGACCTGATTAAAGGAAACGGGTGTAATTTTCGGATTCAGCGGTACAAAATTGTCCAAAATCGGTTGAAAAAACTTAAATGGCTTACAAAGATTTTTTTGTAACCCAGTGTAATCTAAGGGTGCTATAGTGGAGGTAAATAATTAATTAGGAGGGGAAGGCGTCGATGTTTGTATAAACATAGTGGCGAATTTGTTACATAAAACGTAAATGCATAGAAAGCGTCTGAAATACGCTAACAATTATGGTTTCCTCCGAACCAACCTTCAGAAGTTCTGAAAATTCAAATTATTGACGAAGAGCCTGAAGAACAAGAAGTTAACAAAGAAGAAGACGAAGAATCAAACGAGTCAAACCACGAAAACTCTAGCAAAAAGCCAAAGAAAAAAACAAATCAACAAAGGCAAAGGAAGAACTCAAAGGAAGAACCAGCGAAAGCACGAGAAAAAAACTCAACAATAAAAAGCGTCCCAGCTTCTCGGAACGAAGATATCCCCGAGATAGGGTACCTCGTGGACGGGGAAGATATTGACCTAAAGGTCTTTGCCTCGCTCATGTGCAAACCGGATAAAAAAGATCCGGAACGTAAATTTCGAGGTCTACTACATGGAAACTTCAAATTAACATACGAGGAACCCTATACCATGGAAGAGGTAGAGGCCCTCCTGATGGATAATGAGATATACATCCCACCATCCTGTGGCCATTTGCTTAACATGCAGACATTCAAAATAATATGAAATGGGCAGAAGAATGGAAATAGATTAATGATGAAACGCATGGACAACAACAACAAAAAAGTGACTGAAAAAAGTTCCAGACAAACAGTATAATATCTAAAGTGTCTAGAACAACTAAAATGAGGTGTAAACATAGCTTATGATCAGTGATTAAAAGTGTTTTAAAATCAATATGTGACCAAAATATTAATTTGAATAGTGAAACGATAGAAGTGGTTAAAATAATTTCGATTAAAGTGACTTAATACAAATATATCGTATGTTAGCCAAAATGAGTACTCAAAATAGATAAAGGCCAAGGAGAGGAAGACGCTTTCAAAACCGTGACCGCTAATCTTTTTGAGATGGGCTTGGATATCTTAACCTAAGATATTGAAACCATCGCTGTTCCCCGGAAGTAACACCCCCTCCTTTGCAAGGTGCCCTTTTGCGCGAGAAGCAATTCTTCACCGAACTCCAGGGTTTCACCCACTTAAACCCTTGAAAAGGGACTACCCCACCGCAGTAATGGTGTGCTTCTACGCCCTTATACCTAACTGGTTGTCTGTGAATGGCAGTGACCGACTGATTGGAGATTCCTCCTGTTTCAGTTGCTCCCAACAGTGGCAGTGGAGAGTGTAGGCAGGCTGATTGGAGATAACTCCTGTGCCTGCCTTGCTTGAATGGACGGTAGTCGGCCCTTCCCACCTCTTCCCCAAGAACACAGTAGATAAGCAATAGACTGATTGGAGATTCCTCCTACTTCTATCCATTTCGCTGAATCAAAAACGACCGAAGGACGACTGATCGGAGATTCTTGTTGTTTAGCCGTTGGCCGTGGGAGAAGAGGTAGGCAGGACGAAGACACCGTCGTGCCTGCTCTGATAGGACTCGGGTGACAGAAGTGCAATGAGCGTCAATAATGAAGAACCGCCGGACCAACGGGTCTCGCTGCGACGGAAAGGACAAGAGCAACTCTCTAAGTCCCAGGTATTTAAGATCATCTACGGACACCTGGACACCGGAGAAAAAATGCTCATAGAAGAATGACATGGATACACTGCAATTTGCAATAGCCACTCCAACCTGGAGAAGTTGACCTCCAAAAATGCAGCTGAACTGCTAGCCCAAATCAGACTCGAGGCAAGACCTACTACCCCTTTAGTCACGGCAAGAAAGTCGGTAGCCTGCAGGCAAATCGACTCATGGGTGTAAGCAAGATCAGAAGAAGAAATAAAGGCAGAGATCGAAAGGAATCATGAATAGGCCAAAGTCACCGAGGTCATCAAATTTCGCGACTTAACACAAAGATTTAAGGTGATCTTTGAAGAAATCAAGATGGCGGAAAAAGCAAAGATGACAAGATTAAGACTCTTCAGTAGGGTTATTGCCTCTTCGCAAATTACGCAAGAGAAATACTACCACTTGCTAACTTGTTTCTCCCAAAAGCTGCTAGCGTGCATTTTACACGCACATGTCCTAAACTACGCATCCACTGGTTCCATCAACATGGAGCTAAACATAATGATGGAGGCAAATGGCCTGGAACTCCTAAAGTTCCCCTCCAATCCTCCTTCTGATAGAGCTCTAGCCCTGTGAGACGTAGTTCCCATCCCAGCCGATACAACAGTGCCAACAAAGATGGCAGAGGAGATGAACCCAGAATCTAAAGGAGCAGAATCAGTGGACGAATAATGGACTCCTCTAGCCCCTCCACTGAGCGGCTATTCCCAAAAGTTCATCCTATGAAAATGGAAGAAGATACTCCAGTGCCTAAATGAGAAGACAAACAGAATATCAAGACATACTCAATCGATGCCAAACAAATAAACTTTGCCATCGCAGTGAACAAAAACAAGGACCTACACCACTGAGGTCATCGCATCTGGTATGCGCAAGGGGTACTTTAAATGGTACTACGATTACCCAACGCAGAAGAAGGTAGTCAATACCGCCCTGCTTGAAAGAAGGTGAAACTCTACGACTCATCACTCAAATTTTATGAGCCGAGTCTCTATTTAAAGCTTCGTTTCAGCAGGCCCTACAGCCCTCCTAATTATCAAAAGTCCCCGACCAAGCCCATAAACTAAATATGTCCGCAAGAAACATACTGGTAATTCTTGCACATAAAGGGCAAGGATGGGCCAACCATAAACCT
Organism: Ceratothoa steindachneri; assembly: GCA_963969495.1. Lineage (NCBI taxonomy): Eukaryota > Metazoa > Arthropoda > Malacostraca > Isopoda > Cymothoidae > Ceratothoa > Ceratothoa steindachneri. The sequence goes on along the minus strand of OZ018321.1, from coordinate 105,570,961 downwards.
CAGCTGCTTAACATCTACAGAGAAATTGACGCTGATATTCTACTTCTCATCAAAACTGGACAAAGAGACAACGAACCGATCAAGATCTTCGGGTTCAATGTCACGCAAAAGAACCTGACTGGAGAGAGATTTGATGGAGCATTAATTGCTATAAGCTCAGGACTACAGTATGTGAAGGGAAGAAAAATGGACGAGTCAATCCTGTCCGTCACGCTTAAAACATAGATGAAGAACATTGAAGTTGGCTCGGGGTACCAACCCACAAGGTGAAGGTACTTTTCAATTCACGACTTGTTTACCCTGTTCGAGAAAGCCCACCCCGTCATCCTCGCTGGTGACCTCAACGGGACAACAAGAATCGCTGGCTACGCTCAAACGTACAGGAAAGGGAAAGAACCTAGAGCTCCTCCTGCGTATGGGCGCAGCGGAGAGGATTGGGCCTGAGTTCCCAACATTTATTTATCCAAGGACAGCAACAAAGCCATACATCGTGCTTACACATTCTAACTGCCACTTCCACTACTTTATTCAGCCTGGCCCCTTACCCTTAGTGACCACATCACTATGGTTATCACGATGGCTACCGCACCAATTCCTATCCTGACGCCATCAAGACAAAATTTTGCGGCTGCAGACTGGGAGACCTACAAAACGCCTTTATCTGAGGAAGTTCTCGAGATGGAAAGTTCCACGCAAGAACTGATAGACGAAGAGATGACCAACATCTTCGGCAGCTTTGCAACCGTGGACAGCTTAATTCCTACCACAAAGCACAAGGTCATATTCATGACACGCCCAACCCAAGAGAAGATCATCCTTCAACAGTGGTTCCAGCAGATTTACGACGACATCCGGGCTGCTGGTTACGCCAGCCCACTGAACTTTGTGATGGTTTAGCAGCTCAGACAACAAGTGAATGTCGCGCTCTTTCGGGAGATTAGAAAAAAAGTGGGACCGTACGATCCAGAACTTGGATAACGAAGAAAATCCCAAAAGATTCTGGAACGACATCAGCAAGCTGAAAGGACGACCAACATTGAGGGCTAACTCTCCCTTAGTGCACTTTAACAAATACACCAGGACTCCACAAGAGAAAACCAAGTTTTTAGAGAAGTCTGGAGCGACGTTTTTCGCATCTGCGAAGAAGAGAAGGAAAATTTCAATCTGGGTCTCGACGACAGAGTTCTGGAACACATGGGGAAGCACTACAGGAGGTTCACTCCACACAGGGCCGCAAACCTTAACCAGGTTGTTAGAATTCACCCCGGAAAGCAGGACAATATCCCAATAAGAGCTAATTACGGAAATTTCCAGCTTTAATACAAAAGATCCTGATTTAAGCCTTATAACAACAAGGCACTTAAAAGAGGACCCAGTGATGACAAAGATCAGACTGTTGAACCTTTTTAATGCGGCATTAGCAGTAAGATATTTCCCAGACGGCCTGAAGACATCAAAATTGATCTTTATTCCCAAACCAGGGAAGTTTAATGATCAGGTGATGAACTGCAGGCCGATCTCACTTCTCGAGACAATAGGAAAAGTATTCGAGAAGTTCTTGAATAACAGACTGGTTTCATATCTGACGTTGTCCTCACTGTAGAACACCGAACAACATGGCTTTAGCAAGAAACGGAGCACGGAGACGGCAATCGCCTTAACATACCATCATGCGGCCAAAGTGGCTCGTCTCTTCCTGCATGGTGGATGTGGTCTGCCGGGGAGGAAGGGGGAAGCCTTCGACAAGGTGTGGATCGACGAACTCAAGTACAAAATCTTAAGGTTCGGGATGGCATCTCATTTCGAAAATATCCTCCACAGTTACCTCACAGGCTGGAGTGCGGTGATATCATTTGGGGACCACGTCGGAACCTCATTTTACTTGCTATCCAGAGTCTCTCAACACTAATTTCAAAACCTTAAATGTCCTAGGTATGACTTAAAACTGCAACCGGTGGCGAGGTTCTGATTGGGAACTTTCAGAGTTTTAGGGATAGTGGACGTACCATTTAGTCTGCCATTGCTCCCAGGTCCACTCTGATCCGGACTAATAGCACCTGCCTAGGGTCCCTGCTGTCTTGTATGGTGAGACTCTTTAGGCAAAGGCTAGAAAAAAGGAAACTCCGATATCAAACCAAACCCTGCCATGTACTCAACGGCAGAACAGGCGGACGAAGTTTTCATCAAACTCAACGGTCATGAGGCGGAAGAAGGCTGCAACAAGTCTGTCAGTTCTAATCGTCTCGGTTTCGTCCTGCCATTGGACTCAGCTGAATGTTTGTGAAGTTCGTGTGCTTACTGAAGGTGCAGCAGTAGGTACACTCTAAACAAACTGACGCACGGGTGTCTTCATAAATGTCTGTCCTATGACAATGAAGACTCTTATCCTCGACCTCGAGGAAATGCCACGACGACGACGACGATTCACCAGGGATATTCCAAAACCGCTGCTGCCCCGAGCCCTCAACGTACAATACGCGGACGACATCACTCATATTGTGACTCGACAAACCAGATCTGGAAGAGTGGAAGAGTAATGTCAATAGCGAGTGTAGCCAAGGACCAGAAAATCTCCAGGTACGAAAAGAAATGGAAAATCAAAACAAATCAAGCAAATTTCACCGCAGTCGCGATTGGTTGACGGAAGACGGAGCCTATCCGACTGGAAAACTCAACTATTAATTATTCTCCCAGCACGAGCACCCTAGGCTTTTGGATCTCAAAACACAGCATATGAAGCCATATAAACTCAAAAGTTCAAGTTCCGAAAGTATAACTCGACAAACTACACAGATTTAGTAACCTAAGCATAACAAATAAGAAAAAAATATATAATGCCTTGGTAAGAACCAAAATGATGTACCCACCAGTTCCTTTATGCACATTGTCAAAATGTAAGATGAATCAGATGTAAAGGGTGCAAAATAGGGCCTACGCTTCATCCAGAACGTCAAATGGTACGACTACATCTCTTCCATGGAGCTACAAAGGAGAACTTTTTAGTGACATAAAAATGACTATACAAAAGTGACCAATAGTGATTAAAATTACGAAAAGGAGCTTAAGTATCACTTTGTGAAGTAAATATAGACCACAATAATGAAATAGACTAAAGAAAAAGTGATTCTTGATTATTTTTGCCCTTATTATATCTAGACTAATTGTTAATCTATCATTACGAATGGGATATTATGTATTATGTAGTACTGTTTTAACATCAATGTATTTTGTACAATTTTACTACTGAGATGGCCCGGTCCCCGGGCACACTTTCTACCTCCCCCTATACTTAGGTTTCACCACTATTCCTCTTTACGCCTGTCCCCCATTCCAAGGAAACGAGGAGGAGCTATCCCTTTTGACTATTTTTCTACATGAATAAATAAATAAAATAAAATTCTTTGCTGCTCACGATCACCAAACAACTACCTCACCAGTAAAGGAGGCAACGCAAATAGAACCTTTCCATCAATGTAGCCTCAACAATAACAAAGAATTCCGTCTTAAGATGATTGAAGAAATGCAAAAACTCACACCCAAAATTTGTAAAAAATTTGAATATTTTAAATATGACCAAATAAAATGGCTCTTCCTCAAATGGTTTTTAATATTCAGCTTCATATAAAAAAAAATGCATTCGACAGTTAGAACGCGCTAAAATTTAATTGGTAAAGTCAAATACAACCTGGTCTTTAACAAAATACACACACACACACACACACACACAAACATATATATATATATATATATATATATATATATATATATATATATATATATATATATATATATATATATATATATATATATATATATACATTTATCTTCCTCCCACGCACAAACCTTCCTCTAAGAATGGAATCAAGAGATAAAAATGGTATGTTCACTTTATTCCTTCCCCTTTTCTCTCTCTCCTATACTCTGCCCCTCCTTCCCCTTCTCAAAATGGTTGGGTCCATCCAATCCCCACTCTCTTTTTCTTTTGAAGCCTTTGTGTATAAACAAATTTATGATAGTATTAGTCTTAGCTTTTAATTCCGAAAGACGACCTACCCACATTTCACAGTGAGAGGAGGCTTTGGACAGCTGCGCTTCTTACACGGCTCCAACGTTTTAAGTCTCCTTATTTTGATTACTCTGAATAAATACACAACTTTACTTTCACCATGAATCTCCTTTCCAAAACTTCCTCACAGAGATCCCCTACGTAGATTTTCACCTTTTACAAGATAATTACGATTAAATAAATACAAAAATACTCGTATTCTTAGCATCCATCGACAATACCAGACTTGAATATGATAGGTCGCGTCACGATGGCTATGTCCTTTATTTTTGTAGGAGTGTCTGGAAGAAAGGTATTTATTGCCCAGAGCAGCCTTTCCGATCTCTTGGAAGAGGAATTGATGATGTTTGTCGACAATTTGCCTTCAAAGTCATGGATTTCAGATTTCTGTTTATAAACGGTTTTAGAAATAGTTTTCTTAGTCCCTGATCTTAGGACACTGGTATCTGTTGTATCAATGTTTTCATTGACATTTTTATTCTTTTATTTTTTCAAGATTTCATTTTTTCCTGGACAACTTACCAATACTTCCGCCAGCGGGAGTTTTTATCAGATCTGTTTTTTCAACTCATTTTTGGCTCAATGAATCATTTGTTATTCGAAAAATATATAAATCAAGAAATATTTAATATTATACATTTCAGCGTAAAACTATTTATACAAGGGTGCTAATTTATATTATAGGAAGAACTTCACAGTTCACCGGCCAACCATGATATGGATCATTTAGCCTCAACATTTACAGGTGATGGGTATGTATTTTCTCAGGTAGGACTCAAACCACGATTCTTTGAAGTAGATTATTATCTGGTGAAGCCGGAATGACGCCTACTCATCTCTAGTACCTTTTTTATTGAGCTTTCGATTCATCTCATCAAAGTTTCTCTCCTGATAAAATATCGCTCGATGGTTACATTCAGGTAACCCTCTGAAACCAACAAAATTTTACTTTCATGAAAAACATATAATCCTGTATTGTTTTTAATAAATAATAAATCTGGCCACTAGTTGGATTCCCTGCCCATTAAGTAAAACACTAAACCTAATCAACCAATATAGCAACACCAGTCCGCCTTAAAACAACTTATCTTATGATAAGGACATCTTCGTCTATCTTCTGAGATTTTCTTTGATGGAATACTGATAGCTATGCCTTTTAACAAATCTTTTACAGCTGTTTCTTACTGGATCTTATTAAGAATGTGTGAGGCTATCTTGCTTTGTTTCTTCCTTGATTCAGAGATAAAAGCTTGTAATAAGAGAGTTTGCCGCTTTGGTACTGATGTCACGGGACGGGGCATTTAAAAGATAAAAGAACAATTTGAATAACAAACGTTATCTTCTTAAGAAAATGGAATTTGATTTAGGAAGCACAGGAATGAGTGCCCGAATACCGGAACACAAAAGAATACTGTACGTGTGGACTACTTAATTAAGCCTTAGGCGGAAGGTGTCATAAAAGCGACTCGAGCGGGTATTCGCCATATCGTATTCGTTCTGTGCAGTACATAACTGTAAGCTTAACAAGTACTTTTTTTTTACGTTTGACTTTAAAAATCATAATATTTTCCATTTTAGAATAACCTAACCATAGATCGACGACGATTAAAAAAGAAATCATAATTCTCATCTGGCGGCAGCCATTGAGGATACAGGTAGAGAAAAAAATATATATAATTTAACAATATACTTATTAAAATACTTATTAAAATATTAGATCATCTCATAAGTAATGCGGTATCTTTTTCATGTTTATCATTATTTTCTGAATAGAACTAAAAAAGTTGAAGTTATTTCCATTTAAATAAATATTTATTCATTAATTTAATAAGTAATATAATTTGCACCAGTTTATACCATTAGTATCCATTTTTCTATTGACTTTTCCATACCATGTTTAGAAAAAATCGTTTGACTTTGATTTTAAAAAGTTTTTAAAGTTGTTTCGACTTCTTCTGTTGTCGATATCTTCATTCTTTTCAGGTGCTTCACTACACACCTAAAAGATAGTAATCTGATGGGGGAAAGTCACCTGAGTATGGATGGTGACTCATTATTTCTCAAAGCTTTTGTATGGTATTTCTGCGATATGAGGTCGAGCGTTATCTTGAGGAAAGAACACTCTTCTCTTGATTAATGGTGGCCTCTTTTCTTCAAGTGAGGAAACACAAGTACCTAGGCTTCGGGTTAAGTAGAGTAAGCTAGTAGAAAAACATAATAATGCTAAACTTGAAAAAATGCCGCATTACTTACTCGTACGAGACGACAATATGAATAAACATAACAAATACAACAATACCAAAATTAAAAACAATTATGAGGTACAGTTGCCCCAAGGGAGGCCCGCCGCAATCAGGGACGCAACGTGCTATCAAGATAATAAATAAAATAAATATTATGATGAGACACACCTACTCCACTAGTTTCGTGTAATGTAGTCCGACTACAGCACGAACGACAGATGGCAGAGACCCAGCTGTGGTGTAGGTACAGTCTGGGGGACCAAACAGTCGGGGCAGGATGGTTCAAAGAAGTGCCCCATTGGGTGGCACTGCGTAAGGTGCTAGATCCACGGGATAAATCAGGACGCAATGATACGCAACTTTAAATTCCCGCGTGCCGCATCCCACATTATTTTACAATATCTCTAATGGCTAATCTGATGGCGAGCGAAACTCCGATCTGGCTGCTCAGCATGTGCAGACAGACTGACTTCCTCATCAGTGGGCTCGTTTCAAGCAACTCTTACATATCCAAGGACCCATCAGAAGAAAACTTCGAGCTCCTCTCGACTCGCATTAACCAAGGTGTTACGGATACTGAAGATCAGATGATACAGAGGTTCCAATGCTTCAGGGACACACTGACAGATAATATTGATTACAAAACGGTGTTCGGACCGGACCCGACGCATAATCACTTGTGCCGAGAGGTATATTGCAACCAGCTCGGCCGTGAAAACAGTAGCAGCGGCAGGAAGAGCCCCGCCGGCTTCAAAACAATTTTATATAGATGAGAATCCCCCTCCGCCAACACTTCCGATGCGACAAGATGGATGCTGTGGAAGCATTGGGGGTAGATATGTAGCGTTAAAGTTAAATGTTCAAAGGTGGTACTCTAGGTGGTACCCTACAGAACCATTGGTACCACTGGTCTGAGAACTCCATCAAACTGTCGGTGGAGTTTTTTTTCCCTTAACCCTATAAGTTTAGGACTTAATTGGCGTCTCTCGTCAGCATACGTAACGTTGAGACCAGCTGTAGACGAAATCAATATTACTGTCGAGGGGAAACCCGCTGAACCTACGCGTCCAATTGTGCAATGCGAGTGTCAGTCGCCAAACGGAGACCGACGTTGTAGATCGAACCCACCTTCTGTGTTGATTTGAAGAACAATGCGTGTTTGACAGTACAGGTTCAAATCCCAATCATATATTTCTGGGTATAATAATATTGTTTAATATCTGTTACGTGTATTTTCAATTCGTTTATTATTATCCTTTAATATTACTTCCTCTTTCTCCTGGGATAACCCACAATGCTCTTCTTATGTGGCTACTTTAAACATCTTTCTTATAAGAGATGTGGAGTGGTGGCCCAGTAGATTGCTTCGAAGAACGAGGAGCTAATGCGGGTTCGAATCCCATCACTTTTTAACCCGTATATATATTTTTATTTAATTCTTGTTATTTTTATTTACATTAACGTTTTCTTGAAAACTTTCAGGCAGGAATTTCAGGCCTCGTTTTCGCTTTTTTGTTTAATAAATTATTAATAATTTGCGTTTCAGAATTTCGTTTCCGGAAGAAAAACAACAACAGAAATAAAAACTGAACATGAACGGACATGAACTCTAAAATACGGACATAAACTCAAAACGAGCATGAGCTCAAAACTACGGGTATGAAGTCAGAAGTACGGCCATGAGCTAATAAGTACGGATATGCACTTAAAAGTATGGGCATGAATTCCAAAGTGCGGATCTAAACTTAAAAATACGGACATGAACTACCAAATATAGAAATGAACTCAAATGTACGGACATGAGCTCGAAATTACAAACGTGAGTTTAAAAAACATGGACATGAGCTTAAAAGTACGAACAAGAGCTTAAAATTACGACAGAGAATTTAAGAAAACGAACATGAGCTTGTCAATACGAACAGGAGTGTAAAAGTGCTAATACTATCTCGTTAGGATACGGTCTCGTGCTAATCGATGAAGCCGAGGGTCGCACTCGAAAAGCCACTTTCAAGGAAGATCTCGCGATGTGAAAGATGTCGATGAAGAGCCGGTTTGACATAGAAGTAGGTATTTCAAGTTAAGCTGCACGAGATCATGAAACTGACTGTACCCACTCCCACCCCACCCAGATTGTCCCATTTCGCTTAAGAGAGGCGGGACTCATAGCAAGCTCCCCTGCTACGAAACTTCTTATCTGTTAAAAGAATAAACTGCGTAGTTTGGCCATCGCTACTGAGCATCTCATGTGGTGTGCCGAAAAGTGATAAAGTGTCTTTTAGCGACAAAACTAAATTTAATTCGTTCGGATTGAATGGAATGCAGCATGTAAGGCCTCGCACAAATGAAAGATTGAATCACACACGTGCCAAAATACGGTTAAATGTGGAGTTGGCAGTGTTATGGTGTGGGGCATGTTTTAATGCACTGGAGTCTGTCCGTTTGTGTTTTTACGCGGAAAAGTAAATACTGCGGTTAACAAGAATCTGCTCTCGGGATTATGTGATCGCTTCTCTCAAAACATCGGTATTACGTGAATCTGTTTGCTGCTGCACAGCAAAGACGTAAATGTACGACGTGATAAACTGGCCTCTGCAGAACCCTGGCAAAAGGTACGGAAGAAGCTTATTGGAAGATTAGGGCCATAAAACCACCGAATTTTGATGATATTGGCAAATATTGGAAGAAGAATGGAATGAAATCATGTCCGAACAATTCGACAAATTAATGAAGTTCTACGGCCGAAGATGTCCTCAAGACATTCAGAATTATACCTACATACTTCTTATTGATATTTTGTTCACTTTTCTGAGATTTTAAACATATTTGTGGTTAGAGTTGCATTTATACTTATATTTCTCTAATTGTGGACACATCCTATTTTGTAAATGCACAGAACTTTCTTTCTTTATTCGCTGTTCTATGAAATGGAACTATGACGGTATCAGAAGCAAAGTTCAAAGAATATTCTGTAGAATTTTGATGGAAATTAAACGAGTAGTTTCAAGAACATGTAGATTTTGATGTCTTATTATTTAGTTTTGGACAGTATTGTCGCGTCTATACATTTTCACTCATTCAACAATTTCTTTATGATCTTTCCTTACAAACTTTCTGATGCTATCATTAGTTTTTGCTTTAAATAAAAAAAGAAAAATAACCGCGTGGATGAAATACGAGGGGCGGTCAATAAGTTTTGCGAATCTGTATGGGAAAACAGAGGAAGGGGGGTAGCTGTTTGTGGGGGTGTTAGGACAAGTTATGACAAGTCAGGACCTGCAACCGTAAGCTCCTGCCTCGTCTATTTAAGAAGCAGTAGCTGATCGCAGATCGTCAGTCACAAATTTCTCCACAATGGAGAAGGTTGAGCACCGCGCAGTGATCAAATTTTTGACCAAGGAAGACAAGAATGCAAAGGAGATCCATGAACACATGGTTGCAGTGTACACCGACACCGCCCCTTCCTATGCAACCATTGCTCGCTGGAATAGGGAGTTCCGCCATAGTCGTGAGTCCCTTGAAGATGACCCCCGTCCAGGACGCCCGTCAGACGTGACCAACGAGGACAATGTGGCCCGTGTGGAGAGGATGATCATCGAAAATCGACGGGTGAAGGTCGAAGAAATCGAGGGAGAACTTGGAATATCACATGGAAGTGTTATCAACCTCATCCACGACAATTTGGCCATGAACAAGGTCTCTGCCCGTTGGGTCCCTAGAAATCTCACGCCCCATGATCGACTTCAACGTCATCAAAGTCCACAAGGCCAGAGTTGCACAAGCTGCCCTGCGCGAGTGCGGATTCGAGGAGCTCAACCATCCTCCCTACAGTCCAGATCTGGCTCCCAGCGACTACTTTTTATTCTGACAGCTCAAGGCTGCACTGCGTGGACGCCGGTTTGGGGACGATGAAGATGTCCAGCTCGCCGTCCAGGAGTGAATTGAACAGTAGTAGGGAGATTTCTGGTTGTCGGGAATTCAAAGCCTCAGGGACAAGTGGCGCAAGTGCATTGAAGTCGAGGGTAGTTATATTGAAAAATAATAAAACGCTTTTCCTCATATCTCGTTTCCTTATATCAGAATTGAAAAACTTATTGACTGCCCCTCGTATGAGAGAAGAACAGACTAGTTACGAAAAAAACGGGAGAAATTAGAATAAGAATTAGATAAAGAGGAATATTTCAACTAAACTCATCACTACAAAATGCTAGAACCTAAGAGGAACAATTCAGAAATTACAATACAGATTTGAACTGTCTGACGAAGACCAAATCGTGAGGAACATTTCACAGATTTGTTCGACCCTGAGGAGAAAAAAATTACCTGACCTGATACTTAGCCCATTAAATAGCGTTCCACATGAGAATCCTAAAAGTGGTCTCAACATCCAAGAATGGCCAGAGGACTCCGCCTTCTCAATCCATTCACGCTACAATGTGTTTCCTTCATACATCTTTATTCTCTCTGAGACTTCAGTTTTTCCTCTTTCTTCCAACGGTTCTCTAAGTTTTTCTTCCTATCTGTTCCTTCTCTTTTCTTTATATTTGTAGACAAGGTTTTCTTAGTTTTAATTCATATCTATTGTTTTTGTTTTATTTTTACCTGTTCGCTCGGTTCTTTAAATTTTCTTTTTATCTGTTTCCTCATTTCTCTTAGTTTACTTTTTATTTCATCCTTCGGTTCTGTCACTTTTAGTTTTATACTCCCTCGTTTCTCTTAGTTTTAATACTATCTGTTATCTCGGTTCTGTCAGGTTTTTTTTATCTGTTCCTTCATTTCTTATACTTTTATTTCTATTGTTCTCTCGGTTCTGTCAGTTCTTTTTATCTCTTCCCTCGTTTCTCTCGGTTTTCTTTTTATCTCTTCTCTCGGTTCCATCAGTTTTCTTTTTATCTTTTCCATCTGTTCTGCCAGCTTTCCTTTCATCTGTTCCCTCGCCTCTCTTAGTTTTCCTTTTATCTCTTCCTTCGTTTCTCTTAGTTTTCTTTCTATCAATTATCTCGGTTCAGTCAGTTTCCTTTTTATTTGTTGCCTCGTTTCTTTTAGTTTTCTTACTCTCACTTTCACTTTCGCTAGCTTCATCACTTCTTTTACACATCAATCCTTACAAACTTTCTTCGTAATGAGCCCTTTTTGTTATTGCCTTTTAAATTAGTGTTCTATTTTTCCCATGTTTTCACTGCCCAAATTACATACTTCTGACGGCCTCACCTTATGCCACTCTCCATTCAACATTACCATCCTACCATCAACATTAATACGTCAGCAGACACATTGTGGGTAGTCATGTCTTGAAACAATATGATGAAAATAAAATTTGTAATAATCATAATAATAATAATAATAGAGGTTTAATTTGGTGCCATTCAAGACCCTGAAACCTTCACAGGGTTCCCTTCCATCGATTATGAAAAGCCCTGACAAAAGAGGTCAGTTTTCAGAGTCCAATTGAAAGTGCCAGGACGTAAGGCAGGAGGCAGGCCATTCAACAGCTTAGGAGCAACTCTAGATCAGGAACGACCACCCATGCAGCAAAGATGGTACGAGGAACCGGAAGCAAGAGGACGGCACTTTCCGAACGAAGGGCTCTTTGTTGTCTGGTCACAGCCAGTGTGGTAGACGAGTCTACCCTCAACCATACAACTGCCCCAGACGTCGGCTTCGGCATGACATTTTCCACTGGAAGGTTTCATTAGCATCTAGTCATGCTAGGGAGCAAAATCCAAACCCATATACCTCCAAGCACGTCATTGAGCCAATCGTACCCACGCACATCTCTCATACATTCCTTTTCTCCCATTCTCAAATTCATCTTTTTCTTCATCGATTTACCCTTCAAAGAAGAAAAACTGGAGCTCGAATATGACCCTCTGGGTCGCAACCCGAGCCTGCTGTTGAGAAGTTTCGTGAAGGGAATTGCGTGGGTCGTGTCGCCGATCCTCCATACTCACTTTCACTTTTCATACAAAAAAATGAATGCCAATAACCTTATAAGAGCGCACATATAACTAGAGAAACTTGAATTTGTCTGTTTGTTATACCCGCCATCTTCACACAAGCATTGAATGGATTCATCAATGCATACAGCATAAATACATATCCACTTTGAACAGACGCCACACACGCATAATAGGCTAGCATGCAGACAGTTAAAATCTCAGACATACTTTGCTAAATACATACATATATACACACCATTATGAGTATCTACTTTTCTTCACACAAATACTCAAATTCATATATTCAATCATCGAAAGAGCCTGAAACTCCCCGAGTGGATATGCTGTTGTTGGTGCAAGGGATCAATATGGGTTCTCCCCATTAAGAGGGGGTTTAAACCCACTCTACTTTGGATCACAAATTGCCCTCCTCTTGTGTGTGACTGTCTTTAATCAAGAGAATAAAAGGAGAGCGAGAAAGTGTTGAATTTCTTGACCTTGAAAAGACAGCGAAGAGAATTTGGCCTTGGAAATTCCTCGGCTGAAATCTTGATTTAGCGAGGGTGGCGAGCTCATGGGGTTTACATCTAAATGGAAGAAGATAAAGAATTAGAAGATAGCAAAAGAAAGAGAGCAAAAGGTAATCAATAGCATATACAAGGCAAGCCCTAATCCCCTGCCCAAGTTCAGTCTCACCTATCTTCCTCATCCATAAATCTATTCAGTCTATTTTTTAAAAATTCGCAGAGAGGAAGCTTCTATCGCATGACTACTGAGCCAATTTCAGAAGAAGAAGTAGAACCGATGAAGAAAATACACAGAATAAGGAAAATAGGAAAATAAACGAAAGGTGTGGATTATGATAGTAGGGGATTGAAGTAGTGTACAAAATATAACTAGTGATAAACAAAAGCTTTAAGAGAGAACAATTTTTTTATTCAAAAGTACAGAAGTACGTAATATTTTGTCAGTCTTTTTAGGGCTGAATGATGGAGCGTGAGGGTACGAAACTATTCCTTTAGTTGGGAATTAAAAAAAGTCTTTCTCTCTCAAAGTTTTTGCTTTTTTTCTGATGGTAATGATGATCACGGCTGTGTAAATAAAGCGCAAAGACGAAGATCATTTTTATTAAATTCCACTTATGAGGCTTTAGAAACAATCAAATATAAATGGGCACATAAAAAGGGGCAAACCCCCACCAAGGAAAGCAATATTAAAATACATTACCTACAGGGATTAATTATAATTTAAGAGAATGGTCACCGAATATATGTTGTAAACATAATCTACTTTTCAATATTTTTGAGAAAGAATTCAGTAATCTATTTTGAGGAAGTTTATTTTTTTCTTCTTTAAAGTAGATGTCTAAAACTGAAGTATCTACAGTACCGTCCAAAACTAGAGAACACAATACAAAAATATAAATTATCTTGAAAATAGTGTTTAATTTCCATAAAAATTGCCTCCGATGGTGTCCAAATTTCGTTTCATAAGCGGCTGAAAAATAGATTCTGAAGAAAAGAATGTTTATTTGATGAGTTAATGCGTCCAAAACTAGAGAACGATAATTTCTAACTTTTGGATTATACATAAAAATTCGTAACATATGTATCACAAAACTACTCAACATGTATTGTAGACTACTCTTGAAAGTATTTATTATTCTTTATCTAGATAGTAAATAAAGTTAAGGTCAATAAAACCTACAGAAAGAAGGTTATCTAGTGGAGGAGTGAAGGAATGACATTGTATGGCAATTCAAGGTATTGCATGGTGTTTACTAGACATGAAAAAACAAGCTTCTCCGGCGTATATTGAATTATGTTCCTTTCACTCTTTGAGAGAATCTATTGCTTTCGCTAATATAGAGGGAGAATAAGAGAAACTACAAGTGTAAAAGGTTATTGATTAGTGACGTGTTCCTCTTCTGTAGCTTCCTGAGAGTAACAAGAAACTAAGAAGCTCCAGAGGAACGAAAAGTTAGTAATAAAGAACCTTGTACCATTTGCGGTTTCTCTTATTCTTCCTCTGCATTTGTTGTCAAAGACACCAATCAATTTCGCTAATCATCATCATCATCATCATCACTAATTTTTTAAAACCCCCAAAATTACAAATAGTGAAGTTCAGAAAATTTATTTTTATATATCTTCTTCTTCTATAACTCTATAATTTAGCAACATGAATATTTTGAAAGGCGGAAATTTTGTTTAGAGTTCCTTTTTAAAATTATTATAATTGGCGAAGTTCAGAAAATTTAGAAAAATTTAACCATGGCGGCATTTTTAGATTTAAAATTTTAATCTTAGTAGCTAAGCGAAAGCTTCCCCCGTAGGGGAGGGTGGCGAAGTCCTTTCCTGGTATATCCTCCATAACCCTATATTTTAAGAACGAGATTTTTGGAAGGTTTGAATAAGATTTTTTCATTTAGTTCGGTTGTAACCTAAGTAGATTTAATTTTTTTATCAGTTATTTCTAATAATTCATTTATAAGAAGAAGAAGAAGAACAACAACAACAACAACAAGATGATGAAGAAGATGAAGAAGAAGATGATGAAGATAAGATGATGAAGATTAACATTAAGATGAAGATGAAGAAGATGAAGAAGAAGAAGAAGAAAAGGGTGTTCAGGGTGTGAAAATAAAGAGTCTATAAAGGGGATTAAAAAAGGCGGTTAAGATTAGCAAATAAGGCCGTAGCCCCCACCCCCCCGCAGGGGTGCCTGTGTAATCAAGCTCTTCCTGTTAAGGAAGAGAACAGCGGCTTGTATGTCTTATATAATAAACATGTGTTCATTATCAGTAGATCTTCTTTTGGACAGATTACTAGGTGTTATTTTCATACTGAATGGTAACATTAATGTTGTTAGCTCCGGAGAGCTTTTGTAAATTGATTAAGTGAGACAAAGTATGGGTATATAAAATAATTATTAAGCCGTTTTCTTAGAATTCGATGCTAAATAAAAGTTAGTTCTGGCTTTATAATGACATTTTTATGAATTTTAGAAAATACTGAAGTTCAATAAATGTTTCGTCGATTGTATTAATTTCATCCTACAGGAAACAAGGATCGCATATGCGATAAACTCTCGGGAAAAGGGAAGAAACTACAGACCTTTTAACATATTCATCATGGCTAGTGAGAATAAAATTTAAAATCTAAAAAAAAGCAGCCATGGTTAAATTTTTATAAATTTTCTGAACTTCGCCAATTATAATAATTTTTAAAAGAAACTCTAAACTAAATTTTCTGAACTTCAACATTTGTAATTCTTTGAGTTTTAAAAAATTCGCAAAATTTCGATACTTTAATTTATTTCTGAACTTAACCATTTTGTTTTTTGATATTATAAAATAATTATTAGAAATAACTTTGATAAAAAGAAACCTAAGTCATAACCAAACTAAGATGAAATTATTATTTAAATACTCAAAAAAATCCCCTTCTTAAATATTAGAGTTAGTGATGATGATGATGATGATGATGACGAGGCATTATTAGGGTTGATTGTTTTGTCGGTAAACAAAACAATATGCTCTATTGTTTACTTTAGATATTTTGATATCAAGAAATGGCAGTGAGTCTTTTAGTTCCCGTTAAAAATTAAACATCATCCTCTATTAAATTTAAAGTTGAAAGAGAAAGAAGATGCCTGATAAAAAGGGTGGAGAGAGAAGAAAACGGAGAAGAAAGAAATGGAATGGGCGTAAAAGAAAGGGGAGGGGAGCGGAGGAGGACTCTGGTACCCAATATATATATATATATATATATATATATATATATATATATATATATATATATATATATATATATATAATATGAGGGTAAAAAATACAGGGAATCCAAAGAGAATAAATGCTGTACAAAATAATAAAATTGGACAGAATAATATGGAATACAGACAGGCAGGCGTGGTCAACCGTGAGAAAATGATTATATAATGAGTAATTCCTAATAAACTTTAAATAAACTACTGTCTATTATAAACCTTATTCCATCGGTACATAAAACGATTTTCGTATGTCTGCTTCAGCGTGAGTGGTCATAAAAGGATTAGCACTAAGCCTAAGCATTTAATCCCTCAGGTAAATAGCTCAAGAAGGTGCTTTTGTGTACCCTTTTGTGAGTAAGAGTGCTCGTAAAATACATGTACATGCGTATATGGATACGTTCAATAGAAGCGCCCTGGGTAATTTGCACCACTACTTACATCAGCCCCAAACGCTAGAGACGGATACATATGGTTAAACAACACTAAAACAATATATTAACATGTTTAATGCAAACGCAAACAATCGACAAGACTTATCAATCATTATTATTCCATACTTGGTGTATGCACTTTGCACATCCCTCAACTAGCCTCGCAACAGTTGTGTCCTTCAGTTACAATCCTGGTAAAGGTGATGTCTCCTGACCTTGGATTTGTTCTTTCGATTAGGTTAGGATAGGATTTGTTCTTGGGAATAAATGTCCATTTGAATACATGAGGATGAATAATGTAAATAAATAATCAAAGCGTACAGATTTATTTTTACTTAGATTTGTTCATTAGACGGAGGTTTTCTATCGTGTGTAAAACAATACTCTACGCAGGGCAGTTCATCACTTCGATATTTTCAGCATTCAAGAACTACTTCATCGTCTTTGATGTTTAACACTGGGAACATTGCCCTGTAAGAAAACAGACTTACGTACTCCACACGTTCCTCAAGAAAATTCACATATAACGCAACGTTCATTTTGCCGCTAAAGGGCACGAGAGGACATACTCTAACACTTGAAAACATTCCCTACACCATAACACTGCCAATATCAAATTCAACCGCCTCCTTTTTGCATGTGCGATTCAATCTTTCACTTTTACGAATTCTTACATGCTGCTTCCCATCCATTTCAAACAAATTCAATTTGCTCTCGTCGCTGAAAAACACTTTATCCTTTTTCAGCCCTCCTCATCACACGCTCAGTAGCGAAGGCCAAACTACCCAGTGTATTCTTTTAACATATAAGAAGTTTCGTAGCAGGGAAGCGTGCTATCAGTCCCACCTCTCTCAAGCTACATAGAGCAGGCTGGTGGGAGACATCCAGATTCATGCTCTCGTCAACTTGACTTGAAATACAGTCTCCTATCTAAAATCGACCCTGCATTGACATCCGTTTTTATATCGTCCGATCTTTCCTGAAAGTGGTTTTTCGAGTCGAGGGCGACCATTTTTCTTCCCCGACTTGCGGGACCCGGTATCGTCATGAAGAAAATTAATAATTTCAATTCCTCCGACCTATGCTCAAAAATGTCTTAAGGCACAGCATCCTGAGTAAATTCTACTTGAATTTTTGTGTGTTCCTAGGTTAAGCATTTTTCTGTACACAATAATTTGCCAGCGACTGAAGATGCCGGATGTCTCCCCCCTCGAAATTCGGTTTCGCAATAAAATGATCCAAAATACTGTGGTTTCATTGCCGAATGGTGTCAGATTCAGCAGAACTGTGCCCTCACCCGGTCCTTAATGCCTCCAAAAGTTTCTCCTTTAGTGCATCTACCTTCCAAAATTTCTCTTGCCGAGGTACACTCGTTGGTTTTGCTCTTTACTCAGGTAAATAAATCATTTGTGAGACCAAATACGTCAGGTGACATTTCGTTGCGTTACTCCGTAGTGGAGACAGGAAAAGTGTCCTTTACTCTTGTTGGTCATTGATCGTAGCCTCACTGGAACCCCTCCCCCCAGCGCTTATTTTTAGAAGAGAGAAGTCGTGAGTGTCTATACTGAAGAGTAACGGTCCACTTTCACCTCAGAAATGGCCAAAACAAAAGAAGAACGAATGAAGATTGGTCACGAACAGAGGCGGCAAAATAAGCTTCGCACAAATGGCACGTTTCATGTCGAGGTTCAAGACTTACACCAAGAAATGGAAAGTAATGGTAGGCGTCTCAATAGTCAGGGAACGATTGTATCAGAACAAATTCTACGAGAACAAAATCCCTGGAGGACAACATCCCTATATGACAAAATCCCTCGATGACAAAATTCTCCAAACAAAATTCCACCCCGCGGCTAAAATCTCACTAGGACAATTATAAGTTAGATGACGCTGTCAAACGCCTTCCCAACCTAATTTGAGATCTTATCGTTGGCTAATATACAGTTGCTGACCTCAATTCGTATTCTGAATTACTTTTGCTCTTTTTATTTCTTTTTGATGTTTCGAATACGCCTTTTCCATATGTTGTTTACCAAAACGATCATTTTACCCCTGATCTTCTTCACTAGTGAGTTTTCTGTTTGCCTTATTATTTTGTTTTGTTTGTTCACTCTAATTATTACACAAAGGTGGGCAGATCTAGCCTCTTTCAAAAAATTGCAATGATGAAATCAAAATGTCAACAAAAATGATCCCATCAAAATGAGACGGGGAAGGAATTATACCGTACAATATAAGAAATATGATTCGTAGATGACAGAAAGAATACAAAGGCACCATGACACCCGCTTCCCCGCCATCAAGGAAAACTGCACTCCATTTGTAGTACTTGTCTGCCTTGCATTGTCTCGATACCATTTAACACGTCTTGTTTGTCAAGAGCTGAAACGGCATCTGCGTCCACAAGTTTTGCGCGATTAGAATGATAATGCTCTCAGGGATCATTGCCTTCAGATGGCCCACGACTCCGAGACTCTCGTGGCAGTTATGCCTGAAGGTCAACCATGATTTGTCGATTCGGAACTGGGGGAGAACGACCCACCTTCACCTCGCCAGGGGGTTTCAATTCCTGATTTTCACTCGAGACTCGACGAGCTCTTAAGGTTACGGCGATTGTCAAGGTGCCCTGGAGGCACGCGCATACAGAGTGTTTGGATGGGTGCAAGAGTGGTCCTATCAGTGTGTATGAATGTACTGCAGTAGGGAAAGTGTGCGATAAGGCATGTGTGCGTTCAGCATGCGGCCTCGTTTACTAGCATATGCACATGTTCGTAAATTGAGGGTGGAATTATTTTATTTGGGAATTGGCTCAAAACTAAAGTTGATGCTTATCATCGCTTCAGGAAACCACAAAGAGAACCACCGTCATGACCATACAGGGAATAGATTAACTTTCACTTTTAGAAGATAGCTCTTCTTTTCCAGGCTGTATTCTCCTTCCTGTACGAATCTTATCAACCACACGAACTTACGAAAACGCAGGAATAAAGTGGCAGGAGGGCTCAAACAACCCTTGACTCATATTAGAACAAATTGCCCCATTTCGAGCATTCGTTGCTAACCCCAATTTTTAAGCAAAATGTGAGGCGCGCTTTCAGAATTTCCAAAACCATTATCCAGCAAAGGTTAATTCTTACAAATGTCCCCGGGCCCTGAAGGGGAGTAAATCGGGTACTGGTAATAAATTTCTGACAAATTACGGTAAAAGATTTTTTTAATGTGAATGTGGTAGTGTCAATTAAGATTGGGTGGGAAAGCTTTGAAAATCCTATTGGAATATGATGGCTTTGACAAATGACGCAATATGCCATAGGTTACAAAGTGAAAATCTATGATATGAAAGCAGACTCTGCATATATGGTTTATATACGTTACATGTGCGTATATGTGTGTTTGTCTTTTGTACATTTAAGGGTTTTGAATGGATTTAATCAAGCCCGTGGGTGACTGAAGATATGATTCATTCTTCACATTCTTCGCATAGGCCACTGATTAGCCTCTTGCAGACTCCTTTTTCTTATACCACCCCGACCATCATTAACAACGATGTCTTTCGATAGTTAGTAGAGATTCCTTCTGGTAATAGTAATATAGTTTTTCCCTTGTCTAGATATGAGTCACTACTCAAATTGTAAATTGAGCTGAAAAGCGATTTCGATAGTTGATTGCAGGTGGGTATTTGACTACGCTACGCAAAAGGGCAAAAACACACCTAAGGCTAAAAACGGCTTGTCTGAATCCCTTGCAATGAATGCCAGAAGTCTATCTTTCTCTTATCTGGGAAATAACTATTTATTCAGCTCAGTCGTAGAGAATAAAGCTTTTTGGAAGATGATCTTGGACACAAAGAATAATTACCTTTAAATGTAAAAAGATTGAGCGAGTGTTTATTGGTAGGAAACCGAGGTCGAGGTTGGGTGAATAGAATAAGACAATGTCGTAGAGAAGTGAAAGTTGACCTCCAAATCTCAAAGATTCACGAAGTTAGCAGATACAGCCATAAGGATTATTTCCCCTTCAAATGTAACATAAAAGTGTCACTATAGCTTCCTCAAACAGCTGTTCTAAAGTTTTATTTTTAGCGTGGCGGGATAGGTCTTAATCTGTCGTCTCTCTATCCATTTACCTATTGTCATCTTCTCTAGAATTCATCTTCACAATCTAGAAAATATCATACCTTATTAACACACATTTAATTTATTTATTTAATCAGGGCGATATTTTACTGAAAAACAAAAATAACATCTGGATGTGAGTATAAAGAGGAAAGGCTGAGGGAAAATACCCTTCGAATTTCAAAATAATATGATAAAATTTTCCTATGTTTGTTCTTAGGCATTACAGAAGATTGAAGAATTGACGCAAAAAGTCAAGTTGACTTCAACAGATCAATTTTATGGCAACTTGGCTAATGGGTAATTAGTGTATTTCCTAACGTACGTACTATTCAAGGTCTCTCGATCCGAACGGGAAGCGGGGGGGGGGGTACAAACTGAATCCTAGCATATTTTGGGAGGTTTTGAAAGGAAAAGTTGGTTGGGGGTTTCATCATGATTGATTCGGCATCTGCTTTTGGAGGCGAAAAAATGAACCATTTAAAATTCAAGTACTTGTAACTCGATAGACCCTCGCAAGGTGTAGGCTACATTGATATAATAAGGATAATAATAAAAGGTCTTATATTTGTCGGCATCCTTCAAGACTTTGAAGGCATCATGAAGGAAAAGGCCTAACAAAGGAGGTGGGTTTTAATGGCCCGCTAGAAAGCTCCGTCTAAGAATAAAGGCGTATGTCTGGAGGCAGACCATTCCACAGCTTAGGAGCAACACATATAAGGCACGATTACCTATGCAGCAGAGACAAGTGCGTGAAAGGTCACTTCCCGCGCGAAGGGCTCTTTGTTGTCTGAACACAGCAAGTGTAAAGGATAGGTAAGGGAGAGTTGCGGAGCATTTAAATGTGAGAATGAGGACTTTAAAAGTAATTAAAATTTAATAGACAGTTCGAGGAGGAGTGGTGTGGAATGAGAGAACCATCCTCGAAGGAGGATAACTCGAGCCGGAGAGTTCTGGACAAGTTGAAGGGGTCGAATTGTAGTGTTGCGCCAAATTAGGTAATGGATTTTCGCCTTAAGAAAAAAAGTTATTTTTTTGATTTAGGAAAAGACTTGAAACGCCATCGGGGAAGCTAGGCCCAAAGTTTTTGAAACAGGTCTCTGTGCGGTGGGAGATGAACTTGAGTGAGGGAAGTAGAGAAGGGGCGAATAAGTGACCCGAAGAAGGGCTTGAAAGAGTGCTGAGTGAACGTTTGTCTCAGACTTTGGGTCCAGACCGAGAGGCACACTTTCAGGAGGCAATGAGTCTCTTCAGGGGCGCCAGGATACAAATTAACCCCCATTAATGGCGCGATGGTTTTTCTTTTGTTTTCTGCTTAAGTATAAATGACGCAGCCCCTCCACAGGGGGAAAGAATACCACCATTATAGGATCATTCACCCATCATAAGGACTTTCTGATCTTATTTATGCTTGAAATAGGCACATAACTGATGTCCTGGAATGTGGTTATATATGCTAATTTCACGAATTCGTTAAATGACCTTAGATCAGATCGGGAGACTGAAATTAATGAGAAACCCAACGAGGGCTTCTCTAGCAGAAAGCTGTAAAGAAACTGGTGAGGACATATAAATAAATTGAATGTATGTGGAAGATGTATATCTGAAAATCTTATTGCAAATATTGGGGGCAAGAGGGCACGCAATCCTACACATGTCAGCTGCGGCATGCTGAACCATATTACGCCTGACCCTTTACAAGGGGCCCTTAGGCTTATCTATCCAATCGATATATTTTTCCATCGACCCTTCTTTCGTCCATCTACCCTCCGTTCTGTCTATTTTGATACATGTCAAGTTTCCCGAATGTTCTTCTCCACACCCACTGGCCCTGTTTCTGGCGTTGTTTTTCAGGCCTAACAACGGCTGTTCTTTACTGCTCACTTCCCTTGCCAGTGGGCCTTTATTGGGGAGCGGTTTATTCCCCCGATCTTGGTATCATGGTATGAGTGCAGTTAAAACTTCCCCTCCCTCTCGAGATGTGTCTTTGCAATCAAGTTGGAAAATAGTCGTTACCTCTTAAATTCAGAACACAAGAAAACACTAGCGGGAGTTCAGACAGCAACAACTATCAGCCTAGTGAAACAGTTCAAGTTTGTCCCCAACTAAAGAGCCTTTGTCAACCTTCATTGTCCCATTTTCACCTATATTTCAAAGCTTTTTCGTCTCACTCTTCAAATTTGACTTGGTATATGCTAGTAAGTATTTTACTGTTTAATTACTAACGGTAAGTCAATCAAACTCATATCGAATAGAGGTGAGTATTCCCTTTATTGTTATCATAGTTGAATACTGTCAAACTTCAAACTCAAACATTGTCTTCGCATATTTATTTCAACTAAGTAGGAAATCCGGGAACTAAAACCTACATAGGCCACCTCTGGAAAAGGCAACAATCATTTTGATACCCCAAATTAATTGATTTCCAATCGTTTCATACTTTCTCTATTGTCTACCATATATAGAAAATTAGTACGTTGGTGACGCTCCTTAAATTGGGGCTCTCGAGAGATAGAAAGAGATAGAGAGAGCATATGGGTCAGAAAAGGGAACAATATTTCGATAACTTCACGAACGAGTCGTTTGTCATTTCATTCATGGTATCTGCGCAAAATGCAAAAGTGGACAACAACTTGATCAGGCAAATGTGGTCATTGAAGGTATTCCCGCCTCTAGAGGCATAATACAGTTGGCAGGCTTCAGCGACCACGCGACATGCTTTGAATGCTAGTGGAGTAGCTTTTGAACTGGTGATTGTGAAGAAAGCGCGTATAAAGTACTCCTTATTCGAAATAGGTCTCGGGTGTATGTCCAACTTTCCTGAAGAGCGGCAAGGGGGCCCTGAGTGAACCTACCCCTGAACCGTTTGACACGCTTTCACAATTTGGTAAGAAGGGGCCTCTCATTAAGCGAATGTATCTATGCACACCGAGATTTAGCGACGATAGTGTTTTGAAAAGGAACCGAACCTGGCTCTCGCCTGACGAAATTCAAGCCATGGGCGGCGATTATAATGCGTAATGAGTGCAAAAAGGCCAGACGTTTGAGGAATGAAAGTCTCTCCCGTAACAATATGAGCGCTTGAGAAAAACTTAATTAACTCTACCGACCTAAACTCCTAGGCAGAAATAGATATGTTAGCCATTTCCTCGAATGCGAACCACCGTTCTCATCCTAGTACCACCGAGGTGGCTGGCTTCTCGTGCGGAAGTGATCCTGCGAAAGATATTTTAAATGAAAAGTGATCGCTTCTATGGAGGTTCGCCGCTACTACAGTCTAAAGTCAGTGTGTGCATCATGAGAGGACAGGGAAACGCTGAGACAAATAAGCAAAGCGGTTAAAGTATATCAGTACGTGAATTCCTCCATATTATGGTCCATAGGAATGACCGTGGGGTATCTACCGTTCATGTCCCATAAAATAAGAAAGAGACTCTCAAACCGACCCATAACCTGGTGGGCCTCATTCTCATTATAGCCGGCTGGTGGTGGAAGATACACCTAAGAAAGAGAGTACCTATAGTTAGAGCTGGGGTGTTACCACCTGGAGAGAGGTATAAAAAGAACGAAATAATGGAGACATCGCATTGGCTGTATATTGCGCCCCCACCAGCCAGGGCTCCCATCCTGTGGAAGGGAAGGGGTCGCGAAACCATTGTACTCGGGAAGGGTGTGCAGAGGGATGCACCCAGTAAGTTATATTGAAGGCATACTGTTAAAGGAGAGCAAAAGAAAACAAGCATCCGCAGCTTTTCCAAATTAGACGCACGCATTCCACGGCAGTTCTAATTAAGGAAATAACCATTTTGATCTATTTTGAAGGAGCTCTCTTGGTCCGTTTGAGGAAAACGTTTTCACTGCACTGGCCTTAAGTCATTGAGGGGGAAAGGCAGCGGTTTCACCGCTTTCGTTAGCCTAAGGATGGGGCCCTGAGTAAGGCTGGACCCGCCATGGTCTGAGCTGAGACTATTGGTCACTGAAGGCGTCATTATCGCTTTCGAGGACTTATTAGAAAAGGTTAGGCTTAACTTGCGAGTCTTCCTCTTCTTATGTCTCGACTCAAGTCTTCGTTGGGCTCGGCGCATTTGGGATCATGGCTCTATTGTCATTTGGAGTTGAACCACAACTCGTTGAGCCCCGTTCAGATTAGGGCAGGGGCGAATGGGGCGTTCTCCCAAATTCTTATCCTCCTTCTCGGGTGTAGACTTCGAATTACCCATGGGTGTGTCCACTGCCGTCTTCATGGGATTTGACTCCTAGTCAAGTGTCTCGTTGGAGGAACGTGAGCATTTTGTTTTTGCTCCGATGTTGGCAGAGCAGGACTCGAGCTAATTTGGTTATCAGCTAGTCCAAGGTGACGGCCCGAAGAGGTAAATCCCGATTAAGGGTTCGAAATGAATGTTGGAGCTACCCGCTCCTAGTCCTGGAATTGCCCGCAGCGGGTTGCCTTTCTCAAATGAGAAGTGAAGTATGTGTTGCGGAGTGAAAACTACGAGAGAACTATCTGCATAACATCTCTATAGGAGATGCTGTCTAAAACCTAGACAGTCATGAACTCGTTTTTGAAGGGACATGAATTGCAATTGTAAGAGTAGCAAGGATAAATCTGGTTCAATTCTAGCATTTGTCTGAGCACTAGACCAACTCATCTTGGACGGCCTTGAAACAGGTTATGCAAATTTCGAGTTGACTCTTATTTGTGTTGCATGATTTACTTGTATTGCGGAAGCAGCGATACAAGCACGAATGCTTTAACACGGAAGCGATACCATCCATAATGCACTCAGGAGCCTGACTAAATCTAACGTGCTGAAGAGAAAATGTATTCAAATTTAAAGAAAAAGAATGAAACGATTTATTAAGTAAGTTAAACTGATTTAAATTTAAAAATGAAACGCATACATGAATAAAATAGATTTAAGATTATGTGCAATACCACGAAGGTAAGCTTACATGGATCGATTCTGGTAGTCTGCAACGAGTTTGAAGATTCTTTTCTCTTCGAGTAGCTCTGGAATTTTTTCTTACGGTCAGCCTATACGGTGAGTTTTGGATAATCTTGCTCTGAAAACCTGTTCTTCTCTTCTTAGAACATCAAAAACATAATATAAATTTTAATGCGAACTAATGAAAACTCGAAAATGCTTATGCTATGCTTCAAAAGAATTAGTTGTGCGTGCACAATCTTTAAGTGATGAGTTCATAAATATTCTACTCAGATGTAACAAATAATGGCTTTGACAGTCTTCCGTTTATTATGTATATATATATATATATACAGCCCTGGCCAAAAGTATTAGGCCACCCCAGTGTTTCTGGGTTCTGCTATCTCAATGTTAATGAAACACATGTATATGGTAGTGTATGGTATATTGCACAATATACATTAGTTTAATATCTGGTTGACCTTCCTTTAGCTTCAATTACCGCTTTTATACTGTGTTGTACGTATGTAACCAATTATGTGCAAAACCAACGTCTACAATTAACTTATTTTTCCTTGATTATTCCAGTGTTTTATGCTAAAATACGTTGTAGATACAGTTAATAATCAGTAAAATGCCTAAAACGAGGTAGTTGAGCGAGTTTGAGCGAGGTCAAATCGTAGCTCATCATAAAGATGGAATGTGTCAAAGGCAAATTGCTCAGAAGATGAATGTTCTCGATGTACGGTGTAAACGACTCTCAAGCACTTCAAGCACTTCAGAGAGACAAAAGATTTGAAGACAATACAAAGAACAGGTAGACAGAAGGTTACAACGTCTCGTAATGACAGATCCATTATCCGTCAGTCGCTCAGAAGCAGGAGAAAAACATCATCAGAGCTCTGTGCGGATTTCAACGAGGCAGGTACATCACAAATATCAACCAGAACCTTTAGCAGAAGGCTTGTAGAGTACGGTCTGAATAGCTGTGAAGCCAGAAAGAGGCCATGGATTTCTGAAGCGAATATGAATAAACGTCTTCAGTGGGCCCAAAACAACTCAAATTGGACCAGTGAGAAATGGTCGTAAGTCATATGGTCTGATGAAAGTAACCATGAGGTAAGATAGTATAAGTATTCAATCAACATATAAACGCAAAATATGTATTTTTATTCCCCCGAAACGAGAAATATTCGAAATAAGGATAGTATTAACGTTCATGTTTTTTACTCAGGTTTTCGGCACATCTGGTGCAACTTTCGTGCGTCGTGGAGTTGGGGAAGCATTTAAGGCTGGATGTCTGGTACC
This sequence comes from Ceratothoa steindachneri, assembly GCA_963969495.1. Classification (NCBI taxonomy): domain Eukaryota; kingdom Metazoa; phylum Arthropoda; class Malacostraca; order Isopoda; family Cymothoidae; genus Ceratothoa; species Ceratothoa steindachneri. Next base: position 105,544,163 of record OZ018321.1, on the reverse strand, counting down.
AACCGTAAAACATGGGAGTGGTTCTATCATGGTGTGGGCCCGCATGTCTGCCACAGGACCCGGAGAAATGTTTTTGTGTCAGGGAAGGATGAATTCAGCTACCTATGTTTCCATGTTATCGGATGTTTTAGAGCCATCAATTGCTAAATTGCATCCAGGAGTGTCGAAGAACAGTGTTATATTTCAACAGGACAACGCTGCATGTCATGCACTAAAGAATACTCGTCAATGGTTTGAGACACAGGGTGTTGTTTACATGGGCTGGCAGGCTCAAAGCCCCGATCTAAATCCGATCGAATGCCTATGGAGAACTCTTGTTAAAACTATCAAGAACACAACAATTAAAAATAAAGAGCATTTGTACCCCAAACTTAGAGAATAATGGAGTAAGATTGCGCCTAGCACCTACAAGAAACTGTTGATTCTATGCCTAACCATATAGAAGCGGTAATTGAAGCTAAAGAGGGTCAACCAAATATTAAAACTAATGTATATTGTGAAATATACCATACACCACCATGTGCACGAGTTTCATTAACATTGAGATAGCAGAACCCAGAAACAGTGGGGTGGCCTAATACTTTTGGCCAGGGCTGTATATATATATATATATATATATATATATATATATATATATATATATATATATTCAAGGAAAAGTCAAGTTTCTCCAGGTGCACTTTGTTGCATTCTTCAATCCCTTTAGGTATATTAGCAACAGGCAGGTAGGTCAAAGCAATTTCGGCAGAATAAAGAAAATTCTTTGATATTGTTATAAACCGTTGAACTCTCATTTGTTGAAATTTTATCTCAGTAGTATAGCAAAAATTAAAAGAGGATAAATGCACAGCAATGCCACCAAAAGCACGTCAAAAGTCATTTCAAGCTACCGATTCAAAGTCTCTACTTACCTTTGTTATGTAACCTTGAATCCAGCGCGCTTCCTTCCTTTCCTAAAGGACATATGCAACATTGTAACGTAAATTTCCTTTGACTTGGCTGGCAGGAATATAAAAACAAGGGGGTGTATTCATAATAGATTGTATATATTTGGTGAAAGATATTGGCACATGTCTCAAAAGTACCATCAACAAACCAATGCTTTGATGTAGCCAACGTTTGCAAGGATGAAGGTGCTACAAAATTCAAAAATCTCTTGATCATCTTCCCTACTGTCATGAATTACACAGTTTTCTCCTCATATGCCTATCCTGAATCTACCTTGAAGATCTACTTCAGCTCATGTAGTTAGGAATATATGTTTATGGCTTGTTTTTCTGATATTTCGAGTTATGTTTACATTAGTAGGAAGTAATAGTTGGCAACATTGTGGTACTTCACTAATTAATACACTGAAATGCCGTGAGCGGTTTTGACATTGCACTAACATTTTCTTTATTCTTTTCTGTAGCTTTAAACATGGATATTTTCCTTACCACTGAATATGTATGTTCAGAAAATTGATGTACGAACTTTAATTATTGTTCGTATAATAATAACCATTATGTAAAGTTTATCTTTTCCTCGTTTTGTTTTAATGAAGCTTATGACAGAATCCATTTGAGGTTTGATGTTTGCAAAAAATGACACTTGTCTCTTGACAGTAAAGCAAAGAATGCCAAAAAAGTCTAAACTAAAAAGTGAACTTTTAACCCTGGAAAGTTTGAGGCGGCTTTACATAAAAATGTCTGAGGGTATAAGTTAATTTTAAATTTAATCTATTCAGCACCTTTCATATACTAAATGCTTTAGACATAAGTTTCATTCTACAAAAGGTCATTAGACAAAGAAATGTACAGTTTAGTTTAGAGTAAAGCAACTTTAGACGAAAGCATTTTAGACATTGCATTAGACCAAAGTGCTTTAGACGAAAGGTCCTCAACTTGTTCTTGAAACCCCCTTCCTTTTTTAACACTCGCACAAGGTTGAACACTTAATAGGACGCCGGTGCTTCATTTTTGACCTAGAGGAGGTAGTCGAAAAAGTCTTTTGCAGAGACTACCCGATTTACACAAGTTTGAGACAGTGGCACCCGCGAAGTGTGCCATTAAGGTATCTGAAGAGCATTCAATTTTTCATTCTGGGCGAGGTTGACCCCATTGACCAAGAGGTTACCGTATGAAAAACTGAAAAAGCTTTAGATCTCTACCAAGTAAAAAAGCTACATCTCTTCGGTGACGGAGCTTATGACCGTTGGACAGGCAGCTTAGCATTTGAAAGTGGGGTCTCAAAGAGGCCAGAAAACCACTGTCTAGGAAGCCCAACACCGTCCAGGGTCCACTATCTTTCTTACTTTTTATTTTGGTGAGGAGAACAGGGGTGTCACCGTTTTCGTCCCTCTAAGGATGGGGCAATGAACAAGGCCGGGACCCGTCATGAGCTGAGCTCTCCTACTAGGAGGTTCAGAGCACATTTCCTTCTGCTTTTTACTTTTTCTCCTATTTAAAATGCCCTAGCCACCTCGAGAGAGCCTTGTCCAGAAGTAGGTTCAGGCTTGGGGTAGGGAAGGGGGTAGTTTCATCCAAACGATACGGTCTTTCCTTGAAAAAAATGCCCTAGCCACCTCGAGAGAGCCTTGTCCAGAAGTAGGTTCAGGCTTGGGGTAGGGAAGGGGGTAGTTTCATCCAAACGATACGGTCTTTCCTTGAAAAAAATGCCCCATTACGAGTGAGACCTTGTTGAACCCGATATTATGCCCCCTCTCCCCAATTGGGCCATCCCCACTCGAGTCCTATGGATTCCATTTGCGACCTCATGGGAGAAAATCTTGTGCGCGAGAGACTTCCTTCCACAATCAATATCAAATTAAGAGCCTTCAAGAAGCCGGCACCAAAGGGGCACAATTCTGGGGTGTAATATCTTGGGAAAGCCTCAAAGAGGAGTGCCTCCATATGCTCCTCTCAGGGACTCAAGATCTTTTTAGGGAGCGAAAGTACTTTGGCTTACCTTTTATATTCTTCGGGAGGGGACCTTTTTCAGCATAAGATGCGACATCCCCGCGCTAAAGAAGGAACAGCGAGAGGGCTTCTCCTATAGAGGAAGAAAACAGCAGTGGCGGCTCGTAGCTAAAATTAGTGGGGGTGCTGCATCAGATTTTTTTAGCATTGTTTTAATATTGTGTAAAAGGAAATAAACATATAAAAAGAAATTTATAGATAAATTTGATAAAATCCTAAACAGAACAAAATCAAATATTTTTTTACTTAGTAATAGCCTAAATTGTTACAGTTCAAGCTTGATCCATTCATTTAAAAACGAAATCCATTCTTCTTGTTTTAATTTGCGAAAAAAGATTAATTATTTTCTCCTTGATCTCTAGATGACTACTGAGGAATTTTTTCTCCATTGAAAGCACTGTAAGTGCATTTAGTCTTTTAGAATTCATAGTTCTCCTTAGAAAAGTTTTTATTCTTTTCACTGTTGAAAAGCAGCGTTCTTCCTCTGATGTAGTCATGGAAATTGTCAAGAGGATTTTATCAGTTTCGTAATTTCACTAAGAACATCATCTATATTATTTTCCAAGATAAATTTCAGCAGCTCAATTAATTAATTACTAAAAGAACCGAAAAAAGATGAATTAAATTCTACACTTTATCACATTAAAGAATATAAACACGTTTTTAAGCACTACATACAAGGAGTAAAAAAGAAACACTACCTTCCACCAACTTACCAGGGGCGGCACCGCGTGAGTCACAGTGCTCTCTATCCCTAGCGTGCAGCTTCCTATCTCGAACATGTGAGCATACGCACAATAGCCAAACACTGCGACGCTGGAACTGTGAAGCGTACAGTTCTATACAAGGATTTTTGTATTTTCTTTCATAAACTAGGGGATGGCTACTGATATTAAGCTTAAGGATTATATAATGTACAAGTATAAAGAAAGAATTAAAAAAAAGGCTCAATATATTGAATGTTATCGATAATATCGAGTAGAAATAGGGGGTGCTGCAGTTCCCATCACTTCAAACCTGGCATGAGTGCCAACGTCCATTATCGCAATATTGGTGGGAGTGCCAATGCCCATCGCCTAAATATAGGTGTGTTCAATTCCCAACAGTTCAATCCTGGTGGTAGTGCCAATGCCCATCCCTTCAATCCTGGTGGTAGTGCCAATGCCCATCCCTTTAATCCTGATTGGAGTGCCAATGCCCATCATTTCAATCCTGATTGGTGTGATAATAAGCATCATTTATTTATTATAAAGCAAAACCCAAGCAGGACATCTCCATATAAAGGGGGAGGGGTTGAGTATACGTTTGCGGAAGAAATAGTTAAGAAAGGGAAAATGAAAATGTGTAGAAAAGTGGAACACTTAGGGATTTAGGGGCCATGAACCTTTCTGGAACCTGCGGGTAGTCTGTAACGAAGGCGGATCCCTTTTTAGGACCACAAGGGAGGACAGGAGAGGACAAGATTCAGGAAAGAGTATTGCGGGAGACCATAAAACACCGTCACTATGTACAGAATCGCGCATATTTGTCATGTAGCTGATCTCAGGGCCCACGAGGTCTTACCTAAATGGATTCTGACGTCACGATTTAGAATGAATTGTGGTTAACGGCCCCATGATGTCAAGGGCCGGGGACAAATCCTGGTCAGACGGTATTCAAAAGCCGTACGTGATCGTAGATCCCCTAAATCACTGACGGAGGATTTCCCTTCACCATCCAATTGCGTCCTCGAAATGTTAAGGTACCATCGGTTGGTTCCATGATCTCGTAAGCAACCACACACTAATTTGGTCCTTTTCCCTTTTTTACAAAGAAATAACATTTAAATATAGGTTGGTGCAAAGGTCTTGTTACAGCTGCTAAAAAGTAATAAGAAGAATAGAGGAACGATATAATAATATCAAACACATGTACTGGTTTTAGTGTATTCACTTTCATTGACACTGTCACCAATCGAGAAGGTCTGTGTGAACACCAGAATATACACGATCACGTGCACATACACTTGCAATCAGCCTCTCTTCAAATAGGAACTCGTGTCAGCCATCTGAAATAGAAAATTAAACCAATATTAACAGGGAGTGGCAAGACTTTATGTCCACCCTGTACACTTAAAACAATATTAACAGGGAGTGGCAAGACTTTATGTCCACCCTGTACATTTAAAACAATATTAACAGGGAGTGGAAAGACTTTATGTCCACCCTGTACACTTAAAACAATATTAACAGGGAGTGGCAAGACTTTATGTCCACCCTGTACATTTAAAAAAATATTAACCGGGAGTGGCAAGACTTTATGTCCACTCTGTACATTTAAAAAAATATTAACCGGGAGTGGCAAGACTTTATGTCCACTCTGTACATTTAAAACAATATTAACAGGGAATGGAAAGACTTTATGTCCACCCTGTACACTTAAAACAATATTAACAGGGAGTGGCAAGACTTTATGTCCACCCTGTACATTTAAAAAAATATTAACCGGGAGTGGCAAGACTTTATGTCCACTCTGTACATTTAAAAAAATATTAACCGGGAGTGGCAAGACTTTATGTCCACTCTGTACATTTAAAACAATATTAACAGGGAATGGAAAGACTTTATGTCCACCCTGTACACTTAAAACAATATTAACAGGGAGTGGCAAGACTTTATGTCCACCCTGTACATTTAAAAAAATATTAACCGGGAGTGGCAAGACTTTATGTCCACTCTGTACATTTAAAACAATATTAACAGGGAGTGGAAAGACTTTATGTCCACCCTGTACACTTAAAACAATATTAACAGGGAGTGGCAAGACTTTATGTCCACCCTGTACATTTAAAACAATATTAACAGGGAGTGGAAAGACTTTATGTCCACCCTGTACACTTAAAACAATATTAACAGGGAGTGGCAAGACTTTATGTCCACCCTGTACATTTAAAAAAATATTAACCGGGAGTGGCAAGACTTTATGTCCACTCTGTACATTTAAAACAATATTAACAGGGAGTGGAAAGACTTTATGTCCACCCTGTACACTTAAAACAATATTAACAGGGAGTGGCAAGACTTTATGTCCACCCTGTACATTTAAAAAAATATTAACCGGGAGTGGCAAGACTTTATGTCCACTCTGTACATTTAAAAAAATATTAACAGGGAGTGGAAAGACTTTATGTCCACCCTGTACATTTAAAGCAATATTAACAGGGGTGGCAAGACTTTCGGTCATCTGGAATTTAAAATTAAAACGATCTTTACAGGGGGTGAAAAGACTTTCGGACCACCCTGTACATCGAAAACGAACGTTTAATGAACCGAGAGGCGTAAAGAAACAAACAATAGAGAAGTGTTCGTGTCGAGTGAGTAAAGGAAGCTCGTTTACCTGGATGACTAGCAGAGAATCCCTCCCAACTCGAATCTGCTGCACTCGTAGATACGAACAACTTGTTCCTAAATACAAATTCCCTTCAAATTTCTAAACATTAATCTAAATAAAATAGAATGAAAGGAAAAAAATGGACGGCGACGTCAGAGAAGAAAGTTAATAATTTAAATCTCCCTTATATATAGTTTTTGTTGGCCCCGTGGCCTTAGGAATTGCCAGCGATTGTCATGTTGATCTTTATGGGCATTTCATTTATCTAGTTGGTGGATCTTGTTCACGATGCGAGGGATATATGGCGCAGCCTACTACAGGCTTTTCAGACCCACACTTAATTTCTAAAGTGTGCAGATAAATCGCGCCAACTTCGTCGCTCCAAATCACATTCTGCGCCCGCACTGAGCGTCCTCAAAGGAGACTAGGTTACACTCTCTGGCAGGACTATTCACCCCTGCTACCAAGAAGTTACAATTGATTCAACGAATCGTTCAAGTCCCTTATATATGCACTTTCATTTCCGTCTCTTTTTCTCTCTGGGAGGTGCAGTTGGCAAGCTAATCCACTCTAATTAATTGAGAATTTATGCTAATTTATATAATCTACACCTCAATTCTTAGTTAAAGTACTAATTTTCAGGAAAGGAAAGCAACGTAATTCTAAATTATATAAAATATACCAGTTACCGCTGCTCCCAGGAAAGACTTCTCGAAGGCCGATTGGAAAGCATACAGGCGGGCATTCCCATTGGACCTACCCGATCCGGAAGGCGCTACCAATGAAGACCTCGACGAAGAACTGACTGCTATAAACGACTGCATTTCCAACGCAGATGCAATAGCAATCCCGACGATCACTCACAGAACTTTGTTGCCAATAACTCCTACAGAGGAGAGAGTGGTGCTTCAACAACGATTCAACGCTGTTCACAACCGCATCCTCGACATGAGCTACACTAGACCCATGGATTTCTACCTTGTTCAACACATCAGGAGATAAATTAACACCGCTCTGTCCCACGAAATGCGGGAGAAATGGAACAATCTGACCGAGAAACTAGACACTGACGGGAATCCGAAGTCTTTCTGGGCAGCAATCAACAGACTGAAATGGACTACATAAACTCATGGCTCAACCACAATTTCGCCTGAAGGCATTTCCAGCGAACTCCCCAATTGAGAAGGAGAGGCTCTTTCACAGAGTCTGGAAAAATGTTTTTAGAATCTCCCATGAAGAGGAGGAAAACTTTGACCCAGGCTTCGAGGACCAGGTTCTCGAATACCTGCACATGAGGGAGGACAGATTCATCCTTTATGAAACTGCGGACCTCCACCGTCTCCGGCTTAACTCTGTGTGGAATTGTGGGAGCCTATTTCCTCGTTTCCGTCCAAAGACTCAGACCTCAGCCTGGTTACCATTAGGCACTTGAAAGAGCCACCGGAGAGACTTCGGATTAGACTGCTGAAACTGTTTAACGCGTCCCTGGCAATGAAATATTTCCCGGACGGTCTGAAGATCTCAAAAATGATATTTATTCAAAAGCCGGGGAAACCACCTAACCAGGTCATGAACTTCAGGCCTATCTCTTTGCGTGAAACAGTTGGGAAGGTTTTTGAGAAGATTTTCAACAGCAGGCTATTGGCTCACCTGTCAGAACACTCCCTGTTGAAGGAGGAACAGCATGGATTTATGAAACACTGGGGCACGGAGGCAGCCATAGCCCACATGCTGCAACACGCAACAGCAGGGCGGGCCAGAAGGTGCTGGATCAACGTAGTCTATAGGGACGTAAATAAGGCATTTGACAAAGTCTGGATCGACGGCCTGAAATACATGATCTCGCGACTGAGACTCACGCCATACCTCGCAAAAATCATCTGTAGCTACTTGACCAACAGGCAAGTTGTTATCGCCTTCAAGAAGCACACAGGGGAGGCCTTCGACCTCCTGTCCGGCGTTCCTCAAGGATGATGCCTAAGCCCCACTCTCTTTATCATCTTTATGAGGGATATACCAAAACCTATTGATGTGAGAACGATGAACATACAATACGCGGATGATGTCACCTAGGTCGTGGTAAAAAGGACAAAATCCGCAAGGATGATGGCAAGAGCCACGGCCACCGAGGCTGAAAGGATCTCCAGATTCGAGAGGCGCTGGAAGATCCGGACTAACGTGTCTAAATTCTCGGCAGTTGCAATAGGGAGACATCGTTCCGTTCACCTCAACTTGGACCAAACCGAAATAGAATACTCGCCGAATGTGTCCGTGCTCGGATTCAAACTTGCCAACACTGGCAAGATTTAGAATCCTTAACCAACGCAATAAAAAAACAAAACATACACTAGTTTGGTTAGGTCCAAGCTGGTGTATCTTGCCATACCGTCAAATGCTGCTTCAAAGAAGGAAATAATAAGACTACTGAGGGCGCAGAATCGAGATCCCGGTTTATCACCACGCTAGGTGGTATGACTACCGGACCTTGAGGAGCCTTCACGAGGAGACCGGGCTGTAACCAATCAACATCTACCACTATAAAAGAGGATGGGATATCTGGTCAAGGCTAGAAGATATTCTCCCATTGGAACCCTAGCAGCCCTTGAACCTGAGGGAGAAGGAGGTGCCTTCAAGAGGTACGCCCCAATACGAGAAGACCAGAACCCGCACCTATATACGGCTGACCAAGCCGGAGAAGAAACAAAAAATCAGTTTAAAAACAATAAATAAACAAGTGAACTATTCAATAAATTAAAAAATATTGTAGTGAGACAACATTATAACAAAAATAATAAAAAAAAAACACAACAAAAAGATCCAGCAGTGGACAGTGAAATAAAAACAATAAAAAAAATAAATAAAGATCCCGCAGTGTGACACCAATATCAAATAACGGAGAAGGCCCGATCACCGGGCATCATTTATACTACTACTTCCTTCCTCTTTTATCTATTTTGCCCTCCCCTCTGTTCATTACTTCTCACCCTCTTATTCTACCTTTCTAAATGAAATGAAATGAATTAATGACTCCAAGCAAGGAAGATGTGCGTAACCCACAGCTTAGAGGCAACTGCAAATAAGCACGATCACTCATGCAGCAGAGACGAGTGCGTGGAACCGAAAACACATGGAGCAAGAAATAAATGCAGAAAAGAGTAAGGTGATGATGGAGTATGGGGGATGAGGATTGGGCGAAGTGTAATATATTCCTTGGTCTAACCATTGAACAATGCAGTGTTTTAAGGCTCTAGGACAGGGGTGGGGAAAGGTAATGGTAAGGATGAAGCAGAGTGGTACCGCAGTGTCTTGGAGGCTGCGTCTCGTGGCTTTGAGTGTGCTAGGAAGCTACTTGAGATATGCCGATGCCAGCGTTGGTATATGAGAATGAGGGAGGAAGAACCAGAGGAAAAGCAGTGCAGATTGACAACTTTATGAGTGGTGTTCAGGGGGTAGATGAACGAGTAAGTAGGAAGTAGTTATAGAATGAAGAGATGAGTTGTGACTGGGGGCGTTCGAGGTGTTGTGGGAATGTAAGAATGGATGAAAATAAAAATAAACTCGTGCGAAGGGTTGGAAGAAGACCGCTAAATGGAGAGGGGGGGGGGGTCTTGGAGTATTCTGGCTTCGGATGCACCATCACTCGACCAGCCATTACACCACATAGCACTACATCGTTATGACTGGTCAATTTAGTGTATAAAAAATGATGGGTGTATTTGTGCTTGATAAGAGGATGGGAAGGTATATTTGTAGCGTTGATGACAGGCAGTTGTCCACCAATCTCATTTCGTGGGACCATTTAGACTAAGGGAACGTTAATTATACTTTAGTCTCCCCCGTCCCCCTTACTGCTTCACAAGTGCAAATGAAAACCTAATTCTGCAATGTACTCAAATCCTGGATTCACACCTTACCGTATAATCGTTGCTGAAATCGGATACATTTTCATGATTTGGAGCGCCACGTGTAACTTGCGGGTGACACGTCTACAAGCACTTGTCCGAATCAGTTCCTCGCCCGGCGGTCTCGCCTGACATTAGCAGCGATCGCCGATTCCAGAGTTCGGACGAGGTCTAAATTGAACAGCGGAAACGGGGTTGATTTGGGGGAATGAAGAAACATAGATTCTGTGTTCTCCAACAGATAGTAGACAAAAAGAAGAAAAAAAATGAATGGCCAAGACAGAAAAAAAGAAATTAAGGATATTATTGGAAGATACTTCATGCTATATAAATGCTAGCCGAAGAGGGGATGGGGGATAAAAAGACAAGTTAATTATTTCTTGCCTATAACTTTTATTTAGGAGTACAGAACTTTTAACCCATTACATGAATTCTGAAATAGTGGTGCTCTGGTGAGTTTGTGGTGAATAAACATGAGAATTCTATAAGTAAAAAAGAGGGAGAGTGCTTTATGACATTTACTTTTGTTCCTGTACATGTGAGATATCGCCACATGTACAAGAACAAGTAGATTCTATATATAGTCTTAAAAGGAATCGACCTAATAGTGTAAAAGTATACTTATTTTTTAAATACATACACTAACCGCCATAAATACTGACCCTACTCAAATTTTTCATTAAAACTCAAAATTTCACAATCTTTTTATCAAAATAATTTTTAAAGAAAAATATTGGAATTCGACAGAAAAAGGGAGAGTGTAAGTTTTATCTTAAATTTTTACATTTTTTAATTAAAATATCGTTTTATTACATGATCTGCCATTTAATTTCTGCATAGTAACCGTTAAAATTTCTTTCTACAGTTCTATCGTTGCTATACTAAACGGGTTTAAGGCTAATTTTTTTTCTACCAAATTTCATTAACGTTTGTTTTTCCATTTTTCAGTAATTATCGTCATAACATTTGAAAGCCTATACATTTCAACCATCTTTAAAACTATTCTCTATCTGTGATTATTATGGTTAACGAATGCTTAAAAGCCATTTTGGAAAGTCAATAATAAATTCGCAGGAAAGGAATGTCCTAAAAAATATCCGAAAAACTTTAAATACAGGTCAAGACAGTGGAAAATGCTATCAAAAGGAAAAGCAGAAGACAGGCCGGCCTCAAAGACCTCAAAGTAACAGGATAAGTTCATTAGAGTGAAATGTGTCCGAAACCCCCGCTTTTTTGGCTCCAGAAATAGCTCAGCAATTAATCAGCGCCGACTGAGCAAACGTCTCAGTCTCAACGGTGAATAGGAGGAGGCTTTGCGAAGCTGGGCTTTCCGCTCGAGTGATAACAAATTACCATCTATTGAGAGATTGCATGCGAACAAAAAGGTTGGATCGGGTTAGAAAACCATAAAAATTGGGCGATTGATTGGTGGAAAATGGGTCTGATGAGTCTAAGTTTGAAATTTTCAGTTTCAAACGCAGAATTTTTGTAAGGAGGAGAAGTGGTGGTTTCAAATCGTTCAAAACTACTTCTTATTCATTTTTACCGATGACATTTGTAACGAGTGCCTTTGATTTGGTTTGACCATAACAAAATTTTGCAGCTAATTTTGAAGCCCGGTAAAGTTTTGAATTTAATTTCAAAATAGTAGTAGTAGGTTGCATGATAACAAATCCTTTTTGTATCGGGAAGATATATGTGTAAAATTTGTGATTGGGGAAGTTTTTTATGAGTTACTTGGGTTGATCTACCTAATTCACTGAATATATGTATTAATTTTTGTGGGATGGTTGGGACGTGGCTTGTTGGTGACTGGCTCCTTGTAGGGAATTTTAGTGTATGAATTTGTTATATTCTTATGTACTCGTAGGTAAGCCCTTCTAGTCTCGGTGTTTAGTTTTATTATCTCTTTGCAAATTTTTTAATTATTTTTTTGAAAGTGATTAATTACATGAGTAAATACATCACTGAAACTTTTATTACCTATCTCAGATCGTTAAATGTTAATATCTAAACATAAAACTATAAATGATTTTTTTTTAATGATGCAATCTTCACGGAAAAGAAGGAAACGATTGTGCTCACATAACATAAATTTGGAAAATTATTATTATGAATGGCTGGCGACAGCTAATAATTTACAAACTGTTTTTTTTTTAAATGGATACATAAAAAACTCAGGTGGTCCTAAAAATAAATTCAGATTTCATCTTCCAGTTCTTTAATTTTAAAGAAGATATTATAGTTGCTTCGGAAAAAGCTCAAATATATCATGCAATTAAACACAATCTTTTCTAAGATTCATTTGTTTGGAGTTGGAAATTAAATGGAAAAATTCAACGGGATTCAAAATTAGCAGCCAAATATTTTGTGGTGTTTCTTAATTTTAAACTCTACTTTTATATTCATACCAGGCAATGGCTTCACCACTCTCTCCTCCCCTACGGAGGGAGCTTGCGCTTCTCTACGAAGATTAAAATTTTAGATCTAAAAAAACGCAGCCATGGTTAAATTTTTCTTAATTTTCTGAACTTCGCCAATTATAATAATTTTAAAAAGGAACTCTAAACTAAATTTCCCCCTTTCAAAATATCACGTTGCTAAAATATAGAGTTATAGAAGAATAGAAGAGAAGATATCTAAAAATAAATTTTCTGAACTTCACCATTTGTAATTCTTTGGGTTTTAAAAAATTCACAAAATTTTGATACTTATATTTATTTCTGAACTTCACCATTTTGTTTTTTAATATTATAAAATAATTATTAGAAATAACTTTGATAAAAAAAACCTGTCATAAACAAACTAAGATGAAATTATTATTCAAATACTAAAAAAAATCCCCTTCATAAATTATAGAGTTAATGATGATTTACCACACAAAATCAACTCTGAATTCGAAAGTGATTATATTGGGGTAGATTAGCTATGTAAAGATCCACAAAACGTGATAATTAGAATTAATCAATTCGAACAAACTATCGAGCGAAAGGACATAGAATGGCTAACGCATAAACAACAGAGTGGAACAAAAGAACAATATAGAATGGAAGACCTTTCTAATTCTTAATTTTTCGTCCATTCGGAAGAAGTAAACGTCATGCTAGGATCGTCGTGATTAAACACAGGATAGTTAACTATATTATCGCATAAATTTTCGACAGTCATTACCCTTAAAGATCAAATATCATTCCTACCACATAGTTGATACTGTTCTTAAAAAATCGAATGACTTCCAACAATAATAAAAGAATTTCAAGAGTTGGCAAGAAAATAAAATCTTGTGTACAAAGATGCTATCACTGTAGATCAGTTCTTCTTGATAGAACGCGAGCAGAGATGCAGGTTTCCTCGTATTTACAGCTACAGGAAATAAACGCAAATTCAAATTACTCCATCGACCAACATATCCTGAAAAATCAGCCCCAGTCCTATTCATTGGTCTTGAAGGTGAAACCGCGAATCTAATTCGAAACATTGACAAGATACTTCCTTTTAATCACCGTATGTATTTTTCTTTCTATACGTTCCATGACAACGTAACGGCTCATCTAAAAGATTGTGAAGCGGTGCGTAGTCAGTGTCTTGGGTATTGTGATGGACAAAGAAATCGAGGGATTTTATATAATGAGTGCAATCAATCATTCTACAACCAATCGTGTTTTAATACACACAAAAAGCGTCATACTTGTGTTAAGATTTGTATGTGTCATAGATGTAATCGTATACTCATGCAAAGTGCAAACTAGATGAGACGAGACAAGTGTGAGAAGTTGTTCTGTTCTAAATGTTATACATACTATAAAGCGGATGGAGCAGAGCATACGTGCTGGAGGAAGAGGTCGAAGAAGTCGATGTTAAAGAAATGGAATGCCGTGTATTAAGATTATTGAAGCGTATAAAAAAGTGTGATCCTTCATACTTTTTCCTATATATCGGTTATGCAGATAATCTGTGAAATCTGAGAATGAAACATATAACAAATGTAAGAACTGTGGTCCATGAACAAGGATTTTTAAAAGGGATACTGAAAGCTCTCCTTGTAAACCCTTTATAGAAGAGTTACGAGTAATACGAATAAGAGGATCGAGAGAAAATGTGAAAACATATTTGATGGCACAAAATAATGCCAAATTCGATGGTCAATTCATCTATGAAGAGCTGCTTCAATATTTTAATCCTAATCTCTTTACTTCGAATCCAATGAAGCGGGGACGAAAAATCTTTAGGATAGAGCTCGTTCAGGACATGTTCTTTTAAGGATACACTTCTATTCATGCCCTCATCGCTGAAAAAACTGTAAAAAACAATAGAATAATCGAAATGGAAAAAAGGTTATATTTTCCTTACGATTTTCTTTCAGAGGAAACCTTGAGCTATATTGGTCCGCTTCCTAAAAAATAAGTATTTTAACTATGAGAAAATGAACAATGAGGAAAAAGTATACTTTGACAGTAATTTATACCCTAATTTCCAGGAAGAAGAATACAATATTCGTACAGAATGCATTAAGTATTGCATTCAAGATGTTTCTATCCTTCGCCTGCGTTTTGAGAAGTTTTGGTGTTCCTTCATCACAAGATTTAACATTGATCCTATTCAGTCTCGCATCACAATAGCCTCCTTTTGTTACAAGGTGTATAAAGATGTCTGCTCACCAGAAAATTTGATTGCAATTATCGACAGGGAGAAATCCAAAGCTTTTTCTTATAAGGCTATACGTTGGCTTATGTTTGAAGAACATGTTAGAGGGATCCAGATTTTCCATGCAAAAAAGAGTGGTGAGCGAAGCATTTCTGTTGGCGGGAGATTATTTTTCCCTGACGGGTTTTCACTATTCTCCTCCCTTTTCCAAAATGAGGCGCCCTATCTAAAGAGTGGTGCTCGCTATCTAGAAAAGAAGGCCATTTCTGCCGGTTTCGATACCGATCAGGATATTATGCATGGAAAGACCGAAAATCAAGCTTTGAAAGATCAACTGGAAAGGACGAAAAATAATATTGCTAAAGATACTAGACGATATATTAGAAGAAATTTCAAATCTGAAAGTGATAATGAGAAGAAATGGGTATAATAAATAAGCGAAAATGGATGAATAAGAAGTTGAAGAATAGAAAAAGTTGAAAATAGATGATGACGAGAATGGGAGTGTTTTTTTTTCTCAGAATATAAACAAGCACACATTTCATAAATGTTGTCATAAGTTATCATCGGCTGTAAATTATACACGTGTAAAAATGAATACTCTTCATCTAACAAGTTATATTTGTTTCGAGACAGAACTCGATTTGTTTACCGTTCCACCTCCCCAAACTTTCATCGTTGTGAGCAATATCAGTCATACTCTCCACTTAGCAATATCTCATCAGATCTCACCCAGGTTGAATATTATATATCTGGTAGCGGAGATTATTATATATACCCGAGTGAAGTTTATCTTTATATTGAAGCAAGAATTGTGAAGGCAAACGGAAGCAAACTTAAAGATAGGGAAAATATTTTTCCGGAAAATAATATTCTTCACACTTTGTTCAGCAATATTGATATTTATTTAAATGAAACATCTGTAAATTCCATTGGAAATAATTAGCCCTATCGTGCATATTTAGAGACCCTGTTGAACTATACTGAAGAAGAAAAATCTACATTTCTTCCCACTGCTGGATATTACTCTAGTAAAGAAAGTATAGAAAAGAAATATAGCAGATCGAAAAAAAAACTAATTCATGTATGTATATGGAAAACTACACGCCGATTTCTTCTCGCAACATAAGCTGTTGATGAATGGAGTCTCACTAAAGATAAAGTTATCCAGAGCACCAAATTCATGTACACTATTTAGAAGCAAAACCGGTTTAGAAGCTAAAGTAGAATTATTAGAGTGTTTCCTTTACCTGAGAAAAGTCCGCCTTTCAGCATCAACTCATCTGGAGATGAAGAATAGGCTGCTTACATCAAACGCTAAGTACCCTATCACACAAGTTTGTATGCGAAATTTTACAATTGTTAGTGGAATATCAATGAAGACTGGATAATATCTTTATAAAGAGAATACTTACTCGGAGGTGATTGGTATGGTTGAGCATTCAGCATTTTCTGGTAGCTATGCTGTGTTACCTTTTGAATTTAAACCTTATAATGTGAATCGCATCACTATCTATATAAATGGGAATGAAGTTGAAAGACCATTTGAATTAGACTATTCGGACGATGCAGATCCAGTTGTTTCAAGGGCTTTTTACTCGTTATATATCGGAATAGGGTGTATTGGAAGTGGGCAGAGTATTGGACTTACGTATGAAAAATTCCTAAAAAGTAAAAATATTTATTGTATTAACCTAAATCAGGACAAGAGTACTACTTGTCATGGAGGATGCACCAATCCTATACAACAAGGCACATTATCAATACAGTTTAGATCTCCATTAATAGACCCAGTCTCCCTTGTTATATAAACAGGGTTTCAGTCGGTTATTGAGCTAGATAAGTCTAGAAACGTACTAGTTTATTCTTAATAAAATGAATGCAATAAAAATAGAAGAACTATTGTATCAAAATAAAACTACAAAACGAGTTTTTCTTGGCTGTTTTCGAGAGACACTCAACTATGTCTATCTTTAATACTGCTAGCAGCTTATATCATTAATCTGGAAAGCAGCCATCGACCTAGATCGCATTGAATAGCTTTGTTTGATGACAAAAAATTCGTGTATTATTTTGATAGCCTATATCTAGGGTTCCAGAACGATGTTTATATTCGTAAAAACTTAGTAAAGATGAATTAAATTATTATCGTCAATCAATTCAGAGTTACTTTTCAGACTCTTGCGGCTTGTTTTGTATCTATTTCATTCAGCAGATTAAAATCGGTAAATCATATCGAGCTTTATTGAACAATTTGATTCTTATAATGATCAAAGAAACGAAAAAACGTTGTAAGGTATACTTGTAATAGAATGTAGAGAAAATTGATATTATACGCTCAATAAATATTAATTGTTAGTGGAAATGTGTAATTGTACAGTCTATCTACTAAATTGTATATATTATATGCCATTATGTAATCTGGTTAGTATCAATTAAATATGTTCTTTTTTCGATTTATTAATCTGAAGAAAATTTATGCATATTTGAATTAAAAAGTAAAATAAATCATTATGACAACCTTGACTTTGAAAAAAAACAAGCTACAAAAAGAAAATGACACTGTAAACGAAGCTGTAAACATCAAAACGGTGAAATGTTCGAGAAAATTGCAGATCTCGGCACATGAACTCCATTCATCTTCTGTTAATGGCTCCATATTCTTATGTTTAAATAATAATTTTAAGTTCGCTCAGCTGAACAAAGTGGAAAAAAAGTCTTCTCCCAGCAAAACTACGAATTATAATGATAAATGAGGAAGCTTTTGAATGGGTTTGTATATCTCTACCGATGAGGCATTTTCAACTATTTACTAATGTGGAATAAGACGAGACAATACCTCAATATTGAAAACTCGTAGACGAAGTGTGTGTGTGTGGGAGGGGGAGGGGGGGGGGGGGGGCTGGGAAAATTTTGACGACAAACCAATAAGGGTGTGTTTGTGTGTGGGTGTGTGTGTGTGTGTAGACTCTGATTCCATCGAAAAAAATATCACTGACCTAAGGGGGGGGGGGAGAGCTGGGAACATTTTGGAGACAAACCAATAAAGGGGGAGGAGGTAGACTCGGGGTGCAAGGTCATTTGTGTGTGTGTGTGTTTGTGTACGTGTTTGAATGTGCTCATGATTGTGTACGTGTGTGCAGACTCGGGGTTCACATTTTAATACTACTCTGCGGTTGTGTGGAGAGGTTGCTAGTGGATTAGCATTTCAATAGATCTCCCTTAGTATCCAACCCATTCCAAGTATTACCAGACTGACATGTGTGTATTCTTCGTTTTTGTGCTTTATTGTGTATCCTACTGTATACTATTGCTATAAAAATCCAGCATATTGCTGTCAGAGAAAGTTTAGAAATGTTAGTTTTCTCTCTCTGATCGGCTGTTAAGTATCTTCCCCCTCCCATCTCCCTCGTAATTTTTTATTATCATCTTTTACTTGAAATCAAAAATCGAAAACCGACGTATGCATTTCACGTTTTCTTAAGAGATTTACTAAAAAGATGGTTAGGTTAGAGGAAGTGGAAATATGTGTAAGATCAGGCAGGGATCCAGGGAGGACTAGGGGAGCTGAAATCCTCCTAAATTTCAGACCCGTTTATATTTATATTTCTTTTTCAAGACATAAATGTATTCAGATAGAGTTATGTAATCATATAGGATATATATAAAAACAATTTTTTAAGCCGTTGCGATCGAATGTACCTTATATGATACATGTATAAAATACAGATAAATCTCAAAAATAATTATTAAATTCACAATTATACCTTATCTGGCGTTCAAATGCTACAATTCCTAATTTTATAATGTATATAAAAAAAATTAGGATCTGAGAGAGTTAGTGCTCACTCCTGTGTGTTATACTGCTATTTATTATCAAAACTGTGTAAGATAACCATTATTAATTTTAAAGCCCTTCTATCAAACACCTCAGAAGGAGGAATTCGGGTTAGCCCCAACTCCCAGCAAATCTTTATTCTAGATCAGCCACTGTGGAAGATATACAGTGTCCACTAAAGATGCCTCGCGAAAGACACCTTAATAAATTCTAAAAAAATAATTTACCGGCAAAAAATAGCTATTAATTATTATATTTCAGGTAAACCTTCATTTCTGCATCACATTTAATGAAGTGGAATCGGAAAGAGTAAAATTTGGAGTTGTATTTGACTTATGGTCATACTACAACTTGAGCATGAACAACATAGCGAAAATCAATCACTTCCACCACTCAAGAATTGCTCTTGATCTGAAATCCTTTATTGCGTCATGCAGTTCATGAAAGTCCGTAAATGGTCTAGACGTGATTGGGGTCACTAAAAGATAGGGTTGGTAAAAAATAGGAAATTATATTGAACCTAAATTGTTGTTCTTTCCAATGAAATCTGTAATTCATTTCGATCGGATTATGTCTTGAAATTATTGAGGTTTCTTTCGGGAACCTTTGTGGTGAATAGATTTTCTGAAGGTTATTCCAGGCTATCTCTTTTCTACTAGCTGTACGAGGGGGAGGGGGCATGACGGAGTCTTCTTTATATGAGTCCCAGCCGGTTGCTGACTAGATTTTCACCATACTTGTAGTCTTTTTGTGCCTTCTCATCACCCGTCACCTTTCCATTTTTGTCCCTATCGCTTTAACCTGAAGGGTGTTCTCTTGCCAAACGATACATCTACCTCAAGCGGGCTCTTGGGGGAAGGTGTTTATGCCTATTTCCTGTTTAACAGTTTGGGTTTCTTCCCAATAATAGATATAAAATAAAATAAAATTGGCTCATTAATGGCCTCCGATCACGCTTCATTACGGACTCTGAAATTGATTAATTCAACTCTATGGCATTTAGAACTCCATCAAGGTTCAACTCACCAGTTACCCCATGCCTGATCAATCCCAATTACCTTTCTTACTTTCTTCCAGCCTCTGCTGTGGTCATTCTCTCTGCTACCCAACCTACCACATGCCCTTCTACCCTTCTACCCTTTGTGACATTTTCTGAGGTCACAAAGAGGGGAGTGACCCCACCCCAGAGAAACAGAGCGGGAAATGGAAGAGCGTAGGGAGTCCTACAGTCGGGGACTCCCTCAAGGTTCTGCTTTTTAATGCGAGATCTATCAGAAACAAGTTTCTTGAACTTCGTGGCCTCGTAACAACATAAGAACCTGAGATGGTAGCCATAACGGAGTCGTGGATAAAAACCTCGAGCCGAGACTTTGAAGGTGAATTCACGATTCCCGGTTACCAGCTCTTCCTGAAAGATCTGCCAGGTAGAGAGGGTGGCGGTGGGATGTTGTATGTCAAGGATACTTTCAACTCGACGGATTGCAACATCGTATCCGACCATAAACTACTAGGTGTTGACCTAGAGATAGGTCCTGCCAAATACAGGACCCTGGTGCTTTATGACATTTACTTTTGTTCCTGTACATGTGAGATATCACCCCATGTACAAGAACAAGTAGATTCTATATATAGTCTTAAAAGGAATCGACCTAATAGTGTAAAAGTATACTTATTTCTTTAAATACATACACTAACTGCCATAAATACTGACCCCACTCAAATTTTTCATTAAAACTCAAAATTTCACAATCTTTTTATATATGCCCCATCTGTTTTCTGTTCAACCAAAGTGGTTTAATCGAGAAATCAGCCAACTGCTTAAG
Source organism: Ceratothoa steindachneri (assembly GCA_963969495.1). Classification (NCBI taxonomy): domain Eukaryota; kingdom Metazoa; phylum Arthropoda; class Malacostraca; order Isopoda; family Cymothoidae; genus Ceratothoa; species Ceratothoa steindachneri. Next base: position 105,523,630 of record OZ018321.1, on the reverse strand, counting down.
GAGAAGAGAACCATGTACCAACAATCGAAGATCTCGGGTGACTTTGACGAATACCGGAGGCTAGCAAGGAGAGTGAAGTCCAGCATAAGGGTGGCTAAGCGGTCTTAAGGAATTCCGAGTGGCGAGACTCTGTAAAGAGAATCCCAAGAAGTTTTTTGGATATGTGAACAGCCGTAAACCAATCCGTCGAACGATTGACCCTTTGAGAAATGAGGGGGGAACATTAAAGCATTTAGATGCAGAAAATGCTAACCTCCTCAACGACTACTTCTCTTCAGTGTTTACTGAAGAGTGTGGTCCCATCCCCCAGCCGACGGATTCCTACTTGGGGGAAAAGCTGGAGGATATGGACTTCACCGAAGGAGAAATCAAAAAGAAGATCACTGACCTAATGACGAATAAGTCACCTGGCCCGGATGGGTTTCTACCTAAAGTGTTGAAAGAAGTGCGCGATCAAGTGTCACGACACCTGAGCGCAATCTTTAACATGTCAATCCGGACCGAATGCGTTCCTAGAGACTGGCGTGAGGCGGAGGTGACTCCCATCTTCAAGAAAGGAGACCGTAGCCAACCGTCAAACTACCGACCTATCAGTCTGACTTCGATAGTCGCTAAACTCATGGAAAGCATGTATGGTGGACAAAATGACGTCGTATTTAAAGTCAAGCCTCCTACTGAGGAGTTCCCAGCACGGCTTCCGAAGGCAACGGTCATGCCTGACGAACCTTGTGGAATTTTTCCACTTTGTGTTCAGTCCGCACGATCGGGACAAGGCGGTGGATGTGGTGTACTTAGACTTTCAGAAAACCTTTGATAAGGTACCACACTGCGCCTTCTCGGGAAATTGCGAGCGCTGGGCATAGACGGAAAAGTAGCCGGCTGGATCGAGAACTGGCTAAGTGGCAGTCGGCAACGGGTGGTGGTGAATGAAGAGGCTTCTGAGTGGGTGTCCGTTACTAGCGGGGTGCCTCAAGGTTCTGTCCTGGGACCACTACTATTTATCATCTACGTCAAAGACATGGACGGTGACATGGTTGCCAAGATTTCCAAATTTGCCGACGATACCAAGCTTGGTATAAACGTTGCAAAGGATGGAAATACTGCCCGCCTGCAGGAAGATCTTGAGAAGATTGGGGAGTGTTCGGACACGTGGCAAATGCCTTCTAACGTGAACAAATGCAAAGTGATGCATATCGGCCACAGAAACCCCCAATCTCAGTATATCCTTAAGGGCACTGCTATTGAATCGAGTGACAATCACTAGGGACCTCAAGTTCTCGAAACAGTGCATTGAGGTGGAGAAAAAGGTCCAAAGGATGCTAGGTTATATTAAGTGCCAGTTTGGATATCGGAACAAGGAGATTGTACTGTGTTTGTACAACTCACTTGTCCAACCGCATCTGGAGTATGCCGTACAATTTTGGAGTCCTTCATTTTGAAAAGACAACGCGAGATTGGAACGCGTACAAGCCAGAGCAACCAAGCTGATTCCCTCTATCTGACATAAACGTTATGAGGATAGACTAAGGGAATTAGATCTGTTCTCACTGGAAACCCGTAGACTGCGTGGTCAGCTCATTGAAGTTTTCAAAATACTTCGAGGGTTCGACAATGTTGACTACCGGGATATTTTCACTCTGAATGAGAACAGAACGCGCAATCACGGCTTCAAACTTGAACTGAAGCGTTACAACCGCAATCTGTGTGTTTTTTTTCACGTACAGTATCTGCGGTAAGTGGATTGCACTTCCATTGGAAGTTGTCAACAGTGAATCTGTTGACCAGTTCAAGTCAAGACTAGACAAAGTCTTGAAAAGGGTCCGTTTAGGGACGCAAAACAATTGAGCAGCCATGTGCCCGCTCGATTGCTAGTCCAAAGGTACCCTCTTTGAATGGACCGTAAGGTCTCCTAAGGTACTCTATTTCCTTGTAACTCCTTGTAAGTCTTCTTTCTCACCTCACTCCAATGCCTTCCTTCAATATCTTCGTCATACTTCTCCGTCGCCCTTGCCAACACAAAACAACTAAGCGGTAAATAACACGCATCGATGAACGTCTGCTCACTTTCCCAATTTTTTTTTAGCACGGCCTCGATAACCAGCTACCCCATTAACCGTTTTCTGGTTCCGTGACCATTCTTCTCATTGGTACTTCTGCCTTCAAACCATGAGCTGCTTTTATAGGTGCTCCACACTAAAACCTTAATGTAGAAGTTTGATTTCCATCCCCACTTGGGCGGGTCCTTGCTTTCAAAGTCCTGTTCATTTGATTCTGGCTTTGATCGCGTGATCTTGCGCCGGGGTGGCGCTTCCACCGAAGCCAAAGCGTGTTTCCTTCATCTTGCATTTCTTCTCTTTCTAACTTTTTGCCTTTTTTGTTTGTTTGTTTTTCTTTGTTTGATTTTGTTTCAGGAATTTTAAAGTAGCTTTGTAGTAGGCTGATATTCAAATTGTTTTGACTTATGTCCTTGTTGGGAGTCATCAGATGGGCGCCATGTATTTCCTTGGTCCCACCTGTCCCCATTTACTGAGGAATACGTGAGTGAACCCCGGAGCTTTAAATTCGGTGTCCACCCGCACATATGTTCCACACCTCACTCGATGCTTTAAATTGCACATAATTAAAGCAATTAAGCGCCTCCTGCCGGGAGGTGGATGTTATGGATATTTTCATCGCACCTTCTGCTTGAAATGGTCTCGATGGCAACCATGATCTTCCCACGATGTCCCCACCTACAAGACCAAATCGGAAATGCAGTCCCTACTGGAGATCGAGAAAAGATCTATGAGCCACATCTGGGACATAGAAAACATCCCTATACACTACATTCACGCTGACACCGAACATATCCCCAACAAAGACCACCTAAACATGTTAAGAAAGGTAGTTTTCTAGCAAATTGTTATGTCTCTCGCATCTTCTACACACCTTTTTACTTCCTACCTCTAACTTAAGGGCCAAAAAAGACTCATCAGCCACTACACTCAATAATTAGTGACTCCCAAGGACACAGCCCGACCAAACTAGAACACAATAAAACACATTAACTCAAAGCACCTAAAACTCAGTCGAACAATGCCTTATTCCAAAGCACGCCAGTTTACCGTCTGAATCACCGATCTAGAGTGTCCCAGACCTGTCTAAAGTATACCACCCCCCATTACACGAAAAAAAATACTACCCCTAATTGCCACCTCCAGCAACTATAAACCACTAACCATATCACCCTATCCTGCCTATCTAGGAACCTATTTCAATATTCTCTCCTTAGGTGACCTCTAAGACCATTGAGACCATATGACGTCATCATTCCTATGTGCTGAGGGGTGAGGGGGAGGTTTGACTAAAGGGAACCAAAAGGCTACAAAGTATGTGCATTGTGTGTGTTTATGGTGCGAATCGTGTGTTGGTGGTAAATCGTGCGTTCGGTTGAAAGATTGCCTGAGTGAGTTGCATGTCAGGTGATGAGTAAGGCAAGGGGGTGTGATGTCTCCATAGCTGTTTAATATCTTTATGAATGAAGTATTAACAGAAATATGAATGGAAATGAGGTGAAAGAGTGTCAGATTGATAGTGAATGGTGAGGTGATGGAATGATTCTATTTATGTTGGTATAATTAGTTGATAACTGGGTGGTTGAGAGTAATAGAGATTGAAAATGTTGATTGAAGCATGTGGCTGGGTATATATGGGATGGTGGGTACGAGTAAATGGTATTTGTAGGTGAGGATGAGGTTTTAAATGGTAGGTAAGTCTCTGGGAGCAATTAAAGCGTTAGTGAATGCTAGCTCTGAGTGTGAAATGTACCACGAAGCTGCACGAGAGTGTGCTGGCCATTGTTCGTGTGTGTGAAGTTATGGTATGCAAGGAGCAGAAAAGATTTTGGGTAAAGTCAGGGAATGAATGTGTTTGTGACTGGGAACGTTCTGATGTGTTTGAGGTCTTTTGCATATGGATGAATCATGAATGAACCATATGCTACCGGCACATGCCATCTCATAGCTATAACGGTCCATTCACATGGAGGAAATGCTGGGTAGTTTTGTGCTTGAGAAGAAATATGAGGGAGAGGTGGAATAGTTACAGTGGATTTGATCTCTGTCGACCACAGTTTGTGGAAAGGTGGTAGATTTTGAATTTGAAATAAGTTCATGATTGCTAATCATATTTGTTTAAATGTATTATAAAATATATTGATTATAATCCTTCAAAATCCTAAGAAAAGAAATGTCACTAAAACATGTGACACTGTGTAAGTTAAGTACAAATAAGGGGATCATTAGGGTCGAATTCGGTCAAAAGTGCCTTGGTTTTACACAAATATAAGTCTTACTTGTACACAGATTTGGTATTGGTATGAAAGTATTTATACTTGCCCTCGTTTTCTATCACGCCTAAAATGAAGGCTGGTCAACATGTCCTATTGAAAGGCACAAACCCATTGTTTTGCAATCGCTACGTGGCGTCGGACTCTGACTCATATATTTTCGAATGGGTGGAGTCGGAGTCAGAGTCAGAGTCGGATACTTTTAATGAGAGGAGTCGGAAATTTTCCAATGTGTGGAATCGGAATCTGAGTCAAACTCGGATATTTTCTAATGGGTTGAATCGGAGTCGCAAAGTTTTGAACCAATTCCTCAACCCGGTCCTTCGTTCCCGTCGAATACCCCCTTTATTCCTTCCCCAGCGGCGTTACATCCCCCTTAGTCTTGACTCCTCGTAACCCTCGCGTCTGACCCTGGACGAACGAAGGATCTGCTTCTGCTTCTCCCCCCTCTCTCCGCCCTCATTACCTTCCCTCTTCGCCACATCCCTTCCACCGAAACCCTCCCCTCTTGTGATCTCAGCGAGGGATAGTTAGCAAGCTCTCCCGTCCCAAGCGTAAACCATACACTGGACTGTCAGATCTACCATGACACAGAATGCAGTAGTTTACATCTGAAAGATTGCGTACCATCCCAGCCTCAATGCCCGTAGAAAGGTATATTTTCGACGCATTCGTCTCTCGCATAGGGGACGAAATCCCCGGCCGGATAATGAAATACACATAATGATCAGAATGACAATCACTGGAAAGCCCGAAGGCATCAGGGTTCCGGGCTTCATTGGGGGTGGGGGGTGGGGCAGGTGTCGGTGTAACAATTATGCCTTTTAGACACCAGCCAGCGATCGTTCAACCCTCCGTCTCCCCAGAGTGAGGGTGGGGGCCTCTAGCGTCAGGGGTATTTGGCGGGAACATATATATTTTGTACGGTGAAGCCGGGCAGGGAAACGATAGCGGGGTTGTGATTAGCTATGTGCATGATACGTGTGGAGCTACTTATGTAGTCGGATACTTTTAATGAGAGGAGTCGGAAATTTTCCAATGTGTGGAATCGGAATCTGAGTCAAACTCGGATATTTTCTAATGGGTTGAATCGGAGTCGCAAAGTTTTGAACCAATTCCTCAACCCGGTCCTTCGTTCCCGTCGAATACCCCCTTTATTCCTTCCCCAGCGGCGTTACATCCCCCTTAGTCTTGACTCCTCGTAACCCTCGCGTCTGACCCTGGACGAACGAAGGATCTGCTTCTGCTTCTCCCCCCTCTCTCCGCCCTCATTACCTTCCCTCTTCGCCACATCCCTTCCACCGAAACCCTCCCCTCTTGTGATCTCATCGAGGGATAGTTAGCAAGCTCTCCCGTCCCAAGCGTAAACCATACACTGGACTGTCAGATCTACCATGACACAGAATGCAGTAGTTTACATCTGAAAGATTGCGTACCATCCCAGCCTCAATGCCCGTAGAAAGGTATATTTTCGACGCATTCGTCTCTCGCATAGGGGACGAAATCCCCGACCGGATAATGAAATACACATAATGATCAGAATGACAATCACTGGAAAGCCCGAAGGCATCAGGGTTCCGGGCTTCATTGGGGGTGGGGGGTGGGGCAGGTGTCGGTGTAACAATTATGCCTTTTAGACACCAGCCAGCGATCGTTCAACCCTCCGTCTCCCCAGAGTGAGGGTGGGGGCCTCTAGCGTCAGGGGTATTTGGCGGGAACATATATATTTTGTACGGTGAAGCCGGGCAGGGAAACGATAGCGGGGTTGTGATTAGCTATGTGCATGATACGTGTGGAGCTACTTATGTAGTCGGATACTTTTAATGAGAGGAGTCGGAAATTTTCCAATGTGTGGAATCGGAATCTGAGTCAAACTCGGATATTTTCTAATGGGTTGAATCGGAGTCGCAAAGTTTTGAACCAATTCCTCAACCCGGTCCTTCGTTCCCGTCGAATACCCCCTTTATTCCTTCCCCAGCGGCGTTACATCCCCCTTAGTCTTGACTCCTCGTAACCCTCGCGTCTGACCCTGGACGAACGAAGGATCTGCTTCTGCTTCTCCCCCCTCTCTCCGCCCTCATTACCTTCCCTCTTCGCCACATCCCTTCCACCGAAACCCTCCCCTCTTGTGATCTCAGCGAGGGATAGTTAGCAAGCTCTCCCGTCCCAAGCGTAAACCATACACTGGACTGTCAGATCTACCATGACACAGAATGCAGTAGTTTACATCTGAAAGATTGCGTACCATCCCAGCCTCAATGCCCGTAGAAAGGTATATTTTCGACGCATTCGTCTCTCGCATAGGGGACGAAATCCTCGACCGGATAATGAAATACACATAATGATCAGAATGACAATCACTGGAAAGCCCGAAGGCATCAGGGTTCCGGGCTTCATTGGGGGTGGGGGGTGGGGCAGGTGTCGGTGTAACAATTATGCCTTTAAACACCAGCCAGCGATCGTTCAACCCTCCGTCTCCCCAGAGTGAGGGTGGGGGCCTCTAGCGTCAGGGGTATTTGGCGGGAACATATATATTTTGTACGGTGAAGCCGGGCAGGGAAACGATAGCGGGGTTGTGATTAGCTATGTGCATGATACGTGTGGAGCTACTTATGTAGTCGGATACTTTTAATGAGAGGAGTCGGAAATTTTCCAATGTGTGGAATCGGAATCTGAGTCAAACTCGGATATTTTCTAATGGGTTGAATCGGAGTCGCGAAGTTTTAAACCAATTCCTCAACCCGGTCCTTCGTTCCCGCCGAATACCCCCTTTATTCCTTCCCCAGCGGCGTTACATCCCCCTTAGTCTTGACTCCTCGTAACCCTCGCGTCTGACCCTGGACGAACGAAGGATCTGCTTCTGCTTCTCCCCCCTCTCTCCGCCCTCATTACCTTCCCTCTTCGCCACATCCCTTCCACCGAAACCCTCCCCTCTTGTGATCTCATCGAGGGATAGTTAGCAAGCTCTCCCGTCCCAAGCGTAAACCATACACTGGACTGTCAGATCTACCATGACACAGAATGCAGTAGTTTACATCTGAAAGATTGCGTACCATCCCAGCCTCAATGCCCGTAGAAAGGTATATTTTCGACGCATTCGTCTCTCGCATAGGGGACGAAATCCCCGACCGGATAATGAAATACACATAATGATCAGAATGACAATCACTGGAAAGCCCGAAGGCATCAGGGTTCCGGGCTTCATTGGGGGTGGGGGGTGGGGCAGGTGTCGGTGTAACAATTATGCCTTTTAGACACCAGCCAGCGATCGTTCAACCCTCCGTCTCCCCAGAGTGAGGGTGGGGGCCTCTAGCGTCAGGGGTATTTGGCGGGAACATATATATTTTGTACGGTGAAGCCGGGCAGGGAAACGATAGCGGGGTTGTGATTAGCTATGTGCATGATACGTGTGGAGCTACTTATGTAGCCGCAATCAGCGTATCCGTCAATGGGCGGTCAGCCCATGACACCGGTAAAAGTCTTGTGTCAGCGCTTGTTGGGGTTGAACCCGCACCCAGACGCCAGGAATCCAACCCTGTACCCATTGGCCCGGACGATTGACCTTCCCAAGTGACCTGCTTTCGTTACAGATGAGTGGCGTGGCACAAGGTCACTTGCGGTCTAATTAGTCCGCTGTGGCTAGGGGCTTTCCCCACATTTTCACTTCTCCTAATTTCACCACAAACCCATCCTTAAAGGTCTCTGGGCTAGATGCTATCGTTGGTATCTACCTTTTAGGAAGAAGGGAGAAAAAAAAGTTGTTTGAGGACATCTTGGTACCACAGTGCCAAATAAGTGCCCATTTGGCACTCATATGTGCGACATGATGAATTTAACTATGAATTTAAAACGAAAACCAATGAGGGCATCTCCAGCAGAAGGTTTGTAATAAGAGAGCTGTAAAAAAAGTGTGGAAGATGAAGTAAAGAGGTGTGGAAGAGATACAGCATATATCCTCTTTGGAACTGGGGAGGCCCGCGGCTCTAGCGTTGGGGTCGGAAGGGAACTCACTCCTCATGTCAGCTAGAGCATGGTTTCCCATACGACACCTGGCCCCCCCTTTGTCGGGTATGAGAATGTAAAAGTGGAAACAGTTTGTAGTGGAGGATATGATGACTTGAGGATGCGTACCATTAAGGCAGGTCGGACGTCGCGATTAACACTGAAATCGAGTTTCCAACCCATATTCTATGCCTTTTAGGCCTTTTTTACGACTCACAACTTACACAACAATGGTGGTATTTTCGGTTCTCGTCCTCCATTCCTAACGCAATTAAAATGTCATCGATTGTCACGTTAATTTGTTCTCAATATGAAATATCCATTTTGGGAACCACTAAATTTGTAGAGTAGTACTCTTCTTTTTTTTTTATCTTACGAATATTGAACCAATCCCCACCAGACGCATTGATACCAGCACCTCCGACTTTTCTTCACACTCGACCAAACTCTCCCACAGTTTTCGAGGTCATGCGGTCGTTTTACGGACATTTCATGCTTGGAATGAAGTACAACGGGCGTAGGTCAGTTATAAGCTTATAAGCTAACTTGTAGGTTACGAATTGGGACTCTCCGCCAGGGTTATTGATGATGCAATTGTGGGTAAATATTGCTCTACCTATCCCGAAAAATGGATTATAAAAGCATGTTAATTTTACCAGAGCAAAAATGGTATTTTAAAAAAAAATATATTTTTCCCCAAATTGCCAAAGAACTTGAGTGAATAAACATAAACTCTTCCAACCATTGGCAAATCCTGTCGGCTGGTAAGGGAGGCAAGTTTTTTGGAAATGTATCATAGTTGATGAATTTTTTGCAGGAGGCATCAAATTAACAGGCTCTCATCTTCACAGTGACTGAATCAGTCCAGTGTCTTGATTAATATTTTAGCTTTTAAAGACAATAGATCACAATGATTTACTGTTTACCAATTCACAATTATTTCATCATGAAAATATCCTTTAATTTTGCACATTGTACTAACATACCATTCCTACCATAATAGATCACGGTGCACATGACCAAAGGTGTTAAAAGGACCTTAAAAATAATTTTAAAAATTCTTTTGGTTTGGTGTTTGCAAATAAAGGTTTGAGCAAATAAAGGTTTAGCTTGGATAAGATTTTGCCCGCCTTTCAACCGAATTAACCGAATGTGAGGCATATGTATGAGGCATATGTATGAGGCATATGTATGAGGTATATGTTATGGCATATATATGAGGCATATGTTGAGGTATATGTATGAGGTATATGTATGAGGCATATGTTGAAGCATATGTTGAAGCATATGCATGGGGCACATGTTGAGGCATATGTATGAGGCATATGTATGACGCATATGTTGAGGCATATGCATGAGCATAGCCGAGTAGAACCCTTGTTTCCTATTAGAACGAAGTTAAGCCACATCAGTGGTACCGAGACCTCTGTGGGATCATCGTTTCGTGTTCCCTTCACGGTGGCTGCCATTCGCTGTTTATAGCGGTGGTTCGGAGTCTACTTTAATCAGTAGGTCCCACCTGAAAAATAAAGGTATTTTATATTAGTTGTTCAGATTGGTGGTGAAACCCACACCTTATTATTTTTTATGTCATATAATCAAATATATTTAGTCCTTTTCTTAGAAGTTTCAATAAATCTTGACTTTTATTTTAAAAAATGGATTTTTGAAGGCGTGGGTATGAGTAAGAATGAGAAAAGACCCCCCATACCACCCAATACCCCCGAGATGTGGGATCTCCAACAACATTTATTCTTTTGTCTACGTTCTACAACAGAACCTAACCGGGGTTGGGTTATGTTAGGTCAGGTTATGTTCTGTTGTATATCAAAAAATAAAGAAATGAATGAGTTTGTAGACGTGAATACTGAGGGGGCACCCATTAATTCGATTCTAAGATAATGACGCGCGGTATAGGATCTTGTAGAGATGAGGCACCTCAAGGTTTTTTGGACACCAACGTAACCTAACATAACCTAACCTAATTTAACCTAACTTAACCTAACCTAACCTTACCTAACCTAACTTAACTTAACCTAACCTAACATAACGTAAACAACCTAAACCTAACCTAGGATAGGTTAAATTAGGTTAGGTTAATTTATATTAGGTTAAGTTAGGTTGTGTTATATTAGGGTCGAAACTACCTTGGAATACCTCATCTTTACAGGATTCACGGCATCGCCCAATTTTAGAACCAAACAAGGGAGAAGAAGAAGTACCTAAGGTCAACCCAACGGTAGCTTTTATTTGCGGATCAATACGAATATAACAGTCAAACAAGGAGGAATAGATAGCAATAGGTTATATATGCGACAAACAAACAGCAAGAATTAACAAAATACAAAACTTTCAAAACATGAAACATCACCAACATATAACATATAGGCAGCTGAAGCTCTATGAAGATTACAGCAATACCAATGTGATACAAAAAGCTCAGTAGCGTTTCGAAAGTCCCTTGGCAGTGATGATAGCATTTATTCTTCGATGTCTGCTCTCCACAAGGGAGAGCAGGCGTGTGATGCTGACTCACTCCTCGGCGATGACTTCCTTCAGTTCCTCATTTGAGTACCGCTTAGATGTATATGTTGCATGGTTATATACGAGGGGCGGTCAATAAGTTTTGCAAATCGGTAGGACAAGTCAGGACCTGCAGCCGCACGCTCCTGCCTCGTCTATTTAAGAAGCAGTAGCTGATCGCAGATCGTCAGTCACAAATTTTTCAACGATGGAGAAGGTTGAGCACCGCGCAGTGATCAAATTTTTGACCAAGGAAGGAAAGAATGCAAAAGAGATCCATGAACGCATGGTTGCAGTGTGCACCGACACCTCCTCCTCCTATGCAACTATTGCTCGCTGGAATAGGGAGTTCCGCCATGGTCGTGAGTCCTTTAAAGATGACCCCCGTCCAGGACGACCGTTAGACGTAACCGACGAGGACAATGTAGCCCGTGCGAAAGGATCATCCTCGAAAATCGACGGGTGAAGGTCAAGGAAATCGAGAGAGAAATTGGAATATCACATGGAAGTGTTATCAACATCATCCACAACAATTTGGCCATGACCAAAAACTCTGCCCGTTGGGTCGTCCCTAGAAACCTCACGCACCATGATCGACTTCAACGTCGTCAAAGTCTGGAAAAGCTGCTGCTCCTGTACAACCAGGACCCGGCGGGATTCGAGTCACGCATAGTGACCAGTGATGAAACGTGGGTCCATCACTAGGATCCACCAGCGACTACTTTTTATTCTGCCAGATCAAGGTTGCACTGCGTGGATGCCGGTTTGGGGAGGATTAAGATGTCCAGCTCGCCGTCCAGGAGTGGATTGAACAGCAGTCGGGAGATTTTTGGTTGTCGGGAATTTGAAGCCTCAGGAACAAGTTGCGCAAGTGCTTTGAAGTCGAAGGTAGTTATATTGAAAAATACTAAAACACTTTTCCTCATATCTCGTTTCCTTATATCCGAATTGCAAAACTTATTGACCGCCCCTCGTATGTAGGAAAATATGTTCATACTACTTTTGTTAATTCCTGGTTTCCAGCGTGCTCTTGAAACAGTGTTTACCTTGTCGAAGGCTTTATCATCACTGCGCACTGTGCTCAATTCCACCCAGGTTCTCTATACTAACCACAATTACTCTTCACCCAACTGTCACTCCCCCTCTGACTAGCTCACCCAACTGTCCAGCAATACAAAAATCTCTGCTAATAATAGCTATCCCACTGTCAAGCCGATCAGGCAGCCAAGAATACACAAACACTCTCACAACACCTCCTCACCTACACTACCAAGACTATACGAGACCCAACGTGCACCAACTAGACCCAAACACATAATTTTACAACTGAACATAGACTGTATAGCCAACAAACAATTGGAGCTCAATAAATTTTCCAACAACCACATCTCCCAGTGCCTAAGCGTTAAAGGCGGGAAACAACGTATTTGGTTCCCGCCTGAACCCTCGTTAGTTCACAGTTCGGAGTTTAGAAAAGTAAGTGAAATAGAGAGGAGTTGACAAGAGGGAAAATTTGAAGGACAGGCTCTGTTCTTCTTGGAATATGAAAGTGTACACTTACCTTGAGTAGTCTCGGAATTTGATCCTTCCTGCCGAGAACTACAGGACTGTAATTTGAAAGGGTAAAAACGGAAAGTCTCGGGAAAGTTTGAAGAAATTTTGTTCCGTCAAGTTCAAGGCGAGTAATAACGATTCAATCTCGATCGTGGGATAGAATCTGAGGTGGGGGAAGGGAAACTTCATTGCCCCGCGTCCTAGGGTGTTTGGGACGATCGTGTGACTTGACAGATTTAGATTTCTTCCTTTGGGGTCATCTCAAAAGTTAGGTCTATGTCAACAAGCCAACAACAATTCAACAGCTGAAGGATGAGGTAATAAGGCATATTGGTGAGATCGAGGAGCAACTATGCAGAGACGTCATAAAAATTTTTGACCTTTGAGTGGAGTTGTGCCGCCGAAGCCTTGGCGGACACTTAGGCGATATTATTTTTTACACATAATTGCCATGACTCAAATAACATGATCCAATAGTGAAATCAATAAATTTTCACCAATAACACTGTTTTATTTACTGCTAACTTCGATCCGGCTTAATGGAACACCGTTCACTGAGCTTTTCCAACAAATCCCATCAATCCCTATTTAGGCCACTTTTACGCACAGAACAATCCGCACACATATAACAAAGATAGGCATCAAATATTTGGATTGGTTAATAGGATACCGTTACTTGATTGACGTGGATGGATAATCTGGAAGCATGAAACTAACTACGCCGTTATCACACATAATTTCTCTGGTCAAGAGAGATCAATGCAGCTGTGTTTAATTGGGGGTGCTTTATCACCGTATTCCACCCAGTTTGATAACGCTATCCAGCTTCCAGGTGGCAACAGTGTCCATCTTTTCCCTCTTGGGGGTAGAAAGAAATCTCTCCTAATTCCCTTCGCCTCGTCGATGCCCAAGATTATCAAGATTCATGTTTGCTTAAGCCGCGTCCGATATCCCTTGGGAATCTCGCTTATTTCCCTTCGTCTCATCGATACTCCAAATTATCAAGGTCCAATGTTTGCTTAAGCAAACATTGGATCTTGATAATTTGTTGCTCCCATTTAAGCTGATGTCTTCAAATCCTCAACAAATAGAGAGAAACCGAGCTTTATGCCGTCCAGACCTTAGTATCTGTCTCCCGTGAAGTGATTCCCTCGCCCTTGTGATCTCGTCAGCAGATCGTCTTCGTGTAATCCACCCTGATCAGAGAAAGATTACGGAAGCCCGTTTATACCCCGGAAGATTGTCCTGGGTTTCTCTCGTCTCACCACATTAATTGAGACTTCCTGCCGCCCGCAGACCCCTCTCGGAGTTTCTCTAGACGCCTTTGAATCGAGACCCCATCCACGAAGACCTGGTCATCGGTCTTCCACATCTCCCAGTTCATCCTCCAGAAGTAACCAGGAGTCCTTTCCCACTAAGAAGAATTCCCCATTTTGGTGTAACGCCAATAGACTTGCCAAATCTTTCATTCAATCCAACTTATTGCATTAAATATATATTTTCCTGGAGCTAGTTTCCTTAATTTTTGCCTGCCATAATATTCTTTTGTCGTGCTGATTATTATTTATATTTCCATATTTATCTGTGCCCTTGTTCTTATTAATTGTATTAAAGTTTATTTTTGTAGGGGTGTTTATTTTTCGAATAACCCTTGAGACGAACCCGGCAAACGTATTCCCTTTTAAAGAGTTGACCTATAATATCGCACTGTAAGTAGAAGGTCCTTACCTTTTTTTCGAATTCAATTGTACCCGAGCGCAGCTCCGATAGTGGCTGTCTTGCGTACAGCAGTGTGTACCTTTAGAGACTTTTTGGTCACACTCCTTCGTCCCTCGACAGAGGGCGTCACTTAGGTGTGCAAGATTCATTGTGAAGGTGGCTATATACTATTGCTATACTATTCGCATCTCAACAATGCGATTTCACCGGATATCGAGACGCAAACAGTTCACAAACAAGCCTTCATATCAACACTACTCCAAAATAAGCAACTACAAATAACGTACCTGCCTGATTGATACAGACATCTCCCTGGATCACGATAAGTCAAATACCTCTCAACTTATTCCTTATATGCAATAAAACACTAAGCAAAATCTACAGATATCTGAAGTGCTCCAACCCCGGTGGAACATCGTTCGTTCGTCCGAATTGGCTGAGGCTGCAGGCCTAAGGGAACGACTTTAGCCGCTGGTACCTTATGTAGGTAAGTGGTTGTCATATTTACGAATGCCATCCAGTGAGGTATTTTTTGTGTCTATGTATAAAAATATCCAGTTTTAGGGTTTAGTTTGTTCATCTTGTTTTATTGTTGTAACAATATCTTCTGCCAATTTCCACTTCAGAACTTATTAATATCACTACTCTATCTGTTACTAGTGTTTGCGTTCTTATTTTTTTTATTTCTTTGACGGCCTATACAGCATATTATTATATAAAATTATGCAGGAAATTCTGAGCCTTGGCGCTCAATTTTGGAGGAAATCCTGAGCAATGGCGCTCCATTAATGGACGGGAATTGTCCTAATTAGTGGGTCTTCTCTTTTTTATTGGTATTTTTTAGGATAATCCCCAAGTTCTTGATCGGAAAAAGATCAAGTAAGGTTCAAGGTCATGGGCCCTATTTTTTTGTTGGCTGAGTCCAAGATACTTCGTTATTTATGCCCGACGCATTTTAGCATGAGTCACCGCCAAAATGTTTATGGATCGTGTATAGGGTCTGATATGAGGGAGAATTTAAGGACCATACCTCAATTATACGGATAATCTTGGTTCGAACTTTGTCTCAGCTAAAACTTTCGGCATAAAATCTGAGTGAATTTTAAATTCTTTTTAGACTCAAGGTTTGAGGGAAGAAATCCTTATAGGTTATAACGCAGAGCCTAAAGTAGCTGATTCTCAGGGTGGAGAAGGCCTCTGCACAAGAGGTTGCCAATAACTTCGGTCGAGGCATCGAGTGTGTCACTTACTTCACACCCTGAGATAATTTTCCCCCGTACCTCTTGTGATGTCTTCTGGGTTATTTGATTGTTCTTGTAATGTAGCGTTATGTTCTTTGCGTTATAAGGTGTTGATGAAAATACTTTTCATTCGTTTGTTGTTATCGCACCTTCTAGTCTGCCACATGAGTAGAAAATTTTAAAGTTTCACTAGATTATTGCATTCCTTGTTTCTCTGTTTTTTAGTATATTATTGCACGTTTTTAAGTCATGTGTTTGCAGTTTGTCTTTCTTTCTCTTCGCCAGTTTATGTCACTACGCTTAGCCCTCTACTATCTCCACTATCTGCCTCACTTTCTGATCCAACTTTGCTAATATGATTATCTTCTCGCTAATAGGTTGCTTAAGGCCCTACGACCTTCCTTGCAGAAATCATTCATCAAGCTTGCTCAAACCTCATTTCCAAATATCAATTCCCTCAAATTATTAAGACCTTCCATAAAGATACATAGGTGATTCTCTCTCACAGCCGACTATACAATCTCTTCGCAGAAGACTATTGTGAAGGAGCCATAGGGTTTACTACACTCGGTTGACCGCATACCTTTGGAAAGGGAAACATGCTCATGTTTTGTAAGAGCCACAGGAGTCGGAGAAAAGTAGAACGAAAGCAATTGGACACGCTCGAGGGTATGGGCACATTCAAGAGGATGGAATTCCCTATCGGGAGTCGGATAACAGCTAACGTGCCAGTGGCAGTGTTTGTGAGGGGACGGAGCGAAGAAAGATAATACAAAAGTTCTCAAATGCAAAGGTCCAATAGAACTGCAAAGCAAAATAAAAGTACAAGCTTCCTTATAACGTTTTTTTAAATATCTAAAATAGTGATGCTATTGAAATGTATGAAATCCTGGTATCAGTAACCGGTATGTTACAGTTAAAATGTTTTCATATAACATTATATTTGTTGATTAATAAGATATTCTACGTCGACTGCATCTGATAATGATATAATAATGGCGAAAATTCCTAACTATACCGTGCAGGAAAGAAGTCTGATACGCACACTGCAAGAGGAGGGTCTCAGCTGTCGAGAAGTCACCCATAGGTTAAACGGATCACATTCCGTTGTTGCAGAAGTGTTGAAGAGCATCCGAGAAAGTGGGAACATCCAAGACCGACATGGTTGTGGATGACCCAGTGTAAGTACTCAACATGACGAAAGGTCTCTGTGTACCATGAGCCTTCAACATCGTAAGAAAGCTGCAATCCGGCTGCATCATGAATGGGTAGAGGCTGGCCAAGTTAAGTGATAAGTTAGAACAGTCTGTGGTAGACTGCTTTGCACAAGGCCTGAAGTCCTGTAAAGCCCTCTAGAAACCGCTAACCAACCTTCAGCAGAAGCGACTTTGATTAGCTTGGGCACGTGCTAACCGCATCTAGACGATGATGCGTCAGTGGAGACGTGTCTTATGGTCTAATGAGTCCACGTCTCAGTTTTTATAGACCTCAGGTAATCTTAGAGTCCGCAGGAGGCCAGGGGAGCAGTGGAATCGAGAGTGCATAGTCCCAACAGTATATCATCATTAACATCTCGTGGAGAGCTTGGCCGGAAGAATAAATGCTCTCATCACTGCCATGGAACTCTCGACACGATACTGAACTTCCTGTATCAGTTGATGTCGCTGTAATTTTCACAGAGCTGCAGTTGCCTATCTTTAATGTTACATGTCTTGTAAATTTTGATTTTGTTCATTATTGTTGTTTGTTTATAGCATATATGACTTATTGACATTTATTCCTCCCCGTTTCACTGTTATATTCATATTGATATGTAAATAAAAGTTTACCACCCTGCGTTTATCTAATTCCCGAGGTGACCGAAAAATTTAACCACGGCTTTAGGTGTCTAGTTTACAATTATTTTTTGTCTATCTTCAATTTTTTCTAACTATGTGTCCCTTAATTTCCACTTATGAACTTGTATTCAGGTTTGTTTGTTTTCTTATCTAAGTATTGTCGTGGTTTACAGCCGAGTACGGATGTGCGTTTGATACGTACATAAGTAAATCCGTTCCAATTTTCTCTAAAAGTGCTCAAATTTAATTCTTTAACCAGGGAGGTTTCGTATTATGATATATCTATTGCCAATGCTGCGTTCGAGGATCTAATTAAACAACTCAGACAAAATATACGAAATATTGAATCTTTAAGTGCACTAATTCTATAGTAAGAGGGTCTAATAAAAATCATCATTATAAATGAGTACTACGAGATGGTTGACGCAAAAAAAAATCACTTCTAATACACAAGATTTAAGCTGAATTAATGCGAGTTCTTAAGTAATTTGAAATTAAAATAGTTTGGTTACGACTACCAGCTTGAAATGGTTTTGTTACGAATACACTTTCGCACGGAATGGGAAATAACAAAATGAATATTTTTTATATTCGTTTTACCTTTAACTCGGGGAGTGTCGACAGTTGGGTGACCTTGAAAGTGAGCCTCCTCGCTGAGTTGGTTTGGGCGAGTTTGACTGGAGACATCCTCGCTGAGGTGAGGTCAGCGTGATGAGGTGATTCGGAAAAACAGCTGATGCTTCTCCCGGGGTTGTAGAGGAGGGTGATGATGCTTCTCTCGACTTGAAGATGTAAGTGAGGGGATCTTGGATGAATGGAGGTTATTCCGATCCCTGTGCTACCAATTATGGCTTCTCGACGATGAGACTTAACCAAGATGTGAATCTCTTCTCGAATAGGAATTCACTTTGGTCTTGCTCAATGGTGAGGGGTATCTCTGTTTTTTTCAGCAAACTGAGATTCGTGATTTTCTCTGGGGGAGAATGGAAGGAGAGTTGGTCTCGATACCACTAGTCTACTCTTCTAAGCGACCAAAGGAACAGCCTCAGGAAGGTAAGTCCTGCTTGGTTTCAACTATCTTCTTGATTCCCTGTTTGACTCAGGGACTCGTCTTCTTCTCTCGATGGCTACACGGAATCTCCACCAAATTTCACAAGATCGAAATATATACGTCGATTAGCCCCTGCGGAGCGGGGAAGATTGAGTTTAGGAGGGGCGAACCCTCACTAGTCCACAGTTAAGCCCCTCTCCTAGGGCATAGATTTTCAACGCTGTGACACTTCGCCCCTTCATGTTTACGCACGGGCAAGGTGAGATTTCATCTATTTGGCGAAAAATACACATAAACAATCGGAGGAGACAGTGAGCCTGTACCTAAATTTTCTACCGACGAAGCCTTAGACAGCATGATTTCCATTCTAAAGGCTCTCACACCCTCCTATGTTTATATTATCTGACTACACCACTAGTCTCGTAAATTACGAAATCTGTAACGCTAATTCTTCCTTGCGAGCGACTTCGAAGGGTCTTGGGGCAGCAGGAAAAAGGAGGGAAGGGAGTCTTGGCCCATGCAGAGCTTAACGGTTGACGCTGCATAAACAAACTAGCGTCTGGTTGTCCTTATTATATTCATTCCTCCACATATTTCTTTTTTGGCCTCTGTGGGTTATTTTCAACATGTAGCTTTTTGCGTTTCACATACTTGGTTCCAGTTTGTTCATGTTCAGTGTCCAAGCTTCACTTCCTTAGGTTAAAACTGGTATATGCATTGATTAAATAGCTTCTGTATTTAGCATGAATTAAGTAACTTGTGTTTTTAACATTGATTGAGTATGTTGTGTTTTATCATTGATTAAATAGCCTGTGCTTTTAGCATTGTGTAAATAGCTTGTGTCTTTAGCGTTGATTAAATAGCTTATATTTTCACCTTTTATTAAATAGCTTGTATTTTTCAATGGTTGAATAGCTTGTCTTTTTAGGATTAATTAAATTAATTGGGATTTTAGCTTTGGTTAAATAATTAATTCAGCATTGGTTAAATAGGTTATTTTTAGCATTGATACAATAGTTTGTGTTTTAGCATATGGGTAAGTCGCTTATGAAGATATAGCTAAGCTTTCATATAACCGTTTGATTAGTTTCTTGCAAAAGATCGACTGCTGTAATTTATTTGAAAGCAAGCATCAGTTGCAAATGGTAAAATTGTTATTTAATTTCTTCCAATTTTTGTTATCCAATTCATTCGTAATTTACTGGAAACATTCATGGTAAATATGAGAATGAATGGAGTGGAAGGAAATCATGCTTTCATACAAATAGTTTTCGATACAATTGCTCGTTGTGTATTCAAGTCCATTGGCTCTGTTCGTATGCAGAGATTTTTGATCAACTGTATGCAACCTACTACCTTGCTTGCTACTCTTTTACATTCATTAATCCTCGTTTCCATTCATTACTCCTCCTTTACATTCACCACTCCTCGTTTCCATTCATTACTCCTCGTTTTCCTTCACTATTCTAATGTGTGCTCACGTTTTCTTGGGTACAGGTGGAGTATCGGGCCGATGTAGGTGGTGAAAATCAGGTGTGTTTAGTGACTTGCAAGTGAGTGGAAGGATAGTGTGATTAGACTTCGTTGTGTCGGAGTAAGTGTGTGCGGGAGATGTGCAGCCAAAATGTGGTTGGCGTGCAAGTTTTATGCAGGTAATGAACAGACGAAGTGGAGTAAGTATGAGTAGTGTGTCTGTCGGTGGGGTAAGACGTCCCCTATTTCTCATTCACTCCAGAGGAGAAATAGAGCGAGACATGATGGCTGCGGCGGCGGCGGCGGAAGAATGAATAAATAGTTCATAATTTCCCCGCTCCTGCAAAAGTGTCGCTGGCAGATGTACAAATGCGACCAAATAGAGGAAAATACGAATGATGGGAAAGGGGGGAAGATGAGAAAACAAGGAGACGAAAGTATAAAATGAGAAAAAAAGAACGATTGTGAAAAATGGCAATAAAGGAAAACGGGGGAAAAAAAGTGAAATGCAAACGATGGAAGCAGGGGTGAAGAAGAGGATTTAAGAAAAAAACAAGGAGGCGAAATGATAAAATGAGAAAAGGAGGGATGGGGGAAAAAGGGCAACAGAGGAAAACGGGAAGAAAAAAGAGCGAAATTTTGAATAAAGAAACACAGTTTCTGTTCCCACAGTCGGCAATCCTATAACAAGGAGCATTTGAAGCCATGGAAATGCTGATTATTCATACTAATTACCCGCAGGAAAAATAAAATAAGACTCCGAGTGCTTTCGCCATAATTTAAAAGTGAGGAATTTATTCAATCTTATTTTTTTTTTTCTGCGGGTAATTTACATTCTTACTATCACGCGATTAATGTGACCTTAGGCTATTTATTTAAAAAAAGAAACAAACTTGGTATCTCGGGCCTTGTGTTTTTGAGTAGTAGTCCGTGGTCAGAGAGTTGTTGGCGGAAGGAAAAAGTAAAGAAAGTAGTACTCGTAGTAGTGGCGGTGGTTCACCAACCTGCCTTTATCCAGCCGGATCCCCACTTGTCGCATAATGAAATAGACATAAAGGTGAGTATGACAATCGCTGATGAGCCCGAGGGAACCAGAGGCCGGTCCTCTTAGGGTAGAGGTGCCGGGAAGTATTATGTTCTGACACCAAACAGCGTTCGGGTGGAACCTTCGTCGCCCCGGGGCAGAGAAACCTGTTCCGCGTCAGAGGTATGTGGATATAGATAACCATCGGCAAAATTCCTTGGAACAGATAATGTGTGTGTTGTGCTGCGAATACGGTAGAGGAAAGAAAGCGGTGTTGTAATTGGCTATGTGTGTGATGGGAAGTGTAAGACCTACCCAGACGAATACAGGGCTGAGCACAGCGCGTCCACAAGTCGGTAGCCAGATCTCTACGTGCGCTGGCGTTTGTGTCCGCTCTTGTGGGATCGAACCCGGTACCGCGACTTTAGCGGAGCAGCACCGTATCCTCTTGCCTAGAAAGAGCTCTAGTAAAGAATGTAGCCACCCTAAATGGCTGTGAGGAGTGCACAACCATTTCGAACCAGCACCCGCTAAGGGATCAGAACGCACTTGGGAAACTTCAAGCCGTCGGTTATGCGCGAGGTCGAATAGGCCTTAATAAATGATCCCTTAGTTGAAGGTTTGTTAAAGCCACCCTTGCCCCTCCCTTTCAGGAGACCCCACTTCCTCCGTAGAAGGTCGCCCATATGGATCGCGCGAAAGCTGGAAGACATCCATTCGGAGGGTTTCATGACGCGGGGACAATTTTCCCTGCTCGGACGAATACCACTTTTACATCTTTAGGGATTCAAGTGGTAGCTTAATAGTATAAAAAGAAATTCAAGGATAGTAAGGTAAATGCACTGTACGCAGTAATAGCATATCCTATAAATAGTTGCCTTGGCAGGTATATGTGGGTCAAAGTGGCATTTCGGGGGTAGGCGGTGACAGATGAGACTAAAACTTGTGGCTGACGTGAGTAAAAATCACATTAAATTGTGTATTCCGCGTGACACCATTTGCGAATTTAATTGAGAGTTTCAAATGGGGTGAAAAATTTAGGCGACTGGAGACTAATTGGGGCCAGGCAGGTGTGGAGACGACACGTTTTTACGTTTTTGGCTGTTTCCTCCACCACTCTTGTAAAACACGTCAAAAAATGATTAATAATTTTTTTTCCATTCTAGAACCATGTTTTTTTAATTCGTGTGTAATTTAAAAATATATTATTAGCCTCTTTTCCCCATGTGTATATCCATGCTTGGAAAGTAATGAGGAGACAATGCGGATGAAGATAGGAAAAAAGAGAATTAAAGGGAACAAAGAGAAGATGAAAAGGACATCTGTTACCTCACACTAGCTTTACATCTATACGACCAAGTTAATATTATCATTGATTACACGTATGTTTTTATCATTAATTAAAAAAAACAACTTCTTTTTAGCATTAATTAAAGAGCATCAAGTAAATAGTTCATGTTTTAGCATTGATTGAATAGCTTTTGCTTTTAGCATTAATTAAATAGCTTGCGTTCTTTCATCATTGAAATAGCTTGTGTTCTAGCTATAGTTAAATAGCTTGCGTTTTAGCATTTATTAAATAGATTTTGCTTTTAGCATTAATTATATAGCTTGTGTTATATAATTATTTAAATAGCTTGTGTTTTTGCATTAGTTAAAGAGCTTGCACTTCATCATTTATTAAAATGCTTTTGCTTCTAGCATTAATTAAATAGCTTGTGTTTAATCACTCATTGAATAGCATGTTTTTACCATTGATAAAATAGCTCTTATCTTAGCATTGCTTAAATATATATGTTTTAGCAGTGATTAAGTAGCTTTTTTAGTATTGATTAAAGAGTTTTATTTTATCTTTGATTAAATAGCTTCTGATTTAGAATTGATAAAATAACTCGTGTTTTTAGCATTGCTTGTGTGGCATTGATTAAATGGCGTGGGATTTTAACATCCACTAGCTTGTGTTTTAGTATTGCTTAAATAGCATATGTTATTAACATTAATTAAAAAAATTGTTTTTAGCATTAATTAAATAGCTTGTTTTTTAGCATTAAATAACTTGTGAGTTAGTATTGATTTAATAGTTTTTTAGCATTGAATATATTCCTTGTGTTTTAGGATTGTTTAAATAACTTGTATTTTAACATTAATTAATAACTTTTTTTTTCTAGCATTTATTAAAGTTTTGCTTTTAGATTCAATAACTTGTTGCAGGTAGCCATAACAAAGCACCCAGAATCGAATGTATACAAGGAGGAACCCATAAGTACAATTTTTGTGTTTGTGCCCCAGGAATTTTTATGTGTTTAAGAGAGCTTTCGCAGGGAAACCATGTGTGACAGCATCGAAGAAAGCTCGGGGCGTGGCGTGGAAAGCCGCCAGCTACTGTTTTCCCTCTTGTAACCTTCGAAATCAGAGTTCGACGGCGTAATGACACTGCGCTTTCCACCTCGGGCCTTGTGGTCACGGACGTGGAAGTCCAGGTGGCACTCACGCATCTTCCAAGTTCTCTCAGTCCACTTACGGGTGCACGCGATGGCGTGAATGATGCGTGGAGTTTACTCCAGCTCATTTATATGCACATGGAAGCGAGAGAAAGAGATATAATAATCATATTATTATTGAAATTAGTATTTTATTATTATCTCCACAAAATGCTTTTGAAGGGGCAATTTAAAATCTCCACAGAATGCTTTTGAAGAGGAAATTTAAAATCTCCACAGAATGCTTTTGAAGGGGCAATTTAAAATCTCCACGAAATGTTTTTAAAAGGGCAATTTCAAATCTCCACAAAATGTTTTTGAGGGGGTAATTTAAAATCTCAAAAAAATGTTTTTGAAGGGTTAATTTAAAATCTCCACGAAATGTTTTCGAAGAGGCAATTTAAAATCTCCACAGAATGCTTTTGAAGGGGCAATTTAAAATCTCCACAGAATGCTTTTGAGGGGGTAATTTAAAATCTCAAAAAAATGTTTTTGAAGGGGTAATTTAAAATCTCCACGAAATGTTTTCGAAGAGGCAATTTAAAATCTCCACAGAATGCTTTTGAAGGGGCAATTTAAAATCTCCACAAAATGTTTTTGAGGGGGTAATTTAAAATCTCCACAAAATGTTTTCAAAGGGGCAATTTAAAATCTCCACAAATGTTTTTGAGGGGGCAATTTAAAATCTACACAAAATGATTTTGAAGGGCACAATTTAAAATCTCTATTATTATTATTGACATGCAAATTTGTTTTCATTAGAGACGAGAATTAGACAGACATATCGATTATACGAGTCGCTGGGGTTTGGGCACCTCGAATTATAAGAAGACATTTTCTATTAGCAAGATTACTATTGTGGCAATGGATGAATAAAAAGGACAATTTTTTTTTTCCAGTTTGTACGCGATAATTACTCCTCGTATGGCGTGGATCCGTCGTCCAGAAGACAGGCAAAACCACAATTATGTATTAATATTTTTTTAATCGGTATATTTCCTTACAAATTTTTTAGTTGCTAAGATTTCTCATTTTGGTTATCTCATTAATTAACACTAGATATTTGATAAGGCGGGGTCTCATAGACTCATGATATTGCCCTCTTTGCTTTCAATATTTTATCAAGGTCACAGATCTCCCAAACAATCTTCTGAGGTGATTACCTTACGTGGAAGTTTAAATGACACCACCCATCTAGGTTTAAATCCTTGAATAACCACGTGAAAGTTCTATTTTTTTGCAGTAGGGCTTGCGTAGAGTTATAGACCTGTTGTTTATCTTGGTTCCAAATCGGATGATTTTTAGAGATGTTTTAGTGACACAAATAAGAATTAGAATTGTTAACTTTGGCGGAAGGTTTGCCGATGTCATCCATCTGGGAAGGACAAATGTTGCACTCAATTAAAACCTCGCCCTGTCTCGGCTCCGTGTCTCTATCTTAAATAAATATGTACATACATAAGTTAGAGAGCAAGTGAAAACACAAACATTTAATGTTAGAGAGGGCTATGATTATATTTATCGATTTTTTCTCTTTGTATTTTAGTTTAGCATTTTTTTAATCATCTGTTTCCTTCTCCTCTTTATTCTTTTCCCGTAGCCATTTATTACCATTGGTATTACAAAGGCTTCTTCTTCCTACTTGACAATTATTGATCGCTCGTCGGGAGAAACTCACGCATTTTTCCATCTGCAGAAATACTAATTCGTGCTTGGATATAACACTCTCGCAACAACTAACAAGGGCAAAGAGCGTACTTATGTATATTAGTAAAATGATAGGATTGAAAAGTGTTTATTGTTTATAGCTCCGTGGGAGCAGATGACATCTCTGGACCGTCCAACCGCTTTGGAGATTAAAGAAGAAAACTTTTGATTCTACAGCCTATTTTGTAGGCTCCCATCAACATTACCACAAATAAGTGGGGCCTTTCTTTATGAGACTGTCCAGATGGACCTGGTTAGAGTGGAATGAGGCTGTTGCATGCTGTATGAGTTTCATAGCAGCCTCTGCTATGAAACAGTTACGTAGTGGGAATTCGAGTGCAGCTTAACTTCGAGTGCAGCTTAACTCCAAGTGCAGCTTAAGTGAGGTATATCCAATTGGGGTAGTCCCACACAAGGATTGCATCCAGGTGGAGTGGTCGTGTTATATCCACTTGGAAGTGACGTTACCACTTTATAGCGCTATTTTTTCTAGCCATCTAGGGTTTCTAGAGTCTACAAAAAACGACAGCCTTGCTGTTCGGCTGGAATTGAAGACTAGATATTCGATTAATCTTTTCATTATTTTATAGCTTAAAAAATTAAAGAGCGCACGCTGTTTTGTAGAAATTCAACATTTTATTAAAGTTATTTCTGAGTTGATTTAGAGTTTGAAAAACAGCCCGTATGGCTGTTTCTTCGAATATTTTAAGCTTAAATCCAAGTAATTTCCAAGAATTACCTGCACTATTTTTTAAACTATCTTAATCAATTAAATTACGCACCCAAAGAAAGCTGCTCTGCATTCGCGCATTTGAGTTTATGTCATCTAACTATGTACTTCTACACGTGTTCATGGGCATGGACTTTGAGAAAATAGAATAAACCGATTTAATTAATGGGAACAATTCTACTAAGTGGAGAAAGCGTGAATGCAGGAACAAACAGACAAAGGAAATATATAGATATATACAAATAATAGAAACGGAAGAAAACGAGAGGACGAAAATTGCAGTCTCAGACCTAATAAAGCTTAACTATCGCGGATACGAGATTTTATTTTAAATCTCCACTAACAGGGATAGGTTTAGGTATGAGAAACCCCCAGGACGCCATCTTGCCAGGGGCAATATTGAAATGCCGGGGTATTGACGCTGGGTACAGAGATTCCATAAAGAAGGCTTGCACCAAAGAGCTGAGGGACTCAAATATAGAAAGTTAGAAACGTATGTAAAAGTGTCCTATCTGGCGGGAAGGCCAGGCGGTTAGATATAGTACATTCTGAGCATCTGAGGGTTCAAAGTTTAGAGCTGCCTTCTTCGTTGGGAGTGCAGGACTCGTTCTCGCGAAACCATTGCAAATGAAGTCCAAATTTCAAAGAAAAGTTCCCTTTCAGTTTGCATTTTATCCTTATTTTCTTCACCCGTAACTTTCCATATCATGATAGACACGGTATGAATCGGGAGGCTTTGAAATAATATGTGTCGTAGAATTCTTTCTGATAAAAACCCTACTTACCTGACACCACTTTTATTTAGTGTCGTAGAATGCCCCCCCCCCTTTTTTTTGTTCTATTCTAAGAGTGCTAAGAGTGTCTAATATATATTGATATTATAAGAATATCTTAAAGAACAGAGCCGTTACCAAACACGTAAGGATTTAAAAGAAACGCCCACTAATTCACAAAATAAACTTATATTTTATCTTTAACCATTGAATACCCAACCTTTATACATTAACTACAGCAATACTCTAAATATTATTATAAACAAGAATTAATTATATTAGTTGTCCCACAAAATTAAGTTAACGTTTTCTCTACACACAACAATAATATAAGAATTAGGCTTACGGACTCATGTGGAGTTTAAAGGCCTCAGAAATGTTATTGACTCACGACGCGTGCCGGATGTCCAGTTGTAGATGGGAGAAATTCCACGGTCGTTTTGGCGAGGGTAGCAGCTGGGGGGGTCCACACGTTCTTCCGGGGGGGAAGGGTTCTTTAAGGACTAGAACCAATACGGTGCTTTATGCAACACCTAGGCAGTCGTGGTCTCTCTGGCGAGAGTGAGTCGAACTTGTTTCTTAAATCAAGTTAACTTGGAGTGCGGTGTGATCACCGAGTAACGAGCTCGAGGAGGAGCTTTTCTCCTTCGTTACTTATTTCCTTATGGACGAGGACTGAACTCGGGGAGGGTCTTCTTTAAGGGCGAGGATAACGGAGGGGGATTTCTCTGGCGAGAATAAGTTACTTAAAGTTTGGTGGGGCCACCGAATAACGGGCTCGAGGGGGAGCCTTTTCCTTCTTCTTTTCTTAATTCCTCAAGGACGAGGAATACCCCTGGTGTTTAAGGTGCACCAGGATATGAGGAGTCTCTCTGGCGAGAGTAAGTTGAACTTACCATAGTTCACTTATCGTTTGGTTTGATAACCAGGGACTTAGCTCAAGGATGAGCTTTTTCTTAGCCCCTTAAGGTAGGTAGCCCTGCCTCTCTTGCAGGGTACTTCTTGGTCTGGCGACCCAAGTAAACTACCTCTCCAGTCTCGGTAGCTCGGTTGTGGATCCGAGGACTTCGTCACCTAGAGACTGACGTATACTACCAATCCAGTCTAGGTAGCTCGGTTTTGGATCCGAGGACTTCGTCACCTGGCCTGACGTATACTACCTCCTTCTTCTTTTCTTAATTCCTCAAGGACGAGAAATACCCCTGGTGTTTAAGGTGCACCAGGATATGAGGAGTCTCTCTGGCGAGAGTAAGTCGAACTTACCAAAGTTCACTTATCGTTTGGTTTGATAACCAGGGACTTAGCTCAAGGATGAGCTTTTTCTTAGCCCCTTAAGGTAGGTAGCCCTGCCTATCTTGCAGGGTGCTTCTTGGTCTGGCGACCCAAGTAAACTACCCCTCTAGTCTCGGTAGCTCGGTTGTGGATCCGAGGACTTCGTCACCTAGAGACTGACGTATACTAACTCGATTTTCCTCAGAGTTCCTCATTTATACCTCGCACCCCCACTGGGGGAGTGGTAAGGGGGAGAGGGGCCTGAGGACGGCCCCAGGAGAGTTCTTTTGCCAAACGGTCTTTCCCACGAAGTCAAACATCGGCTCCTCATTAGTCTTCGAGATTGGGAGAAACCCGTCTTCAATTTCTTGTTCGACGTGAAACTGGATCTCACTCTCCTGGGGGAGATCTTACCTTTTTGACCTTTAGGGTCTTTCATGGCACCGAGTTGTGCCACGTTGTGGTTACGCTTTAGAGTCGCCGATGCCTGGGGCGGATGTCCTTGCGGTAACCGCCTTGGGACTGCATCACGAGTGAACGGGATGGAGGGGGGGGGGGGAAGTGACCATTCTTCTACAATATGTAAATAGGTGAGTTGTATGTATACTTGCATACATACATCCACCCTCGTACCCATAGGGTAGTGGTAACTATGACGATTGGCTCAGCCCTCATAGTAACTAGCTCACCTGGCCTCACAGTCTCTATCCCATCATGAAATCTTCCTGGCCCGTCAATTTGTTATTTTGTTACTCGCATCTGCGTGACCCTATAATTTACTATGTCGGTCGGAGGGTAACCATTTTACTTTTCAATGAGTTTTTGAAAGTTTTGAATGTCGTAAGGTCCGATGATATGTTTCTTAATTGATAATATGTTTGTTAATTAAATCTCTTTCAATTATTGAAATAAGTGAGAGCACGTGACTTGGGTCTGTTGACCTTGTTTTAAGCCCAGAAAAAATAGGCCGATTTCCGCCACAAAGATTTTGAGAACAGATTAGTAAGACTATTTTATAGTGCACAACTGGCGACTACTTATAGGGGCAAAAGTCACACTAATTACCTTCCAGTCTAATGCTTGGCGAGATAAAAATTAAAACATAGACAGAAAAACAAACGTAGAACAAAGACAAAAACAGAAGAAGAAGAAAAAAGCAAGCAGAAGGAAGCACGCTCCTGTGCCGGGGGAGTCCACACCCTGCGGTTTGGAAACGTGCGACCAACATACAATGGAGGAGGCTCTAAAACAAGTAGACGGTATGTACATAACTCTAGTAGACTAATAGACTAGTTTGGGGGCAGGGGCCCCCTAGGACACAAACTAAAGCATCACTCGGACCATAAGTGAAGAAAGAAATTCACCTTCCTTCCTTCGTGTCAACAGTGTATTGCGCGAGAGAGCGTAGGAGGATTTAGCTCACGGGTTCTTAACCTGTGTTGCGTAACAGGTCCGCTATGGGTGAAAGAAGTGCTACTCAAAGATAAGTGATATTTGCGACATGGAAAGAAATCCATACTTGTTAATTTACTTTAATGAAGGAATTCCATAAATATAAATACAACACAGAAATATAAATTAGTTTCCAAATATATGAATATGTAAAATATAAATAAAAAAAATGAAAATCGCACGAACTGTTATTGAGGTCCATTAATGTTCGTTTAAGCCATTGTGAACGGGGGTTCTAGAACTAATTAGAACTTTCAAGGGATGCATGTATGGAAAAAAAGCTAAGAATCACTGATTCAGATAAAGGGGCTAGAGACCCCAGAAGAACAAGTAGTGTTGTTGAAAATGTTCATGGCGGGGCCGTGACCACTCGATCTAATGACATGAAGGAAACAGGAATCCTTTGCTGCCTCCCAGGCTCCTGTGGTCCATGGGATTGTTTTAATAATAAAAGGAGCGTGATCGAATTATAATCCCTCTGAATCTTAAATTCTCGATCGTCAGTTAAGCCATCTGAGTGTTTTCCTGCGTCATGTTGGGTAAAAAAAAACACCACCTAAAACCACCTTTCGCTTTAGAGTTCCTCGGGGTTCGGATCTTCAGGGAGGCGAGAAGACACTCGCTTACTCTGATCGAAACAGCTTCAACAACTACAACGGCATTGACTGAAATACGAACCGTCTCAACAACCTACCACGACGTACGCACGCGCAGATATTTCCAGTCTGACCCAGACTTGTGTCTCGAGCCTTCAGCTAATTCCATTTATGGGGAAAGTGACCGTTCTTTGGAGTGCATGAGGCCAAACCAAGTATAAAGGTGTAAATAGCGCCAAGCATTCCTACGGTTTCTTCGACATTCCATACTTATCTTGTCACATGATCACAGTCACGCCTCCCCCCCACCAATTACCCTATTCACCCCCTTAGGAATGCTGATATCTCTTCCTACAAAAAGGGTCATATATTATTTAACTGGATTACCATGCGCGCGAGTGAAACCCCATATAAACAGAGACATACATAAATACCCCGCTATGGTTAAATATAAGAAACGATAGAGTCTGCAAAAGGATAATCAATAGTCTATACTAGGCAGCTCCTGTTCAAATCACCCACTTCAGTCCCTCCTAGCATCCTCATCCACAAGTCTGTCCAATCTATTCTTAAAACTCTGCAGGGAGAACGCTTCTATCACATGATTAGTGAGCCTATTTCATTCATCTACCACTCGATTTGTAAACCACTTTCTACCAATCTCACATATATACAATTATCAAAGTGCATTTGATCTAAAATGCTTCAAATTTCCAAAGGAAAATAATATTGAGAAGCACAAACGCTTTAGTGTTTATATCTTCAGAGGCAAAGCGAGAATACACACACAAAAAAGAAAAACGTTAGCTTTAACAAAAAATTAGGACCCGACTCCGAGAAACTGATGGACAAACACATTAGGCCAAAAATATTTCTTTGGGTGGATTGCATTTGGAGAGGCAATCATATCTTCAAAAGCAAAATGCCAATCTGCCTGAAAAGAAAACTATACAACTAATACATAATCCCAACTATATGACCCATGGAGTAGAAACTTAGAGTCAAAAGACTTATGTTAAAACTTAGAGCAAGACAAAGAGCCCACCCATGAAAGAATTAAAATTGAGGATAACTTGGCGTGGCAGAAAATCAACTACATGGATACGTGAACAAACTAAACTTCAGGATGTGGTGGAAATTATAGGAAACCTGAAATGGAACCGGAAAGGCCATGAGGCAAAATTCCAAGACAATAGTTAGAGAAGAAAAATTACCGATTGGACTTGACTTGATAAAAGACGACCGGAAAGAAGACCAAAACAAGATGAAGCTCTTGGGAAACCAGAAGAATTATTCACAATAGTGTAACCATTCTTTTTTAAAGTCATTAATGATTCTAATGGTGGTGCCCTTGATAGTGCCATTGACAACTATCTCATTGAATTTCAGACTACTTTGTTGCAAAGCAACAATTTATTTTGCACACTTTTCTTTGAAAACATCATTTCAAGAATTAAAAAAAATATTCAAACATTTATTTTTAAGAAATAAATTGAAATCACACATCATCACTCATTACATCAATATTTGTTATCATTTTCTCTTTTAATCGAATAGCGAAGCTCCATGGACTGAAATTCACCGCCTACAGGAAGAGGAGCATAGCGCAATTTCGGATTCAGCGAAGGAATACACTTTTTTCTTATTTTTGAAATGCTGACTTGTTAATAAACCTTCAATAATTTAAATATTAGAATAATTATTCCTATCGGGTAAGTTTTAAAAGGAATAAAAAAATATATTAGTCTCAAAACCTTTGCCATGATGGATTCATTTTATTCAATGAAACCACCGTCGGCCTCGACCACGGCCTCCAGGCGGCGTCCGAATCTACTGCAGGCTTTCCTTTTAGGTGGGTGCAAACTGTTGTCCTAAGCTCCACCTTGGTGGTGCAGAGGGACTTTTAAGGCTCTCTCTCAACCAGGTTTCCCACAAATTAATTCAGGAGGGTGAAATCTGACGACTTAGGAGGCTAGATGTTCGGAGTGATCTGGTATCGTGAAAAGTCCTGCTGCCACACGTATGTCCTTCCGACAGCTATCTCCCTGAGCCAGGGCTACACCAAGGCCTCCATGTACTTGATGTTACTCTTAGGGAAAATAAACGGAGGCATAACGTGGCCTTCGATCCTGACCACTCCAAACACCATTGTGGGAGAATGAAACTCAATACGCCGTTATCACAGAATTTCTCTGGTCAAGACAAACTAGCGCAACTGTGTTTAATTTGGAGTGCTTTATCACCGTTTTACCACAGTTTGATAACGCGGTCCTGCTCCCAGGTGGCAGCCGTGTCCATCTTCCCCCTCTTAGGGTAGAAGAAAATCTTTCTTATTTCCCGTCCGCCTCGTCGATGCCACAAGTTATCAAGGTTCATGTTTGCTTAAGCCGCGTCCGATATCCCTTGGGAATCTCGCTTATTTCCCTTCGTCTCATCGATACCCCAAATTATCAAGGTCCATGTTTGGTTAAGCCGCATCCGAAATCCCCTTGGGACGCTCTCGCGAGCAAAGCCCACTGTCGACTATGGCTGTGGCTCTTATTTAAGCTGATGTCTGCAAATCCTCAGAGATGAGAAAACCAGAGCTTCTTGAGGCCCAGAGCCTAGTATCTGTCTCCCGTGAAGTGGTCCCCTCGCCCTTGTGATCTCGTCAGCAGATCGTCTTTGTGTAATCCGCCCTGATCAGAGGAAGATTACGGAAACCCATTTACGCCACGGAAGATTGTCTTGGGTATCTCTCGTATCACTACATTGGTTGAGACTTCCTGCGTCCCGCAGACGAATCTCGATTTCGTGATTACTTCTTCCTGGAGCCGAAGTAATCTTGATCCCCTTCGGAGCCTCTCTGGACGCCTTCGCATCGAGACCCCACCGACGAAGACCTGGCCATTGGTCTTCCACATGCCCATTACATCCTCCAGAGGTAACCAGGAGTCCTATCCTGGTAAGTTCCACCTGTTTGTTCCCAGTCCTAAGAAGAATTCCCCATTTGGTGTAACACCAATAGACTTGCTAAATCTTTCATTCAATCCAACTTATTGGATTACTTATATATTTTCCTAGACGTGGTTTGCTTAATTTTTTCCTGTCATAATATTCTTTTGTCGTACTGATTATTATTTAGATTTCCATATTTATATGTGCCCGTGTTCTTATTATTTGTATTAAATTTTATTTTTGTAGAGGTTTTTATCTTTCGAATAACCCTTTAGACGAACTTGGCAAACGTATTCCCTTTTAAAGAGCCAACCTAATAATATCGCACTCTAAGTAGAAGGTTCTTATCTTTTTCCCAATTCTATTATACCCGAGTGCAGCTCCGATAGTGGCTGTCTTGCGAACAGTAGCGTGTACCTTTAAAAACATTTTGGTCACACGCCTTCGCCCCTCGACAACCACGATGTGGACAAGAAACTTGGTCTTAATGATTCTAAGCACATCTTCAGGTGGTATAGCAAGCCAGTGGTTGTTTCTTTGAATTTGCCACCTGGTTGTGGCAGAAATTCCTGTCTTCTGGGAGAACAAAATCATACTAGACTTGAGGGGATCCTTGAATTTGATCGCAATCTTCGTAGGAAGTTCTTTCCGTTTATCCTTCATCTTGTGCGGCAGAAGCTGGCTCTTTCTCATCTTGAATGAGTAGTAGCGGATGTCCTTATGAACAAATTGCCTGATGAGACACTATGACACTTCCTTGCTGGGATCGTTGTCACTGATGACTTGGATCTCAACTACAAATTCGGGGTTTCTTTTCGTATCATAACGCTCGGATAGAGGTCGCCGAGCCACTGTACCTTCGTATCTCATGCTGATTCATCCAACTCTCTTCTAATCCTTTGCACCCTTCTTAGATTAGGTTCAGAGTTACAGTTAAGAGAACAGTTTTGGGGAGACCTGAATATCCCGAAAGCACCACGCGGCCATGTCACTATTTTATTCACAGTGATGAGGGTACAGGGGGAAGGGGGAGGGAGTTATCTACCCCCAATATCTTGCGGTACATTGGAGCACAAAGGGTTTGCGTTCGCACAATCGAGAGCTAGACACTCTGTACGAACAAAATCACGCAGAATTTTTATGTTATGGGCAAGGTTTGCTAAAGCAGTACCCGCCCTCCTCGATTCTTTCTTGTCCATTTGTTTTCTTCTCTTTTTATTATCTTTGTGACCTCCTATAATTCTTTAGCAGTTTCACACATGTTGATCTTTCTTAACCTCACTACTTACGTAAAGAACACTTCTTCAACATTTTACGAGAGCATCTACTGGTTGTTTTTTTTATAATACAAATTCCAATAATAATTGGTGTGGTTACTGTAAAGAAATAAATAATACCACTCGCTGCTTGAGGCCCTCTGGAGGAACCTATAGCCCTGTCCGGAAAAGGTAAAATTTCAGTCGTCTTTTTCTGCGGTCCGATATAAAAGGACGAGTAAAACCTTACCTTTCCCCGAGAGGACTAGAGTGTACCCCAGGCTACCTTAAACAGAGGGTGATGTTAATAATTTCTTTACATTAGCGCAATACTAATTCCCACTCGAGTGTTCTTCTTTAGGTTGGATTACACTAGTTTCCTCTTCCGTTTTGACACCGCAACTACTACCATTGCAACCATCTTGCATATTTTAAAGATGAGGTGACATGCATCAATGCGATAGAAAGGAACAATAAAAGTGAATAGAGAGTTGAAAATCTGCCAGCCCTCTCTACGATTCTTACAGCCCCTGGTTCAATAATGAAATTTATCCTGACAAAGGCTTCATTAATTTGTCCGAGATGGCCATGGCTTAGACGTCTCGTCAGGTTAGGGATCCGGTCCACGAGCCATAGGACATCGACTGCTCCTGTCCTCACAACTCATATCGAGTCCTCTCATCACTCATAAGCCAGTCCTCATTTAACCTTGTCCACTTTGAGGAAGGCCAAGTTTATAATTTTTGAATTTGGGGGCGTGCCTACTTTCGCATCAATGGCGGCCATAAATAATTATCGTAATCTCATATTTATTAGGGTGAAAAAGGTCATGCAGAAAAATGAAGACCTAAGTAACGACACCAAGAATATATCAGGTTGGAACGAAAGTAACGTCCGATTTTCTAAAATAAACTTTTGGATAGTATTTATTAAAGTAGTACCTCATGTGATCATTTAGTAATGCTATAATGAGTAATTTATATTTTTTTCTTTCAGATTATAAAAAATATTGTTCATAATCTTCCTCGGTATTCATCCCTATGTTCATCCTATATACATTTCGCATTTGACATGTTTTACTCTATGAGTTTCATAAAGGTGTCAATGTAAGTACAACGGCAAAATCCATTTAGAGTACTTATGAGGATGATGCAGTAAATGAAAGTAGTTGCAGAAGGTAGGTTTCATCGTTAGCAAAGTAGGGATTTCAGCCTAAACGACAAACCAAAAGAAGGTCTTCCAAGGGAACTTAATTCCGATGAATTGGAAACTGTTGGCACACCAATTCATGCTACAGCTTCTGGGAAACCTGTAGAACGATTTAACGTAACCTATTTAACTATCCCACGCCAACTAGAAAGGATTGGAAAGGTTCCACAAACTGTCTATAGCGAAACTACAACAAGGTGTTGCTTGCTGTAAATCATTGTTTTCATGTTACCTTCAGGCACCATTTTGTGCAGGATTGTTAATGGTGATGAAAATTGGATCCTTTATCATAACGTTAAAAGCCTTGCCGTTCGAGGAAGCAGAATTTATCAACAACTGAGACGAGGACTTCATCCAAAAAAGGTCATGTTGAGTGTATCGTGGGATTTTGGAAGAATTGTCAGTCACGAACTGCTAGACAATAATCAAACAATTAATGCTAATCTCTATTGCAATTAATCTCGTTGTTTGAAAGCCGCTTTATACCTAAATCGACCCCTCTTAGTCAACAGAAAGGGTGTCATGCTCTATCACGATAATGCCCCTCCTCACACAGCTCGAATGACCAAAGGTCTCTGTAGGGAAATCGATATCCCACACTCAAAACTGAGGCCCTGTTTGATAACCGCAACGTCCTGAAATTTTGGCGGCGTAATCCTATTACTTACCCACCCCCCCTCTCTTCCCTCGCCGCGAGTACCACCCGAAAGGTATTCGCACAACCACGACCTGCATTAACCATCACATGTCGGGTCCTGCGAGCCTAACATTGGTTAAACCGGCAATATTTCCCCTAAGAGTTGGTATTTAAATTCACTTCATAGACGAAATTAGAGGAGAGTCGACCAAATGCCAGAAGGTGCCCTTAGGGCTAAGTGAAAGACGCTCGGAGAAGAACCGTTTGAGGAGAAGTTTTAATTCTGAAGACCTCATCTCCCAGTCTTAATTCTGAATACCTCATCTTCTCCCCCCTTCCTTCCCCTACCCCCATTGGGGGGGGGGAGTATATATGCCGATAACTGCAGAAAAACTAGAAGATCGAGTTAGTCATCGAGACAACGAAGTCCGGCTAGAGGCCCGGCAACCAACGAAAGGGCCATAAAAGAAGCTTATCCTGAGCCAGTCCCTGGTGGTTACACCGAAAATTAGCATCTTGTCTCAGCAAGATCGAGTTTGCGATCGAGACAACGAATTCCGGCTAGAGGCCCGGCAACCTTAAGAAAGGGACACAGAAGAAGCTCATGCTGAGCCAGTTCCTGGTGGTCACACCGAAATTTAAGTTAGCTTGTATTGAGAAACAAGCTCAACTATCTCTCGTCAGAGAAAACCCCTATCTTGGTTTACAAAAAAACACAGAGATAGTCCTCGCCATTGAGGAATACCCCAAAGTGAACTTCCTCAAACACTCCCCATTCGTTAAAGGATTCACTCTTTTGTTCATCGCTCGTCAGTTCGAATTATTCCAAGATTAACCAGAAGATTGGAAGAAGCCTACTTTCCCTGTCTCTTTGATGAAATCATCTTACCAAGATAACGTGCTTAACGCCATCAGTCGCCCGCACCGAAACCACCTGTGGCTCTTTAATCCTATTCCCGCGCCAGACAAACATCTGGAAGGTCTGTGAATACGTCCACGCATCTACTCGCAAACAACATTCTTGCAGCTACATAAAAATTGAGGCCAAGGTCAGTCTCCCACCAGATTCCCTTGTGGTGGTATTTTTAAAGGTAAATAAATTCCATTATCTTTTTTTGAAGGTCAATTAGAGTTCGATATTAAAGTGAACTTTGGGTCAACCATTACTGTATATTTATTTGTATAATTTAGTAAGTCTCACTTAAACTTGTTTAATTCATAACTGTGTAGTTTGTTTTGTTAGATTTCATTTTTTGTTCATGTTGCAATTAAAGTTCTATTTTCTTAGAAGTATTTAATTTAATCCCCAAAACGCTGAGCATGGCACTAGAAACCCTCAAAGATTAAAAATAATGTGATAATAATAAATCATAGCACTCTTAGAGAAAACTTAATCAAGGAGTTTTTGAAGTACGTAACAAACCTATACGTACGTACACCACCACTCGGTCCTTGCAATACCACGACAGTCTCTTAGTGGAGCTCGCTTGGGAAATATTGCTTCATCCATCCTATTCTCCTAACTTTGCTCCTTCTGATTTTCACTTGTTTAAGGGATTACAAAACCATTTAGATGGTCTTAGGTTGACATCAAGAGAAGAGGTTGAAAACGAGTTGGATTCATATTTTGCATCCAAACATAAAGAAATTTACAAGCGTGGCATAAAATAACTTGTTGATAGATGGAATGAGGCTTTAGGAAACGATTTAGATTAGGTTTATGATTAATATTTTGAGAGTTGTAAGTTTTTCCATCTCTAATATATTCCCTAAAATCGGACATTCCTTTCGTTCCAACGAGGACCTTTCGGGACCATTTTCCTTAGCTAAAAAGAAAGAGAAAATTCGAAGTGAAAATAGATAATTAACATAATTTTTAAAAATTATGAATAAAACAGTAAAAACAATGTAATGACAGCAAAATTCTAACAAGTCTAGAATAGAAGTGTATACAAATGTAAAAGGTTAGAAAACATATAAATTGCATGTGATAAAAAGAACCCTCCCCCAATATAAATACATGTAGAATATAGAAATTGTAGTAAGAAATATTACGAAGTGGACTATGAAAGTTAATTCAATTTTTAAACGGTTAAAATACATATAAATTTTCAAAATCAGACTGTAAAAAACTAATAAAAAGAAATGTATGAAATAGAAAACTATGATAAAATATGTATTTAAAAGTCTACAATAAAAATGAATACATATAAAACACGATAACTATCCTGTAGCGTTGGAATTAAGAGAATAACTATAGAAATGGGAAAAGCAAAGAACGAAGAAGGGTCGTTTTGGTTGTTGTAAATATTGTGATTTGGTCATTTTATTGTAAGAAGCTGGATGGAGAAGTTGTAATCTTTGAGTTTTGGTTGTAGTTTTTTTCAATATACAACGATTCTAAAATTCTCGAATCTATATCGCTATAGGCGGAGGACAAGACAACAAATGAGTGATTAGAAATCGAATGCTTATATCATTCGCAATGCTGATGAATAGAGGAAAACTCTCGCTTCGAGAGAGGACAAGTTTTGTAAGACCATCCCAAGTGCTTCGAGGGCCTAAGTTTAAGTTGTAGGACAGCTTGTTTTGCACCACAACTGTTGCAAGTTGTACATGTAAATAAATAAACTAACCATGATCTCAATTGATTAGGTAGGAGCACATTAATAAGGAAAGATGAGAGTGCAAAACTATTTGAAGAATAGGTTGTACGGACAAAATTTATTGTTTAAAACTTTATTAACAATATTATCAAACATATCGCAAGGGTAAAAAATGTTTTGAAATATTTCATTTCTAAGTCAAAGGAAACCCAATAAAAAAATAAGGTAAGCCCTATGTTTGCGACATTTAATAGCTGCTAATTTGGAAGTGAATAAGGTATTGGGGAAATAATAGGTGCCTGATAATATAGTGGTCCTTTAACTGTAAACCGAGGTTAAAAATGTGCAATTATTCTTGGGAACACACACATCGAAAAATGAAATACTATTGTTATGTTGAGCATCCATAGAAAATTTAATGTTTGATTGCTTACAACGTAGATATTCTAGAAAGAGTTTTGGATAGTGCTTCTATCTAATAATTACAATACAGTCGTCAATGTACGATTAAAAAATAAAGAGCGTTGGTTGGATGATTGGCGGTTAGAGTTTAGAACTATATTTTTTAAGCTTAACATTCACTACTGTTTTGTGTGCGTGTGTTCATATATATATATATATATATATATATATATATATATATATATATATATATATATATATATATATATATATCAGTGGCGAGTAGTGACATTTTTGTTGCTTAGACATGTAATTTCCTGAAATACCGAGAAAATATAACGCTCCGGCAAAAACTTTTCATATTTGTTACATATAGAATTTAGTAAGTTAAAATAGCTTTCCTAAACATTTTGACACGTTTTAGAAAATATTTATTCAATGCCATGTTTAGTAATCGAAGAGAAGGTAAAATATAAGAAATTTATTAATAGTTCAAAATTTTTTTTAAATATTGGAAAAACTTTACAAAATTCAAACTTACCTAAGATAATGGCGAAACACTACTTATATAGAAATTCTGCTCGTCGTGTTTTCTTGCCAAAATTTCCAATTACTCTCTCAAAAAAGCTTTCTCGATTCTTCATAAGTTATTTTGAGATTTGTTTTTAAATTGAAATTATGGGATCTTCGTATGTAACTTTTAATTCTGTTAATAGCATAAAATGATTGCTCAACAGTTGCTGTTGTTATTGGAATAGTTAGAATCAATTTTTTTAACTTGTATATTTCCTTTAGACATTTGTCCATTTCATTTTCAAGTCGAAATTTAAGGAGCTCGGTAACATTCTTTTTCGCAAGAGATTTGCGAATATAAGACACAATTCACAACGGAGGCGAGGAATCACAATAAAGAAACTGTAGTTTTTTTTCAAAGATTCAAAAGCTTTTCCTGGGAAGTTAACATCATAAAATTCAATGAGTTCTAAATTTTCTATTGAAGTGAAACGCTTTTTCATTTGAGTGAATATTTTATCGAACATGTCATGATATAATTGACTCTACTTGTTTTTTGGGCAAAGTTTCTGTTTTCTTTTGCTCTATGGGTGACCACTCCTTCCTTGTTATCAAGCTCCACGTATCTGCAAATTTTCGTTTCTTCTTTGTGTAATTTTCATTAGTGTCTTCAACGGTCATTAATATATATATACAATATCCATAGATTTTGTTTGCAACACATCAAATAGATATTCAGACAAAGGAAAAATCGCAAAAAATACTTCTAATAAAAAATTGAAATCAAATGTATCGATGCCTGTCAGCAAGTCGTTTTTTTTTTTTTTTACGTCGTCTCCTGGATTTTCAAGAATATATTTAAAAAGATCCATTAAATCATCTTTATTTTACTTAACTGTTGCAATTAGCTTAGAAGAATAGTTCCACCTTGTAGGAGCTAATTTATGGAAAGGCTTCCCAACAAAATGATGATAAACTTCCTAATATTGAGAAAAAATTATTGCATTCAGAAGTTTCGGCAACAGCTTGGGATAAAAAAAGATTAAGTCTATGAGCGTAGCAGTGAAAAGCTGCCTTTGGTACAGCTACTTTTATCCTAGCCGGAGCTCCATTAAGTTCGCTTGCCATAACAATAGCACCGTCCTAAGATTGTCCAACATTTTATTTTTCAAACAGCCCAATTCTTGAAGTTGTCTAATAGCTTTGTCAGAAATTGCTGCAGCACTTCTGTCAATCCTTACATCATTAAATCCGATAAATCGTTCACAAATATCACCATATTTATCTACCTAACGTACAGCAGTAGAGAGCTGTGAAAAACAGCTGACATCAGTGTTTTATCTAATAAAATCACCACGTACATGGACTCATTAAGTTCATCTTTAATTTTTTCTTAACAAAACTGAACTAATAGATTGAATTAAGTCATTTTGAATAGCAGATGATGTACTCTTGAAAACAGTCCCATTTTTAAAATGATTCTTAAGCTTTACATCGAGCTCTCCCATACAAATTGCTAACTCAATATAGTTACCGAGCTATTATCAGCGTTTACTTCCTCATTGTGACAACGAAATGCTTTAACTCTTGTATACCTAAAATGCATGTAATCTTAATTAAGCGTTTCAATATTTCTCTGTTATTGCTGACTTCTTCGTTATGTTTCTCAATGGCAGCTCATTTTTGTTTGTCAAGCAATAAATCAATTCTTTTTGAGTTCCAAAATGTTTTCAAATAGACAAATGCGTTAATATGAGAACGACACTTTTCATGACTAGAAATAGGTGTGTGTAAATTATTTGAATTGTCATATCCACGATCAACAGAATTCCACACAGAATTTTCATTTGAAAATAACAAACATGACCAAGAGTACAATTTTTTGGGGGGAATTATTGCCACATAACCATGATGGAACTATGACATCTAGAGTGCAAGGAAAGTAGGCATGTGGCACCTAAATTGCAGGATAGTTAGGTAGATGTATGAAATCCTGAAATTGAGCACACACATTAATTAATGAGGTAATATGCCAAGTAATAAGTAGTTAACCAATGTCAAATCGAGAAATATTTATATCAAAACTGTACATTTATTAGGAAATGCATAAGAAAGGCAAGCGAATAACTGGTTTCCCACGCGGCCACACACACACAAAGGAGCAGCTGCGGGACGAAAAGATACTGATGATTCATAACAAGGGGGGCCGATCAAATACAGAATAGTATATGCTTTGACCGGTTGATTTATAACATAACATAATTTCATAACATAATTTGACGGATGACAAAAACCACAAAGGCCTATCAAAGGTCATCCGCATCTTTCAAAACTCACCCACAAAATGCATCCATAGAATTGTGTCAGATCATGCATCTACAATATACAATTCGAACCATCCACAGGAATGTGTCAAAAACAAAAAGCATCAACATCAAGACTCGTCAAAATCCAAATCAATCGTAATATAGAATAATAAAAAACTGCATCTAAATGGATGAGTCCAGAATACCCCCCCAAAGTTAACCCCCCCTCCCCATATAGTCATCTAATCTGCGTTTGAATACATTCAAGTTTGGACTGTCTACTGTCTCAGATGGCAAACTATTCCAGTAATCTACCACTATTAGTGAAAAAATATTTTCTAACATCCAACCTGCACCTCTGCTTTTTAATTTTTAAGTGGTGATCCCCAGTCCTATTACTACTTTCCAACTAAAACAACTTGCTAAAATTCAACTTATCTATCCCAGAACAAATTTTAAAAAGCTCAATCATATCTCCCCTCACACATCTTCTCTCAAATGAGAACATATTTAGTACCCTTAGTCTATCTTGATATTCAAGGTGCTTCAGGGAAGGTAGTATTTTTGTATGCCCTCCTTTGTACTGACTCTAGCAGGTTGATGTCATGTTTAAAATGTGGTGACCATGCTTGTATACAGTACTCTAAATGTGGCCTAACATACGAGTTGTAGAGTTTGAGGATAACCTCTTTAATCTTGTAGCTAACAATCCTGTTAATGTATCCTAGCACCCTATTTGCTCTATTTTTTGCCTCAATACACTGCTTTGAAAACCTCAGTGACCTAGCTACTACTACGCCTGAGTCCTTCTCATCCTCAACTGAATTCAGCCAATGCCCATTCATTTCATAGCTAAATTCCCTATTACCCTTTCCCATGTTAAGAACTTTACATTTTTTAAGGTTAAAAGTTATCTGCCACTTCTGAGCCCAAGCTAATAACTTATTTAAGTCACTCTACACTTTAAAGCTACCCTTAACTTCTTTGAATACAGCTGCCAATTTAGTGTCATCAGCAAAAATTGACACTTTGCTATTTACAGCCTCCCTAAGATCATTTATATAAACTATGAATAAAAAAGGGCCTAGACCAGATTTTTGAGGTACGCCACTGATAACGTCCCTCCACTGTGACCTCACCCCATTCAGCATAACTCTCTGTTTCCTGTCTTTCAGTTATTCAGTTATCAAGTTCAGAACTCTACCACGCATCCCTTCTCACTTCATTCACTAACTCACTTAATCTCTTGCACTCATCAAGCAACCGACTCACCTCTAACAAAGCCACATTTGCGCTAGTTACATAAATTGGGCATTCAGATGCATTTACTCTTCTTTCAACACCACAAAAATCACAAACTACATACACACTGCTTGCATCAAAAGGCGTACTCACATGGTCCAAAGATTATCGTGAAACTGTCAAACGAAAAAATATACTGTCGTATCTTGAAAATGTGTACAGCTAGGGTATGAACGCACACACCTCTGCTAACTCCACCCAACGGCCAACGAAAAGACGAACAAATGCGTTTCCAATAATTAGCTCCACCCCGCGTTTTGAGAAGAAAAAGAAAGAGGTCACGCCCCCTTATAATTGCCCAAGTCTTGCCAAGGTTAGCCCGGGAATTATTTTATTTTGGAAATAATATCATAACTATTAGGCCGATTCTAACGAAATTTTGAACTCTTATGCTGTTTTACATTCTCTTTCGAATAATAAAATTGCCAAGTTCCTCCCAAGGCTAGTTCAGGAATTATTGAAAGTTTTGAAGGGGGTAAGGTCATAAATAACAATAAGTGAGAGCACGCGACATTTTGGTGAGGAGACCTTGTTAATTCATTGAATATGTCGTCTGTCATTATTGGCACAAAAAATAAGTAAACAATAAACTCGGTTAACAATTGGTACTTGGCCCTCATTGCCCTCACCCCCGCCCCCCCCAAATGTAAGATGCTTCAGTAACT
This sequence comes from Ceratothoa steindachneri, assembly GCA_963969495.1. NCBI lineage: Eukaryota > Metazoa > Arthropoda > Malacostraca > Isopoda > Cymothoidae > Ceratothoa > Ceratothoa steindachneri. Next base: position 105,480,035 of record OZ018321.1, on the reverse strand, counting down.
CAGACTACTGTCTGCGTGGTTGCAAGATATCACCTGCAGCTGCATGCGTTTTCAAAGATACATGCAATTTTTTTATTAAATCTGTAATTTAAATGATAACAAAATGATACACATGTATAAAATTGTTATAGCTGAGTGGTAAATATATATTTTTAAATTTTAGCATGGTTTTCAACATTTTAACTCAAGAATTTTAGCTACAAAAACTCGAAGTTATACGTTATAGAAAGCGAAGGAGTGTACGCAACAAATAACATTTTGTCCTAAGCAATAAAACCCCCCCCATTTTTCTGTACACAGACACAATCATTGAAAGCTATAGATCTCGGCTGGATTGCTGGTGTACGCAACAAATAGTCTTATTGTCTGTGACAATCAAGACCCTTTTACTGTACCCAGATAGAAACTTTAAAGGTTGGGCTAATCTCTATTGACTTCAAGCTAGGCTACGGGAAATTATCCTCTGAATCTTATGATTCAAAGGCTTACAAGTTACGTAACAATGCGCGATTCTGTGAAAACAAAGCGTACAGTGCCTTGCTTGCATTCATGGAGGAATCGCCACTGATATATATATATATATATATATATATATATATATATATATATATATATATATATATATATATATATATATATATATATTGAATGGAAGATATCAATTACATTGGCGTGATGTTTATCAGTGGAAGATAATGGTAAACCAAAATATTTGAATCAAGATTTTATTTATAACTATCGGACTAGTTATAAGCTATCCAAATGGCTGGCTGGAATCTTATCAAATGCGGTGGGCAAAATCTCTCACTCACATATTATCCACTCTTCGGACTTTATTTCCAAAATTAAAAATCTTGACCTCAGTAGTAAAATCTGTTAAGCTTTGACGTAAATAGTTTGTTAACAAAAGTCCCGGTCGATAAAGCGCTTGACGTGTTATCGAGATTTCTTCCCAATTTAGATATTAACCTACCTTTACCGATCCCTAAAATTATTCAATTAGTGCGCTTATGTGTAACGAATAATGTATTTTCAACTGAAGATAAGTTTTTTTTGCCAAAAATATGGTTTAAGTATGGGTAACCCCCTTTCCCCATCATATGCAATCTATTTAAGGAAAACTATGAAATGACCCTCCTTCCTAGGATCCATTCCCAACCTCTTATCTGGTTCCGATATGTAGAATACATCCTGTCGGCATGGCCCATAGACAACAACAATTTAAATGAATTTTTCAACAACCTGAATTCGTTACACCCTTCGATAAAATTCAAAGTAGAATGGGAACAAAATAATTCTCTATCGTTTCTACACGTAAATATCTACCGTTTAAATAATTATATCCAGTTCTCACTCAGTCTATCGAAAGCTTACAAATTTAAATGCTTACATACATTTTTTCTCACTATATGACAAATCCGTTAAGATATCTGTTATTTCTTTCCCCTTTCTCCGAGCCTATAGAACGTGCGACCCAATCTTCCTTCAGGATGAAATTAACAACCTTATCTGTAATTTCATTGAACTAAGATACCTAATTCACCTCATAAATAGATGCCATTCGAAAGCACGAAAAAACTTCTATGCCATCTTCACACCACGAAGGGATGATTTTAAAAAATGTATTAGTTTCCCATATGCTCAAGCCTTGGCCCCCCTAAAATCATATGCGAACGGAAATACCATAAATATTACATTCAAATATCATAATACCATTCGAAAATTGTTGACTAGACTGCGTCCAATCAATCTCGATGGTGGATTATACAGAATACCATGCTATAATTGCCAATTAACATACATCGGAGAGTCGGGCCACTTTAATAAAAGGATAAAAGAACATTGAACTGATATCAGAAGGTGTACGAACTCTTTAAGTCTCTTTACGCATATGCAAATGCACGAGCACAGAATTGATTTTAACCATGCAAAAACCATTTATAAATCAAACAATTATATTAAGAGGAGAATTACGGAATCTATCATCATCATCAACAAAGTTGATAATTTGAATTAATCTGAAGGGCAATGCAAATTTAACAAATATATATCGAATAAAGTCGCCAATCGCATTTATAAACCCTCGGATGCAATGGGTCTCGGAGAATAGCAATTCTCCAGATTGTTTTCGGTTCCATTTCATTTTGTTTAACTTGTCATTCGCGCCAGATTTACTCGAGTTTTTCCCAGATTGCTTCCTGCTGTTTTATTTTGTTTAAGATGTGTCTTACCTTATATGTACTGTGTTTCTTGCCTAGTTTCTTCATTATTAGTTGAAAATGGCATCTTGCCCAAACTAGTCCGATAGTTATAAATAAAATCTTGATTCAAATATTGTGGTTTACCATTATCTTCCACTGGTATACATCACGTCAATGTGATATCCTCCATTATATATATATATACATATATATATATATATATATATATATATATATATATATATATATATATATATATATATATATATATATATATTTATATGTGGATATGTAGATTCATATATATATATATATATATATATATATATATATATATATATCATACCGCAAAGAGAGAAAGTAAATGGAATAATTTTCCCTCGGAACAAAGTTAGTCTATATTAATTAGGAAAATATTCACAAACGATAAGAGGGTGATCTAGAGAGCGCCAATAATATTCACTAAAATGAAAGATTGGTATTTTATGAGAAATTACTCCACAACTTCTAAAGCACAAAAACAGCAAAACGCAGAAACAGCTGATCTACCCCTTTTTCGACTTGCTGGACATTAAAACTGGTCTATCAAGTTCTTTTCGAAAGTTTCGAGTTTCCTTATCTCCTTGTCTTTTTCTATTTCCTTTTCTTCTATCTTTCCTCTTCATTTTTATTCTTTTAGTTTGGCTCTATGTAAATGCATTGCCCCCTCATGCAGAAAGATAATACAATTTTAGAGTTCATTGTCAGTCACTTTAATTGATCCCAGATCCTTGAAATACCGCATAGAGAAAGATTTGAGATACTGAATTTATATTCCTTCGAAACTTAGCATTTTGTAAGTCATTTAATAGAAGTCTATAAAATATTAAAAAACTTCGAACTTGTAAACAAATGATTTAATATAACTCTCCTTCACCCACCCAAAATCACGTAATACCACGCAAACTTCGATGTAGTCAAAAAGGCATTTGTAAAAATGTTGAAAAATAAGTTGGATACGTATTTCACATAAACAAATATCACCCTTGAAATTTACATAGGAAACCATTTTGAGCTCCGGAGTGAGTAAAAGCAAAAGGATGACACCGATTAAATTCATAATGTGGTCCTAAATTATTAGTAACTCGATAATTTGCATGTCTTCGTTGATAAACATCTAGATACGGTTTATCCGTAGTTTTTCTAAATGGATCAAGTAAAGCCACTTTCTCTTTCAAATTAAGAGAGAAGGATTGTCTTTACTTGTTCAGTTTGGAGAGGTAGTGTCTTTACTGGTAACTATTAGACCATTAGAGGGATATGGTTCATTTAACTAGGATCCGGTAGCCTAAAATAGCCTAACGACCACTTGGGAGATTAAAGGAGAAAGCTTGGATCCTACAGCCTGTGCTGTAGTCTACGCCAATATTGCCGCAATTAAGTGGGGCCGCACCTTATGTGCGACTGTCCTGAGGGACCAGGTTGGAGTGGAAGGAGGCTGTTGCATGCTGTGGGAATTTTATAGCCCTCCTCTGTGCTAGCGGTCAATGTAACAGCTAGAAAGTGGATGTTCTATTGCAACTTAACCTCACGTTGAATACATCCAAGTGTGGTGGTCCCACTACAGGATTAAATCCAGGTGGTGTGGTCGTGTCATATCCACTTGCGAATGGTTGACCACTCTTAAACTTTTTCCTCTAGCCCCAAAGGGCGGCTAGAGTTTGAAAAACACAGCCCTGCCCGTTGACCATTTAAATTAAGATAAAATGGATAATGAATTAGAAGAGTGACTTTCTGAACTCTTACATAGAGGAAATTATGTGGATTAAAAGACACAAATCCAACGTTTTCAATCCCTTCTGCCCAATGATGTTAGCAAATAGAGTTTTACTGTCCTTCTCCATTCTTTTATTTATTTTAATTTAATTAATTTAAACTTAATTTCATAAATTTAATAAATCTGTTCTACTGAATTCTCTTTTTAAATAATTGTAATTTACATAGCGAATCGTTTAACTTTTACCCTTACAGACAGTGCTTCTCTTTGCTCGGTCATTTTTGTTAGGTATTGTCTTTTTTACGACACTGGGAGGGGTTGAATTTACTTGATTAATCAAAATTAACTTATTACTAAAAATTGCAGTAAAAAAAAAATATTTTAGGCTTGTGAATATCCCTCCTTTCCTTCTTTGGTATGACTACTCTGGTTTGGTGTATTTAGCCTTCTTTAGTTTGTATGCCATCTTTTTCTGTCTACTGGATCACTCATTCGTCGGCGGGTGTAATTTCACATCGCTTGGCTGACCATTCAATACTTTGTTTGAGTATATGAATTTTACCGACCACATTTTAAGACAGTTCCCTCCCTAGTTGCTTGTAGGATGCGTTTACAGCTTAGGAGTAGGTGTGGGCGACGAGAATGAGTCAGTACACATTTTGAAGAAGAATCATGGTTGAGAGGGGTATCTATCTTAGCTATTCCACTCCTTCTAGGGGGTGGGTAATGGTATGGCTCCTTTATAAACGCTACATATTTTACAAAGCAGATAGCTAACAAAATATATTTGGTCCACAAACTCGTTTTCCTCACTTTTTCTTTAACTATTGAAGTTTCTTAAAATGCCTGTTCTACAAGGCCTTTCTTTCATTTCTTTTTCTAATTAAATGTTTATAGAAATTAGAGAGGAAGAATTCATTCTTTCTTCTTTCCGAATTCGAGCATTATATTTCAACCTTGTTTAAAAATTGTGGCTCTATTGAAAGAAGGAATACCATTATTCTTAATGAGGTCAGTGCAGAAGTTAAATTAGTTTTCATTTGCCGAATTTGAATTGCGTGATAGAATAGATATTATAGAATCCCTCATTATTCATTTCGAAGAAATAAGCTTACAAATAAATCAGATTTACATTTAATTCAACATGAACAAAGTGAATGACTATTTGCTTGAAGAATAATTGAGTCTAAAATTGACTACTACTTTGAAGCCAAAATTATATTAATCGATCTTTTGTTCCGGATCTGACTTTCAAATCCGCTCCCAAGCACTGCTTAGATTCTCATTCGTTCGATACTATTACCTATTCCAGTGCTCCCTCCAATGGCAAACCTTTCAGAGGAGCCCATTACCATTCAAATTGTTAACTTATCCATTTTAAATTTCCGAGGAGCTCCTGATGTTTATATTTTATATCGTAATTCCCCTTCTAAAGAATATTCTAACCCTCCAGACTCAAACGGCAAATTCTTCGGAAGACGCCATTCTATGGCGGATCTTTGTCCCGCTGAGCGCTATCTCTTATCTCAGAATGCAACTTTTACCTAGGGAAAATACATACTTCGGCTCTTTGCACATTAACAGTGAAATGTCAAACCTCGGGATTAAATAAAGGGGAAATGGTTTCTTTGGGTGCGGTGGCTGAATTAGTCCTAACTCAGAACAAACACTTTGAAAAAAGTGTTTATCTGAACCTGTGGAAATATCCGCTAAAATTTTAGTCGAATTAAACCAATGTTCTTTATATGCTCTGATATGCTCTCGCAGATATGGCATTCTAACTCCGTTCGATTTGAGACATTGAATTGGGAGAATAAAATGTTTGCTATGTGCCAATGTCATTCAGCATCTGATGCTTACTACTCGTAATACAGGGAGTTGTCCAGGATTTTTTTTCTAGCCGGGTTCGGTTTGCTTCATTACGGAAACTACAGCCTATTTAGTCATACGCAGAAAACGGGGAGCAGGGGAACTTCTTCCTTCCTTAGGCGTTTCGAAACAGGGAACAGCTATAATGTCCCAGTATCCAAAATATACCTGACATATTAAGAAATTAAAGGTTTACTCATAGCTTTCATGCATCGGGATACTAAGCTCCACATTGGGTAGTGTATTTCTTCCTCCAAATGAGAGAACGGAACCTCATGCGGGAAAAGGGATGGTTCATCTAATCTTCAATGGTTACTTCTCAAAAACATTAAACTCGACACTATTTGCACACAAAAGTTTCCCTATCATTAGGTTATGAAATAGGGTCCCAATCTACCGTTCCAAAGGTTGAAGTTGAGTACGAAGACATGAGTAAAGTTAAACCGACAGAAATTTATACAAACTTGGAACCTAAAGTAGATGAAGCATTCGAGTTTAGCGACAGCTCTGCCGTTAAAATGTTACCGGTGCAATTCGATCTATTTAAATTTTCAAGATTCTTTCAAGACCTGAGGGTAATCCTGGAATATGTGTTATGCTTAGTTTACTGGTATGAGATCTTAGAAAACAGGATACGGGACCGTTACTAGCGTAAAAAAATCCGTAAACTCTTTTCAATGTATCTCTGGATAAGGTAATTAACTTCAAAAATACCATTAATCCATTTATTTCCTTTTCTAAAGCCGCCTATACATCAGTAAAGACCACCTTTACATAGAGGAGGTCGATACTAACAGCTTATTAAAGTTACAAATTTAGCGCATACCTATTAGTTTTAGATAAATTAACATCATTGTTTTTTTTTAGTTATCAACACTACGACCTTGGTGAGTATGGTCCGACGTCTTACTTCTGCTTTGAATCTGAGTCAGGGGTCCCCAACCCGCAGAGTACCGCGGGCCGTATTGACAAGTCCGAGAAAGGCTGAGGGCCGCACCAATATAAAAAAACTAAAAACCACATATTATACGAGGGATCTTCAAAAGGTATTGGTGCAAAATGAAAGAAATATTTATTAAAATTAAAATAACACAAATCTCACTAATATCTTCTTAACATAGTTTCCATTTAAGTGAATTTACTCCTGAAGGCGATGTTTCCACCTGAAAAGTCACTCTCTGAATAACTCCTGGCTTTTCGAATTGCACCATGTCTTGACTTCACCTTTTGCCTCTTCGATCGATTGAAATATTGTTCCTTTTATTTGTTGCTTAGGCTTAGAAAAAAGAAATAGTCTGAAGGGGCAAGATGATGGCTATAGAGTGGATGGAGTATGATTTGCTATCGAAATTTCCTCAAAGTTTCTCTTGAAAGCCGTGATGAATGGGGCTGGAGCATTGTTATGATGGAACATGACTCCTTTGTGCAAGCTGATCATCCCGCAACGCTTTCGGCACCCAACGGTAGAATGCTTGTTAAGACCAAGATGCTCTGTTGAAATTGCATCTGCTGATCCTTGGGAAATATCGAATTCTTTCTCATAAATTCAACGATAAACCTGCAATCTTCATCTAGAAGTTTTTAAACAGTGGCCACCTTATCTGCGTAGGTTGATGTGGATGGTCTCCCTTCTCTCTCGTCGTCATTAAGGTCTTCTCTTCCTTCTTTAAAACGTTTCATTCACCTCAAAACAGTGTTTATATGTGGCGTTGAGTCAACATAAACATGCTGCAAAGAATCGACAATTGCAGGGGATTTCCAATCAAGTTTTGTTAAAAATTTGATAACGGCTCTGAACTCAAAAGTTTGCTTTTCCATGGATAAAAAAAAGTAATTTCTTGAAAAAACTCACTTGCTACCAGAAATACGTCAGAGGAATAAAGGACGGTTTTGCAGGTATCAACACAAACAAAAGATATGATCAAACGTGTTTTGACTTGAAAATTTCCGATAATCTTGCATCAAAACTTTTTGAAGATTCCTCGTACAGAACAAAAAAATAAAACAATATTAATAAGACAATGGTGAAATTTCTCAGCACAAAGCTTATCAAAATAAGGGGTAATGGAACTAACATTCAGCAAAGGAAGGTTGTACAAGTGGTCGTCTGTGAGGTGTACTCGGGTCTTCTATTTGTCAGTTTTATCTCGCTAAACAGCTGTTTGCAAAAGTATGTTGATACAAGCATCAACGACACTTTCAATCTGTGTTTCAACACACGTTTGGGATGATGGAGGGCCGCAGCAATAACCCATGAAATGATTTGACGGGCCGCACGCATTGTTATTTTTGACAAATGGCCGTGGGCCGTGGGCCGCGAGTTGTGAACCCCTGCTCTTAGCCTATGTAGATCTTGAAATGGCTTTTAAATTAATACGTTGTTAGTTTGAATTTTTAAATTTGAATATTTTCTTCTTGGCAGAATTTAAGTGATTTCTAGGCTCTTAGTTGGTCTCAATTTTGTAGACTTTTAAATTGAGATTCAAGCTGTTATTTAGTGCTTGGTAGCGCAACCCAACAATTTCTCCTACATTCAATCATCCGTAAGAGGAGATCCCCCGTAATTCTTCAAAGTACCAGTAGTGTCAGTACTGAATGAAAGTTCTCTAAGTGTTGGCTAAGTATGCACACTATAGTCTAACTTCTGGTAAAATGTGGGGCAGGTTAGGTAGGGTAGTTTGGTATGTTTATTGGTTAACTAATCTAACCTAACCTAACCCACACTTTACATAAAATTAGGTGATATACCGCAAATTTGACGGCAGACGATACACATATGTACTTAACTAGTATTGTTCTCTTATTAGTTACATTATGTAATTAATTTCCAAGAAAATAGTAATGCAATAAAACTTCAAATCAAGGTTAGAGTTCACCTGCTTCGCATGATATGGAAAGCCCTATACCATCTGGCTTTCGCAAATAATCGTGCTCCTAAGATTTGAGAAAAGTAAATGGTTGACCTGAAAGGGGATTTTATGAATTCTTTCTAAGGTAAATGGAGATTTTTAGTGTTTTAATGGTTTATTTTAAAATGAATCAAAATCTGTATAAATGAGAGAGAAAAATGAATCTGATCAAAGCTAAGATTGAGGCAAAATAAACTCGTTCGTTGCGAGTAAATTTGTATTGGTAACACTGTCCAACAAATTTCAGCCTTCTAAACGCTACAGTGACCGGAAAGTCATACTTTAGGGTAATTTTGTGCGTAGAACAAGAAAAATTGCATTCATTTTTCTCGAAATGGCTGCAGGTGTTTGTAAATTGCAAAAGAAATTTCCGGAAAAAGTAAAAATTGGTTATTAATTCAATTTTTTTATTTGAGATTTTTTAAAACTATTATTTCTAAAATTTAATTAGAATTCTATTAAAATATGGCAAGAAGACTACTGAAAGAATTTTTCAGATCCTTTTTGTTACATAAGCGAAAAAATGGGCATCGCATATATGTTGTGCTACATGTTGCAATGCATTGCCCAAATACTCCACACTAATTACATCCACTTATTTGTTAAAATTTGGTAATCTTGGCAGAGGGAGTTTCGTATTTTGGGCAGTCGTAAATTAGATGAGGAGACTCATTTCCATCTGATGAACAAAGACTACAACGAGTAGTAGTAGTAGTAGTAGTAGTAGTAGTAGTAGTTCGCCAACCTGCCTTTAACCAGGCGGATCCCCGACCGGGTAATAAAATAGACACAAAGATCAGTATGACAATCGCTGGTGAGCCCGAGGGCAGAGGTTCCAAGAAGTAAACAGCGTTCAGGTGGAACCTTCGTCGCCCCGGGGCAGAAGGACCTGTTCCGCGTCTGAGGTATATGGATATAGATACCCATCGGCAGGATTCCTTAAAAATGAATGTGTGTGTTGCGCTCCAAAGACGGGAGAGGAAAGAAAGCAGTGTTGTAATTGGCTATGTGTGTGATGAGAAATGTAATATCTACCCACCCCAATACAGGGCTGAGCACAGCGCTTCCACCAATTGGTAGCCAAATCTCTCCGTGCGCTCGCGTTTGTGTCCGCTCTTGCCGAGATCGAACCCGGTACCGCGGCGTTGGCGGACCAACGCCGTATCCACTCGGATAAGGGTAAAAGAGGTTTGTTCGACTTAGTTAACTTTGACAGCAAAATATCCCGAGTTGATAATGATCAATTTTTTATATTCCGTTAGGTTAAGAGTGTAGAGGAATAGTCTAGACATTTGTGTAGTATTTAACTATAATTATACTATCTCTAACCTATTAGTCAAGAACGCCACTTCCCCTATTTGTAATGTAAATTGCGTAAAATGTATCGATTGCTCTAAATATTACTTTGGTCAATCAGGTAAATGTTTAAAAAAACGAATTTCTCAGCATAAATATAATGTCCGTCGTGGTGAAGAAAGCAACTCATTTTATTTTCATATGTGATAACTTAATCACAATATTGATTGGAATTCTGCTAAAATAATCTGTCATAATAACGATACAATTTCACGAAATATCATTGAATCGACCTTTATTAATAAATTCTCAAATTATAATTTAAGTCCTGGCTTATATAAACTCGATGGTTATTTTTAAAATTATATTCATAATGCACTGTCGAAACTTTTAATTTGAGACTAAATATTTATATTATCTTAATAAACTATTTAATTTTTTGTGTGTGCATCTACGAGGGGCGGTCAATAAGTTGTGCGAATCGATAGGGCAAAATAGAGGAAAGGGGATGTCTGTTTGTGGGGGTGTTAGGACAAGGTATGACAAGTAAGGACTTGCAGCCGCACACTCCTGCCTCGCCTATTTAAGAAGCAGTAGCTGATTGCAGATTGTCAGTCACAATTTTTTCAACAATGGAGAAAGTTGAGCACCGCGCACTGATCTAATTTTTGACCAAGGAAGGGAAGAATGCAAAAGAGATCCATGAACGCATGGTTGCAGTGTACACCGACACTGCCCCTTCCTATGCAACCATTGCTCGCTGGAATAGGGAGTTCCACCATGGTCGTGAGTCCCCCCTTGAAGGTGACCTCCGTCCAGGACGCCCATCAAACGTGACCAACGAGGACAATGTGGCCCGTGTAGAGAGGATGATCTTCGAAAATCGACGGGTGAAGGTCGAAGAAATCGAGCGAGAACTTCGAATATCACATGGAAGTGTTATCAACATCATCCACGACAATTTGGCTGTGTTGAAGAAGTGCATCCGCCATAAGCGGCGCGGCAAGTTGACACGCGGTGTCCTGCTCCTCCACGAGAATGCCCCTGTCTACAAGGCCAGAGTTGCACAAGCTGCCCTGCGCGAGTGCGGATTCGAGGAGCTCAACCATCCCCCCAAAAGTCCAGACCTGGCCCCTAGCGACTACTTTTTATCCACCAGCTCAAGGCTGCACTGCGTGGACGCGGGTTTGGGGACGATTAAGATGTCAAGCTCGCCGTCCAATAGTGGATTGAACAGCAGTCGGGAGATTTCTGGTTGTCGGGAATTCGAAGCCTCAGGGACAACTGACGCAAGTGCATTGAAGTTGAGGGTAGTTATATTGAAAAATAATAAAACACTTTTCCTCATATCTCGTTTCCTTATATCCGAATTGCAAAACTTATCCGCGCCCTCCCTAATTGCTTAGGTGATATTTTTATCCTCTTGTAAACCTTTAGTCTTTTGAATTTAGCTGATTTAATGGTCTTCGTTTGTATTTATCTTCCTTTTTTTCTGTCACTCTTTGCTCCTCCTAATGTCTCCATTTCATATTAATTCATTTTGTTGATTGGCTTTTTTGCTTTTTTTGTATGCGTTCCCTCTCCTTTGTATCATCCATATATATATCACAATTTTCTAAACTTTTGTTATTCCTTGATAAAGAACTCAAAATAAAGTTCGAAAGTACTTGGAATCCTTGTATTAATTTTTCCTGTGGGTTTTGTTGCATATATATATATATATATATATATATATATATATATATATATATATATATATATATATATATATATATGTTGAGAGAGAGAGATACAAGGATAAGAAGTAGTCTAGAAGACCTTACGGTCCATTCAGAGAGGGTACCTTTGGATTAGCAGTCGAGTAGGCACAGTTCTGTTCAACGGCTACGTGGCCAAATGGCCACTTTTCAAGATTTTGTCCAGACTTGACTTTTACTGATCAACAGAATTGCTGTTGCCCACTTTCACTGGAAGCGCGTTCCAGCTACCACAGATGCTGTATGTGAAAAATCTCCCACACAGATCGCGGTGGTGACGCTTCAGTTCAAGTTTGTAGCCGTGATTTCTAGTTCTGCCCTCACGAAGTTGGAAAACATCAGTGTAGTCTACATTGTTGAATCATCGAACTATTTTTAACACTTCTATAAGCTGACTACGCAGTCTCCAGGTCTCCAACGAAAACAGATCTAATTTCCTTAATATATCGTCGTAACTTTCGTGTCTGATAGATGGAATCAGTTTGGTTGCCCTGGCTTACACACGTTCCAATCTCTCGATATCCTTTCGAAACGAAGGACTCCAAAATTGAACGGCATACTCCAGGTGGGGTCGGACAAGTGAATTTTACAAACAAAGTAGTATTTCCTTGTTTCGATATCCAAACTGTCGCTATATATAGCCTAACAACCTTTGGACCTTTTTCTCAGCCTATATGCACTGTTTTGAGAACTTGAGGTCACTAGTGATTATTACACCCAGGTCCTTCTCGGTATCAATGCGTTCGAGAGCTGTACCCTTAAGGATATACCGAGATTTGGGGGTTTCGGTGGCCGATGTGCATTATTTGCATTTGTTCACGTTAAAAGGCATTTGCCACGTGTCTGACCACTCCCAAATATTCCGAAGATCTTCTTGTAGGCTGGAGGTGTTTCCTTCCTTTTCAACGTTCATATCAATCTTGGTATTGTCGGAAAATTTAGAAATCTTCGCAACCATGTCACCATCAGGGCGTTAACATAGATGATGAAAAGTAGTGGTCCCAGGACAGAACCTTGAGGTACACCGCTGGTAACGGGCACCCACTTAGAAGCCTCTCCATTCAGCGCTACCCGTTGCCGTCTGCCACTTAGCCAGTTCTCTATCCAACCTGCTACCTTTCCGTCTATGCCCAGCGCTCGCAGTTTGCGGAGGAGGCGGCGGTGTGGTACCTTATCGAAGGCTTTTTGAACGTCTAAGTAGATAACATCCACCACCTTATCCCGGTCGTGCTCATTGAAGACAAAGTTGAAGAATTCAACAAGATTCGTTAGGCGTGACCGGTGCCTTCGGAACCCGTACTGGCAACACCTCAATTGCAAGTTGTACTCTAAATATGAAATCATTTTGTACACAATGATGCTTTCCATCAGTTTACCGACTATTGAGGTTAAGCTAGTAGTTCGGTAGTTTGAGGGCTAGCTAGGGTATCATTTCTTAAAGATAAAAGTCACCGCTGCTTCACGCTAGTCTCTAGGATCGCATCCGGTCCGGATTGACATGTCTACTATTGTACTCAGATGTCGTGAAACTTCATCGCGCACTTCTTTCAACACTTTAGGTGGAAACCCGCCCGGGCCAGGGGACCTATTCTTCTTTAGATCAGTGATTTTTTTTTATTTCTCCTTGGGTGAAGTCCATTTCCTCCATCTTTTGCTCCAAGTAAGAATCCAAGGGCTGGGGGATGGGACCACACTATTCAGTAAACACTAAAGAGAAGTAGTCGTCGAGGAGGTTAGCATTTTCTGCATCTGAATGCTTTAATGCCCCCTTCTCATTAACTAAAGGGCTAGTCGTACGAAGGATTGGTTTACGGCTGTTTAAATAACCAAAGAACTCCTTGGGATTCTCCTTGCAAAGTCTCGCCACTCGGAGCTCTTCGGCGCGCTTTGTCGCCCTTATGCTGGACTTCACTCTTCTAGCTAGCCAATGGTACTCCTCAAAGTCTCCATAAATCTTTGACTGCCGGTACACCGTTCTCTTCGCCCTGAGTAGTTGACCAATTTCTCGATTAAACCACTTTGGTTGAACGGAAGACCGACGAAGGCTTCTCAAAGAGATGAATCGTGATTGAAGACTCATGAACGTAGTTTTGAATTTATTCCACGAATCTTCAACATCCTCGCACACTTCTAGCCTCGTATCAGTCAATCCAGCACGAAGACCTGCAAAGTCTGCTCTTCTCATTCAAGTTTCCTCGATTTACCAGTCACAGACTCTATCTTGGGGACCTTGACTGTAAATTTGACTAGTCGGTGATCACTGCTACCGAGTTCTTCTCCTACAGACAAGAGAGAGAGAGAGAGAGAGAGAGAGAGAGAGAGAGAGAGAGAGAGAGAGAGAGAGAGAGAGAGAGAGAGAGAGAGAGGAAGAAAGAGAGAGAGAGATAGATAGATAGAGAGAGAGAGAGAGAGAGAGAGAGAGAGAGAGAGAGAGAGAGAGAGAGAGAGAGAGAGAGAGTCTAGCCACTCCACGACAAAGGGCAAAGGCCATTTATATATAAACCCACTTGGGAATTAACTGACATTAATTGGAAGAATTGTTAATTGAGGTAGCGATATCTTTAGTTTCGCTTACAATCTTGTATAAAAACAAATGAACCACAGGGGAAATGAGAATGGGCTACAGAGGCTTAATTTAAATGATGTCCTGGGTAGACCTTTTATCTAGTAAAGGTTCTATAACTCCCCAGTATCACAAATTAAAGGACATACCATTACTTTAAGGACGTGTTTCTCAACACATGGCCAAAATAGGCCATGGAAATTTAAGGTGGGCAGCAGTAGTTTATAATTTTTACTGAGTCACTGGCCTAATTAATATATGTGCCAAAGCTTCTTTTCTGGTCTAAGAGAAAGATTACACCATTTCATTACAGTTATAACTGTTCTACTCTGATTTTGTGAATATATATTGTAGTGACTTAGCTCTCTACAGAGTAAGCTCTGCTGGAGTGTCTATAGTGCCGCATGGTTACCACAAATCTATATTGACTCAACCTAGTCTTGCGCATCCCCTTCACTTTTCTCTCTCTTCACCTCGCATCAACAAGACTCGGAAAAGTGATATGGAAAACTACTCAACTATCCGCTGCCTTTCGGAAAGGTGCAGAAATCAGCTTTCTTGACGCGTTCTCCGATTGGCCCCCGGCACAGAGCGCTGTCAAGTAGAGGATAAAAAGCTGCCAACTAAGCTGAAATATATTTACTGCTCTGAAGTTTACAAATAACAGCGGATGGATGCCATCTCCTTAGGATGGAGAACTTCAGGAAGTTAAGGAACGGGCAGCATAAGAGTTTAAATAAGTAAAGAATAATGGGTACTAGGGTTATTAAACTGAAAATAGTTGAGATGAACATAAATAGAGAGAATGCGAAAAGAAACTATTTCGGAAACGTGTTAGTCAGGGAGGACCTTGATGTAGTAGTGATTTGTGAAAACGAATTGGGTACAGCGAAGTATGAGCTGAAGCTGCAGAATTATTATACCTACATGAAAAGCCACTCTAATTAGAGGTACAATGGCACACTAATAGCTGCTAAGAAAGATATAGAGCATAAAAAGTTGGAAAAGCTAGACGAAAGTAAATGTCAATAGTTGTAAACTCAGACGTGCTCAGTGGTAGTAATGGGGGATACCAGCCCCTCAAATGAAATTATCTGCCCGTCCATAACATCTTTAGGGTATTCGGAAGGAACAATCGGGTGATTTTCCTAAGTGACCTGAATCCGCCCTCCATGCATTCAGAGTATGCCTCAGAGAAACGATTGGGAGAAACTTGGATCTATCGATTCAGAGTCAGAGCCACCCTATTGTACCCCACTCTTTCGCTGCATGGTACTTCGAAGAATGCTATGGCCAAACTCTAGAGGGTATAAAACCAAAATAATTGATGGATTACAGACACTTAGAGGTTAGAAATAAGAAGGCAGGAAGAATTCCAAAGAGAAGGTAAAATGAAACCGGTCAATATAGTATCACATGAGAGGGCAAAGAACGTCTGGAGGAGGAAAAAGGAAGAAGTGAGAAGTGGTTGGGAGGATAGATTTTGATCAAGAGAGGGAATTGTGATGAAATTTTAATTTCCTAGTAGTAAACGAAGGTTAGGATTGAATATAGACTAACAGTCTATATCAGTTTACACATATTAGATAAGCGACATACTGCAGGTGGAGTAAGTGAAAGTATAAAAGGGTTAAAACAGAAATATGATCGACTGTTTAGATAGTGACTGTAAGATCAAAGTTGGAATAGGGTAAGAAAAGTTAAGAGTTATAAGAGAAAGGACCATCCAGTCATCTAAAAACTATACACAAATCTTCTTACCAACACATCTTGTGAGGGTATGGAACGTACATACTCACATGCCGCCAGACAATCGTGGGAACGAAAGAAATTTGTCGTTTGAGTTGACCTTCGTCTCCTCCCTCTCTCCCCCCACCCTTCCCCCAACTGGCGACAGGAAGTCGGACGAAAAGAACGCCTATCTCCCAAAGAAGCTTAAATCTTATTTGCATTCTTTATGATAGCATGGAGATTGTCCAGAAGGCGCTGTGATAAGCGAATTGTCGTGAATGGAATCTCTCTCTCGATTTCCTACAATCCTCGGTATAAATAATATCGCCGTCCATCTCTCTACAGCAGTGTCCTAAATCTACTCGCGTAATCCTCACGTTGAGCGAGAGTCGTTGCCGTAACAGCTCGACTACCAACGCGCCGTTGAGTCAACTTGGTCACTGTCTCAAAATTGTTCCTGGAAGTAAATCCTGCCCCGCAGATTCTTTGACTAGAAGAGTACGCTCTGTTGCTCAACGTAACTTGAGTAAGAAAAGAAACATCAAATAGTTACTGGAAGTTACTATTTGTTAGTGTCACATCCAGTTAGGAGTGAACTAACCGGAACTGCAGCCAGCAGTCCCAAACCCGTCGTCTTATCCCCTCCTCTCCCCGAGAACTCGTGTTAACGTCACCCGAACCACCCCGTCTGGACCTGAGTAGTCGTCTCTCCAATCCATCAATTAATGGTAATCTGTAAACCCAGTGTCCCTCTATTGTTAAATTACCTATTTAATTAACCGTGATTGATACTCCCATTGAGTCATTGTAAATCTAGACGCTTAACGTCAGTGTTTATTATTTAATCCTTAATTTTGCCTCTTAACTATTGCTAATTATTATATTTGTGTAAAGTAAAGTTTATTTTGAGTACGTGTGTTTATTTGTGGCTCCTTCCTTTTGACGTACCCTTGGCAAGACTTCAATTAAGCATCCCTTCAGCTAATTCATTCAACCTGTATTATGCACTCTTAGACTTCAACAATCACAAACCTCTCCCCAGTAACAAGTGGGACTTTTATAGTGAGAATCCTGGCTACGGCACAACCCACCTCTAACCAGCTTTCGCACGTTTAGTAGGAATTAAAGCCTACCTATATATATATATATATATATATATATATATATATATATATATATATATATATATATATATATATATATATATATATATATATATGATCGTAGGATTGAGTCATAGGGTCAATACCATCGACTTAAACAAAAGCTTTGTGTCCAGATCAAGGACTAGAATAATTATTGGACCAGATTATGAGCAATTCTACGACACATCTCTCTACACTTATTTCGAATTTTAACGTTTTTTATAACTTCTAAGACTAATTTTAACCTTTATACACCTTAAGAACCTTAGGAAATTTTATTCAGTTCTCTCACATTGGACCATCAAAGAACTCCTGCTTGACGTCCTCCACTGCCACCGCTGTTCTTTCTGCTTAACACGCTGAGCATCGACCCTTAAGCCTCGTCTGTGTCTCTGTTGGCCTCAGCTTACCAAGTTAGGCGTGGACCTTGAAGTCTCTTCTACGTTTCTGCTGTCTTCCGCTTACCGAGTTAAGCGTCAACTCTGAGGCCTAAGCACTTCCTCTGCCTTCTTGTGAAGGAAGACAGCAAATTCTCAAGCCGCTGAATTTCATTTTTATTCCTATCCTAGTAAATTATTATTTTGTTAACTTATAAGGTTTGCTCTGCAAACTTTTACTCTACATCCTTTAAAATGGCATAATAATATTTAATTGGTATTTTAATTATGTTTAAGAAAAATAATATATATGTATTAAAATATTAAGTTGTACTCAATTATCTTTTTCTTGACAGATTACTCCATGGTTGATAAGAAGAAACCATGTCGACAATACTCATGCGAGTTTTTAGTATACGGCTTTATAGTCTTTTTAAACAATGTAACAAAACCAATGCGTCTCGTATGTCTGACATAACCTTCTAATGATAATATGATAGTATGCGCTCAATTAAGCTTAAAAGCATCTGGATATTAAACATACAAGGATAAGAAAAACAAATCATTATATTATTTAAAAAATCTGTGATGATTTCCAAGGAAGAAGCACTCTTACCTCATTATTCAGCAATTTTCAGGATAAAAAAGAAAAAGGTTAAGTCACAACTTAGAAAATTTTAAAAATAATAGCAAAAACAGGAAAACTGCATATTATTGGGGAAGATTTGATTTTGTCTTTATTATATGTGGCAATTTTTTTTGTTATGCAACAGTCCCCAACATATTCATGCTTGTATTCCGTTGAACATCAATACAGTATGAAGATGCATCGAGGAAATGGCAGGGGATATTGAATATCGACTAATTGCGCTTTAACAATCAATGAATTTTGC
Source organism: Ceratothoa steindachneri (assembly GCA_963969495.1). NCBI lineage: Eukaryota > Metazoa > Arthropoda > Malacostraca > Isopoda > Cymothoidae > Ceratothoa > Ceratothoa steindachneri. Next base: position 105,461,538 of record OZ018321.1, on the reverse strand, counting down.
ATTACAGATTTATGAAACCCTTTTAACTAATAATCAAGTCATTCTTATGGTGTATGTTAGGTTTTAGGGTAATTTAAGTAAAGTTAGTGCGACAGATATTGTGGAAGAATATAGTTCTCCGTCATCTCCCTCCCTCCCCCTTTGACTTTCCTAGTTCGCCATTGGCCGTCTGTCTGCCCCAAGCAATTCGCACGAGGGCGAAACGCCATTGTCGCAGACGAATTTAGTCGTCCTCACGTCTCGTTCGCAGCGTTGCATTTATCTGCCCTATATACTGCGAAAATAGAACAATGGAAAGACCATTAAGGGGGCATCGCAACTTCCCGCTATGGACCTTTATCCCGAAATTGATCTTTGTAAGGTCTACCATCAGATTCTGTTCGTCGAATCTTCTAAGCCCTTTACAGCTTTTGCTTCAGAGAAAGGCTTAATGCAGTTTACCAGTCTCCACTTTGGTTTGGTAACTGCTTGTGAAAACTATAATCGAATGATGCGTCGAATTGTAGACGGCTTAGTCATTGAAACCTTTTATTTTTACGTGTACGTTGCCCCCCTTACATGGGGCAAGCACGTACACTCCCTTCGCACGCAAACGGTCTCACGATAGGCCCGTCGAAGTGTCATTTCACATATGATACGATTAAATATATTGGTTATAAGATCGGAAAGAACCAAATTGTCCCCTAAGAAGACAAAGTTAAAGTCATAACTGAAATGCCGCTTCCCCGGACGAAGAAGTAGCTGTGGTCATTTCTGGGTTCTGCTTCATTTTACAGCCGCTTCGTTCCTAATTTCGCCCCTATAGCGTCACCCCTTAATGATATGTTAAAGAAAACAGGACCCGATCCTGACATTTGGAGTCCCCCCGCGGTAACTAGCTTTAACCAGCTAAAGGAGAAGTTGATCCCTTCGCCTATTTTGAGACGCTCGAATCTGAACAAAAAGTTTGAGATTTGTATGCTCTCGTGATGGTATAGGTTGTGCCCTCATGCAGTATAAAAACGATGGAAGTGGATACCCCGTTGCGTATACGCGCAGGAAGTTGTCTGCCCGCGAGAAGGCTTACGCCACTATTGATTCAACATTTTAGAATGTACCTTATAGGAACCGAATTCGTAATTGAGAGTGACCATAAGCCATTGTCGTACCTTCGTAATTTCAAGAGTCAAAATGGACGACTAATGCGATGAAATCTGTTGCTCGTGGAATATCAATTTCGTATTGTGTACACTTGACCCTTGATTCAACGGATTCAAATGGGGGAAGGGTTTTCCGTTGCTTGTAAAAGTATGTTGCTTGAAAATACTTACATACGATAAATACCGGTATACAATAAAATTCGACATTTTACAATCATCTCTCGTACCTTATCGCTTCTCTACGGATTGATTTTAGTCGTGTACATGCGGACCGAGAATTGTAATTACGAAAGCCCCGGGAGCTACTAGCAAGCGGCTATGAACCGAGATCAGCTACAAGAAACGCGTTTGTCACTTACTTTTTTAGTCATTTGGAATTAACTTTGCCTTTTCGATATTATTTCAACGCTAAGAAAAACTTATGCTGGAGCAATTTGGTTTTGTTATACTATCTTTATAACTCGCCTTTAATATTTTTAAGCCATGCACCACTGGCTATACTAAGCTCGCCAACCTAGGTTTTTTTTATTTTGTGGCAATTTATTTTACGTTTAAGTAGTTGCCGGAACATGTCACGGCGCTTTTTACTTACCAGGGTATCAGGATACCCAACAATTCGTAGTTTTGAAAAAATTAAAATAAATGAAGATTGCAGGTGTTTTCTCCAGCTGATTACGAGGCTAAAATCAATGTATGTATTTCTACAATGATAGAAGCCTTAGACCATATGGTCAAAACTTTCCTGCGCTCGTGTTAACAGTTTTTAATTTTTGCATTTGGCTTATAATATTAATAAGGAATCACTGTATGCTAACTATTTTTATTTTAACACTTTTGAGCATAAAAAACAAAGGTTATTTATATATACATATTTCATTACTTTAACCTTCAGAATAAAAAAAAGGAAAGAATTGAACTTGAGGTTTCTTATCGTAATTTCTATTCGGAAATAGGTTCCCAGTGTCTAGTAAGGAATCAGCTCTGAGAGGCATTCAAGTTTTTATCCTAAGGACTTTGCTTCGCAGCATACGATTTGTCAATCGACTATTACAATATTGCTCCTAACCTTCGGTTCCTCTTGTAATCCGTGGGGTTACCATTCACTAGTTATTTATTAAACAATGTAGGATAAAACTAACCTGTCTCACGGCGGTATAGACCCAGCCCACGTTTGCTTTCTATTGGTGAACAATCCAACATTTGACGCCAAATCTACCCACAACCGACATAATGGGTTTTTTTCCGTTGAGATTTAGTGGTCCGTTAAATCCGCAATCCGTTAAATCGAGGTCCGTTAAATAGAAGGCCGAATGTATATCAAGGGTACTCAAAATTGTTTAGTGGATAGTTTAAGCAGAAATCCTCTAGAAGACCCTATTGTCATAAATTAAAGATACATTAGCGTATCTCCTTTTAAATATGTTTGCCAATTTGTTTTATTGTTTGAAGTGTTGTATAATTATTCTCTATTTGTAGTGTGTCTATAGTAATAATTCATTTTTTTCTTTTATTTAGATACTCAATGTGTTGTATGGCTTATTTTTTATTTTTTATTATTGTACCTTTGCGTATAGCCCGAAATAATTATTATTATTTGCTAACCACGCTAATTTCCGAATTTTGTTTCTATCTCGTTTCACTAATTAAATTTTTATAGCATCTCCCCCTTGAAGAAAAATAAGGTCTAAAAAGGGAGGAGTGTGGAAGATTACGGTTCTTCGTCATCTTCCCCCACCTGACTTACCCAATTCGCCGTTGACCGTCTGCCCCAAGCAATTCGTGCGAGGGCGAAACGCTATTGTCGCAGACGAATTTAGTCGTCCTCACATCTCGTTCGCAGCGCTGCATTTATCTGCCCTATATACTGCGAAAATAGAACAATGGAAGGACCATTAAGGGAGCATTACAACTTCCCGCTATGGACCCTTATCCCGACCCAACGCAATTAAGGAAGTCTGTTGGCGATGAATCTCTCTCCCTGTCTAGATAATTTCGGAGCATATATTCGATACTTTGGAGTTCACAGGCAGATTGTGTCTGAAGCCGCCATCCACTACGTTAGCCGTTACATCTTCTTTAGCCGAGAGGGAATCGACTACATTCTCGTCCAGAGAAGAATTGAGTGATTTTCGAAGAGCCAATGAATAGCTAGTCGTCACTCAATGTTGTTCGTGGAGATAGTTTTAGGCGCGCTTCAACCCTTCTCACCACGTCTTCGGATTTTAAGGATCGGAAAAGCTATCCCCGAAGCATCCTCCGTTTGCCTCTTAAGAATAACAAGCTCCATCCTCAATATCCCGAAGTTGTATTGAGCGTCTCGTGAGACGCCCACAAGTTCAAGGTCGAACTTACCTCATTGGCCCTACTCGCCGCACATCAAGGTAAACGGGATTTACCCCCTCCCTCCGCTTCGTCACGCTCCTCCCTCCTTTACCGCGTTGAACCTCAAGGATCCTCTTTGCTCTAGAACTTGCATAATTATAAGATCATTTCATAAATAATTATCCATCGGTACAAACTTAATTGATATTGTCAATCATCTTAGCCGTGAACCGTCAATATTTAATTGCATTGCCATTTAACTTGGCCAATATGTATATGTAATCTTTAGTCCTATTAAAGTATATGTTTTAGCCGTGTTTGAATATTCCTTGGCATATTAACTTGTATTCAAAGCACTCTTAGAGCCATCCCCAGGTGGAGCCTTAATTTCGGTCAGCCAGTAGGCCAGTGTGCGTATAACAGCGTACACCTGGTCATACCACGACACATACTTAAGGTACAACACTTTTTAAAGAAATATCAGACTACTTCCACGAAAAAAATATTCCAATGCGTAGGTAAATACAGAGCTTTATAGCCTATTTAACAGATATTGTCCCTAATCCAATGAATAGTTATAAATTAAATGGGAGAAATTTAGGGAGGACCGATTGTGAGAGGGACTTGGGTATTTTGGTAAGTTCAGACCTTCGTCCTAGAAAGCAATGCCTAAATGCTAAGAATAAAGCTAATAGGATATTGGGATTCATTAGGAGGAGTGTAAGCAATAAGAGTGCTGAAGTCATTCTAAAACTCTATCTGGCGCTAGTTAGGCCTCATCTAGACTATGCAGTACAATTTTGGTCACCATATTATAGGAAGGATATTGATTTGCTTGAGTCTGTGCAGAGAAGGATGACAAAGATGATTGGTGGGCTAAGGAACTTACCTTATGGTGAAAGGCTCAGAAAACTAAATCTACATACATTGGAAAGGAGAAGAGTCAGAGGGGAATTGATTGAAGTCTTCAAATGGGTAAAAGGATATAATAAAGGGGATCTGGGTAAGGTTCTTATACTTAGTGAACATGACAGGACACGTAGCAATGGGTTTAAGCTTGATAAGTATAGGTTTAGGAAGGAGATTGGGAGGAATTGGTTTACAAATCGTGTGGTAGATGAATGGAATAGGCTCACTAGACATGTGATAGAAGCCTCCTCTCTGGGTAGTTTTAAGAATAGATTAGATAAATATATGAATGAAGCTGCTAGATGGGACTGACTTTTTTATGTACATATGTATATATTTTTCAAAGGAGTGGGGAGATTATTTTGCGGTTGCATGAATGGACATAATCCTCTGGATGCATTTTATCTATATTGTAGATTAGATCTGACGAACTCCTGTAAAGGATGACAATGTTGATGACTTTTCTCTGGTAAGAAATCTTTTGTGTGTTGACTGGAACAGGAGCTGCCAAGTGTAGGCCATGAATGGTCTTTTGCAGTCTCCTTCTTTTTTTATGTTCTTATGTTCTTATGTAATGTGTTTTGTATACACTGTATTGTTCATTAACAACATTTAGTTGTAAAAAATTTGGGTGGGCGTTTGAAAAATGTTCTTGATAATGTAATAGAAGTTATCTATCTTATCAAGTCAAATCTACTCCAAGATTTTCATTTCTATTAACTTTATGGTGATTATGAAGAGTTTAAAAACTTAATTTTGCTTTCTAAAGGTAATTATTTGGATCGTTTCATTGATCTATGCCAAAGTGTCGAATTATTTCTGATTATCAGAGAGCTTGTAGAAGAAATCATAGCTACTAAATCCGACATTTTCTACCCCTCAGACATATTTGAGAAACAATATACTGAACAAGCAGCTAGAATGAAAAAAAATTGCTAATATTTTTAATTGCAAAGAAGCAATCAGTGCTCTTCTTGGAAAACTTCATATGTTTAGGATTTTGGGGAGTAAAGAATTGCTTAATTATCCAAATCTTGTCACTCTTGGGGAGCTGCACGAGGATGATATTTAAATTTATATCGAACATTTGAAAAAAAAATGCACGATGATATGGATATAAGCTCCAAATATCTCCCAGAAATGGAAATTCCAAGGTGGGTGGTAGACCCATTTGAGACAAATTCCGGTGATGTTGGCATCATACTTCAAGAAATCTTGATTGAGTTACGGTGTGCAAAAGAATAACATCTGACCCTCCCCCAACTTCATCCGTGACAACGTGCGATGGTATTCCGCCATGGACAACGTCATTTCCTGTTCTAACATTCACGAATTTCTGACTCCTGAGCGCATTGGAGAAATATTCCCCAATCCTGCGAACTCGTCCCAAGCATCCTTTCCCCCTTTCCTCCGGTGAAGAGGCGAGGAATAGCCGCTGTTTCTCGTACCTTGCTGCTAAATGATGAATCGACTCCGCCTCCGGATTAAGATGTCTGGAACTTGTTACTCCTTTCTCCAAACTCTCCCTTCTCCCACAGAATCGGGTATACAAATACTTGGGTTTCACTGTAGTTCGCAGAGTCCAGCACGCACGTCAAGGCCGTCTCCATCGTCTCGTCAAGTCCCGTGAGAGTTCATCAGACAGCAGACTTTCTCGGCCGTATTTCTAATCCAGTCAATTGGTCGCTTCTCTGATCGGCAAGCCTTTGAATTTCGCCACAGTCTCCCTTCGTTTAATCGAACCGAAGAAAATTTCCATTGATTACCTTTGAGGAAAAGAAGTTTCCTATTCCAGTGGAATTACGAGTAATCCCACATTTCCCGTCGAACGTCATCTTTGAACATTGGCTATCTCCATCATTAGGTTGGTTCGGATCGTGCCCCACCTGCTTCATTCGGACCGTGCCCCACTTGCCTCATCGGATCGTGTCCCACTTGCCTCATCGGATCGTTCCCCACTCACCTCATCGCAAGAAGGACCTTCCTCGAAGTCACCGACCTTTAAGACTGAAATCCCCTCCATTTTGCTTTGAGCCTAGTAACATCAATCAATTAATTCAATTTGAGAATCTCTCTCCATATTAATTATCAAAAGACTATTTCAATTTAAATAATTTCCTTTTGCCTATTATTATTCTTATTTTGATCTTTGTATATAAAATTATACTTTTTGTTGTTTCATCCTTAATTAACCTTAAACGATACTCTCGGCCTATTTAAGTAAATATCGCCAACCATTTATGCACTCTGTCTGATTATTAAGGATTTGAAACCTAAAGCCTCGAGTTTGACGTCCTAGCCGGTCGTTAATCCTTGCGAGCAGGCCTTCAACGGTTCGCGTTGCATTAGGTGATTAAGTCACCCCCTCCCCACATAATATAGGAGTAGTGTATGGTATAGAGTGGTGTACCACGACACGGTGTAATCAAACTGCTAGAGCTATATTTAAACATGGACTTCAGAACTTGTTCACAAGTAACGAAATTTCAGTTCATTTTCCATTGCTCTGGGAGAAAGTAAGTTTAATTATAGATGATTGCCTTTCCAACAACTTACCTAGTAGAATGAGGATTTAGCACTGTCTCAACCATTATCAAAAGCAAGAAACCGTTAGAAATCATAAGAAGAGGAGATCTGCGTCTGTCTTTGACAACCATGGATCCAAATATGTACAGAAAAACTTGCAAAGATGCATCAGGGACAAGGATCTAATTGAATAAATGTATTTGAAACTGATTTTCTTTCTTATAGTTCTTATTTTGAAATTAGTTTTATATTTTGAAGCTAAATAATGGTTTCTTTAAGTCTTATTTTTTTGCTTGCGAATGTTTATTGTTTTGTGCTATATATAGGAAAAATTGTACAAATAAATATTGATAATAAATAGTCGTTTCATTTGAGATGAAAATATTTTAGATGCTTGGGAAATTGTGTGCCCAATAAATTAATAAGGTCGTATTTTTATTAACATATTCTATGCAAAACGGAAGTAATTTTTTCCACTATAATAATTTTATGGGCCACACAAAAATTCTGGGTTTTAAGTGGGCCATGAGGTAAAAAATGGTTGGGAATCACTGGATTGGAGAAATAGTCTTTAGAGAGTTACGTCACTTTTTGGTCGCACGGTGTAGGAACTTAGGGATGGAGAGCCATTGTTTCCTTATTGTCTTAAATTAGAAAGAAAGTACGATTTTGTCAGAGCTCGCATCTACAGGGTGGTCCGAAAGTCTTGTCACCCCTACCGAAAAGTATTATAAGAAATAGCGCAACAGTATAATATGCAATATCAAACACGTACTGGTTTTAGTGTATTCACTTTCATTGACTGTCACATCATGGTCTGTATTAACACCCATCATTTTCGTGGAACAAAATGATGCGGCGCCGTGTCCTATTATAAGGGGGTGACAATAATTTTGGTCATCTGAAATATAAACTTAAAACAATATTTGAAATAGAAAATTAAAACAATATTTACAGGGGGTGACAAGACGTTCGGACCACCCTTTAGGGAGTGGGCGAACGCTGTGGTGGTTTTTGCCGTTTTGGGGCTTTTTTACCAGCTTTTCTGTTAGAAGAAAAAAGGGAACACCTACATATGGTGAGAGAGGCCTCCTTGTAAGCATTGTTGAAGCCTATTTTCATGTTCGTAGTGCTCAAAGAATTAGTAGAAAGCCAACCTTCTTTTTTGACAAGTATTTCTTAGATTTCATTTCCTCTAAATTAAATGGTTTCCTAATCTAATGTAGGAGAGCTTCAATAACAACCCCATAATACTATTTGGTCGGTTATAGTTTTATAGGCTTATTATAGGCTAGAATTTAAGCTGATGACACCCAAACCAATTTTTTTTTTGGGGGGGGGGCAATCATTGACAAATTCATAATAGCCAAATGGTCGGTTATGCCAAGAATTTTCCTTTGCAAATGAGATACTTCCATAAAACTAGGACGAATGTGTGTATGTTTGTGTTTATAGTCCTGTAGGCTTATTTTCTTATAGGGTGCACTCATACCTACATACGCTCGACGCAGAACCACGGAGAGTTCGATGATCGCCAGTTGGTGTCAAAGTAGCATACTACCTGACATCTCCTCCCATTTGGACCAGCACCTAGTGCCTTCGAGTTTGCAAGTGCTTGTCATGCTGATTTTTATACACATTTCATTTCTCGGTCAGGTGATCTCGTACATGCTGCAAGGGGAAGATGGCGCAACTTACTACTTGTGTGGTGATGGTAGTGGGTGGGGGTGGGTGGGTTCAATCAGATTACACTGACGTTCACTCTCACTTCCATTTCTTCAACTATTCCGCGATTTTGATAAAGTAGCAACTTAGTCCTTTGAGTGTAGTAGCAATGGTGATGTCCAATTAAGTAAAATCACAGAAATATTGACCTACTTCTAGCTAAAGAAATTGATTAGGATATAAAAATAACAATAGAGGTTTTATAAGGCACCCATCAAGGCCTCGAAGCCTTCGCAGGGCGCCCGTCCATTGACCAGGAAAAGGCTTGACAACAGAAATAGGTTTCTAGAGCCCGCTTGAAAGAGCCAGGCGAGGAAGAGGGGCGTATGCCACGAGGTAGACGATTCCACAGCTTAGGCAGAGGCAATGCTAAGGACTGATCCCATACAAAGTGTCCCTTACTAACACTGGGGCCAAGAAAATAAATCTGTATTCCTTGGAGCTTGGATAACAGGGATATTTCTTGGGGCTGGGAGAAAAGAGGGATATTTCTCTTGAAACAGCTGCATATAAAATATAGACCTTGTAGATAAGTATTTTTTGTTTCTCTTTTTCTCTGTTCTCACCTTCGTTTATCATATATTTTCCTTCTCTTTGCTGGCCCTGTTTGGCTTTGCTTTAAGAAGTAATTTGAAAGGCAAGACGGCAAGTAACGATTTGCCGTTGCTTCAACACAGGGTGAACACCTGGCCACACAGATACAACCTCGCTTTAATCACTATACAATCCGACCATGAGAATGATCTAGTGTTATTGTTTATTTCTGATTTTATAATTATTAAAAAAAGCCGAAAACTAATGAGGGAATTTTCATCAGAAAGTTTGTGATAGTTGTGAGTAAAATGAAGTGAAGTGAAGGAAGGTCTAAATGAATTAATTAATGATATAATAATACAGAGCCACGGTTGACTATTCGTGACGGTAAAAACCAAGGAAGTGCGCAATTCTCCTGAGGCTGTACTAGTGACGTAGCTAGGGATTTAGGGGCCTGGGGGCATTATCTCTTTTGGGGGCCCCCCAACATACGAATGTTTGATATCATGAATGATATGAAAACAATTACTCCTGCAATATTTTTGTCCACTCTGGTATGTCTGATAGTGTGTCAAATAAAACAAAAAAAATAAGTAAGACACTTTAATAGGACTAAGGTGCCCCCTAGTGGCAGTAGGGGCGATAGGCGACTACCTATGTTCCCTATACCTCTAAATGGCCCTGTACACTCAATACAATTTATATAAATACGGAATATCGAATTTTGAGTGCGGCAACCATTTGCAAATATACCGTTTGCTTACCTCAGTGTTGCCGCAATCAAGATTTTATAAAAAGTCACCATCGCCTTTTTCTTAATTTTTAAGGACAGTCATGGCTCATGGAGCTATAAAAACGTCCAAAGAATACAGAGAAACATAAAAATTGAAAACTTCTGATTTAGACTGATTATAAGACAAAGCCTGCAGTAACGGGATCACAAAAAAACACGATAAACATATAGATTGGCGGCTCGGCCGATAAAGTCGATTTTTGTTTGTTTATATTTCGTTCACCCCTGCCTGAATATTCATGCGCTCAACACAAAGGAGTTCCTTTATATTTAAATGTATTAAAAAAGGTAATAAAAATAGTAAAATGGGGACAAATATATTGACAAATAAAAATGACTCCAAATGAGGATAATAAAAAGATATTAAGTGAAAAACAAAATAAAAATTCAATTCAGTCATTTCTGACGTCAGACCCCACCCCCACCCCCATTATTATTAGCAAAATGATTAAAGGCGTAGAAATGATTTGGTTAAATCATTCACTTCTATAAACGTTAAAACATTATTCTATAAACAATTAGGATTATATACTGGGGGCTTTACCCCCCAGACCCCCGTCCCAATTGATTGAAACTCATGATGATCGTAGGGTGGTCCCCCATTGTGTTTACCCCCACACGAGCCGTCCCCATAAATTTACTCCAAAACGTGAAACATATTGGAACACGGACGAAATAGTTTACGCCCTATCGTTCGAGCCACCAATCTACATATTTACCAAAATCACTTTTAAGTAACTTCTAATTTGCTTGACTAAGGCTTGAGCTAATATTTATCTTTATTTTTATTTCCTGTTTTTATCATTCAAAAGAGGAATGGGACATATTTGGGGGGCCCCCCTCGAATAGTGGCCCGGGATTACTTTTAAATTTGTGCCCCGCGCTTCCCCCCCCCCTTAGCTACGCCACTGAGTTTTACTGTTCCGTAATGGTGATAATTACCCTTACAGCCTGGTGAAATGGAAAGGAATTAAGCATGAAGGGAATGAAAGGTGTGTGGTGGAGACGATTATAAGTTAAACTCACTTCAAAGATTATAACAGAAAAGAATTAATGTACACAGGCATTTGATCCCCTAAAAATTTGCTCTTTTTGTAGTATACATGTACACCTAATAGTATACAGAGGAACAGTCGCGAAACCCCCAACCATGCGTACACTGATTTCTTAAAATTGATGACTCAATCCATGGTCAGATGACGATTCGAACAACGGCACTTCGAGAATCACCAGAATGGGTCTTGGGATGCATTTTTGTGGAGGGGACGGGGCGAGGGGGAGGGTGTGATGAATAAAAATTGCTTTGAGTTAATAAAATGAAGGAAAGAAAGTCATTTGATTGGGTGCGATTCAGCTGGAACCTTTCCTTCACGTAACGCCAGTCATCAGATGGAGTGGCACGCGGCGCAACCGCCCAAATTGAGCGAACCGTTGAGTCTCATGTGACTCTGATTCAAGTCGGAGTATGCGTTGTTATTTGAGAAGTTTAACGTCCTCTCTTGCCCCTAGTGGGTCTCTTAGTGTGGAGAAAATGATGGTGGTAGAAAGAGAAAACTAAAAGTTGAAATGAACATAATTTTCAGGGAAATGTGAAGATAATCAGAGATGGAAACGAAGTCGTAAAGTGAGCACAGTTGACTCACGAATTGTTTTTAATTTTAAAATCCAATGTTTGCTGCTTTCAGAATTTAACACACATTCTTTACTATGCATAGGATTTTTTTGCATACATATGTATGAAAGGGAAATTTTATAAAAAGACTATATCATTTGTATATCATTTTTTCCTTATTTTCCTATGGGTTATCGAGAATGCGTTTGTATTATGTAGGATTCTAAGCTTTCCCTTGCTTCTGTAGCGCTTGGAATGCCGTTCTCGGAGCCGGTGTAAGAAATATTAGGAACGGATGATTTATGATCTAGAATTATTCATCTTCCTCGATTCTTATTTTTTATAGATCAGAAAGCGACCTATTTCAAACTAATGGAACACAACACCAGAGAGAAGCACACCGTTTTTTTTCATGCTTCTAAAACCACTAATTTTAATAACTTCCTCCTGGAAGAGGACCGATACATTATTCGCAAACTCTTAGGTGAAATAATATGGCCGATGATATGCATTCGCGATTTAAATATATATTTTTTAATGATAGGCATTGTGTCTCTCAGCGGGAGTGCCTCCAAACTACGCACGTACGAGCCATTAAATCACAGGAAAAAACCCCCGCGAATTGACGAGTAATAGCACCGAGAACAATCGAAATCAATACATTCTCTTGATGCGGCATCTAAATTATGAACTGAAATATGGTGGGCATCAATTTAAAATCTAAATTTTTCAGGAACCTCAAAGCAACCCTGTTTTGCAGACGGCAACAACAAAAAAACCAAAAAAAAACCCGAAACAAATGAAGGAGGAAAGTTTATTCTTTGGAGAACCAACAAATGTGGTCAATAATTTCAATAATTGCTTTTTTGAAAGCTTAGCAAGCGAAGAATGCGCCTCCCTTTCACCCTAGGAACCAAGGACTTAAAAGAGATAGTGGGCGTTGGCGAGAGAAGAGAGAGGATGATGAGCGTAAAACTACTGTATATACATACAGTAGTTTTAAGAAATCGTCGATATCTTGTATGCCTGTGTTTCTCGAAGGTAAGGTAGACGAAGAGAATTTATGGAGACTAAATCAAGAGTTAACTACACTGTCACAAAGAGAGAGGGTGAGTTTTGAGACATTCTAATACTTCATTTAGAAAATATAATCGAATTACTTTCCTTTAGGATGGAGACAGGAACAAGGAGGGAGCGGTAGTTGATTTTGCGGAACACAGCCAAAATAAATATCACGTAAAGGTAAAAATAAACATACATGATCACTTTTAAAAAAATGAACGGTATATTAATTTATTAAAATGGAAATTTAGTAGCAATTGCGTTACAGAAATTAATTAACCTGATTATTTTACTTGTTTCCATCCACAAGAGCTGTTCTAAGTAACCTGGAAAAATAGTAAGGTAAATTGCACTGTACGTATCCACGAAATGTGCCCGATGCAGTGTGATCGCAATTCTGGTAGGTATAGCGCTCTAGGCGAACCACCTCTTTGGCACCACCCTTGAACTGTCTCCCCGCCCCCCTCCCAAGAAACAGTCGGAAGCAACTATTATTTTTAATTATTCTCATTTTTCATCTATTTGGAACAATGACATAAATTATCATTGCTTATACGTGTAAAAACAAAAATATATTTAGAAATACTAAACAAACTATATACAATAACAACAATAAAAGAGTGATTCATTGTGCTAAATTACACAACTTCATTTTAGGAATAAAATTAAACATACAAAAGCTGATCGCGCTCGGTATTGGATGCTCGCATTTTCCCCTCTGGGGATCCATGGTGCCCCTCGGAAGCTGGTGCCCTTGGGTTCCGCCCATATTGCCTATACTTAAATCCGCCCCTGGTTCTAATCACTGCTAAACTAACCGCAAACTTGGAAATAAAATCGCGTTTGCATCTTCGCGTGTTGATATATTTTGCCTTGTTTCCCCCCAATATGTTGTGTATGAACGCGTGTGGATTAACGAAGTGCAAAGTGTAGTGGATTATTGGCCAGATTGCAGTCGGCTTGCCGTACATCACTATGGATTATAATTAGTTCATCCCTCACCAATTTTTCGATTATAGGCAAATGATTTTATCTGTGCTCAATTACTTATATATATATACCAGTAATGCTAGTGGATAACTAGTATCTACTAGGCCAAACACTCGAACTTGACTTCTAGGGCCCTCACCACGATGAGGTTTTCGTTAGGTTAGGGCTAACTTAACCTAAACCTTTGCCAGAGGTTATGAAAACGTTATTGAGGACCTATGGAAAGAATACTGAACACAATTTCACCATATCAAGAATAGCCACTCTCCAAATTCCCGTGTTAAACATAACTACCACTGGGGTCTTTGAGTTCCCTATTAAGAAAACGATTACATTTGGCGATGGATTTTAAGTAGGTGATTGGTAACGCTTTCTTCCAAAAGAGAAAAAATAATTAAGATATAAAAGAGTGGTGGGAGTGAAAGAAGAATTGATTCTCTCCTGTGTAGAAGTCAACCAAGAGAGAGATAAACTGCAAAGTCATAAACTGAGAATATGTTGCCGCTCAGCTGTTATAGGCTGATAATTCAAGGAGGAAAAAGCGGAAAATGCAGAAAGCAACACCCAAAGTGAAGTAGTAGAGGTTAAAAGACGAAAAATTGACATTAGTATTTAGGAGAAGTGCTAGAGAGGACGAAACTTATGGAGGGTTTGCAAAAAGTGTGGAAAGAAAATAGTAAGATGGGATAAACATCTCGTTAACCTCCCGGCAAACAAATGAGCCTGGTGATGGAATTAAATGCAGGCAGTGGTGAAAGAGACCATGGCAAAGAAAAACTGAAAACATGCAGAATATAGCAGGATATAGAGAATACAAAGAGATAGGATAAAGTAGAGAAAAGTTGAAAGCATCTAAAATGTAATTATATATTTAAAAGATATCGCTAGAAAAAGATAATGGCACTTAATTTTCGGCTGGTGAAAGATCGCCATGGGTAGATTTTAAGTGCTGGGGATAAGATAAGGGATATATGGGAGATGGAGTTAAAAATGAGGATTTTAAGAGAATAACTCGTGATGAGGTTGTAAAAGCTTTAAAAAAATTTAGAAATGATAAGGCAACGCAAATCGATGGCATACAAGTGGAAGCCTGGAACAGTCTGTGAGAGAAAGGATTTGCTATGTTGTAAGACCTCATACAAAAGGTGTATGATGGTGAGAGAATGCCATCCTCAAAAAAGAAAACATTTAGGACTGCAGAAATTATAAAGAGATAAATTTGAAGAAACATATGATAAAGATATGTCAAAATAATATAGAAAATTTTATGAGAGGAAACTTTGTTAGGTGAGGGGAATTTTAACGCTTAGCTGTTGACGAAAAAAACCTAGGGTGGATGAACACGGACTTATCTGAGTCTATTGAACTAAATGCGGCCGGAGCTTAGGTATCATGGCAAAAACTGTGGAAGTGCATGCGGGAGAAAATGATAAAGGGATGAATATATACGTTAGTGATGGGGGCGTAGAAAGGTGTAAGAACGCATGTTACCAGTAGCATAGGCGCTGATCCATTGGGAGCTTATATTTGTTTTTTAAGCAATACCTTTATTCTACTATTCAGAAAGGTTATGTAATAATAAAGAATATATATATAAAAATGCAGTTAAATCTCAAAAATAATTATTGAATTCAGTATTATACCTTAGCTGACGTCCCAAAACTACAATTCCTAATTTTCTGAGGTGTGGAAAAAAAAAATTGGCTCTGAAAGAGTTAGTGCTGACTCCTTTATGATAAGCTGTTATTTATTAATTAACAATGATGTGTAAGATAACCATTATTAATTATCACTACCCTTTTCTTAGACTATTTATTGGGAGGAATTCAGGTTGGCCTCGCTCCCCCCCACCCCTAATTTTTATGCTGGATTCGCTACTGCAGTAACATCTTATCAAATAAGTGGACTGCGTTTTGATTTAGACTCATTTAAGTATCGACATTGACTCAAGACTTGCCCAACCTAGTTATGGATATTCTAGTGCAAATAGAAAAAGACCAAGCCCTATGGCATATTTATTTGCGTCCATATGCCATAGGGCTTGGTCTTTTTCTATTTAAAATTTTGAGATGAGGGGGGCATACCTTATGTATTGACGGGTACAAAAATGAGTAAGATTTTGTGGATCAAGGTGTGATGGTATCTAAAGATGTGAAATTAAATTTGGAAAAAAATATGATTTACTCGAGTTGGGAGAATCAAATGAGAGCGCAGTATTGGACAGTCGAACAATTAATGCAAGGGCAAAAGTGGAGGTGTTTAGGGAAGTTATCAAGCAGCCAATGTTGTATGGTGCAGACACGCGTGCGACATAAAAAGGCCCAAAAGAAGTAGTTATACGAGGCGCAAACCAAACTGTATAGGAGGAGAACGAATTACCAGAGAACAGGGTAATCTACCATAAAGTTTCTTTTCAAATAGACATTTCCTAAAGGAAGTTCGAAATATTAACTCAATTCGAGAAATGGCACCTTCTTTGGATTCTTGAGTTTCATTTTATTTAGTTATTTGTCGTAAGTTGGAAAAGTTCTCAAGAAGCTGGACAATGTCTCATTGGCTGTGGAGTTTAACCATTCATATATATATATATATATATATATATATATATATATATATATATATATATATATATATATATATATATATATATAATATCGATACAATATTCGATCGAACGTGAGGAGTTCATCGATCTCCAGATGTGCTTCAAATGCTACAAGTATGAGGAGCACACCAAGGCCACCTGCCCCAGGGGGAACGTTCTTTTGTGCTTTTTCTGCTCATTGGATGCACATTCTTGGAGAAGCTGGAATAGCATCTCTATAAAATGCCTGAATTGCGAAGGAGAACATAAGACACTCTCCATGGCTTGCATGGTCAAGAGAGAACTTTTGAAGAAAAAAGCTAACCATAAAGGACAAGGTTGCTAAAGCTGCTGCTGCGGAGTCTAAGGAACCCTACATATCTCCACGTCTAGAACGAGAACTCGACCAAAATGATTTGTTACATCTATTATGCTCACATTGCAAATCTCTCCTCCCCGGGGTGCTTTGCAGATGAACTTAATAGAATGCTGACGCATAATGGAATGGAGATGTGGTTTCCCCCAAACCCACGGTCGAAGGAGATTTTCAAGATTAGTCTCAAACCCCAGTGCGAGACTAGCTGTCAGAAGCTCCCCACCCCCAGCAGTGCCTCAGCTCCCTCCAGGGATCCTAGGATCTAGGCTCAAGCAGCAAAGGAGGCAAAGACACGCTCCGAAAACAGAACAACACCCAAATTTCACAAAACACAAACTCGACCACACACACACACAAACACACAGGTAGATAATGAGGCTACAGTGACTGAGATAGCAAAACCTGAGGGGGGAAGAGCACGTTGGCCTCCCTCATGAAAAACCTCGCAGCCTCAGAGACGTCCGAGATCGTCTTCTTCTTGTGAGAGGGAATCTAGGTACACTTACCATTCAAGAAAAATTAACTTGAAGGTATTCGCTGCTGAAAGGTCACCTTTTCCTAAGGAGATGGATGTCCTTGATGTGTCAGAACGAGTAATATCCGAAAGGTACAAATGGGAATTCATCTCGGATGACTCCAGCGAGAAACAAGTCGAGGAGGCTTAACTCCAAGGCTTGATCAAACTGGCCCCCGAAACCTTTATTATTCTAACTGTCGAGGAATAGGCCCAGGGGTGGTTGGAGTTTTTCACGACTCATATATATATATATATATATATATATATATATATATATATATATATATATATATATATATATATATATATATATCCTATTATCCCGAATGCTGAGGAGTCGTCGTACAACTGTCCTGAATGGATTTATTGACTCAGAGTGCTTAGAGGTTGGCTACGAAGGGATTAGAATGAACTTTGCCAGCAAGAGACCCAAAGGAAGTTATATACACAACAATATGAAAATATAGTTTTAATGAACACTAAACAAGAATATATATATATATATATATATATATATATATATATATATATATATATATATATATATATATATATATATATAAATAATGTGCTTTGAGATATAAATTAATAAGTGAATCTCGAATATCTCACTTGACTTGAAAATTACTATTCACCATACAAATCGCTATATACTTGTAATGCTGGTTATCTTCGCGGTAAAGTCGGGGAATGTGAAAAGGAAGGGTTACTTTGGAACCTGATGTTCGGGTGGCGCTGGTGAGTGAAGGTGGAGAGGTAAGGGGTGGAGACGATGAGGTAGGTTCTCCAGGGACCGACCTGATCCCACAATTCCGTCACGACTCTTGCTGAAAGAAGGCGGTGACGGGAGCTTCTTTTTACAGAGGGCCCCACGCTCGTGAACTCTGAGGAATCTTGGGTTCCTCAATGAGGGGTGGGGGGAGGCGAAGTGACCTATCGACGCGTAGGGTCACAGAGAAAAACCAAAATGTAGTTTTCTCGCTTAGGGAAGCAGAGTGAGACTGTTTGTAGCTTCGGCTCTTACACGTGAGTACGAGCTTGAGTCCGCACTGCCTTGCAGACCAACTGGGTAAGGAGCCTCCCTAACTGAGACCGATCTCCTCTCTGAAGACTTGATGCTTCGACGAATTACCACTACACCGATATATGGCAATTCCTGCCCCGCCAGACGCTGTGCAAGCTCTTCTACTGAGGGTTAAAAGAATTCTTTTTTTATATTCGAAACTCGGGAGAGGTTCTCAGGGCGCCAGAAGTAGATTAGATGTCAAGCTACTACATTTCGTCCTTTATAAACTTCCGGCAACTATCGGAAGCGAAGATGGGCTCCCATTTATTGAAAACAGTGCGGGAAGTAACTAGGTGGTTAGCTGAAATGGCCGGCGGTTTCTTCCGGCTGAAGACCACCATATATTGGGTCGGAAAGGGAAGGTTTGATAAGCGGCCCGCCTGGAAGGGAGGTCGGCAAAACTTGGGAGCATTATGCTATTCTTCTACATCCCTACACATCCTGAGGGGACATTATTCTTCCTCATATTGTAATAAAGCGCACCCAATGCCGAGATTAGAAGCATCAGTTCAAACGCCAAATTTTTTCTGGGGATTGGGCAAACGGAGGATAGGAGCAGAGACCAATTCTTTCTTTAGCTCGCCGAAACTCGCATTCGCGGCGGGGTTCCATAGGATGTAGTCTTGTGCAGCCTTTTTAACAAGGTTATTAACGGGTGACGCTATGGAAGCGAATTGGAGGATAAACCGCCGATAGAAGGAGACGGAACAAAAAAAAGAACGAAGCTGTTTTGTGGTTTTAGGGAGTGGCATGCTTTCTATGCCTACTTTGAACTCTAAGTAAGAGATAGGCTGTGATAGAACGGTTTGAGGCCGCTTAATTTCAACCGTTATCACATGCTGTTTAAAAACACGAGGCTACCCACGTGCATCTTAGCCTTGAAGCCGGGCGCATTAGAGCCGCCACCTGAGTCAATGTTTAAACAAGGAGGTTTATCTTCCCCCGTCGCCCCATGCGCGACCTTGCCAGATTGAGTTAGGCTTATGGGCAGATAAGGTATTGTTCTCAGGCGTGGCTGTGAATTCCCTCGAAGCCCCACTCCATTGTCTCATACGCCAAGGGGATGTCCCGACTATTTATATGGAAACTTTACCACTAAGATAGGATTCGAGATCCAGATTTTCTTCGCGAAACATCACTACGATCCACTCTCACCTTGTGCGCCAAGGGCCTTGGACCTCGAGATCCACCATCACTTGTCCAGAAGAAAGACAATATCCCTTGAGTGCCAAGGTTCAAGCCTTCGTGACGCCAAGTCACAAGGCTTCCCCTGTTGTTCAGAAAAAGAACAACGTTAGAACAGCCATTGTTCTTTCGAGCCCGTAGACAAGAAACGGTTCTCACCCTGTCCCCTTTTTGTTCAGAAGAGAACAACATTAGAACAGCCATTGTTCTCGGCTCGTAGACAAGAGACGGTTCTCATTTCCAAGACGCCACGTCAGGATCATTTAATTTCCCCCCTTAGGCTGGAACTCGCCAGCGGACCGAAAATTCCTTCACGTCGCCTTCTTCTGCACAACAAGTGTAATTACGTAGCCTGAACGTTACCTTTGAGTATTTAACCCTTTTGTCAACCCTATCCTGTGCTTTAAATGGTTTAGCGAACCATATCATCCCTTTAATTTATATTTGTTTTACCTTTTTAAATCTCTCTTAATCCTCGGATTAGCTAGATTTCCCACGACCCTTTCCATTCTCTGTTTATGTCAATATTTTCCGTTTTGTGTATTGTTGATAGTTTTTATTGATAAAACTCTATTTTATTTATGATAGCCATATTATTATCCTTGAGCTCAGTTCCACTTCTTAAGCATATCGAAGATAAATAATTTTGGTCAACCCAGACAACCACGCACTCTAAAGATAATTAAATAAGTTCCCTCAACGAATAGTCATATATGGTATATCGTCGAGAGTCCATTCTACGACATAGTGCTATGAGCAAAGTGTCACTTGGACGGTTTGATTGTAAATCCGTGAACCTAAGCCGGTTTAGGAGTGGGCGGAGAGATTGAAGGTGCTCCTCCCAGGTGCGTGGGGCAACGTATACGTTGTCAAAGTAGAAAGAGACATTGCTCAACCCATCTGAAATATTTCGCATCATCTGGTTATAGTTACTGCAGGCAGTGACCAAACCAAAAGGGAGACGCGTGAATTCCATTAACTCTTTTTCGGTGGGAAATGCGGTAAACTTCCTTACGGATTTTCGAAGCGGGATTTGATAGTAGGCCTTGCACAAGTCTATTTCAGAAATGTACTTGGCCTTCTCAAATAAGTGCAGGTTCTGGTCGATAAAAGAAGTGGGTTCGGCATCGAATACCGTGACAGAATTTAACTTTCTAAAATCTACGCACATACTAAAAGATTGATCCGGCTTACGTACCATCACTATATGGGAACAATAATCCGACAAGGAGGGTTAAATTATACCTAATTTAAGGAGGTTCTCAACTTCTTCACTGAAGTGTCCTGCAAACGCACCTTCGTGTGTTATTTGTAAAATCTTCGCAACTTAGACCCTAGCCACTCAAAGGGCTTTGAATGGGGAGCCTACTGGATCCGGGGAAGTATGAAATAGCAAAGCGTCTTCTATCACATACCTCACTTTTCTGTCTCCACGAACCGATTCTGTCTCTCCTCGTTTGGCATTTTCCCGTAAGGGTTGAAGGGAAAGGCAGTCCTTTTGGGCAGTGATGAATTGGATGTTTTTCAGTCCCTCGTAATCGGGGGTGCATGGAGGCTTGAGAGACGTGGGGGAGGCAGTCATCTCTATCAGACTGAGCCAGGGTGACGACAGCTTGCGACACAGCAGTTGGGGAGATCTGCTCGCTCTGGCCCACCAACACTGGACAAAACTTAATCGGGGCAGCTACGACGTTGGTCCACCCCGTAAAATAGCGGCATTTTACGTGACAATGGACCACTGGGAATTTATTAGCCCTTCCCAAGAAATCGTGTACGACAGCGAATTTCTTATGTTCGGGGTCCACGGGGGGGAAGCAGCTTGTCCGACACCACTATACACATACACCCTGTATCTCTCACCAGAGTGGATACACTACATCCATTAATGGATCCAGACTCGGATTTGAGCCCGCTAGAAGAACTGTTATTAAAAAGAAAGTTCACTTGGTGCTCCTGAGAGGTCGACGAAGATGGCAGAGGCGCGGGGGCGGTAGGCTGTTCGGCAGCAAGAGTTGCGGAGACTTGGTGGACCTGTTTTCCAGGGGCAAAGCGAAAGCAGGAGTTTTGTGGACACTGAGATTCGTAGTGACCAGGGGTCCTGCAAGAGAAGCATACAATGGATTTACTCCCCTGGTAGGGGTTACTCGACGGAGCATTAAAAATTGAGGGTTTAGCTTCTTCTTGCTTTTTATGGTGGTTACCTTTGGGTTTAAAGGGGCCTGGAACTTTTACTAAATGAGGGGGTTTTCTCGGTTATAATTGTCCTTAGTTCTTAGGGGACAGAGGAATGCTCTTCTTTTGTTCCTTAGGATATAACTGATGATTTGTGGCGTAGAGATCCGCTTCTTCGAGGCACTCGTTAAAGGAAGAGGAACGCCTATCTTGCACAAATTGACGGATTTTCGCTCGATCTCTACTTAACTCACACTCGTGTTGACGAATTTTCTCCCTCTCTTCTCTTTCTTCTTGTCTTCGCCTCTCTTCTTCTTGTCTTCATTGTTCTTCTCTTTTTCCATCACGTTCATTCCTGTGTACATTCTGAACGTATTCGATCAATTCCTTGCCCGAAAGACCCCAAACTTGTCCCTGTTTATTTAACATCTCAAATGAGGAGGAAGACATCTTGGATACGCTGTCGGATGCACTGATGCAAGAAAAAGAGCTTTACGACCTAACCCAGATTATACGGCGGTGACAAATAATATACACAATAATAATAAAAAAATAACTAAAATACAAATAGTTACTATGCTGGTTGAGATTCTGCCACCAAGGGTTATCGAGGCTGACCTAACTCTTTTATATTGTATACCGAAAATACAAAAAAGAAACAAAATTAAAAGGGCACGGGATCAATTCTTATTTCACCAACAAAATTTAAAATGTCTCATTATTTGTTATATCTAACCTTGAGCGCTTGCCAATCAGAAAAGGGGAATTTCAAATTGACGGCTTCTCAACAAACCGCACACCTTATGACACCACAATTAAATATGATAATATATATATATATATATATATATATATATATATATATATATATATATATATATATAGCAGGAATATGAAGACATATGCGATGGTTTTGAACATTTAATTTTCCAGGCGTTTCGGCATTGACGATGACCATCATCAGCGAATTCTAAATACCAAAAATTATTTTTAGAAGTATAACTAAACACAGAAATCAAATTAGTGAAAATCTATTAGAAATATCTAAAAAAAAATAAATAAATAAATAACTAAATTAAATAATAATCCCACGAGTTTTTTAAATGTGCATAATAAACATGACTTAAATGACTATCGAAATACAAAAAATTATAAACTATAGCAATAAAATCGAAAGCAAGGCATGAAGAAATCGATTAATAAGACAGAAAAAAAGATTAAATAATCCCATGAGCAAAAAATATGAATAGTAAACATGAATCAAGCGGAATACAAAAAAAATCACTATAAAACACAGCAAGAGAATTATATGGGCAGGGCGAACAATCGAAAATAAGTTAGATCAGGGGGAATGTAATCCAAGCGGATATTAATAAATGGAGCGAAGCAAGTAGTTCAATTAAGTTAAATTTTAAGTGATTGAACATCAAATAATATGACTAGACTAAGGCACGAAAGTTTAAATAGTAAATAATCAATAATGAAGGGGTCAAAAGGACGACTAAAACAATAAACTAAGGAAAAGTCAATAATAAACCAGATCGTTTAGATATTAATCGGACAAACTATAATAGAAATAAAAATTTCTCTGCACGAGTACTGACCTTATAACGGTTAAGCTGGGAGTAACAACTGATAGTATGGACAAAATTAGGCAAAAAGAAAACTATTAAGGGGGATGTGGTTGGTTGTACATTTGTCTATATAGTAAATAATTTAAGGGATGATGAATAATCATTGAGTTCCGGGTTAATTTGTTTGATGTAAAGAGATTCAAGAATTTTTAAACTTAGAGAAGAGGAGGCAGAAGAGAGTATACTAAAGGAATCAGGGTCAAGCGGGTGGTTAAGTTGTAGTGAATGTTCTCGTATAGAGGAGTGTTCGGGTTTGGAGATGGGAATGTTGGTTCTGTATTGTACTCCGATATGCTTAGCGATCCTACATCTTAATTGTAGACTTGTTTGGCCTACATAGCGACTTTGGCAGGTCGCACAAGTGAAGTGATAAATGATGGAGGAACGCAGGCATAATGGGAGTGATTCTTTGTGCCGAAGGAAAGTATAGACAGCAAGAGGATTAGAATTAATTAGGAGAAACTTGCATTGGAGAAAGTATTTATTAATGCAAGGTGAGCTCTATAAATCTTGGACATCTAAATTACTTTTGCAAGAGATTCGCCACAAGCAACGTCTCGTGTCTAAATTCTCTTCAGATATTACTCGTCTCTCATCGTCTCTTAAGTCTTCAGTTTCTCTGTTTGATTACATAATCTTATATAGCTTTATACGTAGACAAGTTGATAAATATAATTCTGCTACCATTTGTCGCCAAAATAATAAACTATCGAATTTGGGTATAAATTTCAAGTTAAATTGTTCTAGGGATGATGTCATCTCTAATTTTTCAAACAAAGTTCTGACCCCTCAGGAAAAACGTATCTTGTCTCTGGGACTAGATTTTAGACTCCCAGTCTTTAAATTAGATTTTTATCGTTACTTTTTGTATTTCGAAAAACTGTGCCACCGACTTAATCCCCTCCCTATGTCAAAGCCAGGATCCAATTTCATAGATGATATTAAGTAGTGGGCCAATAGATTCTATTATAAATATAACAGCTTTAAAGTTTCCTGCCCTGTATTCAGTTTCAAAGATTATAATATACTGTCCAACCTCCGTAAAGATCATTCTATCGTGATATCCAAACCGGATAAAGGGAAGGGTGTGGTCATTTTGAATCGGTCTGATTATATTTCTAAAATGCAAAAAATTCTTTCGGACTCCTGTAAATTTCTTAAACTGGATAAAGATCCATTTAAACACATCTTGAAAATTGAAGACAAAATTAACAACTTTTTACGTTCTCTAAAAAAGAAAAATATTCTCTGTGATTTTTACAACCAACTGTTTGCCTCGGGTACATCGCCAGGTATTATGTATGGTTTGCTAAAAACTCACAAGGTAGGATTACCTCTCCGTCCAATATTATCTGCCATTAACACCCCTAGCTTTAACTTAGCCAAGTTTCTAGTCCCCATAATTGAACCTCTCACTCGCAACGAATTCACTTTGAAAGATTCATTTGAATTTGTCAGCTACATTTCTTAATTATATTTGAACCACTCGTTTATGACTTCAATCGATGTAGAGTCTCTATTTACTAATGTACCTGTCATGGAAACTCGGAAAATCATAACCGATACCCTTTTTCAATCAAATGATAGCATTTTAGGTCTAACCAAGTCTCTTTTTTCTACCTTATGAAAATTTTCGGTAGAAAATACAGTGTTCTTTTTTAATGAGACTTTGTACATTCAACACGATGGAATGGCCATGGGCTCTCCATTGGGTCCCAGCTTCGCTAATGCTTTTTTATCCTACCACGAAAAAAACTGGTTAAGGGACTGTCCGGTTGAATATAAACCGTTAGTGTTTAAAAGATTTATCGATGACTGCTTCCTTATTTTTAAACACAAAGACCATGCCCCATTATTTTTAAATTATTTAAATCAACAACACCCTAATATTAAATTTTCCATGGAGACAGAATTAAACAATAAAATCTCTTTTCTGGATGTCACTGTTTCAAAAGTTAGTTCTAAATTTAACACATCAGTTTACAGGAAACCCACTACCACCAAACTTGGCACCCACTTCTTTAGTTGTACTCCTACTAATTTCAAACATTCTGCCATCATAAACAGTATACACAGAGCTTACAAAATCAGCTCAAATTGGTTTCACTTTGATTCTGAAATTGAATATCTTAGGAGCTTTTTTCATTTTAATTTTTTCCCAGACCATCTTTTTGACAAACTTACTTCCAATTTCTTATTTAAAATGTTCTCTCGCAAAACTCCTCTAATAACTGTCCCCAAACAAAAACTATTCTTAAAACTGCCTTATCTTCCACTTGACACAAAATTCAACAAAGCTTTACTCTCTCCTCTTAATAAATACTTTCCCCAATGCAAGTTTCTCCTAATTAATTCTAATCCTCTTGTTGTCCATACTTTCCTTCGGCACAAAGAATCACTCCCATTATGCCTGCGTTCCTCCATCATTTATCACTTCACTTGTGCGACCTGCCAAAGTCGCTATGTAGGCCAAACAAGTCTACAATTAAGATGTAGGATCGCTAAGCATATCGGAGTATCATACAGAACCAACATTCCCATCTCCAAACCCGAACACTCCTCTATACGAGAACATTCACTACAACTTAACCACCCGCTTGACCCTAATTCCTTTAGTATACTCTCTTCTGCCTCCTCTTTTCTAAGTTTAAAAATTCTTGAATCTCTTTACATCAAACAAATTAACCCGGAACTCAATGATTATTCATCATCCCTTAAATTATTCACTATATAGACAAATGTACAACCAACCACATCCCCCTTAATAGTTTTCTTTTTGCCTAATTTTGTCCATACTATCAGTTGTTACTCCCAGCTTAACCGTTATAAGGTCAGTACTCGTGCAGAGAAATTTTTATTTCTATTATAGTTTGTCCGAGTAATATCTAAACGATCTGGTTTATTATTGACTTTTCCTTAGTTTATTGTTTTAGTCGTCCTTTTGACCCCTTCATTATTGATTATTTACTATTTAAACTTTCGTGCCTTAGTCTAGTCATATTATTTGATGTTCAATCACTTAAAATTTAACTTAATTGAACTACTTGCTTCGCTCCATTTATTAATATCCGCTTGGATTACATTCCCCCTGATCTAACTTATTTTCGATTGTTCGCCCTGCCCATATAATTCTCTTGCTGTGTTTTATAGTGATTTTTTTTGTATTCCGCTTGATTCATGTTTACTATTCATATTTTTTGCTCATGGGATTATTTAATCTTTTTTTCTGTCTTATTAATCGATTTCTTCATGCCTTGCTTTCGATTTTATTGCTATAGTTTATAATTTTTTGTATTTCGATAGTCATTTAAGTCATGTTTATTATGCACATTTAAAAAACTCGTGGGATTATTATTTAATTTAGTTATTTATTTATTTATTTTTTTTTAGATATTTCTAATAGATTTTCACTAATTTGATTTCTGTGTTTAGTTATACTTCTAAAAATAATTTTTGGTATTTAGAATTCGCTGATGATGGTCATCGTCAATGACCGAAACGTCCGGAAAATTAAATGTTCAAAACCATCGCATATTTCTTCATATTCCTGCTACGAATAAGGTTCCCAAGTAACGACTCGATCACTAATATATATATATATATATATATATATATATATATATATATATATATATATATATATATATATATATATATATATCCTATTATCCCGAATGCGGAGTCGTCGTACTACTACTCCTTATACTTTGTTCGGCCCGTGTCCTGAATGTGTTTATTGACCCAGAGTGTTTAGAGGTTGACTACAGAGGAATTGGAATGAACTTTGCCAGCAAGAGACCAAAAAGGAAGTTAGATACACAACAATATGAAAATATAGTTTTAATGAACACTAAACAATAATATATATATATATATTTATATATATATATATATATATATATATATATATTTATATATTTATATATATATATATATATATATATATATATATATATATATATATATATATATTTATATATATATTTATATATATATATATATATATATATATATATATTATATATATATATATATATATATATATATATATATATATATATATATATATATATATATATATATATATGTATATATAAATTAATAAGTGAACCTCGGATATGTCACTTGGCTTGAAAATTAGTATTCACCATACAAATCCCTATATATTGGGTTGAGGAATAAGTTCTTGCGGTTTTATCAAATTTATTCATTACCATTAACAATTTTAGAAAAACCTTATTTTTAATTGATAACAATATGCAATTTAATCAATAATGCATTCTCCGTTGTTATTTACGACTTCTTCCCAACGTTCAACTAGTTTGTCGATGCCTCTGCAATAAAAATCTCTGGATTTTGACTCGAAAAATTCGTCTAACCAGGTTCTTAATCCCACAGTAGTATTGAACGAAACGCCGCGCAAATTGTTGTAGAGCGATCAGAACAGATGGAAATCCGATGGAGCTAAGTCTGGCGAATATGGAGAATGCGGCAGGATTTTCCAATTAAGCGTTTGGATAGCGTCTTCTGTCATATGGCAATGTGAGGACGAGCATTGTCGTGTTGCAGAAGGATTCCATAACGTCGATGAGGTCGCTTTTCACGAATTGCTTCGGCGAGTCGATACATTTGTTGAACGTAGAGTTATGCATTGACAATCTCGTTGTTCGCAAGGAGCTCATAAAGAATGATGCCTTCATAATCCCACCACACACACAGCATAGTCTTTTATGGATGAAGTCCTTGCTTTAATCGCGGAAGTGTTTTTTTATTGGGGCTAACACATTGTTTTCGATGGTTCATGTTGACATAAACACACCACTTTTCGTTGCCAGTGATGATGCGGTGAAGAAATCTTTCCTTATATCTACGAGTAGCCTTGTGACGAGCAAGCAAACCTGCGGGAATCATGGAGCGTTGAAGTTTGTTGCTTTTGCTCAAAGCATGCGGAACCCATGCACCGAGTTTTTGAACTTTACCATCGAATGAAGGTGATTCACTAGAGTTTTCTGATCACACGCCAATTGTACAGCCAATTCTCTAGTCAATTGACAAGGATTTTCATGGAGAAGGTCGTTCAATCGATCTTCATCCAACTTAATGGGGCGACCAGAACGTTCTTCGTCATTAAGATTGAAATGACCGTTTTTGAATGTGAAAACCACCATTGAGCTGTCCTTTCTGATTAAGCATTTTTCTCCGTACACAGCACAAATATCGCGACGAACTTTGGGTGCGTTTGCATTGTTCCCGTCTCGATTGAAAATGAATAACAACAAGTGTCGAAAATGCGCCTTTCTTTCAACTTGACATTCCATTTTGAGGGTACAGAACAAAAATTAAATTAACACAACTTTTAAATAAACCGCAATGACTTATTACCCAACTTAAAGACGTAGCCTAAGCAACAACCTAATAGTCTACGCTGTTAAGAGACGTAGCCTAACCTTTGCAAATTTTACTCTCATTATTTATTATTGTTTCTTAATATGTGCAAAAATCAAGTCAACAAAACTTAAATCAACACAACATTACAAAAAAACTCAAGAACTTATTCCTCAAACTAATACTTGTAATGCTGGTAAGCTTCGCGGTGAAGTCGGAGAATGTGAAAGAGAAGGATTACCTTGGAACCTGATGTTCGGGCGGCGCTGGTGAGTGAAGGTGGTGATGTAAAGAGTGGGGACGATGAGGTAGGTTCTCCAGGGACCGACCTGATCCCACAATTCCGTCACGATTCTTGCTGGAAGAAGGCAGTGACGGGAGCTTCTTGTTACAAAGGGCCCCACGCTCGTGAACTCCGAGGAATCTTGGGTGATTCAGTGAGGGGAAGAGGCGAAGTGATCTATCAACGCTTAGGATCACGGAGAAAAGCCAAGATGTAGTTTTCTCGCTTATGGAAGCAGCGTTAGGCTGTTTATAGCTTTGGCTCTTATACGTGAGTACGAACTTGGGTCCGCACTGCCTTGCAGACCAACTGGGTAAGGAGCCTCCCTAACTGAGACCGATCTCCTCTCTGAAGACTTGATGCTTAGACGAATTACAACTACACTGATAGATGGCCATTTCTGTCCCGCCAGACACCGTGCAAGCTCTACAACTGAGGGTTAAAAGAATTTGTCTTTTATACTTTTAACTCGAGGGAGGTTCTCAGGGCGCCGAAAGTAGATTAGATTTCAAGCTACTATATTTCGTCCATCATAAACTTTCGGCAACTATCGGAAGTCGAAGATGGCTCCCATTTATCGATAAACAGATATTGGGCCGGAAAGGGAAGGGTTGATAAGCGGTCCGCCCTGAAGGGAGGTGGGCAAAACTTGGGAGCATTATGCTATTCTCCTACACTAATGGACAGCGAATTCAGGAAAAAACCAACAGGAAAAACCACCGCGCCACCAAACACTTCACAAGGACCTAAGCTCGTAAGAGAATAATTCCAAAAAACAACACGACCACACACAGGAACTAGACAATGTAGACATTAAAAATATTACATTTTAACTCTGACGGCTGGACGTTCAAAATATACTATACGGTAACGTAATACGACAATGTGACCCAGACGTTATATTTATCTCAGAACATGGGTTGAATGACACAGACAGGATAAAAGTTTTCCCCTACGAAGTCTTAACCAAAAATCACAGAGGAGAACGTTTTGAAGGATGCGCGATAGCTGTGGAAAGAGGTCTTGACTTCAGATCAATAAGTGGACTCGATGAGTCATACACGCTGTTGAGGTCCATACGGCAGTGTGCCCTCTGGTCCTGGCAACAGGGTACCAATCCCCAAGGAGAGGGTACTTGCCTCTTCACAACTACCTGCAACTTTGCGATCACGGCAGAACCGTTCTTTTTGCTGGCGACCTCAATGCGGGAGTGCTGCCTCAGATTACACGTCGACCAACCCAGCAGGCAAGAATCTTGAGACACTTATTGAAAGACCTATTATGACAAGAATTGGTCCAAACTTCCCCACATACATTACACACAGATCAGCCACAAAACCAGACATAGCGCTCACTTGCACTGTGTTCCTTTACAATTACTTCATTGAGCCGGGCCCCCCTACCCCGAGCGACCACCAGGCTATACTTATTAAAATCTCAACCTCCCCCATTCAAATCCCTATCCCAGAACGCAAGAGCTACGCTCGAGCCAACTGGGATACTTATAAACAACAACTCAAAAATTACAACCCTGACCCCTTAATTAATGCAACTCTAGAAGAGATTGACGAGAAGTTGGATAAAATTAATGATAATTTATTAAAAGCCGATAAGGAAACCATTCCCCGAGTTAAATATAAAACTCTTCCTGCCCCTTCTTGGGCCTCTAGAATTAAATCCCTCGCAAAGAAATACGGGGAACGGATCAATGAAGTGAACCACACTGGCTTCAACATCACTACGCACAGACAAACACGGCAGATACGCGACGAATTAATGACTCTTATTAGGGACTAACAAAATGTACTTTGGAATAATTTAATAGACGGACTAAATATAGAAAATGACTCGAGTACATTCTTGCAGACAGTAAAAAGATCATCAAAATTATACGTGACAATACCAAAATTACAGACGCGGAGGAATTCGAAGAGGAATTCAGGCTCTTCTGGGCTTCAATATTTAAGATATCCCCAGAAGAGAATGATAACTTTTGCTAAGTATTTCCCATAGGAAAAGATAGATAGAGATATCAGAGGTCATGAAGTTAGCAGGAGGCTGATGTCTAGGAATGAGTCATAAGCAAGACTTATTCATGTAAACTAGCAAAGTTCAAAAAGTCAGAAGAATGATCTTTTTAATTTTATCCCGTGATATAAATGCAGCTCACCTGCTAATTAATTCTACGAAGAGAAGAAGAATTTAAGAAACGTTGGTATCGTACGAGAAGAAACCATGGCTTCGTAATGGAGGAAACCAGGGCTTTATGGAGAAAGGAAACTATGGTTTTGTAATGGAAAAAAATATCTCAACGCTCCTTTACTTTTATGTATTTTGCATGAAGGATTTCGTGTATACAGAATTAAGGTGTGTTTTCTTTCTTGAATACCAACGAGAGCATCTCCCACAGCCACTTGCTGGGCTTGGATGTAGAGCGTTTCCCAGCCAATTGCTTGGCTTGTATGGTGAGCGTTCTCCTGGCGTACACCTTCTTACCATAGTTATGATAAACGCAGCTTGTAGTATGTTGTGGCATATGTTTTAAGTGTATGACATTCCTTTACAGAGAGAGTGAGGGCAGTTGGGCAATGCGGTGTTATCTTCTCTCCTCCCCAGCATATTCTGTAATTGGATGAATAGAGATCTATGGCGTGGAAGGCCAGAATTCTCCAGATGACAGCTAAAGCAAGGTTGTTTGTGGCACCACTGACGCCCTCTTGCGTGCGCGTAAGCAAATCCATCTCTCGAGGGATTTTCGTCTCAGTCCTGACAGCGGAGTCGTCTCAAGAATGCCTCGGTGTTTGTGCAATCAGAATCCGGTCGATTGGTTTGACAAAAAGGTGCGAACTGGAATAGAATAGGTGTGTTTAGATAAGTTACCAAACATTGTTGTATATCTACTTTTTTCAGTTTTATTTTATGGTTTCAATGAAACCAGGCTCGAGATGGAAGTGGAGTAAGGAATGGAAGATTCATGGACGAGTAACACTCAGAAAGAAACTGAACATCCGGATGCAGATTTACACCCTGAACCAATCTAGGATTTCTTGGTTCTCTCTGAATCAATTTTGTTAAAGCTTTTCCCAGCTGGTCTGCACAATATGGCAACAATAATATTGTGTCTTCAGTATGGTCTGTTACGTCCTTCAATTCTTATTTCAATTTCGTCTAATTTTGGATGAACCACCTAATAGTATTTATTCTCTTTAAGAACAATGGGACGTCGCAGAGGCTTTATCTATGAAGAAAAGTCTCTCATCATCAAGGAAAGTGGTAAAGAAATATCTGTTCATGATAATGTGGAGAAGTTAGGTTACCATGTGGCCACGGTTATACGATTTTTGAAGGACCTTCGCTAAGGAAGAAGCGATCCGATTGAGGGGCCTCCAAGATTGCGACAGATAAGAATTTTATGAATATTGATTACCAGTTACGTGAAAAATCCGGACAAACAAGCAAAGTAATTTTCACCGCGGCTGGTCGTCCCTATGTACTGAAGACTACCAGAAACCGTATCCTAGTGACCATAGCTTCTGTGCGAGCTTCCCTGAAGCTGCCTCCTTTAGAACCCCGTCAGAAGATTTTGAGGCGGTTTCAATGGGCCCGGGATTACCTTACGTTGGAGATGAGTTGCATCTTCTTGACAAATAAGACCAGGGTGACCCTTGATTGACCTAAGAGTTAGGTAAATGGTTGCGTCTATTTTGGCGATGAGCATCATCAACGTTTGCGATGTCAACAGCAGGGAAGCTAAGACATGTTGCGGGCAGGTATAATTGGAGACAAGAGTCGTTTGCTCAGTGAGGGTGCCTAATGGAGATGAAGTGACCGTAGCCGCCTAGGACAGTCTCTTGAAGGAGGCCTTAGATCCCAGGCTAGATGATATACCCTTTTCATTTCTAAAGACTAGTTTTTATGCATGACAACGCTCCATCCCACTCTGCCAGGGCCGCCTAAGCGTTCCTAGGCATTTACGGCAGACAAGGTGACAGGTTGATGGTGTGACGCCAGCCTCTCTGGAACTCAACTCACCACTCATAAGTAAGAAGAAGCGTATACAAAAAAGTGAGGGAATAACCGGAAATTGGAAATGTCCTGAAAGAATAAAGCTCAGCTAGTCTCAAACTAGTATAAGACTGTGGAGGGAATTAGGACTAAAAGAGTTTGCCGCTCTTCCAGGCACCAGATATCTCTATTTGGTTTCCCCTTTAGGGCAAACTTTCCGGCAATCGAAACAAGTTTGCTGTAACTTTTCCTGACATCTTCTGTTACTTCATTAGCTATTTTTCTTTCTTCACTGGGTACTAGGCACTGCCCTCGCTGATAGACGTCCATATATTTCCTCATAGGAGTAAGTGTGTGAGATGGGGGCCTCGGTCCCACTCACAGCTGGCACTATTCCAATTCTACCCAGTAGGGAATAGTGAGGCACCTGACCAACCAATGCAGCTCGCGATGCGAAATATTCTATTTTGCCCAAAGGATCTGTATTGCCTCAGGGGAGAGTCAAAATGATCTTTGACACACCAGTGGCTCATTTCTGCAGGGAGAGTTTTCACACGCCGCCCAAACAGCTGGAGTCGAGTCGAGGTGAGGTCAAAGACCGTCTGGTGCATCTTTTTATAAATTTATTGATTTTAAATGAGTAGAAATTTTAAA